>JACYFF010003369.1:39047473-39150440 GCA_017589665.1 Selenicereus undatus
GTTCAGGTATAACAATAAATCAATGTTTGAGATGCGATCAAACAAGCAACTATGGTTTAGCTAGAGTAAGGTGGAACATGAGCAAGCTGCTGCTAGGTTCATGAACCTGGTTCACCACTGAACTAATTCATTGAACCATTCAGTTGACTTCCTATGTCCTTGGTCTGCTCCAACGTAAAATAGGGCAATCATGGACCATGGTTAACAGAGATAATAATTTAAATGGGCAGCATGTTAGCACAGATTCAGGAAGCTAACATGGAACAACACAGCATCACAACACATCAACACACTTCGTAATTTTAACGATTTTTCACACAACCTGAACTCCCTCCCCATAGCAATACCCAATAAAAATCCTCAAAATTAACTCAGTTTCAATACAAATAATTTCAACTATCCCTAAATAATCTACCTACTATCCTTAGCCCTCAATTCATCCCAATTTTAACTACACAATCGAATCAAAACTCATGAACAAATGAAGAAAACTTGGCAAATTATTAATAATTTAGGAAATCAAGAATCACCCACCTTGATTCGAAGCCATAGGACCCGATTAATGGGCTAATTAGGCAAATTAGGGTCGAGTTCGAGTCTCGTTTCTCCCCCGGCTGCGGGTCTTAAGTCTCTACTCTGAAGTCTGGATCTGCTCGTTTTTCTCCTTCTTCTTAAGCGTATTGCTGCTGCTGTTCTGCCTCACTTCTCCGACGGTCTCACCATTGTTGCCAAATTCAAGTCCAGCCGCCAGTTGTAGCGATGGTAGCAGTGGTGCTAACGGGTCATGGTGGCTAAGGTTTGGCTCCCCATCTCCCTTTCATTTCTCCAGCATCCCGCCAGCCTCGGGTATGAACATGGGGTTTTGTGATGGCCCTCATTATTCGTTGCTGGTTGTCAGGCTACCTCCAGCTTCGCTCTACTCCCTTTCTCTTTCGCTCTACCTCGTTCTCCCTAGGTCTTGTGATTCCTCCTTTCTATTTCAAGTTGGGGGGTTAAAAGTAGGAAGAAGAGCATACCCGCCGGGTTCTGACTATCGTGAAGGAAAAGGCTATCGCCCCCTTTTTTTTTTGCTAGATAAAATGGTAGGCCCAGTTACGCTAAGCCCAACTAATACTCGAGATCACTAGCCCAATTCGACCCCGTTAATTCCACAAAATCACATTCAGAAATTACCAAAACTAATCCACATAAATTAATACACTAAATTGACACACTAAATTAGTCTAAAATAACTTATGTATAAAAAAGTATAGTTAATAAAAAGACTAATCTAAACAGTTTGAATAAAAAATCCTGGGCTATTACACTCTTCCCCGCTTAAAAGAATTTTGACCCCTAAATTCCAAAGTCTATGGTACAATAAAACATGAAAGTCACATGCACATGGCACAAACCATACAAACTCAACAATAGAATCCAAAATCTTACTCTACAATTAAATATAACTTTTAAATCAAAAAGAAAAACGTTTATGGTGTCTAGTCTCATTCTTTCCAATCCTCTTCAAGGGTCTACTCACTCTATTAAGGCACCGAGGGAAAAGCAGAAGAGGGGTAAATGAGTTGGCATGAATAACCATATCAAAACTTATATCAAAGCACTACCTTCATAGCAACTAACAACTCTATGTATACGCATTGCTATGAGTTGGCATCTAGGGGTTTTTCATGTATGATAACTAAGCCATGACAAATCAGTGTCATGTCAAAGCATCCAACTAAATCAAGCTTATTCGTAAGCATGAAGAAGTCAAATTATTCCAGAATCAAGTCAATCAACCAAGGCTTCCATATCGCAATTGTATCGTATAGCGTCACATACCATTATAGCAATAACAAAACATGTAAAAAGACTCAAATCGTAATGAAAATCAAGGATAATCAACATCATCAATCAATATTGCATGTATACTTGGGGATAACACATGGAATCATCAATTAGTACGCAAGAAATAACCTAGGAAACATAGTATAATAGAAGTACAAACCGATGGATAGGGAAGGTTACATGCATCTCTTACACACAAGTTACTTGAAGGAGGTGGTAATGTTGCCCTGAATAGAGCCTAGATTGTCATAAGGTCTCGATTTCCAACATTGCATTTATGACTTTGCCATTGTTTCAACCACCCAGGATAGACTATCTTAGATGAGGGATAGTCAGTGAGGAGGCTTCTAGTTCCGACGATTTACAGAATACGCATGTCGAGTGGTTAGTAGGGCAGTTATATGGAGTTCTTAGGCCAATGCCTCCCAGTATACTTAGATTAGTAATTAGCAAACTATTAAAAGGATAGCCAAATACACAAGGTAATCACATCAGCTTAGCTGGTGAAAAGTTTTATTTGAGGGTTTATGTATGAAATTCATTATTGAATCTAAAGTACCAATTATACCTTTAAAAGCACAAACATTCAAGCGCCTATGCACGTACACCTTATAGAATATCACTTAAAGTATTGACAATATAAAACATGTAATCTAGAACAAGCTATTGCACACAATCAATCCTACTAATGCAGTTGCACATCTCGCAGCTAAGTAAAAATTATATGCCAAGCATGTGGTCCTAAGAATGCAACAACAGCTAATAAAAGCATAACTTTAAGGTTTTCAAGTAAAATTTATAGTGTAATGTATAATACACGATAACCTACTCACTTCATGTCATAACATGTCAATAACTATGCTATATACTCATCTATCAAGTGCATCATTAAGAGTCTAATCATATTCGTGAGCACACTCGCGTGCGATATTAAGATACTATTAAAAATAGAATTCACAATGTAACACATGAGTGCAAGCTCCTAAGGCCATAAGATCATGTTATTAGACATAATAGCAACGACCACTAAAATTTACAACATAAGAGGATAGAGGCCGGACAGCTCAAATAGTAGCTTAATGACCCTACCATGCGGCGAATCCACTTAAGGCAACTAGTTCAATGAACGCAACTATATTCCAAGCTAAGAAAACAAATTTCATTTACTAAGCCATTCATTGATGACACATCAATGATCACTCATAAAAAATCTATGTGGCCATATAATTGGCTCTCATGTGCTTTATGCTTCATACAATGCTATGTGACATTTTAGAGCACATAAAATTGCGACATTCTTGCATATATGTTTCAATGCTATTCCTGAGAGGCAACCTATGATCAAAGGTAAGCCTTCCAACTTTTCTAGAAGGATTAAAAGCTAATCGTCAGTACGGTTCTAGACACTCATGGAGTAAGTCGCAGTTTATTCACTACGCAAAATAATTCTAAGTCTGAAGCATGGCCTTTAGACAACAACAAAGGATACCAAAGCTAAGGTTGACTCGATTGCTTTTTGCTTCGACACTTTAACTCGTTGAGAAGGTAGGGCTCCACCACTAGCAATTCGAGTTAAAGATATCAGCATCCATGACCTTATAGATATGCCCATATGTCTTATGGACACTTCTATCCCACAGGTGATCGTAAAATCCTTAAGGGCTCATAGTATGGAAGGAAATGTTCAAGCTTTATAGAGACTTTTAGCTTCTAAACATTGTGTTAATATTTAAGAAAGTACTAGTAAGGTATGAATCGTTCACCCCAAGAGGTAACATATGTGGTGTGACAATTTCAAAATTTGAAAGATTCTTCCTCTTGTTTTCTTTCTAGATGTTTTCACGTTTAATATAACCAAAATGTTGCTAGTCCCCATAGTGAGAATAGTGGCATGTCACACAAAAGGCATGAAATCTAGTTAACTCAGTATTCATAGCAATTACATGATGAAAAGCATAAAATACATCATGGAGACAATGACCATGCAGAGAACACAACAGTGATAGTATACAGACAACAATCACAATAATATGGAATGATGAGGATAATGCTTATGCAATGGTGAACAGAACTCTGTCGCTATCACTGAATGTGCATGCGTGCATATGAAAAATCTCATTTAAGTCCTTAAACAATTCAAAATTTACAGAAGGAAGGTCTCATCTAGTGAGGTTTTGAAAACATAAGAAACTAGCTCTAAGCCTTTCCTAATGGTTCATCATTATCAATCCAATGATATATATACCTTGCCAGGTATATGCATACAACTAGCATCCAATCATACATAGGAGCAAATATTCATAACTCTAAACCAGTGTATTACCATAGTACATATGCAAGTCTTCAAATGCGGCAACAAATCTTGACCTGCCAATTAGAAAAAACTTTAATTTTAAGAAATCTCTAGGTTTTCAAAAATGGGAAATAGTTTAACGGCTTCTAGCTCCCTTTCTACCAACCTTTAAGTACGTATGCTTACTCCATTATAGTGTAACACCCCCAGCCCCTAGGGCCGAAAGCGTTACGTTTTCCTAACTTCTTACTTAAATTCTGGGACGAAACGGACAACATTTCCCCTGAAAACTGAACGTTCCCAGGCTAAACGCCTTACAATAAGTCCCTGTAAATCAACGGAAGCGTAAACATTTAAAACCTAACTCAACGGCCACACGCCGGAGTTCATAACTCGACGAGCCACCCGCTCGGAGTACACCAAACATAATAGGTCATTAATACAGAAACAGTAAAAGATACAACTCAACGGTTCACACAACCGGAGTATGGGGTTTACATCCCAAAACATAACTAATTTCAACCAAAAGACATTTAACTGACCGGATGGTTGGCTCATATGGCCATACAGAGCGACTCATAACCAATATGCATTACATGAACTTAGAACACTGTTTACAAACGTTTACAAACTAAAAAGGGCTTTACATAACTCCTCAAAGACATAAATAGGCACTAATGACACCTTGCAAGCAATAATCGATTCCAGCTGATTCAACTTCTTCCTGTCATAAAGAAAACCTGGGGGAAAAGGGGAAAGAGTAGTGGGATGAGCAACCACACGCTCGGTGAGTGTCCCCCAACCCCCTTAAAACCTAAACCGTTGCAGGCAAATAATATTTTTACTAGTCACATATCACGTATTCATACTTTAATATCATATTAGGCATTCATAAAATTCCTATGAAGACATTACTAAACATAACTTCACTTTCAACATGCTTAGGAATCACGTCATAAAGCATTCATTCAGTACGTTCTTTTCTTTTATTGAAAACATTTCCTTAACCTCCTGAGGCTATTGCCCTTTTTAAAAGAGATTTCATTTCGTATTCATATGATATGCTTAAGACATACACAGATGCCAAGTCTCATTCATAGGTTATGCATAAAACATGCTCATAAGGCCTTCTTTTTCCCTCATCGCATCTTACTTAGCATTTCATTATCATTTATAAGAAAAGCATAGAACATACAAAGAAAACTTTCTTTCCTTTCTTTGAAAACATTTCATTTAGCCTCTTGAGGCCCATAAAAACCCTTCTCTTAGCCCCTTGCGGCTCATATTCTTTCATATCGGTCGCATATTGACCCTTATAAACTTTTCACATTTCATTCAACTGGCCTCTTTGGGCCCGTAAAACATTCTTTTTCCTTAAAACCTTAAAACATATAAAATGGCATAGGCCAATTGCTTTTCTTATCTTGGTAGGAAAATACTTTTGGCATAAGATCATTACAGGGTGCTGATCGGGTGAGAACTATTCTCGACCCCATAGTGAGACCTAACGCTCACGCTTAAGCTCTTACTCCCGGGATGGCTACATATAACATATCGGACCATTACATCAGCCCTCGTCAGGGCCTCTAGGGTTTATCCGGACTTATCCCCTAGGTTAACATCGTTCATATCATATCATATTGTCCGCAGCACATTATCTTAGCCACTTAAAGCGTATCGGCCATAACGGCTATAACTTTGCGTTTCAAATCGTAAAATCATTCAACGTATAACTCACACCTTTATAAAACTCTTTAGGGATTCCCCCGTTCAAGCGAGTTCACTCCCAAAACTGTTTTCATTTAATTAAAATAGGCCATCATGCATTAATAGTTATGGCCGCTATCATTTCAAAACATGAAATCTTTCTTTGAAAACTCACTCTTATGCACATAATGCAATCTAAGCATTTAATCACATATACCACATATATCACATTTAAGCACTTCATATTAGTCACATCAATTCAACACAATAAGCCACACATGGCCTCGCAATCCACACAATTGCGGTTAATTCACAACCCAGTCTCCCTCCTCACTTTCACCGTACACACAAGACCTCAAACGCTCATAATGTTATCCTCAACCCATCCAACTACTAGCTCGTTTCATCAATTTATTAATCATAATATGCTATCATAAAGATTTATTAAAGAGGGTGAGGTTTAGGCTCTTACCTGTGCAAACAGCACCTTTCAGCCACATATAACTATATTCAGTCATCACTTGACAACACTTTACTAAGTAAACCAAACATAATTCAAGTCTAACATACACGATGCATTTTAAAGGAAGCTTTCCTAAGCATGAATGTACTTTGAATGAAACTAAACATATCTCAATAACTTCAAGTTTAATTCGATTATAAGCATTAGTTAGTTTTAACTTGAATCGAAGCTAATCATGTTAAAACAACTTCGTAATTAATCCCTTTTCACATGATCGCTAATTGACTTAAGTCGGAGCTAAACACGTTCATATAACTTCAAAATCAATCCCTTTTCATGCATTAACTTAGTACTTGAATCAAAGCTAAACATGTTAAACTAACATCGTTTTTAATTCTTTTTATACATTAGCTAACTTTAATCGAATTCAAGCTAAACACGTTCTTATAACCTCAAAATTAATCCTTTTTCATGAATCGCTAATTACTCGAATCAAGGCTAAACATATCAAAACAACTTCGTTTTTAATTCTTTTTCATGCATCAACTAATTAACTTGAATCGATGCTAAACACGTTAAATTAACTTCGAAACAACATCTCAGGCATCGACTAACTAAATTAACATGTATCGATTCAAGTCATTTTCGGGTTTTAGTCAACTAAACTAACATTTAACGATTTGAAGTCGTTTTCAGGCATAAACTAACTAAACTTAGCATGCATCGCAACCTAAAGCTTAAAACGCTTTCAAAATTAATACTAATTTAGGAGGCGAGGAACACCCACCTTGGTTCTATGCTAGAGGACCCGATTTGGGGCTTTGGGACTCGATTTGGGGCTTCAAACTAGGGATTCGACCCTCCTCTGCTGCCTTGCCCAAACCCACACGAACAGACCCCATTTCACGCTTATACCCGCGTAATTCGAACCCTAATTTCACCCAAACGCTCATTCACTGACTTGGATTTGTGGAGGACGCTTGAGGCTACGAATTTACTAGCAATTTGTGGTGGATTCGAAGCAATTAGGAACAAGGTTGCTTGGCTAGGCTTCGGCTCACATCTAGGGGGTCGAATCGCAACCCAAACCAATCGAAGCATGGGTTAAATCCTTCGAATTTCTTCCAGAACTGCAGCATAGGGTTCGACTGAGGCTAGGGAGGTGAATTATGGAGGGTTTCGAGTTGGGTTGAGTCGAAAATCGGGGGTTCTGGGCTCCCTTGGCCGTGCGCATGGTGGATTGCAGAGGAGGAAGAAGAAGATGCTGAGAGGAGAGAGAGAGTCGCGAGTTAGAGAGAGAGAGGGGGTCGGGGTACTCGTTTTTTTGCTGACAAAGGTTTGGGGCTTTGGTCCCTTCTATTTTTAGTTTTAATTTTGGCTTAATAACATGCTTCAGCCAGGTTCCAACCCCAAACTTATTAATGAGGAGTATAAACTCGAGTCGAAATGTCCTACAATTAACATCTTTAATCAAACTTCGGGAATCGACTAAATGAATCGAAAGACGATTTTAAAAACTTCAGTTAGCATCGATTCAATAATTTTATAAATAAGTAACGTCGATAATAACGTAAATCAAGTAATCGTCCTTTTTAATGAAATTAATCGTTTAACGACTAAATTAAACTATCAATATAATTTAAAGACATAAACGACACGAATTAACTTTAAAATCAATAATAGCAATAATAATCCCTTTTTTTTTTATAAAATTACAGCTCCCAAAAGCAAATCGATAATCATTTAACTCATATAGTTACTAAAAATACGATTTTATAATATAAAAAGGTAATACAAGCACCTTAACATAAAGATAACGAAGGCGGGTCTTACATATAGGGATCGAGGAGCCAATCATTTAGGGGCAAAGGGTAGGCTTGGAGTTAACTATTTCCACCCTTTTGAGTTTAAACCAAGCATGCCTTTAACTATGCTATCAAAAATGCATGCATAAGAATAGTTATAAATAGAGCTCACACTTAGCTTGCTCGTGAGAGCACAAGCCATTTAGCTCATATTATAAAACATAGCTCACTTTTTTGATCAATCAACCAATCACATCAACTAATTCATTAGAAACATATTAACACCCAAAGGTAGATCATATGTTATATTATCACTCAGGAAATACCTAGGTGGCTATGTACAATCTAAGACTCAGGTTGCAACTTGTGGTCGAGCCAACTTTGATACCAATATAACACCCCTACACCCTAAGGCTAGTGATATTAGTGCTTTCTAAAATTCCTGAACAAAATGGACAGAGTTATGCTAAAACTCGAGCATAACATAGGCCTAAAGCCTTACATTAGGTACCTACAACAATTAAAACATAAAGCACATGTTCAATAAGCTCGACAGCTACACATCATAACTCCACAGGCTACCGCCCAGGGTGCATAAGATGTAAAGCTAAATGAAATAAAGAAATAAAAGATACAAGTCAACAAATCACACACTTCGTGCACTGGTGTTATATCCCAAAAATAAAACTTAACTCCAACCCACAACACGACTAGCTATTCAAATGGTTGGCCCACAAGGTCATTCAAAGCAATTGCTAGTCAATATGTATTTGCATGAACCATAGCAATTAACTTACATATGCTTTGGAAATTGTGAATACATCACATTACATCATTCAACTCATGAATCTACGTATATATACATATAACTCCTTTTCCAAAACAAAAAGGGAGGTTCCAACTAAGCTTACGGGAACCAACTTCTATGTATCTTTTCAAGAACCTGGGGAAAAGGAAATAGAGAGGGGTTGAGCAACCACACAGTCGGTGAATGATTCTCAACCCCAAGAAAATAAAACAGTTGTATACAATACTTTTAAGTAGCATTCACACACAAATTGATATTTAATATTAGATAATAAACATACAAGGCCATCCATATCCTACAACGCCTGAATAACGTCCAAAATTCAAATAGCATCCCTTCCTTTGTTTTGCTCAACGCACAAAAGCCTTTACCTTATTTAACCTACAACTCTTATATCTTAGTAGTGATAGCCACATATTACACTTACTTAAGATCACATAGTAGGCATACGTGACCCAGTAGTGAGATGAATCTTGCTAAGACTTAGGCTTTGAGGATAGCAGGCCGTTTGGTTCACACATAAACACTTAACATCAAAGAGTTCAGTTAGAGTTACAACTAGAGTTCTTTTAGTACAAAGATAGCATTAACACATAAAAAGGCAACGACCTTCACCTAAACCAAATTAAGCATTTATAAAAACAATTTCTTCGTAGGAAAGTTAGTAACAATTTCTTCATAGGAGAGTTAGTCGGAGTTCAGCAAAAGCCTTTTTGAAGAGTCCAAGCACTTTTCTTAACATTCACGCTAGCATAGTCCTCAAACGAGGAGTTTTAAACTCATAATGAGTAAGAAATCACTTTTTGGGCATTAGATTCACATGTTAGTGCTCTTTTCAAGTGAGTCTCATAACTCATGACTCATGGTATCCACAGGCCCTCTCATAGTCGATGGACTTTTACCTTCGTTAGGGCCTATCGGGGTTCCCATTTCTGGGTCTGTTCCTTAGGAACTAGGGTACCCGCATACTGGGTCTGCTCTCTAAATTTTGTCCAAACAACCCGAACGCCCTCCTCAAAGCACCACCCACAAGAATCCTTAAAATCAACTCATTTTCAATCCAAATAATTTCAATTATCGCCAAATAATCCACCTGTTACCCTTAACTCTCAATTTATCTAGATTTTGGCTACATAATCAAATCAAAACTCATGAACGAGTGAAGAGAACTTTGCAAATTATTAATAATTTAGAAAATCAAGAATAAAGCATCTCGATTGCAAGCCACAGGACCTCGATTAATGTGCTAATTGGGTGAAACGGGAATGAGCTTGAGTCCCGTTTCTCCCCTCGACTGTGGGTCGCAAATCCCTCATACTAAGGTTGGTTCCTCTATTTTTTCTCCTTTTTCTAAGGCATATTTGGTCGCGGTTCTGCTTCACATCTTTTGCGATCTCACCATGGTTGCCAAGTTCAAGTCCAGCCGCCAGTGATAGTGGTGTTGCTAACAGGTTGTGGTGGCTAGGGTTTAGCTCCCCATCTCCCTTTCACTTCTCCTTGCACCACGCCAGCCTAAGGTTTGGATCTGGGTTTTGGTGGTGGCCCTCGTTCTTTCTTGTAGGTGGTCGAGCAACCTCCATCTTCGTCGCCACTCCCCGTATCTCGCTCTTCCTCGCTTTGCGTTGGTCTCATTCTCACTTATTCTTTCTCTTTTAGGTTAGGGGGTTGAAGGCAGGAAGAAGACCATACCCATCCCCTGTTCTGACAATCACGAAGGAAAGGCTCCAACCCCCATTTTTTTGTGAGATAAAATGAGGTAGGCCCAATTACGCTAAGCCCAACTAACGCCGAGGCCGCTCGCCCAATCTAACCCCACTAATTCCACGAAGCCATGCAATAAATCAAGAAATTACCGAAATTAATCCACATAAATTAGTACACTAAATTAACATGCAAAGCTAGTCTAATATAACTAATATATAAAAAAAAATAGTTAATGAAAACACTAATCTAAACCCTTAGATGGAATTAAAAATCCTTGACTATTGCATGTGCAAATTCTGAGAATGAGATATTTGTTTTAGGATGAAAACCTAAAGTGGAAGATAATTTTAGGATGAAAATCCCAAAAGGTTAATGTATCTCAGAATGGCCCAAGAGCGAGAAACGCTCTAAAAACGGGATGTGTGATTGCATACATGTGAATATAGATGCATCGATAGCCTATGCTGCATGTGTATATGTGTAACCACATGCATGAACTATGTCCATAAATGTAGATATGTAGATTTTCATGGCTGGTGAATGTCAAGCATGTGCATCTATGCATATGTAGGTTAAGCCTAAGACTACATGCAAACGTATTGATGTATGATGAATGCAAAGAATAAGTAGATGCATGAATAGGTGCGCGTATTGATGCATGTGTGCTTGTCAGGTGTGACATGATTGGACCATAATACTATGCAAGAGTTGTAGGCAGATCGGTGATTAAGACATACAAGTGGTTAGGGACAGACCTAGTCTAGCTAGCAAACAAGGCTGGCTAGGAAAACCAGCTCTAAGGAGGATAAGATAGTGTAAAGACACAGTTTGGATTACTGTTGGGTGCAATATTGAGGCCAACTAGAATAACGTAACAAACTGAGTTTTGCAGGTTGTAGGACTAGATTACCATGAAGGACGAGGTTAGGTTGGTGATATGATCAAGATGATAAGCATGAGTGTGATAAGGCTGATTGAGGCTACCAAAGGTGGATGTGACAATTGAGTTTGTATTGGCCCAAATAGGGTGGCAAAGAAGATTAGTCTAAATTAGGACACATGATGCTAAGTGAGGATGAGTGATCTAAGTTATGAGAAGCTTTTTTATTACAAGTGATCGTCTCTTTAATGAGGAAGCTCATTCATGGGTGGTTTGCTATTTCATGTATGCATCAATCTTAAGAATGTATATGAAACTTATTTCTAGAGTTTTTCATTCTAAGTCTAATACCATGTTCAAAGTTAGGGTGTCTAGTTCAATGTTCTTCATGGAGGGAAGAAAGGATGGAAGGTGGCTTGAAAGGTTAAAAGGTGCTTTGTTAGACTAATGGTGGCTTGTGATGGTGAGAGGAAGTAAATGTGAAGAAAAAAAAAAGGAAGGCAATGGTAGGGTGATGAGGTACAACTCTGATAGATGGTAAGGAAGGCAATATTTCATGCATTGTCAAAAAGCTAAGTTGCTTTTTTTTTTTTTTAGGTATGGGAATTAAGCCTAGATATGTGTTTAGGCTAGCGACAATGGGAAATAGACCACTTGCTTGCCTAACTTACTCCCTTTGATTAGTGAAAATGGAAAGATACTGCTTATTTTAGTCTTTTAGACTTTTACCACTAGTTATAACAACTATTGAGGTATAAAGCTCCTTAGTCATATGATGAAGCGATATGAGAGGGTGATCGAGAAGAGATTAAGAAAGTACTTCAAGATATCTAAGAACTAGTTTAGTTTTATGTGAGATAGATGAACTACGGAAGCAATTCATTTCATAAGAAGGCTTACGGAACTTTATAAGGGTAGAAAAAAAGATTTACATATAGGTTTCATTGATTTAGAAAAGGCATGTGATAAAGTGCCTCAAGAGGTGTTATAGAAGTCTTAGAAATGAAAGGGGTGCAAAGGAAATATATTCAAGTTATTAAAAATATGTATGAAGGAGCGAGGACTAGTTTAAGGACATCAGGAGGGGATACAGATGAATTTCCTATTCATATTGGTTCACACAAGGGATCAGCCCTTAGCCCTTTTCTTTTTACAATTTTTGAATGAGCTTACTAAAGAGATATATGATAAGATCCCATGATGTATCTTTTTACCGATGACATTGTTCTAATTAATAAGAGTGGGGAAGGAGTCAATAATAAGTTGGAGAATTAGAGAGAAACTCTTAAGTCTAAGGGTTTTAGATTAAGTAGGCTAAAGATGGAATGCCTAGAGTGTAAATTCAGTGAAATCGAAGGGGAATTGATAGGAGAAGTCACTGTTGGAGACACTGCAATATTAAAGGTAGAGAAATTTAGATACCTGGGATCCATTATACGTTGTAAGAGGGATATCAACAAAGAAACTATTCATCGCATCAAGACAGATGACAAAGATGGAGATTGCATCCAATGTGTTGTGTGATAAGAAGATACCTTTAAGACTAAAAGGAAAGTTTTATCATATGACAATTAGACCTGCCTTGTTGTATGGCGCAGAGTGTTGGTCAGTTAAGAAAGCCGAAATCCAAAGGATGATGGATGCAGAGATGAGCATAACTCACTTGATATATGGGTATATAAGACTATATAAAATAAGGTTATAAGAGAACTAGAGATAGACCCACAAAGAGTTGGAATAAGGCAATTAGAACATATATGACCCACTTGCAACTATTGGAGGACATAACTCAGAACAAGAAGGCTTGGAGATTTAGGATCACGGTGATGGACCTTAGGTAGCGTTCATTTCATCCTCACTTCCTTTCTTTTAGACACGTATAACATTGTTTTTGTTAACATAGCATAGTTGATGTTACTCATTAATGGCTCATTTCTAGTATTTATTACTCTTGTGCACGAACCGTCATTCCCTTTCGTTATTTTACATTGCCTATTAACATATGTTTCTCATTAGATTTTGGCTGCACTCTCTTAACGCTTTTCTTCTTATTTAAAAAGTTTCCAACTTATTCAGAATTTTTCAGCAACATCATTTTCATTTGCAGGTCTTTTGGAATCGACCTCCTAGCTAGTGGAAATATTTGCAGGGATAAAACTGTCTACATTTGTTTCTCCCTTGACCCGCTAAAGCAAAGACCCACACTGGGTGTTGATATTGTTGTTGTTATAGTTTTTTATCGCCAAGAATCTTAATTAAGCTTTATGTGAGATATCTTTTATTGATGAACTAAAGAACGACTACCTACATATCCATATTTGAATTAGGCTAGTTGCAGTTCTAGCAAGGCTTTTTGTGGTAAGCTAAATATGTAGGTGATCAAATGATGGGGAATCGACATGGAGGCTCAAAATTTTGAGTCTAAAATAAATAAACACAAGCAATATGAAAGAATTTGATTTTGTTTTAATTTCAAAAGATATTGGTACAATCTCTGTGTATTTTTTGCAAGTAAACAAATAAAAGTCCTTTGATTCGATCTCCAATTTGTATTGAAAGAGGTTCGAATGAATTCAATATCAATTAAGTTGATTGATTTGGCTCCTTGAATAAACTTGAATGAATTTGATCTTAAGAAAGGACCTAAGAGGCTTAATCTAAACCAAGAAGATCTTTCTGATTTTCAAAAGTAGACGTCACGTGTTTGAATCTTGTAGTTTCTTTTAAAGAAATTAAACCTTTGGGCCTCTAGGATGCCTTGGAGTTAATGAGTTTTCCCACCTCCCTGAGTAGAAGGGAGTAGGACTGTATTTATAGGTGAAGAATCCTCCTCCCCCTTATTTGTGACTTGTTTGCCTGTTTGGATTGTTGATTGGACCTTTGACTTATTAGTCAATTTGACCAGTGATCTAATAGTCAATTTGACCATTAACTTGGTAGCAATTTGGGAGTTAATTAGATAGTTGATTGGGCTCAATTTATTAAAGTAAATTAGATTAACTAAATGGGTTTGCCAAAATAATCAATTTATATTTATTTTTCGACATGGCAAATATTATTAAATTTTTCATGCCTATAAATTGCTCATTCGAGAGTTGTCCACGTCTATGACATTGAAATGCTTGACGTGGTCGAGTCTCTAAAACTTGATTACAAAGTTGGACATGTTTTTGACTTGATTTATTATAGTGCCAAGGTCGATGTTCTTGACTTCAATTGGATGTTGATTAACAAGAACCATTGATCCGTTTAACTTGGACCTCCAACAGTAAACCTTTAATAGGCCGGACAAAGTACGTCAGTATGTTGGCTTGGCACATCTTTTTTCTAGAGAATTTTTTTTTGGAACTTCGCATTATTTGTGTTTGCGTAGATATAGGAATACATGCGAACAAGCACAATAGACTATGAATCTTTAGGATGCTGATTTTCTGTCATTTCTATAGCATGCTTAAAACCTAATTTCTTCTACAAAAGGTTACTGTTGTTATACAAAAGTTGCATTCTTGATATCCCAGCAAGGAGTTAAATAGATTTGAAGAGACCCTGGATAATCCTTATCTATTTTGGTGGCTTTGTTTTCTATCTTTTGTACCTTTTTTTTGAGGATGTTGTGCAATTAATCAAGCAAGTAGGCCTCTGATTGGTTGCTTGAAGCTGATCGTAGAAGGTCTTGAGAATGGCAGAAGCATGATGGCGCCAAATTGTCTGAAGATGTTGCTACGATCAAACATTTTCAAACTCGATTCCTATTAATTCTGGAGATGCGCTTCATTGACTATTTCTTTTAAAGGGATGAAAGAAAGTGTTTTAGCCCTTTAATTGATTGATTTGATTCCCCCTATTTTGCTTGTATGCCTTACATCTCTTCTTTCCCTTACTCTTTTTTTTTTTTGGTTGTTTTCGTCTCTTTGTCCTTCTATTTTTTATGCAAGAGAACCTCATCAATTATTAAGGAATTCTTCAACTTTTGTAAAAGTAGAAAAAATGGAATCTCATTAGTAGTAAGGGATGTATTATTAATCCTTGAATGTTTCCACTTTTATGGCAAATTTGACTTGATTATTGGTTAACTTTTGAATTTCTCAACTTTTTGGGCACCCCAATGGGTTGACTTGAATTTTCCTAAGGAGCACATTCCCAAATGTGAGAATTCTTCAAAGGAAAATTCGATTTAATTATCAATTAACCTTTGAATGTTTAATCCTTTTGGGTACATCATCGAATTAAGCTTGAATCCACTTAAGGTGAACTTTCTCAAAGGCGAAAATTCTTTGAAGGCAAATTTGATTTGATTACCAGTTAATATTTGAATGTCTAACCCTTTTTGATACATCAACAGGTTAACCTTAAATTTTTCTAAGAACATTCCCAAAAGCTAGAATTCTCCAAAGGTGATTATCGGTTAACTTTTCCCTTAACCTTCTAGGTACATTAATAGGTTAACTGTAAATTCTTAAAAGGAGATCTATGTCGCCTATGTGACCAACTTAAAGAAGGCTATTGATAAACCTCCATTTTGATTAATCTCTTATCTCCTTTTTGGTTCATTTTCCCTAATTCTCTTTTGATTTAGAGGGATTTTACGAGTTTTGCCTCCTCTAAGGTCGTTGCCTTGTTTAATCCCCTTTTTGACTTTTTGCAAGTGTTTTTCAAGTTATTCAAGGAAGAGGGGTAGCTAGTACATGGGAAAAGGCAATGCAAGAGTAAAGACAGTCACGCAAAGGCTTGAGGGAAGTAAGAAAGCATGAAAAAAAGAGGATTCATGGGCACAGGATGGGCGACGACCGTCGTACAGTTGACAACCGGCTGTCGCCTGCCTTTTGGAGAAGCCCCTAATTCCAGGAGGCGGTAAGGCTGGTCGTTGCCGAGGCATGGCCAAGTTGTCGCCCTGGCGACCCCCCTCGCACTTTTCCAGTTTTTTAGCTTATATATGCCCCTTTTTGCCTAATTTCAAGATTATGCTTAGTTTCTCTCGTAAAAAGCACTTTAAAACACTTCCTAGGTTTGATTTAGGCTTAAGGTAAGATTAGTGTTCTTAGATTGTTGTTGATTGAAGATTTTAAAGACTTTAATTCTCCATTCCATTAATCTAAGTTTGTTCTTCTTTCTCTATCTTTTCCTCTTTACTTGGTTTTGCTTAGTTGTTTGATCATGCTTGGTTGTGATTGTTGGATTGTTACAATGTTGCCTAGTGAGTAGTTTTCCACAACTTGGATTAGGAATTAGGGGCTAGGATGGTATAATAAGCTTGGTGTAATCTTGTCATGCTTTAATTTTCAAGTTATTTAGGGGTCTTATTCATTACCCACCAAGTGTTCGATGAAATGCCCGAAAAGACATTTCATCCAATACTTGGGGCGAATAACCACACCGAGAGGTGCACATTCATCCTATGTGGATAGAAGAAGAGAGAACAACCACTGGGTATGAAAATAATCCAAAGCCTTGTTAGGTGCAAGCTATTCTTCTTCAACCTCAACCTTCGAGCCCCCATGAAAATAGTTGGCTTTGCACACTAAGGTTACCTTTACTCTCCGAAAGGAGGTTTGGGCGGCCTTAAACAAGCCAATCACCCCCTTACGATCACTCGTGAATTAAGCCAAGTTTAAGAACCCATGCCTAGCATAAATAGGTAGCCACTAGTGACTAATCGTCGACCCAAGTCCTTCTCCTGTTAAATTTTAGACGTCTATTTTGCCTAGTTTTTCTTTCCTTCTTTCTCAAACTTACCCTTTACCCCTCTATATTCAATCTAATCAATAAGTTAGGTGCCCTAAGTCTTTTTCTCAATGGACGACACCCCAAATACACGGTGATAAACCGTTCATTAGTGGTATAACTTTAAAGCTTATTTCCAAACAAATAAGTTTTTGGCATGGTTATCGGGGAACAAGGTTCCTTATCTATCGTAACTAGAAGTATGGTTTGAGGCTATAGTTTTGTTTTTGTTTTGTTCAATTGTTGCTGTTCATTCTTGAGTTGGCTTACCTCCTTTGGAGTACTCGCTGTTACATGCATAGGAAAAGCTAAGGTTCAGGTGATTTGGTCTCCTTTGACCCTGAGATCAAAGCTACTTTCTGGGATTGCCAATGACGTGCAAAAAATCAAAGTACGCAAGGAAGGAAAACTTAGGAGGCCAACATGGATACTGCCACAACTTCATTGAGGGACTTTTTGATGTCAGATCCAAATGCCATTCCATTTAACATCTTGAAACCTCATGTTGAGGCCAACAATTTTCAATTCAACCCGGCGTTCATCATCTTATTTTAACAAGACCAATTTGCAGGATACCTAATGGAGAACCCCAATAACCACATTGCTTCTTTCTTGGAGAAGTGTGACATGATCAAGATGAACAGGGTCTCCAATAACGCCATCCAATTGATACTATTTCCTTTCTCTTTGAAGGAGAAGGTCAAGTCTTGGCTTTTGAACTCGAATGCCAATTTGTTCACTACTTGGGAGGGTTTCTCCAAGGCATTCTTATGCAAGTATTTCCCTCTCGGGAAGACCGCCAAACTCTGGAATGATATCACCTCCTTCTCTCAAATGGACGGTGTGTCTCTTTATAAGGCATGAGAACAGTTCAAAGAGCTCTAATAGGAGCGCCCCCATCATGGCATCCTGGATTAATTGTTGGTGCAAACTCTCTACAACGGTCTTCAACAACCGATGAGGAGCTCAATTGATGTGGCCCCCAGAGGCGCTCTTATGGCCAAACCCATCAATGAAGCTAAGCAACTAGAAGATATGACATCCAATAACTATCATAGGGAAAATGAACGGGACCACCCCAAGAAAGGAGGATGGCATGAGATTGATGCTTTCACTATGCTTACAAGCAAGGCTGACGCACTTTTCCTAAAGGTAGATCGATTTCAACTTACTTCTTCTCATGTTGGCGCCCCTAGTCGGTCATTTGGGCAAGCAAGTGTTTGTGAAGTGTGTTTAATTGAAAGCCATAGTGGGAATGGGTGCCATCTTGTTCATTCATTTCAATATCTCACCATTGACTAAGCCAATTCCCTCCACAACTTCAACAATAGACCACAAAATGACCTCTACTGCAGTACCTTCAATCCAAGTTGGAGACACCACCCAATTTCTCCTACAAAAATCCAAATCCCCCTTATCACCATCACTTACAAAATAATCCTAATCCTCTCAGTTTCTAATACTGTGGTCCTCAAATTCAACCTCCTTAGCCTCCACCTCAAAAGTCCAACTTGGAGAGCTAAGTGGAGCAGTTCATGAAACTCAAACTAAGACAAATGAGGCTTTTGGTGAGTCCATGGGCCAACTCAATACCAAGTTTGAGAGCATGTCCACATACCAAAAGATGATGGAAACTTAATTAGCTCAAATTAGACAATAAGTGAACCACCTATCTTGACCTCAAGGTCACGTCCCGTGCCAACCAGAAGCAAACCGCAAGGGGCATATGAATGCCATCACCTTAGGGCGTGGAAAGCAACTTGATGAGCTAAAAAGGCCTCACGGGGAGGGGGATGAAGGTTTGGTCAAAGATAAGGGCAAACAAATATTAGAGGAAAAGGGAGATTTGGTCCCATAAAATAGAGAGCAAGATAAGCATGAGGAGACCACAAAGCCTATGTCGATTGAGCCCTATAGGCCATCGGTTCCTTTCCCTTCGAGGCCAAACTTGAGGCCAAGTTTGGGAAATTTTTAGAGGTACTTAAGAAGTTGCAAACCAATATCCCATTCTTGGATGCCATCTCCGAGATGCCTTGTTATGCTAATTTTCTAAAAGAGATGCTCTCCAACAAATGAAAATTTCAAGAAATTGCCATGGTTTCCCTCACGGAGGAGTGTAATGCATCCTGTAAAACAAGCTCCCCCCCCCAGAGCTCAAAGATCTAGGCAACTTCCTTATTTCTTGTGCCGTTGGAGATATCACCATAAGCCAAGCATTATGTGACCTTGGGGCAAGTGTGATTTTTATGCCTCACTTAATATGCAAGAGGCTCTAAGTAGGGGGACTCAAGCACATCACAATATTGATACAACTTGTGGATCATTCCATCAAGTACCCTATGCATTTCTAGAGGATTTGCCCTTTCAAGTTGGGAAATTCTTGATCCCTCGTGACTTTGTTGTTATGGAGATGGAGGAAGATGCCCCTATACCTGTCATCCTAAGGTGCCTTTTCATAGCCACGGTTGTTGCAATGATTGATGTCAAAAATGGGAAGCTATCGATATAAGTTGGTGACGAGAAGGTTAAATTCAATCTTTCACAAGCTATAGCTTCCCCCTCCCTAAAGGATTTGTGCTATCATGTTAATGTGCTTAAAAAGGTAGTACTTGAGGAGATGGGAACTCTTAGCCATTTCTTGGACCCTCTAGAGGCGTGCTTGATTGGCACTTGTGGCAATGAGGTAACCCTCATCCAGATGAAGTAAGATAGGTGTGTGTGAGAATCTTCAACTCAATCCAACCATACCTCCCTCGAAACAAATCAAGGGATATTCCCAATGTGGAGGTTTGACCCTCCAATGAAGGCAAGAAGCGTGCTCTTGAGGTGGAATTGAAGCCCATACCTTCTCATCTAAGGTATGAATTTCTTGGTCCAAATCGTACTTTTCCCCTCATCACTAGTGTTAAGCTCAATGGTCAATTGTTGGTTGTGCTTCAAAAGCATAGAAGCACCATTGGCTATAGTTTGATGATTATCAAGAGGATTAGTCCTTAATTTTACATGCATTGAATTCTCCTTTATGATAAGCACAGATCCTCTAGACAACCTCAACATCGTTTGAATCCCAACATGCAAGAGGTTGTTAAGAAGGATGTTCTCAAGCTACTTGATGCCGTAATCATCTATCCAATTTTGGATAGTGATTGGGCTAGTCTAGTTCAAGTAGTTCCTAAGAAAGGGGATATGACCGTTGTCAAGAATGAAAGAGATGAGCTCATGTCTACTAGAATGGTCAAGGGATGGCGTATGGGCATTGACTATAGAAAACTTAATAACGCCACTTGGAAATACCATTTCCCCCTCCCCTTCCTTGATCAAATTTTGGAACGATTAGCTGGCCATTCTTTCTTTTGTTACTTGGATGGATACTCGAGATTCTTCTAAGTCCCTGTCCACCCAAGTGGCCAAGATAAAACAACTTTTACATGCCCTATGGGACTTTCGCATACCATAAAATGCCACTTTGGCTTTGCAATGCCCTAGCTACTAGATGTGTGCTCGCCATTTTCTACGACTATGTGGAGAGGATAATGGAGGTTTTTATGGATGATTTTTTTTTGGGTATATTTAGGCACTTTTGATTTGTGCTTGGATAACTTCGCTAAAGTCCTCCACAGATTCAAAGAAGTCAACTTGGTCCTAAATTGGGAAAAGTGTCATTTTATAGTATAAGAAGCTATGGTTTTAGGGCTTGCGGTTTCACATATGGGTATTGAGGTGGATAAAGCAAAGATAGAGGTTAAAGAACACTTGCCACCCTTCACATGTGTCAAAGGGGTGAGAATCTTCCTTAGACACGCGGGTTTCTACCGCTGTTTCATCAAGGATCCCTCTAAAATCGCTAAGCCTCTCACTTTGCTTTTGGCCAAAGATAACCCATTTGTGTTTATTAGTGAGTGTCTTGAAGCGTTTCATAGGATAAAAGAGGCTCTCATCACCGCCCCCATCATCCAACCGCCTAATTGGAGCCTTCCTTTCGATATTATGTGTGATGCTAGTGACCATGCGGTTGGGGCAATTTTGGGGCAACAAAGAGACAATGAGCCTTATGCCATCTATTATGCTAGTAAGACACTTGATAAGGCTAAACAAAACTACACTACCACTGAGAAAAGAGTTGCTTGAGGTGGTGTACGCAATTAAGAAATTTTGACAATATCTCTTGTGCTCCAAGGTCATTGTGTACATCAACCATTCCACCTTTAAGCATCTCCTAGACAAGAACTCTAACTCTCATATACTTTGGTGGATCCTCCTCCTTCAATAGTTTGCACTTGAAATCTAGGACAAGAAAGGGCACCGAGAATGTGGTGGTGGACCATCTCTCTCGCTTAGCAATTCCCCTTAGGTATGGCGGAGAATGTGACTTACTAATTAACGATTCTTTCCCGGATGACCTTTTGCTAGCCTTAGCGATGTTTAGTATTCCTTTGTATGTAGATTTGGTGACTTATTTGGCATGTGGCATCACACTGCCGGACATGAACTCAAATCAAAAGAAGTGGTTTTCCTACCAAGCCAAATCATATTTTTGGGAGGAAGCTTGTTTGTATAAGGCTTGTGATGATGGTATAGTATGGAGATGCGTGCCCAAGGAGGACACCAATTCCATCATCTCTCATTGCCACGACTTGCCTTGCAGAGAGCATGCAACCGTTGATAAGGTCATAACCTAGATCCTCCAAGCTGATTTTTATTGGCCCACATTATTCAAGGATGTGCACAAACATGTCCAGGCTTATGATCGATGCCAACAGACTAGGAATTTGTCTAGGCACAATGAATTGCCCCTAAACTACATACTTGAAGTCATCTTTGATGTATGGGGGATAGATTTTATGGGCCCCTTCCCATATTCCCGAGGCAACAAGTATATCTTACTCACTGTCGACTACGTCTTCAAGTGGGTAGTGGCCATTGTTCGCCCCACCAATGACTCCCGAGTGGTAGTTTGGCTCTTCAAGAAGGCAGTCTTCTCTTGTTTTGGAGTGCCCTCGGGTCCGCATTAGCAATGATGGTGCTCATTTCATTGAGAAGAAACTTGAAGCGTTGTTGAAAAAGAACGGGGAGCATCACAAATATGGCCTTTGTTCCCACCCCTAAACAAGTGGCCAAGTAGAGATCTCCAACTGAGAAATCAAGATTATTTTGGAGAAAAACAGTTGCAAGATCAAGAAAAGATTGGGTGGACAAGCTAGATGATGCTCTATGGGCATACCGCACAACTTTCAAGACTCATATTGTTACAATGCCATTTAGGTTGATTTATCGTAAGCCATGCCACCTCCCCGTTGAGTTGGAGCACAGGGCCTATTGGGCCCTCAAGTTTCTTAATTTTTATTTGAAGGTTGTGAGAGAAAACAGGCTACTTCAATTGAATGAGCTTGAAGAGATGCACTTTGACGTTTATGAAAGTTCAAGAATTTACAAGGAGAGGATGACAAAGTGGCATGATAAGCATATCCACCGGACGGAATTCAAGGTTGGTCATTTGGTCGTCCTTTTTAACTCATGGTTGACGTTATTCTTGAGCAAACTCCATTCAAGGTGTTCGGGCCCTTTTAAGGTGAAGAAGGTCTTCCCATATGGCGCCATTCAAGTTAGGATAGAGGTCGCAGGCACTTTCAAAGTGAACGGATCACTGCTCAAGCATTGCATTGCCGATGAGCCTATTGACGGTAAGGACACCCACGACCTTCCCGATGCCGTTTCCTCTTGAAAACCATTCATGGTCAAGCTATGACCTTAAAACCGTGTTTTTCGGGAGGCAACTTGAACCCTCCTCTTGGCTGTTGGCTTAAATAAGGAGTTACCCAAAAGCCAAAAAAATAAAATAAAATGGAGAGCTTGAAACAGCCCAAGCGACCAGCAGGCCGTCGACTGTGTGACAGCTATCACGTGGACCTACAGGACTTAGATTAGGAAACCAGGGAGTGGCGACGACACCCATCACCAAGCAGATGACAGCAAGCTGTCGCCAGCCCACGACCCCTTCTTTTCTCCTTCTTTCTTTTCTCTTTCTTCATTTCTCCTTCAACCATTCCCAAACCCACGTGACTTTCTCCCCCTAAAGCTTCTTCCAAGCTCCACCACTACCCTCGAATCCATCACTCTCCCACTCAAATTTCCACCATTTCCACCATTTTCTTCACTCTTTTCACGTTTTCTTACTTATTCTTATATTAAAATACCTTCTTTCTTCACCCATCACTCAAATCCTCATCACTCAAACCCTAACCCCTAAATTTCCCACTCTTAAAATCAGCCACTTAAGGTTTTTTCTGGTCACTCTCTTGCCAAAATTTGCATCTCCTCTCTCCAAGCTTCCACTTGACTACCTCTTTGCACCATTCCGTTACCACTTTCTTTCCCTTCAACTTTCCACCTCTATTGAAGAGTTCTTAAGCGTGAAGAGAGAGAAAGTCTCATCTTTTAGGCTTGATTGGTCCATTTTGGTGCTCTCTTGCTAGTGGGTATCTCCATTACCCACTTGAATTGCTTGGTTTGGGAGTGTTTGAAGTGTTGCAACCGCTTGGAGTTCGAGGACATTTTGGCTCACTTCAACTATGGGGAAGGAAGACTACAACATCTAGGCCGTCATCATCGGGAGCATCTAAGCGCACTTAGACAGTTGCTCCCACCCCCTGCCAATGTGCCTCCAATCCAGGCCCAAGAGGCCCGAGATAACCACCCTACTCCCCCTCATATTATTAACAAGTATGAGGTTCAATTCATTGATCAAGAGCACATTACTTCATTATGATTCCGTTGCTTGTAGATGAATAACTGCACCTCAGTATATTAATTTTGGCTGGTTGGGGAGTCTTGGGTTGTTAGAAAGCTTGAATGAATTGCTTGATGTTGCAAGTTGAGTTATATGAAAATGGATAAACCTGTGTATTAGAGGTTGTGTTTGGAGTTTATGAGTTCTATCAAGGTCAATTAGAATACCTTGTACCAAAACCGACCCGTTCACATTCAATTTTGACTTTTCAATAGAACCTTCCACATAAACCTACCACAATTTGACTGTCATTTAAGGCTCTCCCATGGTGGTACTTAGGCCCCCCCATGAAATTTCAATGAACAAGAGTTTTGGGTCGAAATCACTTTTGATAATCGCACACAACTGAAAGACAATTCAGGGAATTATGTAACCTATAGTGCTAGTGGCTCTAAAGCCACTTCTATTTGCAACCCCACCCTTCGATATCTTCACCGCCTCATGGCCAACACTATATTCAAAAGACACGAGAGTTAAGACAAATCCCAATTGAGTAAAGTTTTCCTCTTATAATATATCCTAAATAATGGAACTTTTGATATGAGGGTTATTATCCTCCATCAGCTAGTCTCTTAGGCTTCCATTCCTAAATCCCCTATTGCCTACGGTGTCATTACTTCCGATATTACATATGGTTGGGAGTTGGAGCCTCTAATCAGGTGGTTAACTTCGTTGTTCCAAGAGGGGCGGCTACATTTAGCCACTTATACCAACACGAAAATATTCAAAATTGAGGGTGGCAGTGTTTTTGTCAACCACCATGGTAGATTGCTTTTCCCCCTTCCAAACCCCACAAAAACCACTTGTTCTGACCTCTCTAATTGGTTATCAGATGATTACATTAATATGGAGACAGATAAGGATGACGCTATACCCAAAGGAGGGCACGCCTTTGGCGGTGAGGGAGGTGCCAGGAGTTTTAGGGCCCGAGCCGTACCACCCAAGTAGGAGAGGTATAACCTCTCTTTAACTAGAAGCCGTACTGAGGTAGGTTCTTCGGGCTTTGATGAAGCCCATTTCTACCAGTACATGGATGACCACTTCTCTCGCTTCAACTTGAGGCTTGATGCAATTAATGTGCATTAACAAAAACACGTTCAAGATCAACAAGAGTTGCTCTGCCGGCAAATAGAGCTTGATCACCGGTAGCAAAACTTAGAGCACCATGTCTACTACGCATACGAGCACCATGGCTAGCCTTACCCTCCACCTGATTGCAGGCCTAGCGGCCCTCCCGACCCTTGTTGATGGTTTGTAAGTTCCCCCATCCCTTTCCCTTTGATTTCCTTATATGATTATACATTAGGGGACCATGCATGTCTTAAGCATGGGGGGTGAGCTAGCCAGCTCATGTTAGGGGGATCATATGGTGCGAAGTCTTCGAATTTCAAATAGGTTTTTCTTATTGTCATTGGGGGGAATTTATTAGGAATTATGATAACTGAGGAGTGATTGGCAAGATTCAGAAGTGCTTATGCTTGTACATACTAGTCCACTAGAATAGGTAACCCATTTGGTTTCATTTTAGGAATCATTGCATACTTAGGACTTGCATGAGTAGAGCATGTAGTTTAGAGCATGTGGATTCTTCTATTGCATTGTATATATTTGCTTTGTTTTCTGATCTTGAGGTGTAATGTTGAGGAGAACATAATTGGGCTCACAAGGTGCATTTCTTACCCTACTCTTCATTTCTTTCTTGTGATCTCCCTTATGAAAAAAAAAACAAAAAAAAAAATTAAAAAATTAAAAATTTTTGAAAAAAAACCCCTTTTATAATGTGAATACATGGTGCAAATATTGACTAATTAGCTTGGTTGCACACTTGAGCTGTAGTATTTGCTTTGATTGTTAGAGCATGGTAGTGTTAGTTCCCTTTGTTGATCATTTTGCACTATGTGCAAGCTTTGGTCCTTGAGACCCTTTTGGCTTGACTTGAAGGGGCTTAGCTAGTGATTGACTCATAAGGTAAATAGATGTCACCGGGGTGACTTGACCCATGAGCTTTAAGCCTTCATATGAGCACTCATTTTTAGTGGTTCTTCCTCTTCTTCTTGTATGCCTCACCATTGATTGCAATGCTAGAACCCGACCTTGTCCTCTCCAAAATCACACTAGGCAATATACGTCATTTGATATGATCGAGACATTCCTTGTTATTTTATGCCACACAGCCCAAAAAGCCACCTAAGTGATGTTGAAACCCTTTTGCTCACTCACATTGAGACTACCCCATCTTTGATGTTTTCCACACTCTTTTCATCCTTTGCCCATTTGCATTTCATACCTTTGCCATAAAGGTTAGTGGAGCAACACTTTTCACGATATTGAGGTCTGCTTTTTGAATTGGAACATCTTTGGATGTACGTTGTGGCAATTTATATTGAAAAGGGAAAGAAGGGAAGCCGGAATATCCTTGACTTAGTGCCTAGCATCAAGTTCCTTGTTTCAAGCTTGCTTGAAAATAGGAAAAGAAAAAAATGAAGAAGACTTTTCAAATAAAAGTGGAAATTAAAAAGAGCAAGACTTTTGGCATGCAAAAAGGAAAAACAAAAAGAGAAACCTTGCAAATAAGATGCTTGGCACGATGATTTGGATTCCAAACTGAATGGGCTCCCCCTTTACGTGTTCAAAGTGGGTTGTAGGTACGAAGTAATGTTTCGATTCCATTTCTTTATTGTGGCAAGTGTTCTTGCTCCCCAACCCTAAGGCCATTTAGCTCCACTTATCCCAAAAGATTTTCCCATTTCTCACCCTTATTAAAGCACCCCGTTTCAGCCCTTCCAAAGCCCTCTTGATAAAAGGGCATGCATTGTTGCCCCGAGTAGTGGAGGATGATGACCCTTCCAATCCTATGGTTTTTGAATGATTGGTTGAGCAATGAGAGTATACACGAACATATTTAAACACTTAGAGAGGAGGGAGTGGAATGTGAGGCTCTCCCCAGTCTCTTTTATCGACCATTAGCAAGCCACCTCCTTTCTTGCCTTGAGGATCACACTTAGTCTTGGTATGCACTATTACGCTAGGTGGTCCCTCCAGAGCTTCATGTCTATCTCACTCCCTCGCCTCATCTTTGTTACTTCTTGATTGTGTGTCTTTGCTTGTTGGTTGGCCTTTATTACCATGCCTGAGGAGGGTGCTTGAGGGATCGATTTCCCTATTTATACGATGTCAAGCTAAGCTTGCTTGAGGGCAAGTAATAGCTAAGCATGAGAGAGTTGATAGACCTCCATTTTGATTAATCTCCTATCCATTTTTAGTTAATTTTCGATAATTCTCTTTTGATTAAGAGGGATTAGAACAAGTTTTGCCTCCTCTAAGGTCGTTGCCTTGTTTAATCCCCTTTTCAACTTTTTACAAGTGTTTTTCAAGTCATTTAAGGAAGAGGAGCAGCTAGTAGATGGGAAAAGGCAATGCAAGAGTAAAGATTGACATGCAAAGGCCCAAGGGAAGCAAGAGAGCATGAAAAAAAAAGAGGATTCAAGGGCACAAGATAGGCGACGGCCATCGCACAGTCGACAACCGCCTGTCGCCTGCCTACAAGAGAAACCCCCAGTTCCTGGAGGTTGCGACGGCTGGTCGTTCACTGTTGCGATCGGCGGTCGCCGGGGTGACCAACACTACTTTTTCTAGTTTTTTAGCCTATAAATACCCTGTTTTACCTAATTTTGGGATTATGCTTAATTTCTCTCGTAAAAAGCATTTTAAAACACTTTCTAGGTTTGATTTAGGGTTAAGGTAAGAATAGTGTTCTTAGATTATTGTTGATTAAAGATTTTGAAGACTTTTATTCTCCTTTCCATTGATCTAAGTTTGTTTTTCTTTCTCTCTCTTTTCCTCTTTACTTGGTTTTGCTTTGTTGTTTGATCATGCTTGGTTGTGATTGTTGGATTGTTACAATATTGATTAGTGAGTAGTTTCCTCAACTTGGGTTGGGGATTAGGAGCTAGGATGGCATAATAAGCTTGGTGTGATCTTGTCATGCTTTAATTCTCAAGTTATGTAGGGGTCTCATTCCCTGCCCACCAAGTGTTCGATGAAATGCCCGAAAGGACATTCCATCTAATACATGGAGCGAATAACCACACTGAGATGTGGGTATTCATCCTACATGGATAAAAGAAGAGAGAACAAGCATTGGGTAGGAAAATAATCCAAAGCCTTTTTTAGTGCAAATTGGTTTTCTTCAACGTCAACCTTCGAGCCACCATGAAAATAGGTGGGCTTCTAGATTAAGGTTACCTTTACTCTCCGAAAGGAGGTTTGGACGGCCCTAAACAAGCAAATCGCCCCCTTATAATCACTTGTGAATTAAGCCAAGTTTAGGAACCCATGCCTAGCATAAATAAGTAGCCACTAGTGACTAATCCTTGACCCAAGTCCTGCTCCTATTAAATTTGAGACCACTATTTTGCCTAGTTTTTCTTTCCTTCTTTCTCAAACTTACCCTTCACCCCTCTAGATTCAATCTAATCACTAAGTTAGGTGTTCCAAGTCTTGTTCTCAGTGGATGACACTCTAAGTATACGGCGATAAACCGTTCACTTGCAGTACAAATTTAAAGCTTATTTCCAAACAAACAGCTTGTCATGCATGTCTAGCAATTGCGCAACTTTTTTTTTTATGTTTTGTAGATTCGCCATTTGAAATGTCGGATGTTTCAAGCTTTGGACTAAAGGGATCATTTTTTGTATGACTTGCCGCAAGTAATACGAAAGTTTTCTCTCATCGTTGAATGAGTACAACCGAGCGTACCAGAAATTTGTATGCCTATATTTTGAGACTAAAATAAATTATACAAGAAATTGAGAAACAAATTCAATATTTTGTTTTATATCAAAGAATGGGTACAATCTTTGTATAATTGTTACAAGAGTAAGTGTAATAAATCATCTGATTTGATCTTCTTGAATAGTCTTGAACGAATTTAATCTTAAGAGAAGGTTTAAAGGGCTTACACATAATCAGGATAAGTAGTTTAATCTCGTTAAGTAGGTAGCACATTTATAGAGTGCTTGTTGTCTTCTTCTAGAGAGAATTCCTGAGCTCTTGTCAGTTCTTCTTAATGCAGGTCTTTCAATGAGAGGGTAGCCCACTCTTTATAGAGAAATTGGAGCTAGAGTTTTCCTCCTAATCATCTCCATTACAAATAATTATTTATTTTCTACATCATTTGTGACATGTAGCATTTTTGTAATTGGCGGCAATACATTCTCACTAAATATTTAATTTAACGGAACACAGTAGTTGGTTTAACATGTGGCGTGCTGTAATTAGCCAAATAAAGCTATTTGATTTTCCACATGGTGGGCCTTGGTTGTTTAAAGAAAATTTCAAGTATAAAATTAAGTAAGACAAGAAATATGAACAAATTTAATTTATATAGATTTTAGAAGGTATGGGTACAGTCTCTGTATATTTGTTACAAGATGAACAAATAAATAATTCCTCTGATTCGATCTCCAATGTATACTTGAAAGAGGATTGATTGACTTGAATTTCGATCAATTGATTGATTTGACTTTGTTTGAATGAACTTTAATGAATTTGATCTTGTAAGAAGGCCTAAGAGGCTTAATATCAATTAAGACGAGTTTTTTTGGATCTTTTTCGATAGTAGACGACACATGCTTTGATTGCGAAAGTTTTATAAGTCCCTCCTCAAGAAGTTTCTTAAGCATTTTTGGAGCATCATACTCAAAATAAGGATATTCATTTCCTTCAGAATCTCTAAGCATGGAGTTTCTATTGGCAATTCCATCAGTACATCATCATTTAGCTGCCTTCCATAGTTGGCAATTGAAAGCTCCATATCAAGTGCTCATCTTGCCAATTCTTGGAATGTTGTAGGTTTGTTAGCTTGCAAAGCGTGCAATATTATATATCCCTATCCATCCATTGAGCACAAATGTCAACAACAGAGGTTTCGGCTAAGTGATATTTACACTTCAGAGCGAGAGCAGGCCAACGATTAATGTAATCAATAACCGGCTCATCATTTTGTTGCCTAGTGTTAGTCAATTCTTCTATATCGACTATGCAACACATGTTATAAAGGCGATTCAAGAAACCTCAAATCAAGCACCAAACCTCCTTTTTAACTTTGACAATTATTAAAATTCCCAAATTAATATTATCTTATCAAACCTTAGAAATTGCGAGTTATAATTCAACCTCTCCCTAAAATTCGAACAACGACAGAGATTATGAAAAAAACCTGAAACAAAACTCAAAATTTCATAACTTAGTCAATGCACATGCAAAATTCATGAAAATTTGTATGAAATTGCCAAATATTATATAAAAGATATGCTAAAATTTTCATAATTTTTTTTGAATCCAATACTTTACAAAACTTAAAACAATGACCAAAACTATGCACTACATATGGTAGGTTTAATAAAAAATTCATAACTCAGAACATGCAAATCCAAAATTTATGAAATTTTACAGGAAATTAAAAAAATATTATGATTAATCTACAGTACATGTTTTTGGATTTTCATTCAAGCCTAATCTTCCTAGAAATTAAAATAATGGCCACAAATACTACTAAAACGGGGTAGTTTCAAGTAAAACATCATAAACCATAAAATACAGTTTCAAAATGCATGACAATTTTTATAGAATTTTTGAATTATATAGAGAAGTTATAGTAAAATTTTTAGGACTTTTGGCTAACCAAATAATTCCTAAAAATTATAATAGATGTTAAATTTGTGCAAAATTTGAAAATACAAATATTTATCACATTTTCATTCTTCTAATCTAAGTATTCTGTGAGAGAACCCATAACTTGTTGAATATAAGATGTAATTCACAACACAACCTCAATTTCACATCAGCCACAACACAATTTCAATTTCATCCAATTATATCAAGACACCAAAATCAGTGCTCCAATCATCTTTAAATATTCATATAAATCCAAATAAATTTATTGATTTGACCAATTGAGAAAATAATTCAAACACATGTGAAAGAGGGTGAAAAAGGTTTGACTTTTACCTTAAGAAACTTGGTGAAATAGGTAAGAAGAAGAAGAAAGTGGGTGGTGGTGGTCGTTAGTTGGGTTGCCGGTGAGCTCTGATGGCGGAGGTAGGGCTGGTAAGCTAGTAGGGGGGAGCAACCAATAGAGAAGGGATGGAGGAGGAGAGATAAAATGGTAGTTTCGGATGTTTTTTTGGGTTTTGATCAATTAAATGCATTTTAATTCCTTCCATTTCTTTTTTTTTTGTTCCCCAGATTATGTTTATAGTGGCAGCTGCTTCTTTGATTTTTGATCACTTTATTTTCTTTTTTCTTTTAATTAACAAATTAGGTAATTAGTTTAAGTGATGCAATTGGTTAGTCATTTACCCATTTACTTAATTATTTTAAATCATCCCAAACTAAATAGGAAGGCTTAGACATGTATTTTTTAAACTAATTCTAGTGATTTATATGCATACTCTTCTAGATCCTCAATATTACATTATTATTTACTTTAATAAGCAACTAGCTTGGCACTTATAGAATTTAAACACGATGAAATTGATGTCACTCTATCCTTGTAAAAGATATAAGTTTTAAATATTGAATTGAGTTGAGCGCACTCTGTTTTTAATAAACTTAATTAAGTGAAAGTAATTAATACAAATTAGATTCGGGCTACTACAGTCTTCCCATCTTAGAAGAAATTTTGTCCTCAAGCTTAAAATTCAATATACATTTGCCCTAAAAATATTGGAAAAAAGTTTAATCATCATGTCCAACATGATGGTTTTTATAACCTTCAAAAAAATATGATTTGGTGAATGACTTCGGGCTAAAGACACAAGTTTATTAATTTGCTTGTTTTGTGCTGAAGCATGTGCTTGTGTGTCATGTTATTCATTGCTCTTATATATCATTTTGTGTTCTGGCTCGATATCTTCCTTAAAAGTTGAGAAATTAACGGTATGATGTATCACATGAGCAAGGTGCTTGGAAATCTTCAGCTAGGTACACTTTTAGCCCTTCATCATTTGAGGACCTCAATCACCCATGGGATTGAGCTTCCATGCTATTTGATTTGATAAACGTTTGCCTCGAAGTCATTTTGATTTAATTTACAGTCACATAATGATTATGGTGTTGAAGCCTTATGCTCATATATTTGTATAGTTTTAGAACCAGCATACTTATAACCTGCTAGAATGGGTAAACATGAGAAAACTGATCATTAGAATCACGTTACATAAAACCATACCATATGCCAATAGTCTCTTACTACTCTTTATGAAGGTAAGCACGTGATATATTTAAGAAACACAAAGTTGTGAAATTATGAGTATATGAAAAGGAATCGCAACAATTATGGAGAGTGCCCCATCAACTTCGAACTCAAAGCCCTCAGGTGAGCAAAAGAAAAGTGATGTATCATACTGGGAAGGAAAGCAATGAAAGGAAAGCTCAAGTTTAAGGAAAAAATAAGGATCATGGTGGCATATGGAAGGGAAGGGCGTGCCTTGAAAAAGGAAACAGAAAATTTGAAATTGAGAGATCTATAGAACTGAAACGATTCTTAGATATATATTTCACCACTAAGAATTATTTCAAGGCCCTTGATCTTTGGTTAGGATACAGATTTCACCACCTAACTAAGACCAAGACTCACTTGATCACCACTCTCATTGGCTAATTAGAGATAAGTAAGTAGAGAATTCAAGGTCACAACACTGACGAGTTTCAAACTCAACTTCAGATTTCAAATATTCATCACCCATGACAAAAGGAATGGCTACGCTATTTATAAGCACGCCTAATCCCCTTCCCCCCCACACTAGGTAACCTTTAGGAGGTTACTTAATGATTAGCAAACTCACTATGTATACTTAACTAAATTACATAGTTTGCCTCTACACTATGCTAAACATGAACTACAAGCTTAATAACTAACAAAATGATTAACTAAACTTCTTTCTTGATGATCCTTTACTAGTTAGTCATGTTTTCTTCCCTTGGAAGGTTTTCTCCCACGGATGCCACATCAAAAAAGCAAGGGTTGTACATGTATGCCACCTCATGCCATGGTGTTCAAATGCTAGCTTGCAAAATGGCTTATTCTCCCTAACCCATGTGGCACCTCCCCATGAATGAGTCACATAGTGACTAAGCATCACTGGACAGCCAAATAAGCACAAAGGTTGGTGAAGAAAACCCACCTAAGAGGGTGAACCCTCTAAGCTAAGAAACCGACTGTGAATAGGCGCAGATGGCTTGGATTTTGCACCTATTGGGCCACCTCATTTTGATGAGTAATCTTAGATTTCCTTCCATGGGGCTAAACCTCAAGATGTCAGCAAACCCCCCCTCCCTTCCCATTTGAGAAATTTGGATTTCCACATCATTAGAAGGCTCAATTAGCTTGATTAATCCAATCGTGCATCATTAGGTGCAAAACAGGCTACTTGAGTTGTTCGGATGGACTGGGTGACCTAGCTTATTTCTCTTGGACCTTGCTTAACATGCTTGGCTGCTTTGTATCCTAAACTAACTAACAAAAAAGCAATTACACAATTTGGATTTCATTTAGTCTAGAAAATAACAGAAACAAAATCGGGTACATGTGCTGGAATTAACCCGACTTCTATCTCATTTGGAGCTTGCAAAACATTACTCATTCCTTGGACTTGGACTTGGTTACTTTAACTACCTTGACTAGGAGGACTTGTTTGGGGCATGTCAGGTTGATTTCCATCATCCTCCCCTTGTTTGACAGGATTTGACCTCAATTCGTACAGGTAGTCGTCTTCTTTGTATAGGCTAAGATCGACTAAGTCGAACGTAGCTGAAGCTCCATGGTCCCCAGGGAGATCCACCTTGTATGCATTATTGTTCATGTGTTCAAGGATCTCGAATGGATCGTCCGCTCATGGCATAAGCTCATTTTTGCATCTTGTTGGAAAAAGCTCTTTGTGGAGATGGATCCACACTAAATCACCTGGTTGGAACACTTTCTTCTTCTTTTTCCTATTAGCGTGAGCATAACAAGACAAGTTAGATTGTTCAATTTTACCTCTAGCTTGCTCGTGTAGTTTCTGAATCTCATGGACTCTTTGATCAGCATCTGCATTGGGCTTTTGTTCTAATGGGCGTGGCGTCAAATCTAAGGGAGTTATGGGGTCAATCCCATATACTATGTTAAATGGCGACAAACCCGTTGCTTTGCTAGGGGCTCGATTATAGGCAAATTCTACGTGTGGTAATAAGAGGTCCCATGCTTTCTTAGACTAAGGTGAAATCAAAGTCCTTAGGAGCGTTCCCATGGTTCGATTTGCTACCTCAGTTTGTCAGTCAGTCTGGGAATGATATGTCGTACTGTAATTGATTTTTGTCCCCAGTTTCTTCCACAGGGTGACCCAAAAATGACTTAAAAGCTTAGTATCTCGATCTGAGGCAATAGATCAAGGAATACCATGTTGTCTAGTTACTTCCTTGAAATACGACTCTACAATATTGGTAGCATCATTGGTTTTATTGCAGGGTGTGACGTGGGCCATCTTTGAAAATCCATCTACCACCATGAAAATTGAATCTTTGCCCTGCTGCGTTCTAGGCAAGCTTAGAATGAAGTTCATACTCACGTGAACCCATGGCAATGGTGTATACAACCCTTGCGGGAATAATTGACGTTTAGCCACTTGACACATTGCACATTGTTTTAGAAGCTTTTGTACATCTTTACTCATCCCAGGCCAAAAATAATGCTCTTTTAAAATCGTAAGAGTTTTATTCTCACCATAATGACCAGCTAAAGTGCCACTATGAACTTCCGTAACTAGAAGCTCCTGGGTGCTGTACTTAGGTACACAGGCGTGCACCTTTAAACAAAAAACCTTCCTGGATCAAATAATCCTCTTTGGGGTGCTTTTGACATGCACCATAGAGCTCCCCAAAGTCTTCATCTTCTAAATTTAATAGTTTTAGATGCTCGAAACCCAAGATGCAAGCATCTAATAGGAACAATAACAGATATCTTCTCGATAAGGCATCAGCGCCTTTATTGAGCTTCCCTGACTTATGCCGAATAGTAAAGTGAAATTATTGGAGAAACTCGACCCGTTCGGCATGCCTGGAGTTTAATTTGTGCTAGCCTTGAATATACTTCAAAGCCTCGTGATTAGAATGTAATATAAACCCACTGGCCATAAGATAGTGACTCTAATGCTCCAAACAACGAATAACGCCTTAAAATTCTTTATCGTAAGTGGAGTATTTCTGCCTTGAATCGTGCAACTTCTCACTAAAGAAGGCTAATGGTTTGCCTTCTTGAGTAAGAACTCCACTAATACCGATGCCAGATGTGTCACACTCGACCTCAAACACTTTGTCAAAACAAGGAAGAGCTAACATTGGTGCTTGCGTTAGCTTGTCTTTCACATCCTCAAAGGCCGTTTGTGCCTTAGGGGTCCATATAAAAGTTAGGCCCTTGAGCACTTCGGTCATTGGCGTCGTAACGTGGCTGAAATTCCAAATGAAACACCTGTAAAAGGAAACGAGTCCGTGAAAACTACGGACATCACGAATACTCTTCGGCATGGGCCAAGTCCGAATTGCCTCGACCTTTGCTTCATCCACCTCAATCCCTTCAGCAGTCATGATATATCCAGAAAAGTGACCTCATTAGTGAGAAGGGAGCACCTTTTGAGATTCTCGTATAGCTTTTATGTTGTAGCACCATCATGATCTTCGTCAAACAATTTTGATGCTCATTCTCGTCTTTGCTGAAGATTAATATGTCATCAAAATAAACGACAACGAACTTGCCGATATAAGGTTTAAATACTCGATTCATTAACCTCATAAAGGTGCTCGGTGTGTTTGATAAACCGAATAGCATAACCAACCACTCGAACAATCCACCCTTCGTCTTGAAAGCGATAATCCATTCGTCACCTTCTCTGATTCTGATTTGATAACAATCGCTTCGAAGATCAATCTAGGAGTATACCCTCGAGCCATGTAACTTGTGAAGCATATCTTCAAGTCTCGGTATTGGATACCGATACTTGATAGGGATGTTGTTTATAGCATGACCATCGACACAAATACGACACATGGGCTAAGGCATTCCCGAACTAGTCTTTTAACCATCAACTCTTCCACTTGCCTCTGAATCTCAGAAGTATCTTTAGGGTTCATTCGGCAAGCTGGTTTATTTTGAAGAATTGATCCAGGTCTTAGGTCAATATGATGTTGGATATCCCGTTTCGGGGGTAATCCATAAGTTATCTCTTCGGGGAACACATAACTAAATCATTTAAGTAATAACTTAGCTATTGGATGATTTGGTAAGGGGGAATCAGATTCTTCCTGTGGGGCTGGAATCCACTCTTTGAAAGCTCAAAACTCATGGTGAGAGGCCTTTAGAAGGGGTTCACTACATGGAAATAGCAATTTCGATTTTTCTGGTTGTTTTTCTGGTTTGTGTTTGGAAAGTTTAGAAGGTGCTAATGGCACCAAAGTGATCTTTTTCCCTCCTTAGGAGAAGGAATAGGTATTTAGGAACCCATTGTGCATCACTTTTTGATCGTACATCCATGGACGACCTAGTAAAATATGACATGCATCGTTCTGGATCACATCGCACCAAAGTCAATCTTGATACTTATTCCAGATTAAAAAACGAGATCAAACACTGGGAATTATTACCTTGATTCAGCCATTGGATGTTGTAAGGGTGAGAGTGTGTCGTGGCCTGGATGCCCAATTGCTCAATCATGCTCAATGATACAACGTTAGCACAGCTGCCTTCGTCAATTATCTACGAGCATACTTTTCCTTCAACAGTAAAATGGGAATGAAAGATGTTTTCCCATTGTTCATGCTTAACCCCTTGTTGGGTACTTAGTACTCTTCGAAGTACTAACATTTCTTCTTCATCTGTAGCTTCTTCAACTTCCTCCTATTCTTCTCCCAGTTCTTCTTCTTCGTTCTCTTTCTGTTCTTCCTCACGATCTTCCTCTCTTATTGCATCCCATTTAGCAAGACTAGTTATCCTTTGGTTTGGACAGTCAGAAGTGATATGCCCAAGTCCTTAACACTTGAAACAGCATCGATTATTCATTGGAAATTGATGTGAACGTTCTTGAATGGGCTGGGGCCGTGTCTTGGGGTATGGTGGTCTTTGAGGAATTTAGGTTCTTTATGGCACAAGGGAAGATGGCATTTGTGGTGTTTGTGTAGGAGGGAAATTCGGACTCCCCTTATTTAAAGGTTGAGTTCGAATTGGAGGCTCCGAGAATTCAAGTTTGAATGGCTTGTTTCGACGTTGTTGTTCAACCCTATGCGCTAGCACACATACTTCATCAAATGTGGTGTAGAGTTGCATTTCCACAAGATTAGAATACCTAATATCAAGACCCCCCAAGTATCTAACAATTGTTTGCTCTTTAGGCTCCTGTGTTTCACACTTGATCAGGAGCTTTTCGAATTCTCTTGTATATTCTTCAACAGTTAGATTCCCTTAAGTCAAATTACGCAACTGGGAATAATTGTCCTGAATATATGTTACTAGAAGGAACCGATACTTAAATTTTGATTTCATCTTTACTCAGCTTTGAATCTTGCCTTTTCTGTTCCTGGTTCGCTTGGCACAAAGATTCGTACACTTTTTAATCTAAGCATAGTTTCGTAATCTAAGCATAACCAGCTTCACTTTCTTGTCTTCTGGAATGTCTTTGTAATCAAAAATTCGCTCAACGGTGTGGAACCACTCCAAAAATTCATCAGGATCTAACTTACTCTCGAACTCTGGAATTTTAATTTTGAAATCATTAGAGTTGCGGGGTGCTCTTCGGGTTTCTCTAACTCTTCTTAGAGGTTCTTCTTCACTTGATGAACTGATCAAGTTACTTGCTTCTTTATCACCACAAATTGATCCAAATGGACTTTCAAGCAACTTCTGTTTCTATTTCATGTTACTCCCTAATTGTTTTCGCAAGTACTTGTTTTGACTTTCCAATTCCGCTGTGTGATTCTTCAACTCTTCATCGGTTGAAGTCACAGCGTGGTAGTTCTTCATGAGGGCCTCGAACTTCTTTTCAAGAGTCATGCAAGTCATGTTGATGGTAGGCGAAAAACCGTGGTTGTGTTTGGGTTTTTGGGATTTTGTGGCGTGATAGGAAGGGGCAAGCGAATAGGGCTTGATTTCATGCCAAGGATGAAGCTTTGTGATTCAACTTGTTCGGCTACAATATGTCCTGGTATAGACTATTCCTGGACATTAGTACCAAAGTATTGGATATTCTTTCTTTTGAATATCTCTAAAAAGTTTTTTCGAAATCCTTCATGTGGTTCAATCTTCATATTTTTGCTTGTAATTTTTTGATATTTTTTCCTATCAAAAAGTACCTCTTTAGAATACGTACCTGAAGCTTCTGCTTCATCATGCTGTTCATGTTTATTTGTCTGACTCATCGTCTGAGCTACTTAAATAAGTGAAGACAAGGATCTTGTTGTCGGATTCGATATCCATATATGATACTTCTTCGTATCCTGCAATTTGTTCAAATAATTCATTAGAATATGTTCATGCAAAATTAATCTGTTTTGGACATTCATTTACGAAATGGCCTTTTTTATTGCAGTTCCAACATCTGCAATATTGTTTCTGTGTCTGCTTTGATGTAGGTTTTGCAGTTTTGTTCTTATTCTTCTTTTTAAAGAATTTCTTTTTCTTCTTAAAGGGCTTAGGGGCCTTTTCAATTTGTTTTCTCTTTTTCTTTTTAGCCTTGAATTTCTTTTCTTTTCAGGCTTATCAGGGTAGCATCCAAATTTACTTGGAAAGTGCATTTGGTCTTTACATTTTAGCTTCTTTTGATTTTTCTGAAGCCTTCGTCTTTTGAATGGCTTTTGACATTCGTAGGCTAGTGTTACTCTAGCGAACTCGATATGTGCTCCTAGCGTATTTGTCCTTTCAGGTATGTCTAACGCTTTCCACTTGGTAGCTTTGTAGAGAACATGTCGTTATGAAAATTTAACGAGTTTTGATTTGCTGATGAAATCTCATCTTTGTAATAATACTTTTCGAATTCACAAACATAGGCATCAAAATAATTGATATCACAAATTTGTAAATTGTGAAGAATTGTGAGATATTTTTGTCACTGTTTACGCTTTTCCTCTATGCGGTGTTGTGCATAATCTTCTCCTAGAAATTCTCTTCGAATTTCGTTTTCAATGGTGTTAATGATGGTTTTAGCATCATTAGTTGTGGTACCTCCTAGATATCTTCCTTTTGTTTCTTCAAGAAGAGCTATTAACCAGTCATAGACTTTTCCACTTATAGTTAGTAGGATGAAGGTTTTTAGAGAATCTCCTTCAGTTCGTGTTACTCCTTGATATATGAGTAATGCTTTGACCCAGTCTTTTATGACTTAGTCTTGGTGATGGTGGCGTGTGGAATGGAAGCGCGTGCTTTGAAAAAGGAAACAGAAAACTGGAAATTGAGAGATTGATAGAACTGAAACGATCCTTAGATACAAATTTCACCACTAAGAATTGTTTCAGGGCCCTTGATCCTTGATTAGGATACAAATTTCACCACCTAACTAAGACCAGGACTCACTTGATCACCACTCTAATTGGCCTAATTAGAGATAAGCAACAAGAGAATTCAAGGTAACAACACTAAGGAGTTTCAAACTCAACTTCAAATTTCAAATACTCATCACCCATTACAAAAGGAATGGCTAGGCTATTTATAAACATGCCTAAGCCCCTCTCCCCCCTCACTAGGTAACCTTTAAGAGGTTACATAATGATTAGGAAACTCACTAAGTATACTTAACTGAATTACATAGTTTGCCACTAAACTATGCTAAACTTGAATAAAAAGCTTAATATTTAACAAAATGATCAACTAAACTTCTTCCCTGATGATCCTGGGCTGGTTAATCATGTTTTCCTCCCTTGGAAAGTTTTCTCCTGTGGCTGCCACATTAAAAGAACAAGGGTTGTACATGTATGCTAGCTCATGCCACGGTATTCGAGTGCTAGCTTACAAAATGGCTTATTCTCCTTAACCCACGTGCCAGTTCCTCCATGAATGAGTCATATAGTGACTAAGCACCACTACACAGCCAAGTAAGCACAAAGGTTGGTGAAGAAAGCCCACCTAGGAGGGTAAACCCTCTAGGCTAAGAAACCGACTGTGAATAGGCGCACGTGGATAAGTTTTTGCTCCTATGGGGCCATCTTATTTTGATGAGTAATCTTAGGTTTCCTCCCATGGGCGAAAACCTCAAGATGTCAGCAACCCCCCCCCCCCATTTGAGAAATCTAGATTTGCACATCATTAGGGGGCTCAATTAGCTTGATTAATCCAATCGTGCATCATTAAGCGCAAAACGGGCTGCTTGACTTGTTGGGCTGGACTAGGCGACTTAGCTTATTTTTCTTGGACCTTGCTTGACATTTTCCTGGCTACTTGAAATCCTAAACTAACTAACAAAAATAGAATTACACAATTTGGATGTCATTTAATCTAGAAAATAACAAAACCAAAACTGGGTACATGTGCTGGAATTAACCCGGCTACTATCTCATTTGGAGCTTGCAAAACGTGACTCGTTCCTTGGACTTCGACTTGGTTACTTAAATTACCTTGACTTAGAGGACTTGTTTGGGACAAGTCAGGCTGATTTCCATCATCCTCCCACCTTAATTCATACAGGTAGTCGTCTTCTTCGTATAGGCTCAGATTGGCTATGTTAAACGTAGCTGAAACTCCATAGTCCCCAGGGAGATCCACCTTGTATGCATTATCGTTAATGCAGTCAAGGATCTCGAATGGACCGTCCACTCCTGGCATAAGCTTGTTTTTGCGTTTTGCAGGAAAACGCTCTTTGTGGAGATAGATCCACTCTAAGTCACCTAGCTGGCATACGTTAGATTGTTCAATTTTAACTCAAACTTGCTCGTGCAGTTTCTGAATCTCCTTGACTCGTTGATCGGCATCTGAACTCAGCTTCTGATCTAATGGGCGTGGCTTCAAATCTAAGGGAGTTATGGGGACAATCATATATACTACCTTAAATGGCGACAAACCCGTTGCTTTGCCAGGGGCTCGATTATAGGTAAATTTTACATGTGGTAACAGGAGGTCCCATGCTTTCTTAGATTGAGGTGAAATCAAAGTCCTCAGCAGTGTTCCCAGGATTTAATTTGTTACCTTAGTTTGTCTACCAGTTTGGGAATGACACGTCATACTATACTTGAGTTTTGTCCCCAGTTTCTTCCCAGAAATGACTTAAAAACTTAGTATCTCGATTTGAAATAATAGGTCGAGTAATACCATGTAGTTTAGTCACTTCCTTGAAATATGGCTCTGTAATATTGTTAGCATCATTGGTTTTGTTACAGGCTATAAAGTGGGCTATCTTCAAAAATCGATCTACCAACACGAAAATTAAATCTTTGCCCCACTGCGTTCTAGGCAAGCCTAGAACGAAGTTCATACTCATGTCAACCCACGGCTGCGTCAGAACTGGTAATGGTGTGTATAACCCTTCAGGGAGCGAGTGACTTTTAGCCACTTGACACGTTGCACACTGTTCCAGAAGGTCTTGTACGTTTTTACTCATCCCAGGCCAAAAATAATGTTGTTTCCAAATGGTAAGAGTTTTATTCTCACCATAATGACCACCTAAAGAGTCGTTATGAACTTCCCGAATTCGAAGCTCCCTGGTGCTGCACTTAGGTACACACAGGCATGCACCTTTAAACAGAAAACCTTCCTGGATCAAATAATCCTTTTTGGGGTGCTTTTGACATGCACCATAGAGCTCCCCAAAGTCTTCATCTTCTGAATATAATAGTTTTAGATGCTCGAAACCCAGGACACAAGCATCTAACAAGAACAACAACATATATCTTCTTAATAAGACATCAGCGCCTTTATTGAGCTTCCCTGACTTATGCTGAACAGTGAAATGAAATGATTGGAGAAACTCGACCCATTTGGAGGAGTTTAATTTATGCTGGCCTTGAATATACTTTAAAGCCTTATGATCAGAATGTAATATAAACTCATTGGCCATATGATACTGACTCCAATGCTCCAAACAACGAACAATGGCCTAAAATTGTTTATCGTAAGTTGAGTATATCCACCTTGAATTGTGGAACTTCTCACTAAAGAAGGCTCATGGTTTGCCTTCTTGAGTAATAACTCCACCAATACCGACGCCAGATACGTCGCACTCGATCTCGAACACTTTGTCAAAATAGGGAAGAGCTAGCACTGGTGCTTGCGTTAGCTTGTCCTTCACATCCTTAAAGGCCATTTGTGCCTTATTGTCCATCCAAAAGATGTGCCATTAAGCACTTTGGTCATTGGTGCCATAATGGTTCTGAAATTCCAAATGAAACGTCGGTAAAAGGAAGCGAGTTCGTGAATACTATGGCATCACGAATACTCTTTGGCATGGGCCAACTCCGAATTGCCCGACCTTAGCTTCATCCACCTTAATCCCTTTAACAGTCACGATATATCCCAGAAAAGTGACCTTATTAGTGAAAAAGGAACACTTTTTGAGATTCCTGTATAGCTTTTCACGGTCTAGCACCATCATGATCTTCATCAAATGATTTTGGTGCTCTTTCTCATCTTTACTGAAGATTAATATGTCATCAAAATACACGACAACGAACTTGGCGATATAAGGTTTGAATACTTGATTCATCAACCTTATAAAGGTGCTCGGTGCATTTGACAAACTGAATGGCATAACCAACCACTCGAACAATCCACCTTTCGTCTTGAAAGCGGTCTTCCATTCGTCACCTTCGCTGATTCTAATTTGATAATAACCTCTTCGAAGATCAATCTTGCAATATACCCTCGAGCCATGTAACTCATCAAGCATATCTTTAAGTCTTGGTATTAGATACTAGTACTTGATAGTGATTTTGTTTATAGCTCGACTATTGACCCATATACGCATACTCCTGTCTTTCTAGGGCACGAGGAGCTCAAGTACGGCGCATGGGCTAAGGAGTTCTCCAACTAATCCCTCAGCCATCAACTCTTTCACTTGCCTTTGAATATTAGAAGTATCTTTATGGTTCATTTGGCAAGCTAGTTTATTTGGAAGAATTGATCCAAGCCTGAGGTTGATATGATGCTGGATATCCTATTTCGGGGGTAATTTAGAACGTATCTCTTCACGCAACACATGACTAAATCGTTTGATTAACGACTTAGCTATTGGATGATTTGGTAATGGGGAATCAGATTCTTTCTATGAGGCTAGAATCCACTCTCTAAAAGCTTGGAACTCATGGTGAGAGGCTTTCAGAAGGGGTTCACTACACGCAAATAACAATTTTGATTTTTCTGGTTATTTTTGTGGTTTGTGTTTGGAAAGTTTGGAAGGGGCTAATGTCACCAAAGTGATCTTTTTCCCTCCTTTGGGGAAGTAATAGTTATTCAGGAACCCATTATGCATCACTTTTCGATCGTACATCCATGGACGACCCAGTAAAATATGACATGCATCCATTGGGATCACATCGCCCCAAAGTTCATCTTGATAATTCTTCCCGATTGAAAATGAGATCAAACACCGGGAATTAACTTGAAGGCCTTTACTTTGATTCAACCACTGGATGTTGTAAAGGTGAGGGTGTGCCATCGACTGGAGGCCTAATTTCTCAATCATGCTCAATGATACAACATTAGCACAGATGCCTCCATCAATTATCAATGAGGATACTTTTCCTTCAATGGTACAACGGGAATGAAAGATGTTTTCCTGTTGTTCATCCTTAACCCCTCATTGGGTACTTAGTGTTGTTCGAAGTACTAGCATTTCTCCTTCGTCTGTAACTTCTTCAACTTCCTTCGGTTCTTCTCCCAGTTCTTCTTCTTCGTTCTCCTTCTGTTTTTCCTCATTATCTTCCTCTCTTATTACATCCCATTCAGCAAGAGCAATTATCCTCTAGTTTGGACAATTAGAAGCTATATGCTCAAGTCCCTGACACTTGAAACAACATAGATTACTCATTGGAAATTGATGTGAACGTTCTTGAGCAGGCTACGGCCGTGTCTGGGGGTATGGTGGCCATGGCGTAGGCTAGGTTTTTTGAGGAGTTTGGGTTCTTTTTGGTGCAGGAGAAGATGGAAATTGTGGTGCTTGTCTAGGAGGGAAATTCGGACTCCCCTCGTTTAAAGGTTGAGCTCGAATTGGAGGCTTTAGGAATTCACGTTTGAATAGCTTGTTTCGACATTGTTGTTCAACCTTATGCTCTAGCATGCATACTTCATCAAACGTGGTGTACTACTGTAGTTCTATAATGTTGGAATACCTAGGATCAAGACCACCCAAGTGTCTAACAATTGTTTGCTCTTCAGGCTCCTGTATGTCACACTTAATCAGGAGCTTTTCGAATTCTCTTGTGTATTCTTCAACAATTAGATTCCCTTTAGTCAAATTATGCAACTGGGAATAACTGTCCTGAATATACGTTGTTGAAAGGAACCATGTAATAATCCGACCCTAACCCATATTTATTTGTTTAAATCATATTTATTTATCTAATTAATGATATTTATTCATTTAATTTATCATGTTTATGGATTTAATCACTCATGGTTATTTGTTTAACCAAATCATGTTTATTAATTCAGTTACACTCAATTTGTATATTTATCAAATTACCTTGTGCCATTTAAATTTGTTGCATTCATTTATCGTATTTAATCATCCTGGTTTGTGGATATTTCATTTGGATCCCATTTTGCAATTCAAGTTTCATTGATTGTTAATTATAGTTTCGTTGATTGATTAAATTTCAGGTGAATCGATATTAGGCCTCGATGATTATGATTGAGCATTAAATTATTTTTCATAATGTCACAAAAATTTAATTTTTAGCCATGTAAAAATATTTGGGCTCAAATTCATTAAGTTCAGCCCAATTCATTTGGGCCCGATTTGCGGCCCTATTCATTTTGGGTTAAAGTTTTAGTATGATTAAATTAAGTTAATTACTATCATTTGTGTCTAATTTTAATTAGCAAAAAAAGATATTTTGGAAGGATAAAATTCAGCCAAGTATTTTTGGGGACATTCTAGCCAACCCTCTCTCTCCTTTCTTCCTCTTCGTGGCAGCAACTGCTGGCAGCCCTTCATGGGTGCTTTCTAGCCATCTTTCTGGCTAGCCCTAGTGGTTTTCGACCCCCCCAACATCCTAGTACCTCAAGCTGTCATCCTCCATCATCAAAACCCCTAAGCCTGATCTCCATCTCAACTTATTTGCAATGAAAGTGAGTAATCTTAAAGTTTGATCTTGTTGGTTTTGATTTTTATTTTAGTTTTGATTCTTGTTTTGATGTTTATGATCATTCATCATGATATTTTCATAAGAAATAAGAGTTATTTTGGTGTTGATCATGGTGAAGTTGAGGTTGAATCATGCTAGGGTTTAGGGATGATCATGTTCATGTAAGCTTAAGTTAAAATCATATTTATGGATTGATTACAATGATTATGATGATTATTTTGTATTTGATTTTATATTATTTAGTTTTATTGATGTTTTTGGTGATTTGGAATGATTTCAAGTGAGGATTTATGTGAAAAAGGAAGAGAAAACTAAACCACTAAGGGCTGGAAATTTTAAGAAATCATGGCAGACTTTGGCAATAAACTGGTAATGCACGGGCCAACCAAAAATTATGAGTTTTGGTAGGTAGATAGTTCAGTGTGTTAGATTTCAAAGACATCTTGAATTGCATTAATCCGAGGTCAGTGGAAAACGTTATGGTTATTTTACCAAAACTATACAGATTGGACCAAAAACTGACACACTTGTGTTTTAGCCCCATTTTGGGAACCCCATTGTAGGAATCACGTTTTGTGTTGCACATGAATGTTTTTTGGGACTTCTTAATCTTTTTATATTGTGGTTTTAGGTCTACATTTGAGGTCTAGGGTGAAAGTTATGAATTTTTGATGTGAACTGACCTGCTTTGGTGCAAATTGTGTTGTTATTACAATTTTTGTGCAGCATATACTTGGAGAAAAATTTAGAAAATTTTATTGTAGATTTTACATATTATTTTAAAGTTTCCTATAAGATTTTATGAATTTTGGTTGAGTATTTTGAGTTGGTGATTTTTGAAAGCATTTTGAGTAATTGTGTAAAGAGCAATAATAAAGATTGAGTGAGATTAATAATGCATTCATTTTATGTATTTGGGCCAAGTAAGGCCATTTAAGGGGGAAATGAATATTCATGGAGCTTTTAGCTTGATCAAGAAGAAAGAAGAAGACAAGTACTACAATTTAGGAGCTTGTTTATGAATTTTGAATTATTTATGGATTTTACAAAGAAAATACCAAGCTTCGTGAGCTTAATAGATTTTTTGAGTTCAATGATTCATTTGGGGTGGAATTATATATATAATGGGTTTATGAATGACATATGAGAAGTAGGGAGAGTTATGACTCAGAAACCATATTTATCAGACCAAGTTATTGCAGTTTACGCTACTTTGAACCAAGATGTATCTCTCTTGACCTCAAACCTTTATTACTTACTCACTTCAAAATGTATCAAATATATTTATCAATCAAGTCAATTTAGTGTACTCGTTGTTATCTTGAACTAAGCCATACATCAGCAAGCCTTAAACCTGTATTAGCAACCTATCTCAAAAAAGGCCGCAACCACTCCCTCATTTGTCATCTTCAAGGACTTTTCCTTTGTAATCTCATTTATCTTACTATTGTCTATTTTACGTTCATTTACTTTACATCAAATTTAATTACTTTGACCAATTTAGTTTTGAAGTTATATTGAAATACCAAAGTTATGTATACCATTTAATTACTCAATGTCTATTATGCATACTTTTACTTACTCAATTATGCGAGTAAGGATCATTTACTGACTACACATGCCTACAATGACATTTATGAAATAGAGTTGAGGCCTAGTTATCGTTTCCTATTATGCATAAGTGTTATCAAGTCATAACATATTTATCAAGCCATATGACATTTTTAAAGACTCAAGGTACATCCATTGCATGTATCTTCAGAAAGCAAAACTTGTTTATCAAGTTACAACTCTTAATGAGTTTATCAATGAATCAGTTTATATAGTGATTTGTCATTTAACTTGTGACCCCGTCAGTTATCATCTATAGGGCGTCAGCCCATCATTTACCTGCGTGGCTTCAGGCCAACTCTTGATCGAATTGGCAGGTGTACACCTATGTATAGATCATATCATTGCAAGGGGTTCACATCCAGATAATAATGAGCAATTCAGTTTCATATTACTTTCATTTTCATTGTTATTGTCAATTAAATGCATTGTAAAAGCGAATACCCATCAACAGTTTTTCTATGCTCATTTTACAATACAGGAATGTATGTACTGAGTTTTTGCTTACATTTTCAAATTATTTTCATGTTTTCCATTTTAAGTGATGAAGTATCACATGTTTCTCCTTTTAGCAAGCCCTTTTCGAAGCTATCAGATGCTCACAGTGGATTCAGCATATCATGAATGTTGGGATCGATCTCAGGGTCAACTTGGGTCTATGCTCAATATAATTGTGTAGTGTGAGTGGAGTTAGCAAATGGTACGATTAAGTTGATTGTATTGAAGTTGAACTATTATGGACTTCGGTCTTAGAGTGTTTCAATTTAATAGATATTGTGATTTGAACATGAGTTGCAAGATCAAATGGATTCAGTGAGCCTTGTTCTTATCAGGACAGCAGTAGCGCCTTGTAAGACCCGCATTTTTATTTTCCGTTAAGCTAAGTGTTTTACCTTGTTATGTTATAAAATCGTATTTTCAATAAGTGTATGAGTTAAATTATTATCGATGTGCTTAAGGGAGCTATAATTTTATAAATAGAGATTATTACTGCTATTATTGATTTTAAAGTTAATTCGTGCTATTTGCGCCTTTAAATTATATTGATAGTTTAATTTAGTCGTTGTTCAATTTATTTAGTTGTTTCCCAAATGCGATTAGGTTGTCAACCTTAGAATTAGTTTCGAGGTTTAATATATTGAACCATGACGTATTTGGGAACGAATAATCGATGAAAGGTCGTATTATCGATTTGGGTTTAGATTATGAAGTATGAAATCAGACTAGTGGTGCTATTTATTGAACAACCTAGAACAAAAGAGAGAGGAGGGGCGTTTGTGTAAAAGAAAGGGGTGCTCGGCCTTTCTTCTTCATTTCATGCTTGTCCCTCTCTCTACTCTGCATCTTCTTCTTCCTCCTCCATCACCATGCTCGACCACCAAGCTCCCAAAGCCCCAATTTTCGGTCAGCCCAGCTCGAAAATCCCGGGATTTCGCCTCCCCATCATCAAACCAACTCTTTGATGTAAAATATGGGCAAAATCGGAGACAAGCCACCACGATTTCAGTTGAATTGGGCTACGATTCATGCCCCAAACGCAAGCCAAAGTTCAGCCATGCAATCCTGTTTCTAATTGCCTTGAATCCCCTCTAAATCGAGTTTAAAATTGTGACTTCAAGCATCAAGTCAGTGAGTGAGAGTTTGGGTTGAAATTAGGGTTCAAATTGGGCAAATGGGGCACGGTTTGGGGGTCTGTTCGTGCAAGGGTGAGCAAGAACCGAGAAAATGGGAGTCGTTTGAGCCCTAGAGTCGAGCCGACAGCTTTGGATTCGAGCCTCTAGCTTGGAGTCTAGGTTGGTGTTTCTTGCCTCCTAAGCTATTACTATTTTCAAAAATGTTTTCCAGCAGATTAATGTTGCATGTCAGATTAGGGTTGGCTAAATTCGTTAGAAATGTCAAGAAGTGAATTAAATATGTTTAGCTTCGATTTGAATCAATTTAGTTAATTTATGACTGAGGTTTAATTCGAAGTGATAAATATGTTTAGCTTCGATTTGAATCAATTTAGTTAATTCATGCCTGAGGTTTTAATTCGAAGTGAATTAGATATGTTTAGCTTCGATTTGAATCAATTTAGTTAAATCAAGCTGGAAGTTTTCATTCGAAGTAAAGTATGTATGTTTAGCTTTGATTTGAATCTATACAATTAATTCATGCTTGAGTATGAACTTCGAAGTGCTTCGTACGTGTTTAGAATTAATGTATATAAATGTTTACTCATTCCATAATCATTTATTAACTTCGAAATGAGTTATAATTGCTTAGAATTGACGTATGCACGTTTAGTTAATTCATAATCATTTATTAAGTTCGAAGTAAACTGTAAATGTTTACGATTGATATATGTACAACTAGTTAACCCATGTTCGTTAATAACTATGAAATAAACTATCAATGCTTAGAATCGATACATGTATGCATAGTCACTTCATGCTCGATTGATAGCTTCGAAAAGAAACGAACACCTTGAATGGACTTATGCCTAAATGACCTAATTAGGTTGGATTTGTAACTTTGATAGAATAAACGAATGCCTTGAATCGTATTAAGTCTAAGTGGCCTATTTAGATTCGAATAACGACTTCGATGAAATAAATGAACGTCTAGATTCGTATTATGCTTGTATGGCTTAATTAGGCTTAAAATGTAACTTCGAATCAATGAATGAGCGCCTCGAATCGATAATTATCCATTTAGTTGAATTATGCTTGTGAAATAAGCTTGAAAACTACATTCGAATAACAAAATGAGCATGCTTACCCGTTAACTGCAATACGTGAATGTAATCGTGTTTCATGTTAGTTAGTTTGACTCAGCGTACTAAACGTTCGTTTTTAGTTAAGGTCGTGTGAATGCCTATATATATATGCACATATGTGTGTATGGTTATAACCGTTGGTTGCAGCGCATTGCTAATTGTTATTTGTTGGTTTGGTAAGTTAAGTATTGGTAAGTTACGCAAGTTTACATATCGCTCTTTAGTATACCATGATGATTAGAATACTAAATTGTGAAATTGAAACCGAGATGCTAGTTGGATGGTTCGAGGAAGAACTATGAGTGGTTCGAGGTTCTTGTGGTATAGTGCTTGTGAGGAGGGAGTTCGGGTTGTGAATTGACCGCAATCGTGTGGATTGCGAGGCCATGTGTGGCTCATTGTATTGAATTGATTATGAAGTGCTTAAATGTGATACATATAGACCCCCCTTCCCTTCGATGTCTTCAAATTGCATTATGTGCATAAGGGTGAGTTTTTCAAAGAAGGATTTCATGTTTTGAAATGATAGTAGCCATAACTATTAGTGCATGATGGCCTATTTTAACTAAATGAATACAATTTTGGGAGTGAACTCTCTTGAACGGGAGAATCCCTAAAGAGTTTTACAAAGGCGTGAATCGCATGATGAGGATTTCCCTGTGAGAGGCAGCAAACTTATTAGTCGTTACGACCAGTTTAAATGGCTAAGATAAGTGCTTAGGGACAATAGATGGGAGTGAACCTGCTTGAACGGGGGAATCCCTAGCCTAGGGAGTAATCCCTAGAGACCCTGACGAGGGTTAAGGTCCAAAAGTCAGTTGCCATCCCGTGAGTAAGAGCTTAGTGTGAGTTAATCTCACTGGGATTGAGTGTAGATCTCTCCTAACCAGCACTTTATGATGATCTTATGCCCAAAGTAGTTTCTTATTAAATGAGAAAAGCAGTTGGCATTTCGCCTTTTTAAGTATTTCAGAAAGAAAGTTTTTAAGGGTCACTATGAGACGAAGATGAAAGAGATTCTTTTAAAGAATATGAGAAAAGCAATTGGTGTTTCACCTTTTTAAGTATTTCAGAAAGAAAGTATTTTAAGGGTCACTATGAGACCAAGATGAAATAGATTCTTTCAAAGAATATGAGCCCCAAGAGGCTAAGAGAAGAGTTTTTATGAGCCTTAAGAGGCTCAATGAAGTGTTTTCAGTAAAAAGAAAGCAAGCTTTCTGCATATGGCATGTGCATGTTCTAAGTATAACTTATGAATGAGATTCTAAGTAAGATATGAATATGAAAAGAAAGTCTTATGAGCATATTTCATACATACCCTATGAATGAGATTTGATTGAGACTTGAAATATGTATGTCTTATGCACCTCATATGAATGAAATGCCAAGAAAAGTATGATTATAAAAAGAGATAACCTTATGTGTACATCATGTGAATAGGGTTTCATGCACAGTTCAAATAGAATGCTAAGAAGTTACATTTATGAAAAAGAAAGTCTCTGTGCTTAGCCTCGTCACTTGTTGAAGTGTTTGACTGCCTGTTAATAAAGTAGTTTGGTCATTTATAGGCCTAGAAATGTGGTTGAGTGCTTAAAGACAAGTTTATGGTTAGTGATGTTTCTATAGGAATTTTATGAATGCCTAATATGATAAGTAAAGTATGAATACGTGATATGTGACTATTAAAGATATTATTGCCTGCAATGATTTTGGTTTTAAGGGGGTTGGGGGACACTCACTGAGCGTGTGGTTGCTCATCCCACTACTCTTTCCCCTTTTCCCCTTGGTTTTCTTATGACAGGAAAAAGTTGAGTCAGCTATATCAAGACGGAATTTATTCCCGCTTGCAAGGTGTCATGTGTGCCTACTTACGTCTTTAATGAAGTTTTGTAAAATTTGTAAACGTTTGTAAACAAGTATTCTAGTTCATGTAATACATATTGTTTATGAGTCGCTCTGTATGGCCATATGAGCCAACCATCTAACTAGTTAGATGTCTTCTTGGTCAAAGTTAGTTATGTTTTGGGATGTAAACCCCATACTCCGGTTGTGTGAACCGTTGAGTTGTATCCTTCGTTTCTTCTTTATTCATGAACTATTCTGTTAGGTGTACTCCGAGCAAGTGGCTCGTTGAGTTATGAACTCCGGCGTGTAGCCGTTGAGCTTCTTTTAAATGTTTTACGCTTCTGTTGATTTGCAGGGATTTATTGTAAGGCTTTTAGCTTGGAAACGGTCAGCTTTTAGGGAAAACTCTGTCCGTTTCATCCTAGAATTTAAGTAAAAAGTTAAGAAAACGTAACGCTTTCGGCTCTAGGGGTTGGGGGTGTTACACGCCTTCTATTATTAAGTCTTCCGCTGTCGTTTTCTATAAATCATATCATTAGCATTTTGGAGGCGTTACAAACCAGGACTTCAATTTTGATTTCATCTTTTCCCAGGTTCGAATCTTACCTTTTCTGTTCCTGGTTTGCTTGGCACAAAGATTCGTCCACTACAGGGATGCATACTTTCGTAATCTAAGCACAACTAGCTACACTTTCTTGTCTTCTAGAAGTCTTTGTAATCAAAAATTCGCTCAACAGTGTGTAACCACTCCAGAAACTCATCAGGATCTAACTTACCCTCGAACTCAAGAATTTTAATTTTGAAATCATTAAAGTTGTGGGTTGCTCTTCTGGCTTCTCTAACTCTTTTTAGAGGTTCTTCTTCACTTGACGAACTGACCAAGTTACTTGCTTCTTCATCGCCAGGAACTGATACAGATGGACTTTCACGCTCCTTCTGTTTCTATTTCATATTACTACCCAACTGTTTTCGCAAGTACTCGTTCTGACTTTTTAATTCTTCTTTTTGATTCTTGAACTCTTCATCTAATGAAGTCACAGCATGGTAGTTCTTCATGAGGGCCTCGAACCTCTGTTCAAGGGTCATGCTACTCATGTTGATGGTAGGCGAAAAATCGTGTCTATGTTTGGGATTTAGGGAGTTTGTGCCTGTAACGCCCCCAAAATACGAATGACATGATCACTGAGAATTGCAACGGAAGACTTAGTAAACGAAGGCGCTACCGCCGTCCTGATATGGACAAGGCTCACTGAAACCATTTAATTCTGCAACTCGTGCTCACAATCACAAAATCTATTAACTGAAACACTTCAAGACCAAAGTTCATAATAGTTCAACCATACCATGTACTAACTCGCATTCCATCCCACACAAGGACTTGACCCTAAGGTCGGTTACAATATTCATACTATGCTGAATCCACTGTGAGCATCTGACGACCTTCAAAAAGGCTTGCTAAAAGGAGGAATATGTGATACTTCATCACCTAAAATGGAAAACATGAAAACAATTCGAAAACATGAGCAAAAACTCAGTACATACATCCCTGCATTTGTAAAATGACCATAGAAACACTGGTGATGGGTACCCGACTTTGCAATTCATTTAGTTGGCAATAAAAATGAAAATGAAAGTAATATGAAATTGAATTGCTCATTATTATCTGGATGTGAACCCCTTGCATTGATATGATTTATACATAGGTGTACACCTGCCAATCCGATCAAGAGTTGGCCTGAAGCCGCGCGGGTAAATGATGGGCTGACGCCCTATAGATGATAACTGACGGGGTCACAAGTTAAATGGCAAATCACTGTATAAACTGATTCATTGATAAACTCATTAAGAGTTGTAACTTGATAAACATGATCTGCTTTCTGAAGATACAGGCAATGGACGTACCTTGACTCTTTAAAACAAAATGTTATCTAACTTGATACTGGTAAGCTATTTCATAAATGTCATCTGACTTGAGACATATGCATAATGGAGAACGATAACTAGGCCTCAACTCTGTTTCATAAATGTCATTGAAAGTATGTGTAGTTAGTAAATGATCCTTACTCGCACAATTGAGTAAGTAAAAGTATGCGTAACAGAAATTGAGTAATTAAATGGTACACATAACTCGTGTATTTCAATATAACTTCAAAACTGAATTGATGAAAGTAAAAATAGTCCACAATGAGATAAATGGTATTACAAAGGAAAAGGCCTTGATGGCGATAATCGAGAGAATGGTTACGACCTTTTCTGAAATAAGTTGCTGATACAAGTTTAAGGCTCGCTGATGTATAGTTTGGTTCAAGATAACAACGAGTACACTAGACTGGCTTAATAAATACATTTGATACAATCTGAATTGAGTAAGTAATATAGGTCTGAGGCCAAGAGAGGTATATCTTGGTTCAATGGCACAAACTGCAATAACTTGGTCTGATAAGTCACAACATCCACCTCTCATATTTCATTCATAAATCCATTAGATAAAGAATTCCACCTCAAATGGGTCATTGAACTCATTAGAAGCTATTAAGCTCACCAAGCATGGTATTTTCTTTGTAAAAATCCATAACTGAATCAAAGCTCAAAAACAAGCTCCCAATTATATATTTGTCTTATTCTTCCTCATTAATCAAGCTAAAAACTCCATAAAAATCCATGAATATTTATTTTCACCTTAAATGACTTGGCCCAAAATACACAAAATGAGTGCATGATAAATCTCACTTGATCTTTATTATTGCTCTTTATACAGTTACTCAAAATGCTTCCAACAATCACCAAACTCAAAATACTCATCCAAATTTCACGAGATCTTACAGGAAATTCAGAAATAATATGAACAGTCTACAATAAAAGTTTCATAATTTTCCTCCAAGTATACACTGCACAGAAATTGTAATAACAACCTGATTTACACCTAAGCAGGTCAGTTCACTTCAAAAATTCATAACTTTCATTCAGGACCTCAAATGGAGACCTAAAACCCCAATATGAAAATATTAAGAAGTCCCCAAAAACTTTCATTTATAACTCAAAACATGATTCCTACAATAGGATTCCCAAAATGGGATTAAAACACAAGTGTATCAGTTTTGATCTCATTCTGCGCAGTTTTGGTAAAATGACCATAACTTTTTGGACAGACCTCAAATTAAGGAGATTCAAGATGCATTTTAAATATAACACATTGAATTATCTACCCACAAAAAATCATAATTTTTGGCTGGACCATTCATTACCAGTTTAATCCCAAAGTCAGCCCTAACTTCCTGAAATTTCAGCCCTTCACTGATTTAACTTCCTCTCTCTTTTTCACATAAAACTCACTTGAAATCATTGTAAATCACCACAATCAGATACAAAATATCATTTAATGCCTCATATATATATATCCAAACTCTAAACAACTTCATTAATACATAATTACTAAATTCGTATCCAAAACAGGGCAGATTTCTTCAAAATTCCATAACGCACTGATTACAACTCCAAACTTCATGAACTTTTGCCAGAAAATCCCAAATAGTATATAGAACCTACAGTAAAAATTTTAGATTTTTTGGACAATCCTGTGATTTCCAGAATTTCGACAGTGGCATAAAAACGAATGCAAAATCATGAAAATCATGCTCTTGATCAAATACCCATAACTCCAAACATCTCCAAACTCAATAAAAATTGCACAATAACTATCAATTTGATCATCCAAACATAACCCATAAAGAAAACAACCATAAAACTCAAGATAAAACAAGTTAGGGTTTTGAGATATACCTCACTTTAGGCTTGAATTAATGAGATGAGGAGGCTGTTTTGAGTGAAATAAATGGTTGGGCATGATAGCTAGAAGCAAGGGGAAGTCGGGGTAGCCGAGAAGTGGCCGGAAACCACCCAAAGTGGCGGCACAAGGGGCAGCAGCTGCTGCCCATGTTTCTGCTGTGAGGAGAGAGAAAAAAATGGGGATGGGTTTGTGATAACTTTGCTGAATTTTGTGTTTATAAAGTGCCACTTAATAGCTAAATGTGACTGAAAATTATCCACCCAAAAATTAGCTTTTTACTAATTAAAATTAGGTGCTAAAATAAGTAATTAGTGAAATAACAAAAGTTAGTAAGGTTTTGGGCTTTTGTTTTGGGCCCAAAAAGCTAAATTGGGGCTTGAAAAATTATTTGGAGTGTTGAACAAAAATAAAAATTTGTATTGCTCGGAATTAAATTTTAGCGAAGGTAAGAAAATAATTATTCACTAATTTATACTCACCGAGGCCTAATATCGATTCACCCGATATTTATTCAATCAACGAAACTTCGAATTAACAATCAATGAAACTTGAGTTGCAAAGTGGTACCCAAAATGAAATATCTCCCAACCGGAAAGATTAAATACGATGAATGAAGGTGGAAAATTTAAATAACATGATGGAACTCGTTAAATAAATAAATGGAGCGTAATTGAATTTAATGAATATGATTTGGTTAAACAAATAACCATGAGTGATTAAGTCAATAAACATGGTAAAGTAATTGAATAAACATGATTAATGAAATAAACAAAAATGATTTAAATAACTAACTAAATAAATAAATATAGGTTAGGGTCGGGTTATTACAGTGCCGTGATAGGAAGGGGTAAGCAAGTGCGGTTTGATTTCAGGCCAAGGATGAAACTTAGCTCTAATACCAAATATGATGTATTATGCTGGGAAGGAAAGGAATGGAAGGAAAGCTCAAGTTTAAGGAGAAGAAGGATGATGGTGGCGTGTGGAATTAAAGGGCGTGCTTTGAAAAAGGAAACAGAAAACTGGAAATTGAGAGATCGATAGAACTGAAATGATTCTTAGATACAAATATCACCACCAAGAATTGTTTCAAGGCCCTTGATCTTTGGTTAGGATATAGATTTCACCAGCTAACTAAGACCAAGACTCACTTGATCACCACTCCAATTGGCCTAATGAGAGTTCAGCAAGTAGAGAATTCAAGGTAACAACACTGAGGAGTTTCAAATTCAACTTCAGATTCCAAATATCCATCACCCATTACAAAAGGGATGTCTAGGCTATTTAGAAGCATGCCTAAGCACCTTTGTCCCCTCACTGGGTAACCTTTAGGAGGTTACCTAATGATTAGGAAACTCACTAAGTACACTTACTTAACTAAATTACATAGTTTGGACATTAACAAAAAGATTAATGACTAATAAAATGATTAACTAAACTTCTTCATTGATGATCCTTGACTGGTTAGTCATGTTTTCCTCCCTTGGAAGGTTTTTTCCCATGGCTGTCACATCAAAAGAACAAGGGTTGTGCATATATGCCACCTCATGTCATGGTGTTCGAGTGCTAGTTTACAAAATGGCTTATTCTCCTTAACCCACGTGGAAATTCCTCCATGTAAGAGACACATAGTGACTAAGCATCACTAGACAGCCAAGTAAGAACAACGATTGGTGAAGAAAACCCAGCTAAGAGGGTAAACCCTCTACGCTAAGAAACCGGCTGTGAATAGGCTCATGTGGCTCGATTTTTGCTGCTATTGGGCCACCTCATTTTGATGAGTCATCTTAGGCTTCCTTCCATGGGGGGACCTCAAGATATCAGCAACCCCCCCCCTCATTTGAGAAATCTAGATTTGCACATCGTTAGGAGGCTCAATTAGCTTGATTAATCCAACCGTGCATCATTAGGCGCAAAACAGGCTGCTTGACTTGTTGGGCTGGACTAGGAAAATTAGCTTGTTTTTCTTGGACCTTGCTTGACACACTTGGCTACTTGACATCCTAAACTAACTAACAAAAAAAGAATTACACAATTTGAATGTCATTTAGTCTAGAAAATAATGAAAACAAAACCGGGTACTTATGCTGGAATTAACCTAGCTACTATCTCATTTGGAGCTTGCAAAACGTGACTCATTCCTTGGACTTGGACTTGGACTTGGTTACTTGAACTACCTTGAGTAGGAGGACTTGTTTGGGACATGTCAGGTTGATTTCCATCAAAAAGGGTGGCTGTAAAGAATTATTATAACTAGGACAGTGGGAGGTGTGTCATTGAATGAATCAAAACTCTCAAATGTAGATAAGAAAATGTTGACATCTAATAAGTGAAAGGTTTAGCATGACATCAATTAAGCATTGATGAGCAAAACCAAGGACTTTAAAGATAAACGACAATATAAATTAAGCATACTCCAACGTTAATACTAGCAAAGGATGAAATGAAGACTTTGAAGGCAATAAGTGGCCAACTAGAATACATGGTCATTTATGCCATCAATACACATGAATAAAGTTCAAGAAGGTGATATTACAGGGTAATATCATTATTTATAAGAAATGAAGTGACCACACCATTATGGGTGGTGGGATCAAGGTAATAGAATATTTTCTCTCGTCAATAGAGGTCAAATTGTATCTTTTATTTAGAATGAGTTATACAAACATATAACTATGAACCAGGGTCAAGCAAGGCTTCATACGAAAGCACACTTTTGATGAAATGGGAAACAGATTACGGTGACAAAAGTATTAGGGTTCTAACAATTGTTGACGATCGAAAAGAAGTGTATTCAATTGAAAACAATGCATTTAATTGGGAAGAAATATATCATTTGGACGTAATAAGGTCCACAGACAAACTCAATCATGGTAGAAGGGAATCACGGGTGTTCTGAGGATGTATAATTCTTTGAAGGTATACAATAGAAAATAACGTGCGGAAAGGCAAATTTTAAAGATGAGATTTTTTCATGTCAATGAGAATGAAACTTATAATTCATGAGATTAATGAATATTGGGTATGTTAAAGGAAGGGCATCAATGTAAAAGACGAGATTTATTTTGCAATTATGGTCGTCAATCAAAACCATTCAAGTAAATCATTTAGATTAATAAATTATGGAGAAATAGAGAAATAATGTTGATGATGAAACAAAAATTGATGAAGGAGAGGTATGTAAGAGATTGACACTAATAGTAATGGGAATATTTATGATGGAAATCATTATTTGAAAGAATAGACAACATAATATGAAATGACTAGCAAAGGAAGATGAGGTGGAACAAAAATGACCCTAACCATTAACGGTTTAGCAATGGATGACAACAAGGATCAAATATTTCAAAAGTTTAGTTACACGAAAGAAAAGAAGGCAGTCAACATTAATTTAAGAGCCCAACAAGTGGCAAGGATGGGTGGTTTAAATTTATGATAAAATGGTTAAGAGGTATGTCAAATACCACCATCTTCAAGGAATACAATGTCAAAGGTGTTCATATGAAATAAATCCCTACAGTGGTCCCTTCATGTAAGTATTTTTTTCCCGTCCCTATTATTCCTATCTGGAAGATGAAATGTTCATATGGTTTTAGGCCAATACAATTATAATTGGCTATAGATAAAAACTTGGTGAATGTTTTGTGTAAGTTGATGACAAATCTAGGTAAAAATTGATGGGATAAAGACTTTGGCCAAAGTAAATTTCATTGGTTATGAAAGAATCCATATATAGGCCTATGTGATGGCAAGGGCAGAAATCATGATGGTTTCTAATTTATTCCCAAGGATTAAGGAGTAAATCAAAGTGGCAAGATTATACACATGATGAGCTTATAGGAGCACCAATAGGAATATTACAAATGATGCAAGGAACAAAGTTGTCTTACACTTAAAACATTGTCTTAAAAACTTAGATCACAGTCACAAAGGCATAGAGTTAGCAACCTTAGGAAGGGCTTAGAAAAAAATTTAAAGCATTATAAATAGGGATATACTTTACTAGTGAGCTTCTTTAATTTGAATTCACTTATATGAGAGGGAAAATCCATTTTAGTGTAATCAATTCAAGAATAGTGTCATAAGAAAATAACAAGCATTGAGGTCAGTTATGAGCAACACAAGTCATGTTACTACTAAAAGGAGATTGTGAGAAGTTTGTAAAGCAAGGATAATTATTGAAAGTAGGAGGGATATGTCTCAACTTGATGGTTGTGATTCCACATAAAGATTAGCATCATAAGGTAATTCAATAGGGAAAGGATATCAAATGAAGTATTGATAAGGAGATCAACAACCTTTTTTTTTTGGCAAAGCACAGCGGGGGTTAATGTGACTCAAAAAGGAGTTATTGATTGGGTTATGCTACTACATAATATGAGTGTGGATAACCCTTGGTTGCAATCACAGAAATCGAAAGTTCCTAATAAAGGATGCACAACCATTTAACGATATTTTACAAGAGAGATGTAAACCGTGTAATGTTAATTAGGTAAGGGTTACTATTAGCTCCTTTAAATCAATACAAAAACTCATGTGGATAAAATTACGTGGGTTTGATATTCCAAACGAAAGTCACCTAGGTCTTTATCTTTTACATGGACACTTTCCATATCTTCTTTGTGCCATAATCCTCTGTTGTCATAACTAGAATTATCTCTTGGTAATGGCTTCTTGAATATGAGATTTTAATCCTATAAAATCACTCATAATAAATCTATAGAATCCATGTAATGTATGCTCAAGTCACGACTCTCAATTCCTTACCAGCATGAGTTGTAATCCATCAATATCGAGGACCTTGAGTTCAACCTATAGGATTATTATACTTCTATTATAATTTTTATGCATCGTTTTTCTTCCCAAAACATATCCACAAATCCACTCCACTCATTAGTTAGAATATAAGTTATGACATCTAAAATTCCCCACATATAAAAGCCAAGAATATCTATACATACATATACAACTCATCCGTAAGCTTTTTTTCCAGAGTTTCAGTTGTCCAAATAGTCATTTCCTATAAGGTAAGTATGCTTGGTGTTCATATCCACAACTCTTGTTTCTTTAATGATTCTCACATCCATGTGTCGTTTCCATTTTTTTCTTATGTTTTTCTCATTTACTTTTCTCAATTTATCCTCGATGATCACCAGTCAATGTGACATCATTATTCTCTTGTGATCACCATAATTGAATGCCTGCTATTGTTAATAGAATAATGAATGGAACATGTTCCTTATTTATGCCCTCATTTCTCTTCCTCTTCTTTTTTTTTCATGGCTAATTCTTGTTGGCCCCCAGCGAGTCTGCTTATGTAATCACCTCGTACACTACTAATCTTCTCCATCTAGCTTATTTTACAAAATTTGATTATCATATCTCAACCAAAAAGTACACGATAGCTAGTCCATCAAAAATCTGTAAGAAGTTATTTTTGTCATTTCCATAAATTCCTAATGAATATCTTAGTGTTAAGGTCCACCTTAAATAAATTCCATGTGCCTTTGGGGTTTGCTTTAACCTCAAAATGATTTTGAGCATTATAACTACAACCACATTATAAACCTCTAAGGATTTATCTATGCACTTACAAAGTTTTCAAAAGCTCATCAACTAATTGGCTCCTCAATTAGGATATGTTTATTTATATTACATTAGTCGATGGCCCAAAGTCACAATGCCAATTGAAAGCTATATCTAAATGTCCTCCACCTCTTCATTAACTTCGTAATTATGAACCACCTTTAAAGTACAAATGACTTGCATATGCACTTTACATACGGTAACCCACATAGGTTCCCAAAATATTGAAATCAGTTAAATGACGACACCTTCTTTGCATGACATCCTTTATCTTGTCGCATATAACTCAAATAGCATCAAATAGCATCCCATAAGCTAATGGACAGACATCATATAATTCACTAGCATAAGCTAATATTGTAAATCAACTGTGACAATGTGGTAGGCCCCCATACATATATACTATCGATCTTTTATATCGAGTCAACATAAGAGTATTATAACAAATTCATGTCCCTTACATACAAGGTAAAACGTAATTTGGTGCCATATGAATCACAAAAGAATTTGCAACTGGCATCCTCAAGTCATATCATCTTCATATGCCAAACATTAAGTATGCCTTGATACAACGACCAAATTAGAGACATCCTCATTAAACAAACGGGTAACCCAAGCTTCGCAAAATTATCACTATAAGGTATGTATTTAGTGGTATATATACATTAATATAAGGTAATTAAATGCTTCCCTACTTTGCTTTATTAATGATGGAGTCCTACAACGTTAACTAAATAGGTCGTTGACATTAATACCTAGGGTTAAGGGTAAGACAAATATTATCTAAAATATCCTCTATGTACTCATGCCCATGAACTCATAATCAACCTCACATTTTTTTTTAAAAAAAATAACTAGTTCAATACAATTTATAAATACCCTATAGCTCACAGTGACCCTTAAATTTGGCTTTGATAGCACAACTGTAACGCCTCAACTAGTAATCACTAGATTAACCTTAATTATTTTAACTTCAGTGGCTAATACCATAGAAGAATGAGGCTAGGGCATTAGCGCCATCCTACATAGGATAAGACCTAATTAATTTCTTTAACATAAACATTACAACACACTTTAACTAACATTAAACCCAATGGTGCACAATTTATACATTCCCAAATTCAAATGAAAGCCCAAGAACCCACAAAGCTTACATTTTGATGGTCCTTAACTTTATGATATGTCACTGTGAGCTTGTCTAAACTTCATTAATTGTCTCCTCACCTCTCTGGTGTTGTCGGTCAAGGACTTCATAACTTATTTAGCTAAAGACATGAAACACAACAATATTCGAATAATCAGCCAAAGCTTAATATATTTACTTAAAAGTTCATTTTTCAGTGAGCGCATGCATTTCAATTCCTTTTAGTTCAAAATGAGGGGAGAGAGAGAGAGAGAGAGAGAGAGTTACATTGATAACTTTATGGGTTATTATCTAAAAGTGGAACGCAAATTGAGGAGCTCATATGTATAATGCGTTCATCGAATAAATGTGCACCTCCCAGGCCGATCGACAAGTCTGAGCTAAAACTTCATGGGTGAACTGAAGGGCCTAAGCTCTGATAATTGATAACTAATGGGTCCATTTCATTATGTGGCAAAACAATACTTGAAAATGATTCATTAAATAATTATATATTATGGGATTTTGATATTTACAAAAAATGTGAAATTTCTAAAGGTACAGGTAGTAAACGTACCTTGTTTCTTGAAATATGCCCTCTCCCTTATGTATTGACTTGCAAGTGACTCAATGGCAGTGACCTCATTTTTAGTCTTTAATAAATTCATGGTATTCAATTTTGATAATTCTAATTACGTAGATGCAACGCACACTTGCACATTTATTAATATGATATTTATATAATTAATGGGTTTCCTTATTTTACTTAGCACAATTAATGATTTTTCTAACTTTAATACATAACATTGTTGCTTTAATTATTATCATTATGATCATCATCATCATCGTTATTATTATTATTATCTAATTTCAAGCGATGGTTTTCTCTTGTTATTTTTATGAACTTTCATTATCCACTTCACTTCTTTGATTACCAATTAAATAGGAAATAGTTGATTCAACTAGGAAAAGTTTGTCAAATTTGTCTTATCACAATGACTAAGTTGTCATGCAAAGTTAGAACATAGGTCATTATTTCTTTCATCTCATTATTTCGTAGTAAAATTATAACCTTAGTTTGCTTCTAATAGAACATAGGCCTTTTTCTTTTTCCTCCACATTGAATGACATAATTCACTTTCATAGTTCTGATGACAAAATCCTCAAATTAAGCACCAAATCTCCTTTCAACTTTGACAATTACTAAGATTCTCAACTTAATATTATAATGTCAAACCTTAAGAATTGGGAATTATACTTCAATCTCTCTCCAAAATTTTTAAAAATGGACGAACTTACCAAAAAACCCAAAAATCAAAAATTCATGATTCAGACAATAAACACCTGAAATAAAATTTTCATAATTTTTATTCAATCTAGTACTTTACAAAATTTAAAACGATGGCTGGAACTACGCACTACATAGGACAGTTTAAATAAAAAAACTCACAACCTAGAAAATACACATCCAAAATTTATAAAATTTTATAGGAAATTTTAACTAATTACAAGTAATCTACAGTGAAGTTTTTAGATTTTTCTCTAAGCCTGTCCTTCCCATAAATTAAAACAGTGGATGTAAATAAGCTCCAAAATAAGGTAACTTCAATAGAAAATTTAGAACTCATAAAATACACATTCAACATTCATGAAATTTTTTTAGGAAATGCCAAATATTATAGAGAAGCTATAGCAAAATGTTCAGGACTTTTGGCTATCCCAATAATTCTTTCAAATAAAATTATAATTTATGCAAAATCCAAAAATTTAATTTTTTTCATTTCAATATTCTATGAGAGAACCCATAACTTGTTGAATGTAAAATTTAATTCACAACAGAACCTCAATTTCATCTCACCCACAATACAACGTCAATTTCATATCACTCATAACACAACCTCAATTTCGTCCAATTAGATCAAGAAACCAAAATCAATGATCCAATTATCTTTAAATATTCATCTAAACCCAAATAAATTCATTAATTTCACCAAATTGAGAAAATAATTCAAATGCATAGAAGAGGGTAAAAGAGGTTTGATTGTTACCTTGAGAAACTTGGCGAAATAAGTAAGAAAAAGAAGAAACTGGGTGATGATGGTGGCCGATTGGGTTACCGGTGAGCGATGGTGGGAGTAGCAATGTTGGTCATCCAACAACTGCAGGGGAAGTAGCCAATAGAAGAGGAGTTGAGGAGGAGAGAAAACATGGTAGTTTCGAATATTTTTTTGGGTTTTGATCACTTAAATGTGCTTTTAATTCTTTCATTGTCTTTTATTTCTCTCTTTTTTTGTTCCCTTGATTTTGTTTTAGCGTGGCGGGTGCTTCTTTGTTTTTTTATCTCTTTATTTTCTTTTTTATTTATATATATATATATATATATATATATATATATATCCTTTTAATTAACTAATTAGCTAATTCTAGAAGCTTCTCAATTAGGCTTATGGAAGCCAAATTAGAATAGCTACCACTGTTGACAATCTAAGACCAGACTTTCTCTAGATTGTACACATGCTATGGAAGATATTCTCCCTCTGATCCTCCTTTATGCTTTTCTAACAATTAAGGGCTCCCTTGATCACCGATAGCTCACCTTCATTGGCTTCAATAGTGATTTCTTCTTCTTCCTATTCCTCCGTTAGGTACACCTCATTTTCCTCCTTTATTTCTTTCTCTGAACTGCTTGATACTCTGATAAGGTGATGAACCTTCTGTTAGGACATTCTACAGCTATATGCCCTATCCCATACACTTATAACCTCGTGTTAGCATTTAAACCATGTGGGGGGTTTGTTTTAAGGAATATGAATCTTAGAAGCAACTTAGGAGTTGGAACTGGTTGGTTACAACAAAGTTAAGAGCTCTTTTTATTGAAAGGTTGGCTTTTTGGGAAGAGTTTGGATGGCTCATTCCTAGGAGTTTTAGCCTTCTTTTGTTGCTCAACCCTGTATGTCAAGACACACACACACACACACACACACACACACACACACACACACACACATCCTCAAAGGTAGTATACTATTGTAGCTCGATAACATTAGCATTCCTCGAGCTGAGGCCACTAAGGTATCTTTCAACGGTTTGGTTTTCTGGTTCTTGCAGCTCATAGTCTATAAGAAGTTTCACAAACTCCCTAGTGTATTCCTTAACTAACGATGAGCCTTAAGTGAGGCTATGAAGCTTAGAGTGGTTATCTTAAAGATAAGAAGGGGGTATGAATATGTCCTTAAGTTTAGATTTTATTTTAGCCCAAGTTGTGATTTTCCCGTTCCTTTTATAAGCCCTTTTTTTACACAAATTGATCCACCATAATGAGGCACATTTTTTGAGTTTAAGGTCAACAAGCTTTACCTTCTTGTTTTCTGGATTGTCTTTGTAATCGAAGACTTTCACAACTATACATAACCAATCAATAAACTTATCAAGATCTAATTTACCTTCAAACTTTAGAACCTGAACATTGATGTCATTAGACTAATGGTATTTTGTTCTTTCTCTCCTGGACCTTGGTTTGGAGTTTAGACTCATCTCTACATAAATTGCCAATTGGGTGCTCTAACTATTAGTGATGCAGATTTCCTTTCTTCTTCTAGAGAACTTTTCCTAACTGCTTCCTCATGCACTCATTTTGCTATTGCAAATACTCATAATTTTTCATGAGAGCCTCAAATTCTTCCTTCAAACTCATACTACGACTCATCTTGCTAGAGAAGCAAGGCTACTTCTTTGTGGACTATGTGTTTTGGATAAGGGTTGTGTGTAAGGATAAGGATAAAACTGAGGAGAGTAACGTAGGCTCTAATACCAAATATGATGTATATTGCCAACATGCCTGATGATGTAGAGTGGTAAAGCAAACATAGACATAAACATGCTGCACTAAAACTATAATAGCAACTATTGTCAATGATGGCAAGAACTATAAATAAAAAGGGGGACAAACTGAGACTCAATCTGGTTAAGACATACCACTAAATCAAACTCAAGGCCTTTAACCTCTAAGGATAAGACACACTACAAAATAGAAAGTTAAGACTCACTAGGTCACTGCACAGATAGGCCAAACTCTTAGATAAGCTAGAGAGAGTTCGAGGGAAAGGAGAATAATAACCAAGTAGCACAAACTGAATTTTGGCTTTTAAACACTCTCTATACACTGCTCACAGAATGGCTAACTGGTTGTCAAATGTGAGTATAAGTAAGACTTGCGAAAACTAATAGTACACAAGACTATATAAATATCAAAGGCTAAAAGCATTTTACACCTTTTGTTACGTGTCTTAATGAAACAATGACGTATCAAGCTTACACAGACCTTAAAGGAAAGATAATAGTGGTCAAATTTTGCAACTTATAGCTGAAAATCTTAGGATTTTCCAATCAGTCATAAAAGAAACAACAAATAGTTTCCCTTTGGATAAAAGGTATTTTCCTCAGTCTTGCGCTAGATAAAAACTTATGCTAAAAGTCCTTGAGCAGCAACCTTGGGAACATATGTGATAATATATTTTAAGCCTTTTCCACTACTTAAACCCTCCCAAAATTGGTTGTGAGATAAAATATAAACTAGGCAATTTGCTAGACTAAATTAGACTAGGCCTAACTAAAGTGACTTCATTGATTCCCTTAGCTTCAAAAAGGACAAATGAAACTTATTTCATCTACAAGTTGTAATTACATCCTAGAAATGAAACAAGTTATATTCCAAAAGCTTGCACTTGATCCTCAATTAATTAGGTGGTATACTGTAGGCTTGTGTATTAAGCTCATGCATTCATTCTGAATTGGACCTTGATAAAGGACTTCTCGTATCATAGCTTGCACTATTTGAGACTTTGCGAACTGAGGTGAGTTATTCCCAGGAGACTCTCTATTGACAGGGGTTGTGAAAAATATTTCGGGGTGCTATGTTGGCATTTTCTGATTCATTGAGTGGAGTTTATTTTCTAACCAACTTCTTCATCCAAAATTGTTGCCTTTCACTAGGAGATATTTTAAGAAACATATCTTCCCTATAGTAAATCTTAAGATCATATGAATTGTAACAACTGCAATCAGGCTAGGCCTCACTTAGGGCCGATTCTTGGACATAAATCTAAGGTTCAATGGCAGGAACCATCTAAATCATATTCCTCTAGAGGCATTTATGAATTTAGATCAAATGGATCTTAACCTTGTTGGTAGACCTAGACAACTAACTCTTTAAGCTTTTCCTTTTAGAGTTGTATCAGATCTAGTTGGGTCTCTTGAGGTTAGTTAGAATCCCTTTTACTTGACCACATTTATTTCCTAATAGATTTTTTATTATTAACTCCTAATTGAACTTTGAATATGCATTTTAGAAAAAAAGAAAAAAATTGGCTTGAAGATTGGCTATTCCCTAGGATCTTTTAGCCCCCGTCTGTTGACAGTTGTCCCTCGCGTGGTGTGGCTTCTTAGCTTTTTACTATTTTTCCACATTTATAATCCTGGCTTGTACAGTTTTTAGAAAGTTTCGAATTAAACATTACCACATTTAGGATCCCTTTCCCTCCAAATGCAAGAATTATGATGTCATAATTTGAACTCTAAGCTTTGTAACCCTTCGATAATCTGTATTAATCATGAAGCTCTTTAACTCTCACTCCTATAGTTGATTTTTCATTGGAAGAATTAAAGTGCCACAAGTGCACAACCATAGTTGTAGCACTTGGGGTCATCTCTATAGGGATAGGGTGAATTTAGGCCACTTAGGACTAATCTAGCTCATATCTCATAAACTCAATTGAACACAAATAAAATAACTAAGTTAGCACTAGTCCTACAATAATCCTAATTGATTTAACATAATTGGCTCCTAATTTTATCACCCTAGGCATGGTCAGTGTTATCCATTATTTAATTCTCATTAGGATCTATTTATTAGGCACATTGACGATTTTGTCAGACCTTACTCATCTGAAGGGGTATCACCTAGGATTATGATCGTGGTCAGAGCATAGTCACACCACTTATGAATGCATGATTGTCTGATTAGGGGAAAGCGCTAGGTATATATGAGTTAAACATGCACTTAAGTACTCTTTTGGGCCATAGGTACATCGTATGTCCTATCCACATGTTTCTTATTGGGACACATTTACACTATTGTTAGGGTTTTTATTCTTGCTCAAAAGGCTAGGGGATATTGATTCATTTTTTGTAGAAGGACTCTCTTGACACACAAAAGCAAAACAAGCACTAATTCATGTAATAAGACATAAGATTTAATCCTAAACATATCGTTAAAAGGGCAAGCAACAAAGTTAATGGTCTTAATGCTTGAGTGGGACGAACAAACTCTTTTTATCTTCAAAGTGGTAAGCTTTGAACAGCTACATGGTGGTTCTCCTTGGAAGCAGTTCCACGATCAAGTGGGAAGGGCAAGTTGTGCCGAGGAGTTCCGCATGATTTCAGTGGTGAAATAACAAATCTAGGGACGTGTTTTATTAGGAGGCGCTTGATAGACTTTGACATTTACTAGACCCAATCACATAATGTATAAATGTCTATATGATGCAGTTTTTTTGAACAAAAAATAAAAACTTTTAATTACATTCATTTCTTTCAAGTCTCACGCACTTAGTTACATAGTCCCTAGTGTTGTCATCATTGAACATGCCCTAGACCAGCAAGGATAGTCCATGGGGATCATCCTTGTGCTCCCTAAGGCTCAATCAGCTTTCCACTACCCTCTTTCAAGAGGTGCATTATATTGGCTTTCTCAAAGTGATCGTTCTATAGATTTATGTTGTAGAATGCATTAGGGCATCAATTTTTAGAATCACTAGCACATTTTAAAGTAAATGTACAAGCCCATAATTTTATATAAAATTCCCCATTTCTTCGGTCAACTTTCCTTAGACCGAAGGAACAACCATGGATAGAAGACTTAATTTTGAAGAAGTAAAAGGGTTTATTCTACAAAGTATAATTATCGATATCCCAAACAGTGATTATTAAAAGTGAATCCATGGCTACAAACCATAAGCATGGATCTGGGGGAAGAAGGTACAATCTAATTAATGGTGAAAACCATCATTACACCACCTCCTTTAAAAAGCGACCTTTACCATAATTGAATGCGTTAAAACTTTTATTTTTTTCAGTTCATGCAAATGGCGTTTTTCATGGATTATGGTTCAAAAGCGACGTAAATAGTAATAAGTGTTTTTGGTGACCGATTATTTGGAAGCCATTTTTATAATGAAAACGAATGTATAAAACAATAATAAACTTAGTGATCACTTTATTATAAATATAGTGTTATTTTGTGTATAAAAGAATGAACATTAATCATAGTGATGGAGGATCAAGGAAAAGCATTATTAAGGATAGAAGAATTAAAGAAAACTTTAAACAAGTTATTATCTTTTGGTTAATAGGCCTCAGACACTACCACGATTACAGTACAACAACAAAGAAACGAGTACTTAATTCCTTATTCCCAAGTGTGTTGAATGCTAGGTCAATTCCAAAAAGAGTGCGAGGGAAGATTTTGGTAGAGTTGTGTTTGTTAAAAGTCTTTTTGTGAAGAGAAGAAAAGAGTTTAGAGAAATAGAATTTCCCCTAAGTGTAGGTTTTGAGAGAGAAACGTGTTGATACATATCGAGACCCCCTTAACCTTGTGCCAAGATAAGGAGATTGTTTCACCTACTTAAAGTTGCTTGACACAAAATTCCAACACTTTGACCTAATTTATTATGGTATTTCCCCAAGTCCATGGGCTCGAAAAATGATGATATATGACTGATTGGAAAGATATTCAAGCCTACTATTTGGATATGTAAATACTTCAAGTATGTGCTTTTATTCCAATTAGCTAAAATGGTGAAAACCACAACTCATACGGTGTAAATTTTGATCGGTAAATTTGCTAAATTTGGGTTAAGCCTTATTCCTACCTAATGATTCTCAATTGATGAAACTCCAAGTTTCTTAGTTTTTAAGATGTTTATTTTATTCTCGTGTGCTGAAAATTGGCATTGGATTCCATTTTAGATAGAAATGGTCAAAGGTAAGAGAAGTGTGCATAAAATCCAGTTTGGAGCTTTCAACTCTATTTGAGAGGTTAAAACTATCATTCTTGGCATTTCTAATTATGGAATTAATCTACACCCATCAAGGAAGAGGCTGTAAGTGGTAACACCCCCATCGGTGGAGTACAACCTTTAAGAGGCTTCTCAAAGAATGGGGAAGAAATCCTGGAAATTATAGCTCATATGAATTGCCATTATATTTGGATTTTTATTTATTTCCTAGGAATTTTGTAGGACTCTTATTGATTCACTTGCCTCATTAATGTATCACTTATTCCCCTCATTTTGGGTATATATAGATCTATTGTCCCCAATATATACGTAGATTTGGTGAATCAATGAATTCAAGCGCTATAGGCCATTTCCTCTCTCAAAAATATCTTATTCTTTATCTCTTATATAGAATGGTGATTTAAATTCGTTCCTTTAAAATTTGTCTTTGTTGGCATTAGCATTTAGGAGAGAGATTGGGTGAAAAGTGTTTATCCTTTTAGGATCTTAGTTTTTGGCCTTTATCTTATAATCACCTAGATTGTTTGAGATTAAATCTAAAGAGGAGCGTCCATTATTTTTGTATTTCTCCTGTGTGTTCGATGATCTTGTGAAGTGAGGATTCATCTTTATCAAGTTCGTATCAAAGTTAGAACTCCTCTTTTAGTTTAGTTGTTGAATTGAAAACCTTTATCTCCATTGATTTAATCAAAGCCCTCATCTTTCATCCCAAATCCACCTCCAAAAATGCACACTTTGGTTTTACCAAGTTGCTCTTATTTAGCCACCTTAATCAACGCTTTTTAATCTACAAAGAACCCTTAAAATAGCTCAAACATAATCTTCAACCCAAACACAACCCTAAACACTACCAAAAAACCTCAAAAAAATCATAGAACCCACTAGGCCAGAGACCACTATGGCATCTTTGTGGCGCGCACCATGATCTGTGGCTCCTCGCCACCCTTCATGGACAACCCTTTCTAACCTTTATTCCTCTAGACCTGCCCACAACCCCATCTCCTTGTTTTGATACTTCATTCTTTACAGTAATATACCCAATAAGGGAGTTCCTTCTCATTCTAGGGGAATTGCGCTTGAGTAAGCCCATGAAATGAGGAGATAGAGAGCCCTTCTTGAGTTTCCAGAGCAAGTGAGAAGGCTCACATTAGAACCTGAAAAAGTAAGAGGTTTCATTCCCATCGAGTGATGAAACCAACACCACCGAGAGCTTGATTTTAACCCCATTGACATTGCCTATTCATTCTCTTATAAGGATTATGATGATTAGGGTAGAGGAGTTAGAAGGACAACGCATGCAAGGGATGACCTTAAAGACCTTAAGATTGAGGCACCAGAATTTGATGGAAACCTTAATCAAGAAATCTACTTAGATTAGGTTGAATCTATGGAGAGGATCTTCGAGCTTGAAGGGTACAATGATGAAAAGGTTTTCAAGTTGTCTATTCTTAAGGTGAAAGGCTATTTATACTTATGGTATGAGAGCTTGAAGAGGATCAGGGCAAGAGAAGCTAAGTATAAGATCAAGGCATGGTGCAAACTTAAGAAGTATATGGATAAGAGGTTACTACCATCCTTCTATGTAACGCCCCAAATGTACATAAGTTACTGTTTGCATTTCTTTCACTAGTTTTCCCGAATTAGAAATGATAACTCAAATGATTAGGCGTTACTGCCATCTAACAAGGACAAGGCTTTGCTTGTACATTATAAACCTAGCCATAATAATCAATGTTTACCATCAAAGACATTCACACTATGTAACACCCGGTGCTGATTTATAAAAAAAAAGAATAAAAAAAAATAATATTTGAAAAGGGCCTACGCCCTTCTTTTTTTGATTTTATTTTTTTTTTTCAAGAGGAGAATCACGAGCAGGGGGGGAGGAGAATCGTGAGCTGAGAGGGGGGGTTCCCTGACCCCTATCCCGGCGACCCCACACACAGGAGAAGGAGAGAGGGGTAGGCACCGGCGAGCCGTCGACGACCGGCCGCCGTCTGCCAGTCGTTTCCCCCACCCCAGCCAGCCCACACCCGGCCAGAGAGGAAGCGGACGCAAGGGAAAGGAGCCGTGGGTCAAGGTTTGGGGACCCCTGACCCGGGCGACCGCCCCCAACGCGGCCACCCTCGCCGGACGTCGGCGGTACGGCGGCAAGCAGAGACGCAGGAGGAGCAGAGGGGGGGGAGAAAGCAATAACAGGGCAGCAAAGGGGAACCAAACCCACACCGAGCCAACCCGAATCAAACCCTAAAACGGGTCCTTTAGCTTGGATTCGAGGTGGGTTTCCTCATCCTCCTACTTATGGTTGAATTGTTAATTTCAATAAAGTTTAATAATTCCTGATTATAGTTCGTTCAGGTTGAATTCAATAGTTATTGATTATAGTACGTTTAGGTTGAATTCAATAGTTATTGATTATAATTCGTTCAGGTTGAATTCAATAGTTATTGATTATAGTACGTTCAGGTTGAATTTAATAGTTATTTATGATAATTCGTTCAAGTTGAATTCGAATCAATTATCAGTAACTTGATTATTAATTTCGTTAAAACTTACTGATTAGCGATTATAGTTCATTCAGGTTGAATTCGAGTCAGTTATCAGTAATATGAGGAAGTTGTAGTGTTAATTGAACGATACCATGTATATATATGTGTTAGTTGTACAAAATTAAAGTTTATCGTTGGACAATTAAATAAGGGTCGTTTGAGGCGTTCATTTATTGTTTCGAAGTTACATTTCAAGCCTAAACAAACCATTTAAGCCTAATACGATTCTAAATGTTCGGTTATTACTTCGAAGTCAGTAATCGAACCTACTTAAGCCACTTAAGCATATTACGGTTCTAGGCATTCATTTATCATATTATCATATTCGAACCTAAACATATATACGTTGAGCCTAAGCATTTATAATTCACGTCGAAATTAATAAACGGTTATGAATTAATTAAACGTACATTCGTCGCTTATATCATTTGTCAATTATATGAATCAAAGCTAAACATGCATAATTTATTGATTATATGTCATTGGTCAATTATATGAAAATTTATGAGTATGTCAAGTTTATCGATTATATACAGTTATCGATTATATGAGATTTGTACATAAGTTTATTGAATATATATACATGGCTAAATTATTGATTATCGATTATATACGATTATCGATTATATGAAAGTTATACATAAAGTTTATCGAATACATACATGGGTAAATTATCGATGCTCAGAAATTTATTGATTATATAAGGGCTTCGGTTTATAAAGATCATTGAAGGTATAATGTTCATCGCCGGTTTATAATGTTAAGTTCATTGAATATCTAATGTTCATCGACTATACATGCTCACCATTTCCATAAAGTTTATTGATTATCTAACGTTCATTGATTATGCGTATTTATCGATTATATAACGCTCATCATATATATAATGTTCATTGAGAATGCTCACTGAAAGTTCATTGCTCATATAACGCTCATCGTATATATATATTGCTATATATAGCATTCATTGAATATGTCTGCTCACTTACAGTTCATTGGTTATATAACGCTCGCCGATTATGCAAGATTATAGTATCGATTATATGCATGATTATATTAGCGATTACCAATAGATCTTGATCCATAAGGTGAATTCCTGGATTATATAATAGACATAGAAACCATGATCTATAAGGTGACTTCATGGATTATATGATAGACATTTTAGGTAGAAATAGTTCCACCTTAAATTAGAGCAGAAGTGAGGCCATCTCGGTACGTACATTGCCTATGTTATTCAAAAACTCTATGTTCTTCACAAACTCACAGTATTCTCAGCAATAAAAAGTCAAAACAAGATTCATTTAATGAACCAAGTTCTCAATGTTTTGTCACATAAACAAGTGGCCCCGCCAATTATCATCAGGGCGTATGCCCATCAGTTATCAAGGCTTATGCCGACCAGTACACCCGCGCGCGGCGTCAGGGCTTATGCCCATCAGTTATCAAGGCTTATGCCGACCAATACACCCGCGCGCGGCGTCAACTCAGGCTTCTCGATCGGCCTGGGGGGTGTGAGCACCTAAAGTACGATCGTTTCAAGATGTACATCGACCAAGGGGTTCACTTTCAGATAAGAATCAACAAATCAATGTTACTTATACATCCTCTCTCTCCTGTTTGCAAAACAAAATATTTTAAATGTGGGCGCCCAACCATCTAACCTCCAAGTCTGTTTTACTGCATAGGGATGTACGTCTGAGTTTCAGCCCATACTTCGAGACATGTTAGGTAAAAAATAGGCAATTGTAACCAACTGTTAATGTCCGTACCTAAAATAGCTTCCTGTCTAGTCAATAGACATTAGTTTATCGATTGACATTACATAGTTTATCGGTCGACATTTTTGAGTCTATTGCCTCTATATGTTTATCGATCGTGTACACCGTATCCATTATATAGTTTATCGACTGCATAGTTCATCGTATCGTATCCATGGATTATGAAGAATTTATTCATAGCGTATGGTGATTACATGACGTTTGTCAATTGTATATTATAGTCAAGGTCCATAAATGCTTTATTACATGATCGCTAAGTGCTCCTAATTGTTTATCAGTCGCCTATTTGCATCTTTAGCTTAACCAACCCAGTACCTTCCTAGAAGTTTGCATGTAACTTCAACTTATATGTTTCAAGACTCATTATTTGGCAGAGAATTCAAAAATCAATATTTCTGCTAGAAGGCAGAGACAAAGCTCAGTTTTTCATTTCTCTGCCAGTAGGCAGGGAATTCAAAGCTTAGTATTTCATTTCTCTGCTAGAAGGCAGAGACAAAGCTCAGTATTTCATTTCTCTGCCCCGTAAGGAGAGGATTCAAAGTTTATTGTTTCATAATTTTCCAGTAGGCATAAGTTGAAGTTACATGTTTCATAGCTCAGTTAATATGCAGTAGAGTCACGAGAAACATGGTCAATTGAATAAACAAGCATGTAAAGTTCAAATGTCAATATATTCATTTTATTGCTCTTACTACTTGATACTGAAGAAGGTTATTGAATAATTGAATTGAAAACCTGAAAAGGTGATTAATTGTTTATATCTTGTTTAGAATATGATGTTATACATCCAAATTTATGAGGAGAAAATGGTATTCATAGATCATGTCCACTACTTACATTAACATATGATATTGTTTTATTAAGTTTACGAGTTCATACGAGTGACTTTTGGTGCAAATGCTATTTCTCTTGCCTTGTGATTGGAACACACTATGCGACAGGTGAATTCTTCAAAGAAAAGGAATTACGAACGACGGTTGTAAGTTATTATTGCATCGTATTTGTTGTTTTAGGAGATGGGGTTATCTACTGAGCAATAATTGCTCACTCCCTTCTATTTTGTTCCCTTCCCAGGTTTTTTTTTTTAAATAGCAGGAAAGGGTCGGCCCAAGTAAGCCGAGATGGAGTCATCGCTGGCCTAGGAATTAACGATGTGCTTGTATGTGAGCTGCAAAATGTATTATGATGTAATGGTTTGTTATTTTTGTAACGCCCCCAATTTCTAATGTCTGATTATTCTAACATAACCACTTATTATCATAAATTAGCCACGGAAGACTTCTAATTTGATTGGAGGCATTACCGCCGTTCCATGATGGAACACGGCTGCTTGATTTAGTGAATTTTATGGGGGCTCAAATTGTAAGGCCCCCAACCCTAAAGTCAGGAGTTTTACAATTTTGTTCTTAAATCCTGGGGCAAAACGGACAGAGTTTCCCCTAAAAATTGACCATTTCCCCAAGCTTACAGCCCTACAAATACTTCCCTGCACTGAAAATAACAATAAACTAACTCAACGGCCACCCGCCGGAGTTTAGAGCTCTACAGGCCACCCGCCCGGAGCATTATAACCAAAGCAGTTTAATGTTAACCAAATAAACAGCGACAAATACAGCCCTGACAACTTAGATGGTGGCTCATATGGCCATACAGAGCGACTCTAAATGATATGCAACCAAGCACACAAGAACTCAATTTACAATCACACACTACAAAACACATTGCAGTTCACGTACGAGCCCATCATTTCACTTCTAGACAGCGGTGACTCCCTTTCGGCTTACTTGGGCCGACCCTTTCCTGCTATTTCAAAAAAAACCTGGGAAGGGAACAAAATAGAAGGGAGTGAGCAATTATCGCTCAGTAGATAACCCCATCTCCTAAAACAATAAATACGATGCAATAATAACTTACAACTGTCGTTCGTAATTCCTTTTCTTTGAAGAATTCACCTATAGCATAGTGTGTTCCAATCACAAGGCAAGAGAAATAGCATTTGCACCAAAAGCCACTAGTATGAACTCGTAAACTTAATAAAACAATATCATATGTTAATGTAAGTAGTGGACATGATCTGTGAATACTATTATCTCCTCTGCTTTTGAACTTGTATCATAAATTGGATCTATAACATCATTTTCTAAACAAGATATAAACAATTAATCACTTTTTTAGGTTTTCAATTCAATTATTCAATAACCTTCTTCAGTATCAAGTAGTAAGAGCAATAAAATGAATATACTGACCTCTGAACTTTACATGCTTGTTTATTCAATTGACCATGTTTCTCGTGACTCTACTGCATATTAACTGAGCTATGAAACATGTAACTTCAACTCATGCCTATTGGCAAATTATGAAACAATAAACTTTGAATCCTCTCCTTACGGGGCAGAGAAAAGAAAAACTGAGCTTTGTCTCTGCCTTCTAGCAGAGAAATGAAATACTGAGCTTTGTCTCTGCCCTCTAGCAGAGAAATGAAATATTGATTTTTGAATTTTCTGCCAAATAATGAGTCTTGAAACATATAAGTTGAAGTTACGTGCAAACCTCTAGGAAGGTACTGGGTCGGTTAAGCTAAAGATACAAATAGGCGACTGATAAACAATTAGGAGCACTTAGCGATCATGTAATAAAGCATTTATGGACCTTGACTATAATATACAATTGACAAACGTCATGTAATCACCATACGATATGAATAGACTGAATGCCCTTTACATAATTCATGGATACGATACGATGAACCATGCAGTCGATAAACTATATAATGGATACGGTGTACACGATCGATAAACATATAGAGGCAATAGACTTATAAATGTCGATCGATAAACTAATGTCTATGTAATGTCGATCGATCGATAAACTAATGTCTGTCGACTAGACATGAAACCATTTTCGGTTGGTTACAACTTAGGCAATAGACGAAACATGAAACTATTTTCTACCTAACATGTTTCGAAATATAAGCCGAAACTCAGACGTACATCCCTATGCAGTAAAACAGACTTGAAGGTTAAATGGTTGGGCGCCCATATTTCAAAATATTTTGTTTTGCAAACAGGAGAGAGAGAATGAATAAGTAAAATTGATTTGTTGATTCTTATTGAAGTGAACCCCTTGGTCGATGTACATCTTGAAACGATCGTACTTTAGGTGCTCACACCCCCCAGGCCGATCGAGAAGCCTGAGTTGACGCCGCGCGCGGGTATATTGGTCGGCATAAGCCTTGATAACTGATGGACATAAGCCCTGACACCACGCGTGGGTGTACTGGTCGGCATAAACCTTGATAACTGATGGGCATAATCCCTGATGATAATTGGCAGGGCCACTTGTTTATGTGACAAAACATTGAGAACCTGGTTCATTAAATGAATCTTGTTTCAATTTTTCATTGCTGAGAATACTGTGAGTTTTTGAAGAATATAGAGTTTTTGAAGAACATAGGCAATGTACGTCCCTGATTTCGGAAAATCTCTCTCCTGTACTATACATTGTTTGTTAATAGCTTGAAGTGACCGATGTGGCCTCACTTCTGCTCCAATTTAAAGTAGAACTATTCTCTACCTAAAATGTCTATCATATAATCCATGAATTCAACTTATGGATCAAGATCTATTATATAATTAGGGGACTTCATATCATCAACCTAAAATGTCTATAGACTTCACGTAACCAAGAACTACGTATCATTGAGATTTTCATACAATCGATAATCATGCATAATCAGTGAGCGTTATATAGTCGATAAACTTACATAATCGATGAACACTATATACATAATTCAATAAATATGTATAATCAATGAACGTTATATATTTAATAAGAGATGAACATTATATACGATCGATAAAATGCATAGTTAATGAATGTTATATAATCCATAACGATGAACATTACATCAATCGATAAAATGTGTAATCAATGAACTCTATATAATCAATAATGTTCATACATTATATCGAATTTGCATAATCAATTACCTTAACAACGAACGTTATATAATCGATAAAATGCTTAGTCAATGACCTTAACGTTATAAACCGGCGATGAACATTATATATTCAATTAGTAATCGATAACTGTATATATAATCGATAACTGTATATACTCGATAAACTTGACATATGCAATAAATTTCGTATTATTGACAAATGATATTATGCATGTTTAGCTTTGATTCGAACCTATTCAGTTAAATCATGCCTGAAGACTAACTTCGAAGTGAACTATAAGTGATTAGAAGCGCCGAATGTATGTTCAGTTAATTCGTAACCGTTTATTAACTCCGAAGTGAATTATAAATGCTTAGAATCAACGTATGTCTGTTTAGGTTCGAATATGATAATATGATAAACGAATGCCTAGAACCGTAATATGCTTAAGTGGCTTAAGTAGGTTCGATTACTGACTTCGAAGTAATAATCGAACATTTAGAATCGTATTACGCTTAAATGGTTTAATTAGGCTTGAAATGTAATTTCGAAACAATAAATGAACGTCTCAAATGGCCCTTATATAATTGCCAAACAATAAACTTTAATTTAGTATGACTAACACATATATATATACATGGTATCGTTCAATTCACGCTACTACTTCCTCATATTACTGATAATTGATTCGAATTCAACCTGGACGAATTATAATCAATCGAATTCAACCTAAATAAATTATAATCAATCGAATTCAACCTGAATGAACTCGAATCGATAATCATTAAACTCTATTGCAATTAAAAATTTAACCATAAATAGGAGGATGAGGAAACCCACCTCGAATCCAAGCTAAGGGACCCGTTTTAGGGTTTGATTTGGGTTGGTTCGATGTGTGCTCGGGTCAGTCCTTTGCTTTCCCGCATACTCTCTCTCTTCTTCTACCCAATTTGCTCGCCGGTGACTGGTGACCGGCGATCAGTCGGTGGAATGGCCGAAACAGAGGGCACGGTCCTCCTCTTCCACCCACACGCACGCCTGGGAAAGGGGAGGGCTGCGTGGCATCAAGGCTGGCGTCGGGAGTGGCGGAGCAGTGGTCGGAATCGGCGGCCTGTGACCGGCGTCGGGCCGGTGATGTCCAAAACAGAATCGGCGAACCTCCTCTGTACACACACACCCGCGAGCAAGAGAAAGGAAGAGAGAGGTAGGGTGGTGTCGGCGACTACCTGGGCGGCCAAACGGCGGCCGGCAATCGACTAACGGCCGACGCCGTGGCCGGTGGCAGCGAGGCAGAGCAGAGAGGGGGGGAAGAGTGGTCGCGCAGTGTGAGGAAAGAAAGGGGGGGTTTTCTGTGTAATTTTTGGCCCCCTTTTCCCTTTTTATTTTATTTTTTTTGTCTACTAATAAAAATACCAACCCACTTATACCATAAATTCAATTTTCCGACCTTTATAAACTTAAACCATAACCATTAATATAATCATCGATCGATTTATTCGCCTTTTGATTATATTAAGGTTCGATTCAATAAATTGCAGGATCATTCCCAAAGTTCGACATTCTAGTCGTATCCGGGAATCTGCTCAATGAGGTTTCCAATAATAATCTTTAATACCCAAAAAGCTAATAACAATGAGAATAATAATATTCATTTCAATAAAATCGACACTTAGGCAGAATTTATAATGGCATACATCGACTGAACGGAGGGGTTGAAATTCCGGGTGTTACAATTCTAGTGCTTGCATGCTTGGGTTGCATACCATTTAGAGTCGCTCTGTATGGCTGTATGAGCCACCATCTAAGTTGTCAGGGCTGTATTGGTCACTGTTTATTTGGTTATTAGTTAAGCATTGAACTGCATTGGTTATAGTGCTCCGGGCGGGTGGCCCGTAGAGCTGTGTACTCCGGCGGGTGGTCGTTGAGTTAGTTTTTATTGTTTTTCAGTGCAGGGAATTAATTGTAGGGCTGTAAGCCTGGGAAAATGGTCACGTTTTAGAGGAAACTCTGTCCGTTTTGTCCCAGAATTTAAGAACAAATGGTAACACTCCTGGCTTTAGGGTTGGGGGCGTTACACACTATCATAACCTATCAGACCATTTCAATAAATATAGAAATTATTTTAACATTAAAACCATTTAAACATTTCAAGGATTACACCAAAATATAGAATTCTGATAAAATATACAATCTCAACACCAAAATAATCACTATACGGTACTATAGACAGCTTAATGATAATACCCCATTCCATAAAGATTTCCCAGCTCATTTATCATCTTCAGCCATCCTGCTTGCCTGAGAGCGAATCACTGAACACTTTCCTAAAACAAAATATGAAAATATTTTGAACTGTGAGCCGAAACTCAGTACATGCATTCCTGTATTGTTATACATTCATGGAAAGAAAAATTGGTTAGGCCTGTATTGCAATTCATTTTTAATTAAACACAGGGAATAAGATAAATATGAAACTGCATTGTCAATTATTATCTGATAGTGAACCCCTGGTAACTGTTACGATCTGAATATGGGTGTATACTTGCCAAGCCGATCGGGACCTGACCTAAAGCCGCGCGAGTAACTGAATGACTATGCCATGTACCTAATAACTGATGGGGTCATTAATTATGTGATAAATCATTGATTAAACTAATTCATTGATGTACTTACCAAAACATTATAATTTTGATAAATATGCACTGATTTCTAAAGATACAGACAATGAACATACCTGAAATTTTTAAATGTAAGCTTACTGAATAATATTATGCAAAAAAGTGGAAAGAATGATAGATTAGGCCCTGATTCTGTACAAAATTATCTTTGTAAGAACATACAGTTAGCAAAAATATTTGTTTCATAGCTAATAATGTAGTAGAAGAAAAGTAAAAGCATAACAGAGGCTTAGAAAGAATGACTCATAACTTAGTCATATGACCTCTGATTGAGACTCAAAGCTCCAATATAGAAATCTTAGGAAATCCCAAAAATCTTTCATTTAGAGTACCAAGCTTGATTCCCACAATAGAATTCCCAAAATAAGGCTACAACACATGCATGTTAGTTTTGGTTCATCCTGCGTAGTTTCAGTAAAACGACAATAACTTTTTCCACAGACCTTAGACTAAGCCGATTCGAAAGGCATTTGAAAGCCAACACACTGAACTATCTACCCACCAAAATCATAATTTTCCAAGGGGCCAATCATTACCAGTTTAAACGTGAACACTGTCCTATTTTCCTGAAATTTCCAACCCTTACTGTTTTGGCTTTTTCCTCTCCTTTTTACACAAATTCTCAACTTAAACCATTCCTCAAAAGCATGTAAACAATCTTTGCTATATGCCAACCTCATACAAATTCACCACACTTAAATTCACTTCATAATCATATCCAATAAAGATCATTTTTCAATCAAATACACACATAAACCAAGCTTAAAGCTAGATTAATCCAAACCATGCATTATTTGCCAAAACCCTAGTTCATGGCCAAGTTGGACTCACTCCAACTCATTTAAAATCACCAAAACCATCATCATAAACACCAATAGATTAGAAGATGACCAAATTAAAGATAAAACAATCAAAATCCAACACTTTAACATCAAGCTTACATGATTAACATCAACCCTAACCCTAGCATGATTCAACCTCAACTCCACTATGATCAACTTCAGAATAACTCTTATTTATTATCAAAACATCATGACCAAAGATCATAAACATCAAAACAAGAATCAAAACTAAAATAAAAAGCAAAACCAACAAAATCAAGTTTCAAGATTACTCACTTTGATTGAAAATGAGTAGAGATGGACATGAGATTTAGTGGTTTTGATGATGGACAATGGTAGCTTGAGGTACTAGAATGTTGGGGGGGTCGGAAACCACCAGGGCTAGCCCAAAAAGTGGTCGAAAATCAGCCAGAACTGGTTGTTGTGCTGCTGCCATGAGTTAAGAGAGAGATGAGAGAGAAAGTGAAGCTTTGGATTAAATTGTGTGTGTTTGGCCTAATCAACTCATTTGGCTGAGTTTTTATCTATTAAAATCACCTCTTTAAACTAACCATGGTTAAGTTGACCATGGTAATTAGTTAGATTAATAGGCAAACTTGTTGGGCTTCAAAACGGTCGAAATAAGTTGGGTTCGGGAATAAAACACTTCTTAACAATAACGTTTTTACGAAACTAAAAATTAAAGCTTTGTAATGCTATAGAAAACAAAATAAATTACTTAGATTAAACTTGTTAGGACCTACTATCAATTGTTCCAAAACTTTCGTTAATCAATTAAAGAAACAATTAAAATCCGAATTACCAAGCGAGGGCCTAAATAAAAATTTTCCACCGGGGTGAATAAATGAAATAAATGAATATGAGAGAAGAAAAAATTATGAACATGAGGCAATTAAATAAATAAACATCATTTAATGATTTTAGGGTTGGGCTATTATAGCCTTCCCCCCTTAAAGTGTTTCGCCCTCGAACCTTGTGACTTTTTCCATGTAATGCAAGATTTCATCAAATAATTGTGGATATTTGGCTTTCATTTCTTCTTCAGTCTCTCAAGTAGCTTCTTGGGAGGTATGATTTGACCACAACACTTTGACTAGAGGTATCTGCTTGTTGCGCAACCACTTAATCCTGTGATCTAGTATTTAGATTAGTTGTTCTTCATATACTAAATCCGCAGTTGTTTCAATAGGTTCAGATACAATGGCGTGGTTTGGATCTGGGGTATACTTTCTAAGCCGAGAGATGTGAACACGTTATGCACGTGTCCTAGTTCTACCGGCAGATCCAAACGATAAGCTATAGGATTTGACTTTTCAATGATTTCATATGGTCCAACATTTCGTGAACTTAATTTGCCTCATATCCCAAACCTCTTGATACCCTTAGTAAGTGATACTTTCAGAAAAACTGTATCGACTATTTGAAACTCCAAAGGCCTCCTTCTCTTTTCCGCATAACTCTTTGGCCGACTCTGGGCAACCTTAATGTGCTCCCGAATCCTTCTTATTATTTCCATGGTTTGCTGGATCATTTCAGGACCTATAATCAATGCCTCATCCAAATCACTCTAGCACAGTGGGGTTCTACATTTTCTCCCATATAGAGCTTCAAATGGGGCCATTCTGATGGTGGACTAATAGCAATTGTTATAAGAAAACTTCACCAAAGGTAAATCATCTTCCCATTTCCCTAGGAACTCCAATACACAAGCTCTCAACATGTCTTCTAGAATTTGAATCACTCTTTTAGTTTGCCCATCTATCTCATGGTGATAAAAGCTGCTAAAGTTCAATTTGGTCCCAAAGGCCTTTTGAAGTGCTCGCCAAATATGAGCTTGGAATCTTGGATCCCTATCTGGTACTATATCTAAGGGGATTCCATTTAGTCGAACTATCTCTTTAACATACAACTGGCCTAGTTTTTCAACTCCCTAGGTATCTTTAATTGGCAGAAAATGGGCCGAATTGATAAGCCGATCGACTATAACCCAGATAGCATTCTTCTGCGAGGCAGAAAGGGGTAAATCCATAACAAAGTCTATTGAGATCGAATTCCACTTCCAGGTGGGAATTTCTAGGGGTCGCAATTCACCCACGGGACGCTGATGCTCAGCTTTAACTTTCTGGCAGGTCAGACACTTGTCTACATATTCTGCAACCTCCTTTTTCATATTATTCCACCAGAAGTATTGTCTTAAATCTCTGTACATCTTAGTGCCTCCTGGATGCACCGACTAGCAAGTATTGTGAGCCTCCTCTAGGATATGTTTCCTTAATTTCTTATTTCGGGGCACACAGGCGATTTTGGAATCGCAGGGTTTCATCCTCATGTACTACAAACCTGGGAGACTTTCCTTCTCTAAATTTTGCTTTATTCTGTGGAGTTCAAGATCACTTTCTTGGCTCACTCGAATTTCCTCCACTATGGAAGGCTGTAAAGTAAGTGCTGATAATTAAACATGTGCTTGCCCATAGGACACTAGTTGAACTCCCAAGTCCTCAAATTCTTTCAAGAGACTCAACAAAGTAATCACTACAGTATTTGGACTATGTTGCGCTTTTCTACTCAAGGCATCTGCTACAACATTTGCGTTTCCTGGATGATATTGAATTTGCAAATCATAATCCTTAAGCAGCTTAAGCCAACGTCGTTGCCTCAAGTTGAGCTCCTTCTAAGTGAAGATATACTTCAAACTTTGATGGTCAGCATAAATCTTGCATGGTACTCCATATAAGTAATGTCTCCAAATTTTCAGCGCAAAGACCACGGCTGCGAACTCCAACTCATCGGCATGATAGTTTTTCTCATAAGGCTTGAGCTGTCGAGAGGCATAAGCTACTACCTTATCTTCCTACATCAAGACACACCCCAATCCGTTTTTTGAAGCATTACTATAAATGGTATACTCCTTACCTTCCATTGGTAGCGTTAGGATTGGGGCGGTAGTTAGTCGCTGCCTTAGCTCTTAAAATGCTTTATCACATTTTTCGGTCTACTCAAACTTGTTCGCTTTCTTCAGCAGATTGGTCATGGGTAAAGCTATTTTTGAAAAGTCCTTGACGAACCTTCGATAATAACCAGCTAAACCCAGAAAGCTTCTAATCTCAATGATGTTAGTAGGCCTTAGCCATTCCATGATTGCCTTCACCTTCTGGGGGTCAACTTTGATTCCTTCTTTTGTAATTACATGTCCTAAGAACACCACTTCCTCCAACCAAAACTCGCACTTCTTTAATTTGCTATAAAGTTGATGCTCCCTCAGTGTTTATAACACCATCCTCAGATGATCAGCATGCTCATCACTGTCCTTAGAATAGATAAGAATGTCATCTATTAACACCACCACAAATTTGTCTAGGTAGGGTCTGAAAACTCTGTTCACAAGATCTGTGAAGGCTGCGGGAGTATTGGTGAGACCAAATGGCATCACTGTAAACTCATAGTGACCACACCTAGTTCTAAACACAGTCTTGGGGATGTCTTCAAGTTTAATCCTAAGTTGGTGGTACCCTGACCTCAAATCAATCTTAGAGAAGACTCATGCGCCTCACAACTGCTCAAAAAAGTCATCGATTTGCGGTAAAGGATATTTATTTTTGATGGTTATCCTGTTCAACTCCCTAATGTCAATACACAACCTTAAAGTTCCATCCTTTTTTTTTATGAACAGCACTGGGACACCCTATGGTGACACACTTGGCCTAATAAAGCCCTTTTGTGACAGCTCATCTAATTGAAGCTTTAGTTCCTTAAAACTCAGTTAGGGCCATACGATATAGGGCTTCAGAAATAGGTTGGGCATAAGGGACTAATTCAATTCCAAAATCAATTTCCCTCTATGGGGGTAATCCTGGTAACTCTTCAGGGAAAACATCCTCAAATTCACAGACTACAGGAATATTTCCATCTTTTCCTTCTTTTTCTTTGTCAATAGCACAACGCCAATAGCTCATACACCCTTGACATAATAGCTTACTTGCTTTCATAGCATAAATCAAGGGGTAGGATTTTTCCTCTCTCTGCCAATAGAAGAATACTTCTCTCCTTTTTCAATCTTTTAAAACAACCTTAAGATCCTCACAGTCAATCTTAGCTCCATAGGTGTGCAACCAATTCATTCCCAGAATGATGTCAAAATCAAACAAATCGACTTGAATCAAATCCACATAGAAGGTGGTTCCACCAATGATAATGGGAACAAGTTTATAAGAGATGAGGCATTCAATAATGGAATCATTGGGTAGTTTCATCCTATAATTGGTTTCCATCCTCCTATCCTCCAGGTTCAATTGCATGGCATATCGGGTGGATATAAATGAATGAGTAGCACCCGAATCAAATAATACACAAAATGGCTTTGAATTTAAAAAGAAAGTTCCAGTGACTACCGTTCCAGAGGTGGCAGCTTCCTTCTTGGTCATTACATACGCCTGTCCTACTGCTGCAGGCCTTGGTGGTGGGGCCCCTTGGTGAGGTGGGGCCAAGGGTTTTGCTGCACCGTTATCTACAGCCTTCATCCTCCGGGGGCATGCAGCAATCAAGTGTTCAGGGCTTTCACACCACATGCACTTATTAGTTCCTACTCAGCATTCAGGGGTGGTGTTATTTGTTCTGCTGTATTTCGCACAAGGCGTTGTCGAGCCTGCAGGATGGCTCTTAGGGGGAGCAGGAGAAGGTTTCTTCTAGTTTACACTCTCACTTGGAGTTTCTCCCTCAAACCCCTTTCTCTTTTGTTTGATTGGATTCAGTGCTCTCAACTCTGTCTTTACTCGTTCCACTTCCGTCGCTCGCTCATATAGCTCTTGGTACGTCAGAATTGGTTATCCAACTAATTGATTCTAAATATAGAAGGCCAAACCCTCTTCAAACCTTCTCATCTTCAACCTTTTAGATGATACAATCTCAGGAACAAACCTAGATAATTCTGTAAACTTACTAGTGTACTGCATCACAGTCTTGGTGTCACTCATCTTCAGCTCTATAAACTCTTTCTCCTTTTGCCTTTGGACCACAACTAGGTAGAATTTTCCCCTCAACTCACTCAGGAATTTATTCCAAGTGAATTAAGCCCCTACAAGCTTATCTTTAACAGTATTCCACCAAATGTCAGCTTCACCGGTCAAATAATGTGTCCTAATGTTTGCTTTCCTTTCTTCTAGCACTTCTACCACTAGAAATATTTTCTCCATTCCCCTTATCCACTCCTCCAATGCTACTCGATCATAAGTCCATCATAAACTTCAGGGTTGCGTCATGCTACCCTATCCACTATTTTATCCTCTTTAGGAGGGGTTTCAGTAGGTACTTGGGAACTTCGCTTCATTAATTCAACTACTAAGGCCGGCTAGTAGTTTGGGTCCCCAATATTGTTAGCTAACTTAGAAGGAATTGGTGGCATTTGGCCAAAATTTGGTGGCACATGATGGGAGGCTTGATCACCCGATCTCTGGCCATGATCCGAGATTTCCTCTATATAAACCTCTTCATTGTGGTGCACTGATTCGGACATTCTGATCATACATTAAACGAGACAATTCAATCACTGGAATACTCAAACATATAAGAAAAGCATGCCCAATAAATACATTTAATATAACTCAAAGATTATTGTAAACAAACCCAAAGCTTCATTATATCATTTCATAATTGATTATTTACATACATAACTGCCTGTTTATATACATGATCAGCAAAACATATTACATCTAATTGACTAGGCAAAGTCATTTTTGACTTCTACCTCAACCCCAAATAATAACTAGTCCCAAGATACTAGGTCCGTCACATGACCAAAAAGAGATATGAACGATATCCTCATGGTTAGAGAGGATCTAACTGACTATGTACAATTCCATATCCTACACAAAATACATGCATCCAAACTAACCATGGTATAAACAAGTAGGGCTCAAAAAGAAAACTACTAACACCAACCCCTAGAACCACCTAATGATCCCTAGATGGATCATAATCCAGGTCGGACTCATCATTAGGCTCTTCGCCTGAATCGAAGGTACTAGTCGATGCCTCTGACTCGGCATCACCAACCTCGTGCTCAACCTGTTGCTCTACTATCATCTCGTCAATCTCCTGATCCAACAGTTGCTCTCCCACCAACTCATCAATGTTCTGATCCTCCTCGGGATCATCCTTCTCCTCCTAATGGCCCTTGTCCTCAGAACTGACTACCACTATCTCTGGTGTATCCAGAAGGTCTATCAGCACATGAGCCTCCCCAGGACTATCAGGCATTAATAGGGTACCTGGTGCGGGGGGGAGGGTGGTCCCTATGCTGGTGCTGGGGCTGCAAGCGGGGGTTGTGCCTGATGTAACGGGAAGACATGCTGTAGAGTCTCCACGGTGATCCCCCTCTACTCAAACTCTTCCCTCAATAACAACTCTGTAGCTATAGTAGTCTAAGCCCCCTGGGCCAGAAACCTAGGCTCGTCTCAACCTAGGTTCCCTGTTACATATAGTGATGATAATGGAGCCTAAATTTAACCCACGAATGAACTACGGGTAAGGACCAGAGCAGTCTATGTGCATGGACCGTAATACTGTGAAACTCAGAGAAAGGCTCCTGTGTATAAACCTCCATACTAGCATGCAGTAGTGTGAAGTGAGCAGCCACAGATGCACCCAACATCAAGTTAACACCATAAGGGTCCATCTAACAAAGAAAAGACATATATGAGAGGCATACATAACCATAATTAAGGAACATGCAAATGTAAGCAACCTGCATTTCTAATATCGTCACTACACGTCTAATATCACTCTAGCAGTATACAAAGGCCCTCACTACAACCATTCTCACCCTCTTATTTCTAAACTCTACACTCCACAAAGAAAATCTCAACCTAACTCTGATACCAAATCTGTAACGCCCCAAATGTACATAAATCACTGTTTGCATTTCTTTCACTAGTTTTCCCCAATTAGAAATGATGACTCAAATGATTAGGCATTACAGCCATCCAACAAGGACAAGGCATTGCTTGTACATGATAAACCTAGCCATAATAATCAATGTTTACCATCAAAGGCATTCACACCATCACAACCTATCAGACCATTTCGATAAATATAGAAATTTTTCTAACATTAAAACCATTCAAACATCTCAAGGATTACATCGAAATATAGAATTATGATAAAATACACAATCTCAACACCAAAATAATCACTATATGGTATTATAGACATCTCATAAATAATACATCCATATTCCATAAAGATTTCTCGGCTTACTTATCATCTTCAGCTGCCCTGCTTGCCTGAAGGTGATTCACTGAACACTTTCCTAAAATAAAACATGAAAATATTTGGAACTGTGAGTCGAAGCTCAGTACATGCATTCCTATATTGTTAAATATTCATGGAAAGAAAAACTAGTTGGGCTCGTATTGCAATTCATTTTTAATTAAACACAGGGAATGAGATAAATATGAAACTGCATTGCCAATTATTATCTGATAGTGAACTCCTAGTAACTGTCATGATCTGAAGATAAGTGTACACCTGCCAAGCCGGTCGAGGACCTAGCCTGAAGCCGTACGGGTAACTGAAGGGCTATGTCCTATAACTGATAACTGATGGGGTCACTAATTATGTGATAAATCACTTATTAAACTAATTCATTTATGTACTTACCAAAACATTGTAATTTTGATAAATACGTACTGATTTCTAAAGATACAGACAATGAACGTACCTGAAATTTTTAAATGTAAGCTCACTGAATAATATTATGCACGAAAGTTGAAGGAATGATAGATTAGGCATGATTCTGTACAAAATTATCATTGTAAGAACATACGGTTAGCAAAAATATTTATTTCATGGCTAATAATTTAGTAGAAGAAAAGTAAGAGCTTAAGAGAGGCTTAGAAAGAATGACTCATAACTTAGTGATCTAACCTTTGATTAAGACTCAAAACCCCAATATAGAAAGCATAGGAAATCCCAAAAATCTTTAATTTGGAAGACCAACTTATTTTCGCAATGCAATTCCCAAAATGAGGCTAGAACACAAGGATGCCAGTTTTGGTTCATTCTGCGTTGTTTTGGTAAAACGATCATAACATTTTCCACAAACCTCGGATTAAGGCGATTCAAAAGGCATTTAAAAGCTAACACACTGAAATATCCACCCACAAAAATTTATAATTTTCCAATGGGCCAATCATTGCCAGTTTAATCGTGAACTCTGTCCTGTTTTTCTAAAATTTCGAGCCCTCACTGTTTTGGCTTTTCCCTCTCCTTTATACACAAATTCTCAACTTAAACCATTCATTAAAAGCATGTAAACAAACTGTTGCCCATCCCAACATTATACAAATTCACCACACTCAATTTCACTTCATAATCATATCCAATAAAGATCAATTTTCAATCAAATACACACACAAACCAAGCTTAAAGCTAGATTAATCCAAACCATGCATTATTTGCCAAAACCCTAGTTCATGGCCAACTTGGACTCACTCCGACTCATTTGAAATCACCAAAAACATCATCATAAACACCAATAGATTAGAAGGTTACCAAATTAAAGATAAAACTATCAAAATCCAACACTTTAACATCAAGCTTGCATGATTACCATCAACTCTAACCCTAGCATGGTCCAACCTCAACTCCACCATGATCAACATCAAAATAACTCTTATTTCTTATCAAAACATCATGATCAAAGATCATAAACATCAAAACAAGAATCAAAACTAAAATAAAAAGCAAAACTAACAAAATCAAGTTTCAAGATTACTCACTTTGATTGAAAATAAGTAGAGATGGAGATGAGGTTTAGTGGTTTTGATGATGGAGAATGGTAGCTTGAGGTACTAGGATGTTGGAGGGGTCGAAAACCACCAAGGCTGGCCGGGAAAGTGGCCGAAAATTACCTAGAATGGGCTGTTGTGCTACTGCCATGAGTGAAGAGAAAGATGAGAGAGAAAGTGAAGCTTTAGATTAAGTTGTGTGTGTTTTGACCAATCAACTCATTCGGCTGAGTTTTTATCTAGTAAAGTCACCTTTTTAAACTAACCATGGTTAAATTAACCATGGTAATTATTAGATTAATAGGTAAGCTTGTCGGGCTTCAAAACGGCCGAAATAAGTTGGGTTCAGGAATAAAACGCCTCGTAACGATAACGTTTTTATGAAACTAAAAATTAAAGCTTTGTAATGCTACGAAAAACAAAATAAATTACTTAGATTAAACTTATTAGGGCCTACAATCAATTCTTCCAAAGTTTTCGTTCATCAATTCAATAAACAATTAAAATCTGAATTGCCAAGTGAGGGCCCAAGTAAAATTTTTCCACCAGGGCGAATAAATGAAATAAATGAATATGAGAGACGAAAAAATTATGAACATGAGGTAATTAAATAAATAAACATAATTAAATAATTTTAGGATTGGGCTATTACACTCTACAAGCAAGAGCTCTACCTCAAGATCACTTCTCTTAGCCAAGAGAATCTTAAGAAGGAAAAGTATATCAGGGCATTTCAACAACTCTAAATAAGGGTTGGATTTGATCAAGAGTCGAGCTTAAAACTGCTAGCTTCGTTAAGGGTTTGTCACCCATTATTGGAAATAAGGTAGACCTATAACCTTATCTTTCATTCGATGATGTGTGCAACCTTGCAATTAAAGTTGATAGGAAACTTAAGGGTAGCAAATCCTTCCAAACCTCCACTCCTAGAATGCCCTTCACTTATATTAAATTGAAACCCTACCCTTGAAACTTAAAACTATTGACAAATGTGAGGGCATTGCTAGTGAGCCATATAAGAAGTTGGAAGGAAAGAGATGTTTCAAGTGTGATGGTTATCGACATTTTCCAATCGATTGTCCCAAATAGAAAGGACCTTACCATTGGGGAGGTAGAAGAGTTTCCAGACATTGAGGAAGAATCTTGTGAAGACGAAGTAGAAAACAATGTTCCCAATTTGGTCAACCCAGATGTTAGTGAATTGCTCGTCATTTGAAGTGAAATCTACATGCCAATGAGGTTCCCCTTGAATCCAGCCAAATGGAGAAAATCTTCCATACTAGGTGTATAATTAGAGGCAAGTTGTGTAAGTTAATCATTGATAGAGGAAGTTGCACCAATGTTACCTCCATGACCCTTATTAATGAGCTACAATTACCAACCAAGGTGCATCCAACTCCTTGCACTCTATAATAGCTCAAGCAAGGGAGTGAGATAACTGCTTCCAAACAAGCTCATTTCTCTTTTTAATTGGTCAATATTGTGGTGAAGTGTTATGTGATGTCCTCTATATATACGAATGTCCTTGGTAATCCTTGGTTATATCATAATCATGTGATTTATGATAGGCATGCTAACACTTATTCACTTAAGCATAATGGGCATAGTCTAACATTAGATGCTTTAACTCCACTGAAATATTAAAAATTTAAATTGGGAAGGAAACTAAGCAAGCCTCTTCTTAACAGAAACACGGGTAGAGTGTACCACTAATAAGAGCAAGCCTCAAATTGCCTCGTCATTAGTAAAACCAAATAGATAAGGGAGTCAACCCTTTATCCTTCATATCTCAACAAGAGCTTGAGGATGAAGTCGTAAAAGAGTCCATCACTAAGGTCCCATTGCCTATCGTGTTGGTTTTGGAAGAAAGCATCCATGAGGATGATGAAACCATACAGGACTCCTCTCTTGAGCACAATGAGTTCAAGATATCTTGTGATGAGCATTTTGGGATCATCAATCCCCTTAACCTTGTGCCAAGACAAGCATATTGCTTTAACTACCCAAAAGTCACTTGACACTAGATTCCAGCACATCAAGCTACTTATCATGGTATTTCACCAAGCTTTCAAATTGATGATATATGAATCATTATGAGTCTACTATTGGGATATGTAAATATTTCAAGTGTATATTCACATTTCAATTCCCTAAGATGGTGAAGACTATGACTCACGCAGTGCAGGCTTTTCTCAATGAATTTGTTGAATTTTGACTAAGTTTGATTCCTACCTATAATGTGTAATTAACGCAAATCTAAGCTTTATTAATTTCCGAAGATGTCTACTTTAGCCCTATATGCTGATAACTGGTGTTAGATTTTATTTAAGACAGAAACGGTCAAGAGTAATAGCAGTATACATAAATTTTGGTTTTTGAGCAATCTAGGTTTGGGCTTAATTTAAGGTGATTGAAGTTGTAATCCTTGACATTTCTCATTGTATAATGAATCTACACCTACCAAGGAAAGGGATGGAAGTGGTAGCACCTTCATTGGTGGAGTACAACCTTTTAGAAGCGTTTTGGAAGATAGGGAAGAAATCCTTAAAATTACAGGTCTTGTCAATTATCATTATCTTTGGATTTTTTTTATTTATTTGCTACGATGTTTTGTAGTTCCCTCGTTGGTCCACTTGCCACCTATTATCCCGAACGTATATGCAGATTTGATAAATGAATAAATTGATGAACTGAAGGCCATTTCCTCTCGCAAAATCTCTTAATCTTTATCTCTAGTTTAAAGTGATGACTTAGAGCCTTTCCTTTAAAATTTCTCATTGGTGATTTAAGCCTTTAAGAGGGTAATTGCGTGAAAATTATCTATCCTTTTAAGATCTCTTTTTTGGGCTCTAATTTGACAATCACTTGGATTGTTTGAGATTGAATCCATAGAGGACAATTGTTGAAGGAATTTTGAGGGGGATGGAAAAATAACTTAAAGAAAAAGGAAAATGATGCCTCAAATACTCACGATTGTCAGTCGAAGTACTTAAGGGTCGGTCCATAGGGAAAACGTGAGATTTATGGTCATTTAAACAAAATGATTAACTAAACTAAGTGAAATTATTTAAGACAATTTAACCACCTAAATCAATTAAACGAAACATTGTAGGGAGATCATTTAAGCGACACTATTCAATTAGAATCGAAACCTAAGATTTATTTAGCCTCTAGTTTGAACTAATTTAAAACCTGTAGTTATCATTCAACAATACCTAAACAAGATTCCAAACTAACTAAATCTAAACTGAAATTAAAACTAACCAAATTAGATTACTAAAAACCAAAAACTGAAAGGGAGCAAGATTAGGCTAGCATGATGATCAAGAGCATGATTTTACTAAAATCATATTCTAAAACTAAACTTGCAAGCTAATAGCAACAGCATCAATAGGGGGAAAAGGGTAAAACTCAGTATTGAAACACCACGGAGGCAACAGGGGAGGTCTATATATCAACAACTCAGAAACAGGGAAGGGAAAAATGGAAGATAGAGCACAAAAAGGCAATGACAGGGGAAGCAGCAAAAGCCAAACCGATCAACATTCATCATCAATCAGACCTGAGTAACAACAGTAGGGGAGGGGAAATTGACAGAAACAAACGCTGCAGAAGGGCTATTCAATAGAATCGAAACAGAGCTTCAACACTGTAAACGGAAATTGCAGCAACAGGGGAAAGGGGAACGAAGCAAGACAAGCAGTACCAGGACAGAACGGGGCCTGAATTCGCCATTCTCGACCCAAAAGCATCCATTACAAGCAATTCGAAACCCTAACTAACATTAACCCTAACCCTAGTTCGGAATTTTGAAACGCGAATGTGAAATTTGAGGCTAAATTAAAATTAAAACTGAAATTAAACAGAAATTAAACCTAACTAGCCTAAAATTACCTAAACCTAATTACCTAAAAATACCTAAAATTCCAAATTTCGACTTCCTTCAATGGCATCGCTGCTCCCTTTAAATACACAAACCTTCTCGATCTCCAGCCCTTCGATTCGGTGTTTTGTTGGACGATGGCGATGGAGGCAGCGAAGATGGGTACGTGGCCTGGTGTTTGTGGTGGTGGATGGGTTTGGGAAAACCGTGGGTGTGGGTAGTTTCCGGTTTCGGGAATTCGGTGGACTGGGGGTGTACGTGGGGTTGTTGTGCTGGAGGAGAGAGAACGGGTAGATAGAGAGAGGAGAGGAGTGAAATGGCGATGAAGAGGAGCACGGGCTTCCTGGGTCGAGGGTCTAGGGGTTCTCGGCTTCTAGGGTTTTCTGGAATGGGTATCGGGGAGAGAAAAAGAGCAGGGGTTGAAGATGAGGAGAGAGAAGAAGAAGACAAATGCGAGAAAGGGGGGGTTTTAAGGGGAGCCGGTCCAACTGAACCGGCCGGTCCGGTTCACTGGACCGGTTTGGTTTTATTTTTTCCTTCTTCTTTCTTTGGCCGGTTTTTTTTTTTGGAATTTGGCCCGGTTCTTCAACCTCCGACATTTCTTCTATTTTTTCTCACTTTTTCCGCCATTTAAGCCCTTTTTCTGCATTTATTCAAAATCTACAAAATAAAATAAAATCAATTAAAAACCTTAAAAATATTATTAAAACGAGCATAAAATTGGTGAAAAAGTACCGTAAAAATATCACATTTTTTTCCTCAAACAAATACTCCCACACCAAGATTTTGCTCGTCCTCGAGTAAAATAAACTAAACTAACTAAAAGAAAATGAAAATAAAAGAAAAGAAAATCCTAACTCACTGTCGTAGGAATCACGATTGCATTTAGCGTATGCAACAAGCCCTTTAAACCCCTTGGACTCCCAAGTGGACGAGTGAGGTCTCGTGAGGGTTTTAAAGTGAAAATACCCACAAAATTATTCAAAAATAAAAGAAAATCTTTTTTTGGGTTTTCTCAAAACTAATATATACAAAACACGGGAAACATATGCACAAATCCTAATAAGCTAAATCACCCATGTACTTAATTATTAACCTGTATATACATAGAATGTACATCAAAGCCCTCTACCTCTAAATGACATCAAAACACTGACTTTTTCACCCCATTGAACATCCAGATTTTGAATCCATCCCGGTGTTTGTGTGCAAGTGTATCATCATCTCCAGGACTCAGATTTACTAGAATAGACTCAATCCCACTTAGCCAACACAACTACATTATTCTTATCATGACTTTGGAAGCAAGCTTTCCCAGTAGCAATATCGCCTCAAAGGGTAACACCCAGTAGCACGTGCCTCAAAGGGTCCCAGTGGCGCATGCCTCAAAGGGATACTTGTCATTCCAAATTTTATTCTTTTTCTTTATTTATCATACAATTTTTTTCAATTTTTTTCCAAAGTAATCATGTCAAAGCTAGTGGGAGAATCATTCATGGAAACCTAAAACCTAAAGACAATGATGAAAGGATAACAAGGACTGGATAACACAATCTTTAATGAACAACTGGGGTTTAGCATCAGGGCTTAGAATATCACATTCGAAGTTAAAGACTTATCATGCACATCCTATTAATATACAAACTAACAACTAAAGCACAGGGGATTCAAACTAATCAGAAAAAGTATAGACGTCCCCAAAAACAACAAAAATTATCAAAAATTTTGAAAAAAAGGCATCTCACTCCCACACCAAAACTTCACAATGTCCTCATTGGGAGAATCAAGGCGCTAAAAAGCAAGCACATAAACTATACAACCGAAAAACCTAGAATATATACAACTAAAATACGACCAAAAACAAAAACAAAACCAAAAAGAAAATAAAACCAAAATAAAAAAGAAAAAGCAAAACTAAAATCAAAGAAACACACAAAAAGTTAAAAATAAACCACAACCCTAAAAACTAAAGAAAAGAAGACAAAAATCAAAATCAGAACAAAAATCAAAACAAAACCAAACACACACATATATTTACAAAAGCAAAACTAAACAAAAATCAAAGACCTACTAAATTGCAAACTAAACAAAAAGAAATCTAAAACAAAATAAAGGAAAAGAAAACCAAAAATGAAACAAAAATGAAAATAAGATGAAAATTAAAAAAGGAAAATAAAAATAAAAGTCAAATGAATGAAATAAACAAAAATAATGAAAATAAAATGAAATAAACAAAAATGAAATAAAAAGGAAAAACTAAAACATGCTAAGCTAAAGAAACAAAGTATTTACATATTCACAAAATCCTAATATATACGACTAAATACAAAAAGAAATAAAAGAAATAAAAGAAAAGAAAAGAAAAGTGGAACGATCATACCAGATTGGATACAGGTTGTACCCAAACTATAAAGTGCATGGAGCATCAGCCACTCCATATTAAGCTGAAAAAGTGCTATTCAAATCAAAACACATTAGAGTACGCAACAACTTATCAAATACAGAAGCCCAACTCTTAATGGTATAGCAACTATGAATCGTAGGGAGTTGGAACCATATTAAGTACATCCATCTAGTCAGGAAAGCACAGGTAAGGGCCCGTTTCAACTTATCAAACAGTTGGGCCCACTCAGGAATGAAGTGAACATACTCACAAATAGCCAGAAGTGAGATCATAGGCCTAGAAATTGGATCAGCATGAATGAACTGTCTAGGCAAAGCAAAGGATCCTAAAACCACAAGTCCTTTAAGTTCAATATGCATATGAGTCTGGTCTAAAGTAAAATCATCAGTAGTAATCATCTCAGACTCAACAGATTCAGACTTGCTAGGTTCAAAAAGGAAGTCCATTTGGATGGAATTAAAAGAAAATGACTCATAATCAGCATGAAAACCATCATCCGAACTTCCATGAATACCAAACTCACCAGAAAAAGATTCATACTCTACAGGCAGAATATTATCATCAAAGTCAAACATAGTGAGTGCTGGTATCTCATCATGCAACTCCTGTGAAACATCTTTTGAATCACCCAAATCATGAAATTCTACTGCAGGTATGGTGCTAATTTCTAACTCACTATCAAAATCAGATTGTTCATTAGTGACATTATCAAGTGAGCTAGTGCAGGGTGCAAGATCTGACGATAGAGACTTAGGGAGGTCACTTTCTTGTTCTAAACTAGGCAAACACATGTTTTCATTCAAATCAGGCCTAGTAGAATAAGAAGGTTCAGAAACATCACAAAGATCAATATCAGGTTTAGGAGATCCTAAACTAGAATCAATCTCACTAGAAGTCTCCCTGTTTTGATTAAAACATTGAGAATATTCAACAATTCTCAATTTCATGGTCTCCAGAAATTGATCAATCATATTATCCATTTTGATCATTTGATCAGTCATATCATCAATTTTCTTTTCAAGTCTTGGACAGGTAGCACGATAAGGACACGTAGAAACATCATGAGAAGGAGATTCACAATAATCACACAGTACAGGAGAATAAGATTGGTCATATGGGTTTAGAAAATGATCTGAGGGGGAAGGATTAGCATAAAAAGCATACTCATCGGAAGTTGGGTATCCAAAAAACCGATTAGCTTGTTCAAACTCCTAAGTATCCCAACCTAATTTTTCAAAGAAATCCCAAACTTCATCTTGAGTTTTAGATAACAATCCTAGCAAACCCCCTGGGCACATGGACTCAACATGACCTTTAAATTCAGAATTTAGACCCAAAATAATGACCTCACAAATTTTCCATTTTTCAAAATTTGGATTCAGTTGAGTACGATAATCATTAAGCCTCGAGAAATAGCTCCAAAAAGGTTTGTGCTCAAATTGTGGGAAATTAAAAATAGGCATTTAAAGTTTTTAATGTTTTTCAAAAATTTTCAATTTTTTTTTGGATTTTTGGTTTTTCAATTTTTTTTTTGGGTTTTTGAACTTTCTAATTTTTTTGTGGTTTTTTTGGAATTTTCTTATTTTTTTATTTTTTTAGCATTTTTTCATTTTTTTGGATTTTTGGAGGTTTTTCAAATGTTTTTGAATTTTTGGGTTTTTTTTCAAAAACGAAAACGATACCAAAAGGAGAAAATGAAAATCAATTCGAAACTGAAAGTTACGAAATGACTAACAAGAACTCATTAAGTAAAGAACAACTAAACAAAATAACAACGAAACTAAACAAATACAAAAGCAACTAAAAACATGACCAAATCTCACCGTCTTCCCCGGCAACGGCGCCAAAAATTGTTGAAGGAATTTTGAGGGGGATGGAAAAATAACTTAAAGAAAAAGGAAAATGATGCCTCAAATACTCACGATTGTCAGTCGTAGTACTTAAGGGTCGGTCCACAGGGAAAACGTGAGATTTATGGTCATTTAAACAAAATGATTAACTAAACTAAGTGAAATTATTTAAGACAATTTAACCACCTAAATCAATTAAACGAAACATTGTAGGGAGATCATTCAAGCGACGCTATTCAATTAGAATCGAAACCTAAGATTTATTTAGCCTCTAGTTTGAACTAATTTAAAACCTGTAGTTATCATTCAACAATACCTAAACAAGATTCCAAACTAACTAAATCTAAACTGAAATTAAAACTAACAAAATTAGATTACTAAAAACCAAAAACTGAAAGGGAGCAAGATTAGGCTAGCATGATGATCAAGAGCATGATTTTACTAAAATCATATTCTAAAACTAAACTTGCAAGCTAATAGCAACATCATCAACACGGGAAAAAGGGTAAAACTCAGTATTGAAACACCACGGAGGCAACAGGGGAGGTCTATATATCAACAACTCAGAAACAGGGAAGGGAAAAATGGAAGATAGAGCACGAAAAGGCAATGACAGGGGAAGCAGCAAAAGCCAAACCGATCAACATTCATCATCAATTAGACCTGAGCAACAACAGTATCGGAGGGGAAATTGACAGAAATGAACGCTGCGGAAGGGCTATTCAACATAATCGAAACAGAGCTTCAACACTGTAAACGGAAATTGCAGCAACAGGGGAAAGGGGAACGAAGCAAAACAAGCAGTACCAGGACAGAACGGGGCCTGAATTCGCCATTCTTGACCCAAAAGCATCCATTACAAGCAATTCGAAACCCTAACTAACATTAACCCTAACCCTATTTCGGAATTCTGAAACGCGAATGTGAAATTTGAGGCTAAATTAAAATTAAAACTGAAATTAAACAGAAATTAAACCTAACTAGCCTAAAATTACCTAAACCTAATTACCTAAAAATACCTAAAATTCCAAATTTCGACTTCCTTCAATGGCATCGCTGCTCCCTTTAAATACCCAAACCTTCTCGATCTCCAGCCCTTCGATTCGGTGTTGTGTTGGACGATGGCGATGGAGGCAGCGAAGATGGGTACGTGGCCTGGTGTTTGTGGTGGTGGATGGGTTTGGGAAAACCGTGGGTGTGGGTAGTTTCCGGTTTTGAGAATTCGGTGGGTTGGGGGTGTACGTGGGGTTGTTGTGCTGGAGGAGAGAGAACGGGTAGAGAGAGAGGAGATGAGTGAAATGGCGATGAAGAGGAGCACGGGCTTCCTGGGTCGAGGGTTTAGGGGTTCTAGGCTTCTAGGGTTTTCTGGAATGGGTGTCGGGGAGAGAGAAAGAGCAGGGGCCGAAGATGAGGAGAGAGAAGAAGAAGACAGACGCGAGAAAGGGGGGGTTTTAAGGGGAGCCGGTCCAGCTGAACCGGCCGGTCCGGTTCACTGGACCGGTTTGGTTTTATTTTTTCCTTCTTCTTTCTTTGGCCGGTTTTTTTTTCTGGAATTTGGCCCGGTTTTTCAACCTCCGACATTTCTTCTATTTTTTCTCACTTTTTCCGCCATTTAAGCCCTTTTTCTACATTTATTCAAAATTTGCAAAATAAAATAAAATCAATTAAAAACCTTAAAAATATTATTAAAACGAGCATAAAATTGGTGAAAAAGTACCTTAAAAATATCACATTTTTTTGCTCAAACAATAATCGATTGTTTTTGTGTTGCTCTTGTGTCTTTGATGATCTTGGGAACTGAGGATTCATCCTCATCATGTTTAGAGTTTTCTCTCTATAAAACATGCTTATGAATAAGAGGTTGATGCTCTCTTTTTATAATGCTAGTAAGATAACCTCACTAAGCAAGCTATAAATCAAGAGCTAAAATCAAATAATCTTATTCATCATATTTTCGTAAACATGGGTTGATTGCAGTAATCCTACAAAGAAAAACATGTTGGATTTATGAAGTAGGGAGTTAGGTATGACCTATAAGCCTACGTTAAGTCCCTGTGGTAGCCACTAGTCATCCCAAACTTGTCATTATGTCCTAGCGCTACGTTTGTCATGCTTGCCAAGCCTTAATTTTTACCTTAAGTGAATTGTTTGTGATAGTTTGAACGCAATGCAATTCTTCACCCAACTGGTTACCATTTATCTCACTCATCCTGAAGGTTTGGGTTCAAGCCTATATGCTTGCATATTGTGTGGAACCCGAAGGATTTTTCCTTTTTAAAATGATTTTTGAAAGTTTTGGATTTTTAGATGGTTATTAAATCTTTTAGGAATTTTTGACATGAGAAAGTATTTTATTTGTAGACTTTCTATTAGGACCTCAAATACGACGTTGCTTTATCATTAGTGGATTAGATCATTTTCATCACCAAGCAGCATGCAAGCATACGGTTTCTTAAAATCTCATGTGCAGCAATTCAGTGTTTATAAATGGAATTGACTCTTTTATCTTTGAAGTGGTGTGCCTTGAGCACACACATGGTGGTTCTCCTTGGAAGTGGTGTCGCGGTTAAGTGGGAAAGGCAAGATGTAGCAAGGAGTTCTACATGATTTTGGGGGTGAAAGGACAAACCTAGGCTATGCTTTACTAGAGGCGCTCGATAAACTTTTACATTTACCAAGCTAGTGCACATAACGTAAGCCTATGTGGCACAACTTTTAAATTTGAAAATAAAATTTTTTAATTGCATTCATTTCTGTCAAGTATCACTCATTTACTTGTATTGTCCCTAGTGGAGTCTCCATTAAAAGTACCTTAATCAATGGTCACAGTTTGTGGAGATTGGCTCTGAGGTCCCCGAGACTCGACTTGCATTTTCCTCAAATTGAAGGGTGCATTGGCTTGGCTTTCTCAAAGCTGTGGGTACATGGCGTTATGTAGTAGAATGGATTACAACTTCGATTTTAAGTTCGCCAGCTTAACTTAAAGGATCCATAATTTTATAGAAAATACTAAATTTCTTCTTTTAGCCAAATCTTTAAACCAAAGGGAAAACCAACGAACACCTAATTTGATTAAAACAAGAGAAAGGGTTTCTTTATATAAATTGCTATATTGGATATCCCAAATAGGGATTATTAAGAATGGCTCCATAGCTATGAACCATGAGAACAAATCCAGGGGTGATGGTATGATCTAACGGATGGTAAAAACCATTATTGGACCACCTGTTTCAAAAATGGCCTCTAATAGATATCTATGCATTAAAACTTTACCTTTTCCTATTCCATACAAATGAATTTATTATTTTATTAGTGAGGCAATCAACTACATGGTGTTTTTGGTGATCATTACTATTAGCAAGTAATTTTGTGAGAGTTGAAAATACAAGAAAACAATAAATTTTGGAGTCACTTTATTATAAACATAGCCTTATTTCATGGACAAAAGCATGAACACGAACCAAATTGTCAAGAAGCATCAAAGAAAAGCATGACTTTAAAAGTAGTAGTTAAAAGAAAGCTTTAAAAAGATTATTACCTTGTGTTTATGGCCCTTGGGACCCTATTTGATCCGAGTAGAATGGCAAAGCAACGATCCGTGATTTCCTTCATCCCAAGTATATTAAAAATGGATGACGGCTATCTAATTGAGTTAGTTTAAATAGGAACCTGGTTATAGTTTTGCTACTTGAAAATGTTTTATGATGTAAGTGTCAAGGGAAAAGAGAACGCAAGCCACTACACATCAAAAGGGAGAGGAAAAGGAGAGAATTGGCCACGGACTAGGGTGGCACGGGGTGACCGTGCCCTATGGCACGGGGTGACCGTGCCAACTTGCTGGTCACAAAAACCGTAGGGTGAAGAAAAGTGCACGGTTGGAGGCCTTTGAGTTTTGGTTCGGTTTTGGGATATTTTTGTGAATGGGAAATGATGGAAATGGGTGTATAAGTTGGTATTTGAGGTAAGAAAGTGAATGGAAGTGGAAGATTAGCAAAGTAGAAGTAATTAAGCACTAATCCATGCTATTCACTTCACTAAGCAAATCATGGAGATGAAACTAGAATAGGATAAAACTAAACCTGAGATTGGATACAGAATCACCACCAACCTTCAAGTTTAGGGCCCTTAAGCTTGATTAAGATACAGAAACACCACTTAATCAAG
>JACYFF010003369.1:39150450-39179810 GCA_017589665.1 Selenicereus undatus
AATTTTAAAGGTGGGGGGTAACTTTAGGCTGTGTAGAATCCCCCCCTCAATAAAATCAAGGTTTCAACATGGTTTTGTGGGTTAAATAAATGGTTACTGCAAACCGCGCAAAACCGGGCAAAAATGGGGTCACTTGGAAAATGACTTGATCTTCAATCCTTTTGAGAGTATGACTTGAAAATCCTTTTTGTACCTGCAAAACAACATCAAAAGGATTCCAAAAATGTAAAAACGTTAGGTCTAAGCCACATTGTAGCCTAGAAAATCATGTACGCAAAACCGGGCACTTTGGAGCTAGTGAACCCGTTTGTGCCAACTTCATCTCCTTCCAACAAAAGAGCAATTCTCTTGGTTTGTGATCTTGCTCTTGGATGTGATGGTATAACCTCTTCATGAACATGATCTTGGCTTGGTAGGATTCCATCATTTTATGAAGTGCAAAAGGAAAAGAGTGCCTATAGAGGAAAAGAGAGAGTTTCGTCTATGTGATAAATAGTGTAGATCTGTAGAGTTCCCTCTAGGTGGGAGATGATGTAAAGAAAAATGTGGAGTTTCCTGTAGGTAGGAGATGTTGATGAATGAGAGGGAAAGGATCCCCTTTTGTAACGGAGGAAGTAAGATAGGCAAGAAATGAATCAAAATATTTTTGTAAGTAAACATCAAATAAAACTGATTTAAAAAATCAAAATCAAACTGATTTAAAAAATCAATCAATTTATTAATCAAAATCAATTTGCCTCGTGTTGAATATTAGTTAGGTGGTGGATCGAGCATCCCATGGAAACCATGCATAAATTTAGGAGCGTAGGCCAAGGCCATGCTACCAATAGTCGTATACACCCAAGGGCAGTCACTAAGGCCTATATTATGCCACTAGGCTGGGCAACACGGCAAGGTCAACTTGTTAAGGCCATAACTTTTTCATCTGACATCAAGTGATTCATTTTTTTGTTGGAAAGATTTAGTTTCTAATGGATTAAGTTTTATAAATTTTACCTATATGTAGAATGGGTTATGGAACGCATAGTGAAGATGTGTTGGTTTCTGCATACATCTTGTTATCTTGTATAAACGCTTAAAAATGATATTTTATTTTAATAAGCCCGTTGAAGAAAATAATCGCCTACTTTGAGTGCTTAGGGGCCCAACAGGATGATAGCTCGAATATAAAGAAAAGGAAGACAAACCAAGGCCGCAGGAGAAGCTGGCCCAATGGACCGGTCTTAGAGTGAACCCGATTGGCTTCCTCACAATGAGATCCCATTCGGGTTCCTCTTCTCCCTTTTATTGAGACCTGTTCTAATTAGGCTAAGTCAGACAGACCCCCACTATAATTGAATTTCCACAATTTAATTAAATTAATTTCGACGAGTTTATCAAGTTAGTCTGTTTAGATTAAGTTTAACCAAAATAGGACTAGGTCTGTCTTTCCTAGGCTTATTCATGTAGCCTCTTCAACAACTATAAAAAGGGGGTTGAGCCCTTGGTTGAGGGGATGGTGAAAAACGATTAGAGCGACACAAAGTGAGAGAAAAGAAGAGAGATTTGGAATACCTTTTTTAAAGGCAAGCGTTAGTGTTAGGAGAGAGAAATCACACAATAATTCCATAAAGCGTCTTCTTCTGGGTTGCTAGAAGATTCAGGTAGGGTTATCCTAAGGGCATGTTGTATAACCTTCTCTCCCTTCTCTTTACTTCTTCTCATTGAATTTGTTTGATTGTAGTTTGGAAAAGATGTAATTTTTTAGTTCATTTCATCCCCGCCCTACCCGATGTAATAGTTTGGACAATTTTAATTTGTTGCATGAATGTATGTTAGTGTGATTAAATTTTAATTTCCTGTGCTAATTAGTAAAGGTCATCAGTGATGACGAGCTGTAATGAGATGCATCACATCACATCATCGTACCATCGCCCCCAAATCTAGAACATTGGTTTAAGACCAAGGAGTCAAGATGGTCCCCACACTAGGGATTGCTCAGCAGCCTTTCTAAAATCCTTTTGAAGCAATGTCAATTTTTGTTCCTTTGTTGGTCATGTCAGTATGTTCTGCTTTAAATTGTGGTATGATTCTAAGTTTTCCTAAAACTCACTAGCAACTCTATCAGTTACAAGATTAATGCCCCTTTTTCCTTATCATTTCATCTAGCATCTACTTTTGCATTGATCTTGGGGAAACAGACTCAAACCCTAGCAATGGAATCTGCCTGCATCGGAATCAAGGTTTGGGTATGGCCCAGGAACCCGCCCAGGTTCCTAGATTAGACCTGAACCTAGGTTCCGGGCCATGCTGAGGGGGCTATTGGGGCCTAAGCCAGGAAGACTATACCTGTCCTTGCCTAGGGAACCCAGTCATGTTCCTTGGCCAGGTCTAAGGCTTAATTTCTGGTGATTTTGTGAGCACAATTCTACGTACCATGTTATAAAAAATAGAAAATAAATTGGCTTTTTAAGAAAGATATAGAGTACCTAGCACAGGGGTCCGACCACTTAGGAAGGGTCGCGTCTTGGGGGAGGTGGATCCTTATAGTGGCGACCCCACTGGGACTTTCTTTTTTAGAGAGGAAGATTAAAAATTACAATACGAAAAATTATCTTAATTATACTTACATAAGGCATGCCTACATTATAAGATGCTACCTATTGGGGATCAACAATGTCTTTAGGACGAACCCTGATTCTACTGCTCGGGAAAGTAGCTAGTCACTCGATGGGTCCACTTAGACTTTCAACTTAGCAAGCAATAGCTTACCCACTCACGGCACATGTTCTAGGTCCCTACGATTCGGGAAAGTAACCAAAATGTTCGAATCTTGTCATGCACCCCATGGATGGCGTATGAAGTGTTTGGATTATGAGTGGACTAGTACAAACCTGACCTAAAAACACTATAACATAGAACTCTTGATTAGGTTGAAACTCGTGTGTATCATTAGAAATGCAATGTGCCCTTGTATGATTAAACTTCTTTTGCCCGAAAGACTATGGATTGATACTATGAGTCTTCGGAAAGCCTAGATTAGGGAAAGTTGAGTTCAGGAATTGGATTAGGATTGGGCCAATTGAGTCCTAAAAGAACTCTTGAACCAGAATCCGAAAAGGTTCTAATTCCATTTTAGAATTCCTATTTTGGTAAAAGAAAAAAAAAGAGATCCCACGCAAGATTCGGAAAAAAAAAAGAAAAAAACATAAAAAGGTGAATTGGTAGTGTGCGCTTGGGAAGAAAATTGAGTCTATGTCAAGCCCAATACAGCAGTAGAGTTTGTTAGGTTACATGCTTAAAAATTCAGTGAAGAGTCAGAATAAAATGGGGTACGTTTTGGACGCCTAGTCATAACCTAACTGGGATCTAATTAGGAAGTTAGGTCGGGTCTTCATCCTTTTAGAGTCTGCATTCATGGCATGAAGTGGTATTCTAGGCTTTTAGTTTTAGAGTTACATCCATAAGTCAGTATGTTTTATGTAAGGTCCTTAATAATTGAAAAAAAACCCATACGAGCGAGCCCTGAGCACTTTACATTGTTAATCATGATAGGGAAGGCAAAGAAGGCGTACAAGCGAATTTCGTAGACTGGGAGACTTCTATCACGAGAGCAATTTGAAGAAACCTCATCTACTAGGTGAAGGATAAAGTCTAAATCCGAGTCCAATACAATATCAATTTCATTGGTTGGAAATAGTAATGAGATAGCTCAAATCCTGAAGATGCCATAAAAGATGCAAGCTACGATGGATGAAAGTGATGACAGCATAGAGACAATGGTCGCTGTACTCCAAGGTTATAATGAAGAACCTCATGTCAAAGAAGTTGACGATGAAGAAGAAGGCAAAGATAAGAGGGAAAACCTATAAGCAGTGAAAAAGGGAGAGGAGGAGGAAAGAAGCGCTCTTCTAGTGGATCATTGTTAGTTAAATCCGCAAGCGTACGGTTTCGTTGTACATTTTACGAGTATCGTCCTCAGGGATGGAGGAAATTTGATTATTAAAAATTCTAACCTAATTGAAACTGAAAATTAAAATCGACTAACCTGAAAATTATCATATTTGATTTAGTGAATTTACAAACTAAAATAATTGAAAAACTGTAAGAGATTTGAGAGTACCAAAAGGTAATTTGGGAATACAAACTGAAAATGAATCACGTGAGCAACACCTTGCAGTAATTTAACTTTGAAATCTTCTTCTTCTTTGCTGAATCGACACAGAGGAGGAAACAGAAGAAGTGAGCAAATTAAACAGGGGCTACGGTAGAACAGACCAAGCTAACGCATCGACAAAGCTGAGGCAGGGCGTAATCTTGATGTAAATTCTCAACGAACTCAACTTCAAATACACAGGTTCCTCACGTTCAAGAATTTAACTTGAATTAAACACATCAAAGTACAACTAAAACCCTATAACAAAGCTCTGAAATTGAACTTGAACATCATCCTAAATTGGTCTGAACCTGGATTTGAAACTAACTCAATCCTAAAAAAAAAAAAAAAACCCAAAAAATCACCCTGATTATGTTGAATCCCCTCAATTCATATAGAACCCTACTTCAATCTGCGCCCTTCGTCTGTTCGCAGCCATTGATGGTGTTGGCAATTGAACGGCCCGGCATTGAATGACAACGATGAATGAAGAGAAAGAGAGACCGAGGTTGGGAGATCCAGCAATTGAAGCGCCATGAGTATGAGGGGGTTGAAGAAGGAGAGGAAGCCGAAGGGTCGGGTGTTTGGGTTCTCAGCACTGAGAAGATGAGAGAGAATGAGAGTTAAGGGGGGGAAAGAAGTCATGTGAGGCGCACATGGGGTTGGGTAAATTATTTAGGGGTTTATTATTTTTTTCTCTTCTTTTTTTTTCTCTTTTTTTTGATGGGTTATAAAAGCAATGGGCTAGAGATTTTTGGGTCAAGTTTGAGTCAAGTCGGCCCAAATCTTCATTTTTCAGCATCTCTTCATCTTTTTCTGCCATTATTCCCGAATTATTCAATCCCTACAAAATAAAATAAAATCAAATAAAAACCTAAAATAATAATTATTTCAAGCATAAATTTGGTAGAAAGGTACTGTAAAGATATCACATTTTTAGCGTCAACAAATACCCCCACACCAAAGTTTTGCTCGTCCTCGAGTGAAACAAAACTAAAAATCCTAGAAAAAGAAAACAAAAGCTGTAACAGAAAACAGAAAACAGAAAGTCGAAAATCTCTTTTTTTTTTTAGGAAAATTAATATGTACAAAATTGGGAACAGATATGCACATTCTAATCAATTAAATCACCTATGTAACAAAGATATCAGCCTGCATATAAACATACGGTACACATCAAAGCTCCCGTACCCCAAGGACGACATTGAAGCACTAATGTTGCATCCCACTTATACACTAAAGCTTTGAATCCTTCCCCGTGCAAGTGTACCATCATCCCAAGGTTTCGGTTTCCAAAATCAAACTCAATCCCACTTAATTCACACAAATTACATTATTGACTGATTAACATTGGAAGCAAGCTTTCCCAGTAGCAATATTGCCTCAAATGGTACCACCCAGTAGCGCATGCCTCAAAGGGTTGCTTTGTCATTCCAAATTTCATTTCTTTTCTTTTTTTTTTGCTTTCTTTTTTTTCGTCTTTTTTTTCTTTTTTTTTTTAAAAAAAAAAACAAGTGGGAGAGCCAATAAGGAAAAACGAAAACCTTAAGACAATGAATATGATATAAATAGGGATTGGATTGCACAACGATAATGAACAAATGGGATAGAATTAGAGCCAAAAATGCCACACCAAGGACAGAGACCTAACATGCACATCATGCGTATATACAGGCTATCTATCAATGTACAGAGGATTTATGCTAACCAAAATAGTACAAAAGTTCCCCAAAAACAAAACAAAATCTTTTTGGAATTTTTTTTTTTTGATCCAAATATTTGTGAAATCGAAAACAAAGTTTTCCCACCCCCACACCGAAATCTCACAATGTCCTCATTGGGAGTGAAAAAAAACTAGCAAAAGAAAAATGAATATACAAAAAGAAGACTAAGACTCAAAAAGAAAACTATAAAAATAAATCAAAGCAACAAATATACAAATAAAATAAAAAGAAGAGATAAAAAGGAACGTGTATACTAGGTCAGGTGCTGAATTACACCTAAGCTATAGCCTCTCTCAGATGAGGACGATGGAGCATCAGCCACTCCATCACAAATAGATAAGCTGCTATGCAAATCAAATCCCATTAAAGCACGTAATAGCTTATCATATAGGCATGAACAACTCTTAATAAAATTTTGACAACAAAAATTAAAGAGTTGATGCCACAAAGAGTACATCCACCATGGCAATTCAGCACAAGTAAGGGCCTGCCTCAACTGATCAAATTGTTGGGCCCAATCAGAAAATAAGCAGACAAACTCAAAAGTAGCCAGGAAGTGGGTCATCGGCCTAGAAATGTAATCATCATGAATGACCGGTCTAGGCAAATCAGTGGGTCCTAAATCCACAAGTCCTTTAAGGTCAATATGTGTAGGAGTCTAGTCTAAGGAAAAATTCTCAGGGGCAACATTCGCAGACTCAACAAAGTCAGACTCGCAAGATTCAAAAAGAAAATCAGGGTCGATGGGGTCAAAAGAAAAATATTCATATTCAACACACAGGTCCACATCCAAACCCACATCGACATCAAAACAAAAGGAGTCATATTCAACAGGGAATGACTTAGGAGGTATTAGAGGGTTAAAAGAGAATGATTCATATTCAATACAAAAACCCTCATCAAGACTTGCAGCAACATCAAATCCACATGAAAAAGATTCATACTCCACAAACAAAATATCATCATCAAAGTCCAAAATGGTGGGTTCAATGTCCTTTTCACGTGACTCCTGTGAAATGGCATTTGAGTCATCATGAAGCTCAACGACAGATGGGATGCTCATATCTAACTCACCAGTATGCTCAAGCTCCTGGCCATCCTCAGACTCAGAAAATTCATCAGAAATAGTGGGTGGGTCGGCATAAACTATGATGTTTTCAGTGACATTCATACGTGAGGTAGTGTGGGGTGCAGGGTCAGGTGATAGAGACTTAGGGAGGTCCTCCTCTTGTTCTAGACTAGGCAAAGATAGATCATCATTCAAGCTAGACCTATAATGATAAGAGGGCTCAAAATCCCCATAAAGACTAACTTCAGGTTTAGGAGATCCTAAATTAGAGTCAGACTCTCGTAAATTAGTATCCTCCCTACTAATACATCGAGATATTCAGCAATTCTCAATTTCATATTCTCTACCATTTTATCAGTCAATGCATTCATCTTCTTTTCCACACTTGCACAGGTAGCATCAACATAAGCACGATATGGGCAATCACAGGCATCATGAGCAGATGACTCACAGTAATCACATACAACAGGAGATACACAAGAGTAAGATGGGTCATGTGAATCTATAAAATGATCCTGAGGGTAAGGACTAACAGGAATAACATACTCACCTTGAAGTGGGTAGCCAAAATTATTTTTAGCTTGTTCAAACTCATAGGTATCCCAAGCTAATTTTTCAAAAAAATTTCACACTTCATCTTGAGTTTTAAACAACAATCCTAATACACCTCTAGGATAAATGGACTCAACAGCACCCCTAAATTCAGTATTTAAACCCAAAACGATAACCTCACAAATTTCCCATTTCTCAAAAGTTTGATTCAATTGAGCACGGTAAACATTAAGCCTAGACAGATAACTCCAGAAAGGTTCATGCTCAAGTTGTGGGAAATTAAACATTGGCATTCTCTTTTTCTTTTTTTTTTCAAATTTCAAAATTTTTCAATTTTTAGGATTGTCAATTTTTCAAAAGTTTTTAAATGGGTTTCTTTTAAAGGAAAGAAAATGAAAATGACTCTAGGACACTAATTACAAATTCATGACTAAAGCAAAAACAAGAGATTCAAATAATTAAAGGAACAAAACAAAATAAACTAATAAAAAGAAAACTATATTACCAAAAGACTCAATCAACAAGAAATGACCAAATACAAAAACACAAGACGTGAGCATCATTCCTTTTGATTTTATTTGAACTACAAAAACAGAAAATAGAAAATAAACTAAAACCTAAACAAAAGCGAAAAATAAAATAAAAACAGAAAATCAAACTCCAAATCAGAACTATATACACAGAAAATTCAACATAATCACGAGAGACATGGATATATTTTTTTTCAATTTTTTTTTCCTGAATAGTGCAAAAAAATGCAAACAGAATATTAATTCTAAAACTCACAGAAAAATCTAAACAGCTCCAAAAATTCCACAAAAATTCATAGACACTCGAGAAATTATGCTGAATCTAGGAAAAATATCATAATAGCAGAAATCACACCAGAACAGTCCCAGAATATTCAAAACAGAATCTGAAAGTTGGTGAAAAATCTGCACTGTCAATATTTCCGGATTAGTTCAACCTTGAATTTTTTTTCACTGCACATAAACCAAAACGATTAGAACTGTTTTTTTTTCAGCAATAAACAACATCTAAAAATTGGAAATAAACTAATCTTAACCAAAAACAAAAATCAAAATCAAAATTATAAACTAAATTCAAAAATAGAACTAAACTAAACTAGTAAAACAAAAATTACGACGCAACTAAAACCAAAAACGAAAACGACTCTAACAACGCTAATAATTAAACTACGACTCGATGTAACCAAATTTCACAAACTCATCCCTGGCAACGGCGCCAAAAACTTGTTAGTTAAATCCGCAAGCGTACGGTTTCGTTGTACGTTTTACGAGTATCGTCCTGAGGGATGGAGGAAATTTGATTATTAAAAATTCTAACCTAATTGAAACTGAAAATTAAAATCGACTAACCTGAAAATTATCATATTTGATTTAGTGAATTTACAAACTAAAATAATTGAAAAACTGTAAGAGATTTGAGAGTACCAAAAGGTAATTCGGAATTTCAAATTGAAAATGAATCACGTGAGCAACACCTTGCAGTAATTTAACTTTGAAATCTTCTTCTCCTTTGCTGAATCGACACAGAGGAGGAAACAGAAGAAGTGAGCAAATTAAACAGGGGCTACGGTAGAACAGAGCAAGCTAACGCATCGACAAAGCTGAGGCAGGGCGTAATCTTGATGTAAATTCTCAACGAACTCAACTTCAAATACACAGGTTCCTCACGTTCAAGAATTTAACTTGAATTAAACACATCAAAGTACAACTAAAACCCTATAACAAAGCTCTGAAATTGAACTTGAACGTCATCCTAAATTGATCTGAACCTGGATTTGAAACTAACTCAATCCTAAAAAAAAAACCCCAAAAAATCACCCTGATTATGTTGAATCCCCTCAATTCATATAGAGCCCTACTTCAATCTGCGCCCTTCCTCTGTTCGCAGCCATTGATGGTGTTGGCAATTGAACGGCCCGGCATTGAATGACAACGATGAATGAAGAGAGAGAGAGACCGAGGTTGGGAGATCCAGCAATTGAAGCGCCATGAGTATGAGGGGGTTGAAGAAGGAGAGGAAGCCGAAGGGTCGGGTGTTTGGGTTCTCAGCACTGAGAAGAGGGGAGAGAATGAGAGTTAAGGGGGGGAAAAGAAGTCATGTGAGGCGCACATGGGGTTCGGTAAATTATTTAGGGGTTTATTATTTTTTTCTCTTCTTTTTTTTCTCTTTTTTTTTGATGGGTTATAAAAGCAATGGGCTAGAGATTTTTGGGTCAAGTTTGAGTCAAGTTGGCCCAAATCTTCATTTTTCAGCATCTCTTCATCTTTTTCTGCCATTATTCCTGAATTATTCAATCCCTACAAAATAAAATAAAATCAAATAAAAACCTAAAATAATAATTATTTCAAGCATAAATTTGGTAGAAAGGTACTGTAAAGATATCACATTTTTAACGTCAACAATCATACAAAACAACTATTGAAAGAATCCTCTATGTTTAATAATTTCTATAATGATTGTGTGGGATTCACCACTATTTGAAAGGGAAGCTGCCCCATAAGTTTACTATGCCATACATAAAATTTCATGGTACTGAAAACCCTAATCATCATGTGGGGAACTTTGTTAGTGTCATGATCCTTAAAGGAATTGACAAAGACATCTTTCACCTCATATTCCCCTGGACGTTCGATAAGGATGTCATGAGGTGGTAAAATGCTATGCACCCCATAAAAGGTCACTGTAACACCCTGTAAGTGGCTTAAAAGGATTTGATACGACTACTTATATCACCAAAGGTACACCTTTCTTTTCGATAAGCCCACTTTAAAGAACTTCACAATTAAGTGTACTTGCTGTGGAGAAATCTTATGATGGGTGATCTCCTAGGAAGTTTCCCAAGCAACGTATAAGCGAGGACGAAGCATGCCGGAAAGGCTTGTGGTGATTTGTGGGGCCAGTCGACAATTCTTGAAGTCGTTCATGGTAACTGTTTGCGATCTAGGGAGGGGTCGAGCCGTTAAAGTCACGAATTATGAGGATCAATGCAGAGAGTTATTGCATTATTATATAGACAATACTAACCTCTCAATCACCCTCAGAGACCTAGAGCTCATTAAGCAAGTGGAAAAAAGAAGGCTTCTCGGACTATCTTGCTAGAAAGAGGGCAAAGTAAACCCATATGGTGCATTGACCCTTAGAAGCCAATCAGGTAAGGTTATTCATTAGGAACTTACAGCCCAATTATAGGCAGCACCTACGGTGTACTCCCTTTGAGAATTTCTCCACCTTGAGAAGTGTGAGCATCCTAGTAGAAGAAGAGTACGACAAGGAAAAACCTATTAAAACTGGATGGAAAAGCAAGGTGCATGCAATGAATCCTTACACAAAGTATACCCTTATAGGGGCTACTTATGCCCAGGCCTTCGAAAGGCTGTTAGCTAAAGGAAAGATTGAACTCGAAATCAAACTAGAGACTGAAGCAACAAGGTAAGGAAAGAACTCCGACCTAACTAAATACTACAAGTGTCATCGGGCTCAGGAAAGAATTACTAGACCTTCAAGAACAAGTTAGGGTGAATGTTCACGATAGGATAGCTACCTTTGCCTAACGCTGCCTAGAAGCCTAACACCAACAAGAATCCACTTGGAGACCGTGACAGCATCTTTACTATCAGCAATAATCCTGAGGATGATTGGGATCCTTTGAGCTACATACAAAGCATCAGGGATATCAAAGCCTAAGATTTGCCCCCTGCATAGCAATTAGAAGTCTGTGGCTTGTGGGAAAGTGATGAAGAGGATGTACAAGAAGCTCAAGAAGGAATTTGCTAGATGAAAGATGCGATGAAGACTTCTAGGGAGAAGGACTCTCCAGTGGAAGAAGATAAAGACCAGATCCAGCATCTCACAAAAACTGGGCATACTAGGCCGAAGATAGCCAATGGCAAGCCATAGAAAAATAAAAAGGTATAAAGGTCAAAGAGAACGAGCCTATATTAAAATAGCTGAGGAAACTTAAAGCTGATGTAACCATCTGGTAGCTCATAGTCTATTCACAAAAGCACATGTAACTCTTAATTGAAGAGCTAAATAAGATAGACCTGTCACACAACACCACACCCAAGGACATGATAGCCTCAATTGCCACTAGAAAAGGCACTATAACCTTTAACAATAAGGATCTTCCACTAGGAGGCACAACACACAACAATGCTTTATATTTAAACCTGTCTTTATAAATAGGTACCCCTTTTCCTAGTGGATAATGGCTCCACTGTGAATGTTTACCCTTAGAGGACTGTAAAGAGGTTGGGAATTAAGAAAAGTTAGATCTTAGCCCTTTCAACACATGTTCAAGCATATGATAACTTAAAGAGATTGGTTCTGGGCAATATTCTCCTTCCCATTAATATGGATCCTAATGAGAAGAATATAGAATTTCAAGTTCTGGACATGCCACCTACTTTTAATTTACTCTTAGCATGTTCAGGACTCCATGAACATCAAGCAGTCCCCTCTATGCTGGATTAGAAGGTAAAAATGTTGATAAAGAGAGAAGTGGTCACCATCAAAGGTAACAATTTGTGTACCGCTATTATAAACAAATGGCCAATATCAAAAATAGTGCATAGCTAAAATGATGAAGAACTCTACAATTTGGAAACAATAGCAGTCCTGGAAAACAATGAAATGCCTTTGACTTTGATCCTTACTCAGACTTAAATGTGAACGCCATCCTCAAAAGATGGGGATATTTTCCAAGATTAGTGGAAGGTCAAAGAGCAAAACATTGGACCACCTTTCCCTTGACCCAACAAGAAAATTATAAATATAGGTTAGGGTACCAACCCAATCCTAAAGAAATAGTTGATGCCTAATGGAAAGAGCAAGCACGGAAAAATGACAAGCAAGAAAGGATATTAGAAGGACTACATCATAATATCCACACACTCTTAATGAACAATTCCTCCATCAAGGAGACAAATTTCCTTTTTTATGGCTTCCTTGAATCCTACTACATAAAAGAAAAGGGAATTTGAGTTCCAATGTTAGAAGTATTTAGTGATTACCAATTGCTGGAAGATGAGGCATTCACCTTGAAAGGCAAAGACCAAACCACACCAGATTGGATCAATCAAGCTAAGAATAACATCTTTGGTACATTGTTCAGCAAGAGTACAGGAAGAGGAACTTATGTGTTGCTGTCGTGTCTCTCAATATGAATAATCCTGGTTTTAACCTTACTAAATTCATCATTGAAGCCAGCATAAAGAGCTGCACACAAGTAAGTCGGAAGGCCGAAGAGGAAGGAAAAATCTTCATTATTTAGGAGAGTCTAGTACAAGGGTTAGGATAGATTCCAAGAGTCAGTCTTCTGTTTCTCCCAATTATGCATTAGACATACTCGTTTTCAATTTCAATAAGATGAACTCTATCACTTACAACTCGTCTTGTCCCTCCTCTTTTGAATGCTTTGCCTCTAATAATGATGAAAATGAAGAAATAATCGTAAAGGACATAATTGAAGCAGTGGAAGATTATGAAAACTAAACTTCCATAATAGAGTATACAATAATAATTAACTTGGGGACAGTTGAAGAACCCTGGGCAAATAAAATAGGAAAGTCCTTAACTCCCGAGATTCATTTCACTCCTAAGGGAATTCATAGTGGGTTCGCTTGGTCTTATTAAGACATGCTAGGTATAGATCAAGAAATTATCAATTATAAGGTCCGTCTCAATCCAGATGCCAAGCCAGTAAAGCAGAAGCTCTGCTGAATGAAGCCAGAATGGGCTTTGAAGATAAAGAAAGAAGTCTAGAAACAGTTAGATGCTTTCTTCATCAAGGTTACACAACACCCTCAATGGGTGGCTATCATAGTCCCAGTCCCTAAGAAGGATGGAAAGGTACGAATGTGCATATATTTTAGAGGCCTTAATAAGGCAAGTCCAAAATATGACTTTCCTTGGCCATATATAGACGTTCTAGTTGACAACACCGCTGAATATGCTCTCTAATCACTTATGGATGGGTATGTTAGACACAATCATATCAAAATGGCCAAGGACGACATGGAAAAGACTATCTTCATCACCCCTAAGGGAACCTACTGCTACACTGTGATGTCATTCGGATTAAAAAATGCTGGGGCAATATACAAAAGGACCACTACTACCCTATTACATGACCTGATGCACAAGGAACTAGAGGTCTGTGTGGATGACATGATAATAAAATCCAAGTAAATAACTGGTCATGTCCCAACTCTTAGAAATTCTTTATGAGATTAAAGAAGTATAACATGCGTCTAAACCCATAGAAATATGCTTTTAGGGTCACCTTCAAAAATGTACTGTACACGTGGTCAGTCTAATCAAGGTTAATCCTTTGAAAATCAAAGTCATACAATGCCACTTCCCAAGACAGAAAAGGAAATATAAATATTTTTAGGGCACCTATAATACATCAGGCACTTTATATCGAGGCTAGCCATGCTAAGTGAGCTTATTTTCATGAAACTGAAGAAAGGAGTCAAGCTATAATGGGATGAAGAGTCCCAGGAAGCATTCGATAAGATCAAGTAGTACCTCTCTCATCCACAGTGTTGGTCTCTCTGCAATTAGGCATTCCTCCCATCCTATATCTCACGACACTATAACAACAATGGATCATGCTAGCACAGATGATTGAGAGGGAAGAAAGAGCAGTCTACTATTTGAATAAGAAATTCCTTGAATATGAAACTCGATATTCTCCCTTGGAATAAAAACTACCCTTGCCTTAGTATGGGCATCCAAGAACCTTTGACACTACATGTGGACTAATCTGGTACATGTGGTGGCACCTATGGATCCCACAATACCTGTAACGCCCACAAATTGCTAATTACTTGATTCATAGATAAGTGCAACAGGAGACTTAATAGTGGAAGGCTTTCCTGATAAGAACAAGGCTCACTGAAAACATTCAATATTGTAACTCATGTTCACAATCACAACATCTATTAAACTGAAACACTCGAAGTTCGAAGTCCATAATAGTTCAACTTCAGTACAATTGACTTAATTATACCATGCGCTAACTAGCACTCGACACTAACCAAGTATATTGAATATAGACCCAACTTGACCCTTGAGGTCGATCCCAACATTCATGCTATGCTGAATCCACTGTGAGCATCTGATGACTTCCAAAAGGGCTTGCTAAATGGAGAAACATGTGATACTTCATCACATAAAATGAAAACATGAAAACAATTAGAAAATATGAGCTAAAGCTCAGTACATGCATTCCTGTATTGTAAAATGAGCATAGAAACACTGTTGATGGGTACCCGCCTTTGTAATTCATTTAGTTCGCAATAGCAATTGAAATGTAAGTAACATAAAACTAAATTGCTCATTATTATCTGTAAGTGAACCCCTTGATAGATATGACAATCCATTCATAGGTGCACACCCGCCAGGTCGATCGAGAACCTTGGCCTGACATCGCAACTTATCACTGATTGAAGGGCCATCGCCCTACCCCTGACAGGGTCACTAATTATGTGGTAAATCTCTGATTAAGTTGATTCAATGGTATACTTACCAAATGATATTATAACTTGATAAAATGGTGCTGAATCTTAACGATACAGGCAATGAACATACCTTGAGTCTTTAAAATGGACTCGGACTTGATAAATATGTTCTGAATTGATAAGACTTATACATAATGGGGAACGATAAATTAGGCCTCGACTCTGCTTCACAAATGTAATTGTAGATATGTGTAGTAAGTAATGATACTCACATAACTTGTAACTTTGGGAGAAATTCAACAAGTAACTCACATAACTTGCAAGATAGGTTGTACTAAGATAACCCCAAAACTGGATAATTGAAAGTAATTGATCTAATATAAAGTTAAATGAAAGTAAAATAAACTATAATAAGATAGATGAGATTAAAAAGGAAAAGGCCTTGATGGTTATAAATGGATTGATGATAAGAGTAAATGATTCTTGGCAATAGGCCTGCATGATGGTTATAATGAAGGATTGATTTGTTTTTTTTTTATACCTCTTAAACGAACTGATAATAGGGATTTAAGGCCAAGAGAGATGTATCTTGGTTCAAAATGGCATATATAACACTAACTTGATCCGCTAAACACTGTTTTTTGAATCATTACTCTTCCCACTTCTCATATTTCATTTATAAGCCCAACAAATGTAGTTTTCCACCCCAAATGAGTCATTGAAAACCATAGAAGCCATTAAACTCATTAAAATTGGTATTTTCCTTTGGAAAGTCCGTAAGACATAAATATACCTCCACAATACATACTTGTTTTCCTTTCTCTCCATGACTAAGCTAAATGCCCTATTAAACCCCATAAAAATTTGCTTCCCCCTTTAAACGACCTTACTTGGCCTAAAATACACAAAATGAGTGCATGATCAATCTCCCTCAATCTTTATTATTGCTCTTTATACAATTATTCAAAATGCTTCCAAAAATCACCAAACTCAAAATACTAAACCAAAAATCAAGAAATATTATACAAAATTCAAAAATCATATGGACAATCTCAGAAAAAGTTTTAGAATTTTCCTCCAAGTATATGCCGCACAGAAATTGCAATAACAGCCCAATTTAGACCAAAGCAAGTCAATTCACCTCAAAAATTCATAACTTTCACCCTTGACTTCCAATGGAGATCACAAACCCCAATATGAAAAGATTAAGAAGTCCCAAAAAACTTTTATTTGCAACACAAAATATGATTCCCACAATAGGATTCACAAAATCGGGCTAGAACACAAGGGTATCAGTTTTGCTCAAGAACCTGCACAGCTCTAGAAAAATAACTATAGCTTTTTCCACAGAACTTCGATTAAGGAAATTCAAAAGGTATTTGAAAGCTAACTCACTTATCTATCCACCCACTAAAACTCATAATTTTTAGCTAGGCCGATCATTGCCAGTTTATTGGCAAAGCGTCCCCTATTTTCTGTCAGTTCACAACCACATTATCATTGCTTTCTCCTATCTTTTCACATAAATCCGCATCTAAAATCACTCCTTTAAATCATGTGATGAAGCTTTGGTCCTTCTCATCACCATACTAAGACTCAATTTCACTTCATAATCATATACATCAAAGGTTCATTTCTCAATCAAATATACACAAATAACATGCTTACCATTAAAGGAGAGCTAAACCTTGCAATATCATTAGAACCCTAGTTTATGGCCAACTGATAGTGGTTTTTTTAGGGAGTGTGAAATAAACTGGAAAGAGAAACCTCAAGCAGACGATATCGTCGTAGTACTTTGAGGATCGATCCTCAAGGACGACGTTGAAATTATGGTCATTTAAAACAAAACGATTAAACTATTTAACTACACTAACCTAAGTGATATTATTCAAAGCAATCTAACAACCTAATTCAACTAAACGATCATCCAAACTCTCAATTGAATCAAAGGCACACAACTTAAATTAATGAACTTAAACGAGTTAAACCTAAGTACTCAACTAAACGAAACACAGGCGTGTAAATTAAATGAATTCAAGTAAACTAAACTCTAACACTATACCAACGAAACATGATTCAAAACCAAGCACCTAACCAACATTACTCTGAAATTAAACATAGTGTCAATTCAACACAATGACCAATCTAACCCTAACTCTAAGCAACATCATGATCATTAACCAACAACTAACACTATCAGAACAGAAGCAGACCAATCTAACACTAACAAAACGCAAGAAACAGAGAGTTCAGATTACTAACAATCCTATTCCAAGATTCACATAACAGTCACGAGCATCATTCATTATCACCAACTTCAGCACTAATTCAGCAAAAGCGAAGCAACAACAGAACGAAAGGAAGCAATTCTGAAACAATGAAACGAAATAGGGGAGGGGAAAACTCAGCAGAATCGAAACAGGTAGCAGTAGGGGAGGGGGCTTAGGAACGAAAACATAACGAAGACTCACAAAAGTTGCACCAAGCTTCAGTCAGCCCAGAACGCAACCATCGATCCAGAAGAACACCATCAATCGATCCAAAAGCATGGGAAGGGGGAAAATGGATGAAATTGCTCAAACAAAACTCTTGCAATTACAACTAAAATTCCTGAATACCCATTCGAACTTCATAATTCAAAGCCTAACTACATGAAATTCTAACTCAACACAACTGAAATTCGAACCCTAAATTCAAAAATCTGAGAAATGAAGCTGAGAATCGGACCCTAACATGCGAAAATCGAAAGCGAATTTGATGAATATGAAAATAACCGAAATTAAACTAAACTAACCTAAAGCTGAAATTGAACCAAATCTAACCCTAAATTACCTTGCCTAAAATTACCTACTAAACTACCTAGAAATTACCTAACCTTTGAATCCCTTCAATGGCATCATCGAGCTCCGTTTTATACCGAAACCTCCTTCAACCTCAGTCGTCGATTGCTTGGGTATCGTGGACGATGGAGATGAAGGCCAGCAGAGGAGGTGTTATGGCACAGCTAGCGTGCTTCACAGGTGGTGGGATGGGGAGATGAGGATGAAGTTTACGAAGTTGGTTTCGAATTCTGGGTTCTGGGGCTTCGGTGAGCTGAGGATTTCTGGGGGCCGGAGTGGTTTTGTAGGAGAGAGAAGAGATAAGGGAGGGAGAGCGAGCTGGATTGAGGATGGTGATGGGGGTTCTGGGAATGGACGAAGCAGGGCTTGGGGGTTTTTGGGTCTGGGAAGGCGAAGAGAAGAGAAAGAGCGTGAAGAAGGGGAGGGGGCTTTTAAGTGAACCGTGTTTTTCGGGAACGAACCGGGCGGTCCAGTTTTTTTTAATTGCTGGACCGGTTTAGCTGAATCTCGGACTGATTTTTGATAATTTTGCCTGGTTCTTCAATTCTTGATATTTTCCACCATTTTCTACCATTTTTGGGCCCTTTTTCACATTTATTAAAAATTTTCAAAATAAAATAAAATCACTTAAAAACCTTAAAAATACGATTAAAACGAGCATAGGTGTAAAAGTACCTTAAAAATAGCACTTTTTTGGTTTGGACAAATACTCCCACACCAAGATTTTGCTCGTCCTCGAGTAAAATAAACTAAACTAACTAAAAGAAAATGAAAAATAAAGAAAAGAAAGTCCTAACTCACTGCCATAGGAATCATGATTGCATTTAGCGTATGCAACAAGCCCTTTAAACCCCTTGGACTCCTAAGTGGACGAGTGAGGTCTCGTGAGGGTTTCCAAGTGAAATACCCACAAAATTATTCCAAATATAAAGAGAAATCTTTTTGGGTTTTTTCAAAACTGATATGTACAAAATTTGGGAAGCATATGCACACATTCTAATCAGCTAAATCACCCATGTACTCAGTCATTAACCTGTATATACATAAAATGTACTTCAAAGCCCTCTAGCCTCCTAAATGACATCAGAACACTAATTTTTCACCCCATTGAACATCAAGATTTTGAATCCATCCCGGTGCTCGTGTACAAGTGTATCATCATCCCAAGGCTCAGATTTACCAGAATTAGACTCAATCTCACTTGGTTGACACAACTACGTTATTATCATACTAACTTTGGAAGCAAGCTTTCCCAGTAGCAATATTGTCTCAAAGGGTAATACCCAGTAGCACGTGCCTCAAAGGGTAACGCCCAGTAACGCATGCCTCAAAGGGATACTTGTCATTCCAAATTTTATTCTTTTTCTTTATTCATAATACAATTTTTTTTCAATTTTTTTCAAAGTAATCATGTCACAAGCTAGTGGGAGGATCATTCAAGGAAACCTAAGACCTAAAGATAATGATGTATGAATAAACAAGGACTGGATTACACAACCCATAATGAACAACTGGAGTTAGATTCAGGGCTTAGAATATCAAATTTGAGGTCGAAGGCTTTTCATGCACATCCCACTTATATACAAACTAACAACTAAAGCACAACTAACAACTAAATTTGAGGTCCAGCAACTAAAGCACATCCCACTAACAAACTAACAACTAAACCTAAGTACTCAACTAAACGAAACATAGGCGTGTAAATTAAATGAATTCAAGTAAACTAAACTCTAACACTATACCAACGAAACATGATTCAAAACCAAGCACCTAACCAACATTATTCTGAAATTAAACATAGTGTCAATTCAACACAATGACCAATCTAACCCTAACTCTAAGCAACATCATGATCATTAACCAACAACTAACACTATCAGAACAGAAGCAGACCAATCTAACACTAATAGAACGCAAGAAACAGAGAGTTCAGATTACTAACAATCCTATTCCAAGATTCACAAAACAGTCACGGGCATCAATCATTATCACCAACTTCAGCACTAATTCAGCAAAAGCGAAGCAACAACAGAACGAAAGGAAGCAATTCTGAAACAATGAAACGAAATAGGGGAGGGGAAAACTCAGCAGAATCGAAACAGGTAGCAGTAGGGGAGGGGGCTTAGGAACGAAAACAGAACGAAGACTCACAAAAGCTGCACCAAAATTACCTTGCCTAAAATTACCTACTAAACTACCTAGAAATTACCTAACCTTTGAATCCCTTCAATGGCATCATCGAGCTCCGTTTTATACCGAAACCTCCTTCAACCTCAGTCGTCGATTGCTTGGGTATCGTGGACGATGGAGATGAAGGCCAGCAGAGGAGGTGTTATGGCACAGCTAGCGTGCTTCACAGGTGGTGGGATGGGGAGATGAGGATGAAGTTTACGAAGTTGGTTTCGAATTCTGGGTTCTGGGGCTTCGGTGAGCTGAGGATTTCTGGGGGCCGGAGTGGTTTTGGAGGAGAGAGAAGAGATAAGGGAGGGAGAGCGAGCTGGATTGAGGATGGTGATGGGGTTTCTGGGAATGGAGGAAACAGGGCTCGGGGGTTTCTGGGTCTGGGAAGGCGAAGAGAATAGAGAGAGCGTGAAGAAGAGGAGGGGGGCTTTTAAGTGAACCGGGTTTTTGGGGAACGAACCGGGCGGTCTGGTTTTTTTTAATTGCTGGACCGGTTTAGCTAAATTTCGGACCAGCTTTTCACAATTTTGCCCGGTTCTTCAATTCTCGATATTTTACACCATTTTTGGCCCCTTTTTTCACATTTATTAAAAATCTTCAAAATAAAATAAAATCAGTTAAAAACCATAAAAATATGATTAAAACGAGCATAAAATAGGTGTAAAAGTACCTTAAAAATAGCACATTTTTTGTTCGAATACCAACTTAAGCTCACCTTCAACTCATTCCAAATCACCTAAAACTCCATCATAATCATCAATAAGACTAAAGATTACAAAATCATATGCAAAACAATCCAAATCCATCACTTGACTTAAGCTAACATGATCATGGCAAATCCCTAAACCTTAGCATGCTTCAAGCTTAATCCACAATTAAAAACATCAAAATAACTATTATTTCCTTCCAAAGAAAATGATCAAAACCCAATTCAGAAAAACAAAAATCAAAATGAAAAGAATCCAAGTTGAGATCACTTACTAGTGGCTTAAAAAGAGAGAGATGGGGTGAGGATTGGTGGTTTTGAGGATTGAGGATGGTGGCTAATGGTACTACGGTGTCGGGGTGGTTGGAGGCCGCCAAGGGGCAGCGGCAGGCTAGCCGAAAACCACCAGAAAACAGCAGCAGCTGGGAGGGGGAGGGGGTGGCCAAATAGAGAGAGAAAGAGGAGAGAAGATAAGTGTGTGTGTGGCTTTTACTTGGTTAGAAATGAATCAACATAACTCGGCTAGTATTTAACCTCCCATAAAGGAGCTTTTTGGCTAACCATGGTTAAGTTTAAGGTTAGATTTAAATCATGGTTAATAATTTAAGCTTCTTGGGCTATGATTGGCTTATACAGTTTGGACCCGGGAGAGGAAGTAAACCATATGTGATTGAATTTTCGTAGCTCAAAATTAATTTTTTGCGAGGTTATAAAAATAATAATAATAACAATAACAATAAAAATAATAATAATAATAATAATAATAATAATAATAATAATAATAACAATAATAATAATAATAATTTCTTAAACCATAATTATCGAGACCTTACTATCGATTCACCCGATATTTAATCAATCAACAAAACTTGAATTAACAATCAACGAAATTTGAATTGAAAAATGGGACCCAAATGAAATATCTCCCAACCGCGATGATTAAATACGATAAATAAAAGCGAAAAATTTAAATGACATAAGGTAATTCGTTAAATATATAAATTGAGTATAATTAAATTAATCAACATGATTTGGTTAAACAAACAACCATGAGTGATTAAATCAATAAATATATTTAGTTAAATGAATAAACATGATTAATCAAATAAATAAATAAATATGGGTTAGGGTTGGGTTATTACGGCCTTCCCCCCTTAAAGAGTTTCGTCCTCGAAACTTATGATTTTGATCATGTGTGTAATGCCACCTCAAGTATGGATAGTTGGTTTTCACTACTTCCCTCCAAAAAGGTATGATTAGCCCAAAGTGCATACGTGCTTAATCCTGTGGTCGAGTATCTAAATCCTTAATGACTTCACTGGATCGATTACTCTGGTTCAAAATTGATATTCTCTTCAAAAGAAAAACTTGTTACTGCAAAGGAGGTACTCTACTCTATTGGTTCTCTATGTTGGCCACTAAAGCATGGAAACCATTGCATTTTCTAATAAGTACTCTAATACTGACTCATAAAGCCCAATACAATGAGGACTCAATTATCTCTGATATACAGTCTCTTCACACCCTTGACTAGAGAAGCCATTTGGAATACTTTATATATCATCTTAACTCTTATTGTCTCCTTCTTTGGTCAAAATGACCATATGACTCTTGTGTAGTCCTTGTGGCACGTTAGCATGTACTTAAACTATCTTATTATTCTCGATACTTCTTCTAGCTTACTCTAATACCGCTAGACATTGTTTGAGATTATGCCCTTATCAAAAAGTCCTCATCTGATGTTCTTAATGCACCACATGATCTTCCCTAATCAGACTAGTCTAAGATCTACTCTAAGTCTTAATTAGATGCTAGAATAAACATGGTCAGAGATGAAAATGATGGAATTGGTAATCAAGTGAGTCATTAGGAACAAAAGAAATAAAAAAATGAGACTAGAAAAGATTTATAAAGGAGGGATTAACATGCGGTCATTAGAATAAAGATAACCATAGGTGTATCATGAATTCTAAAATATAATGCCACAAGAATTGTGATTTATAAATATGGATTATAAAGGGTCCAATAAATAACCAACCAACGAGAAAGATGGCCTGGTTATACTCGGGTTTACCTGATGAATTGGAAACAAGATGACAAGCGACTGAGCTTCAACGAGGTGACTTTATAGCCACAAGTAACAAGATAAGTGCAATAGATAGATGGGACAAGTAATGTGCAATAGATAGATAGAGAGATTGCATAAGCAAAGTGTAATAGATAGACAAATAGATTGGACAAGCAAAGTGTAATGGATAGATAAATGGAGTGGACGAGTAAAGTGTCAATGGATAGATAAATAGATTGAGCAAGTTACAACAGGAGCATGCCTTTGCTCATATGAAGCCAATTCGAGTACAACAATAAGATTAAATAGAGAATGCAGAAGTTTACTTATCAGAATGTAAGATATATGTGTGGGAGTTGAAGTTCAAAATAAAAAGAGTAAGGGGATTTTGACAGTCGCAATCACCCACACCAATGAGAATTGAATTCCGCTATATATTCAAACCAAGTTATACGAGCTTATCATTATGACTAAATGCGATGTAATTTAGATATGTGAATCAATTCTCAACGGAATGAACAACCCATGATCATGAAATAAAGATAGTGAAGGTCGAGAGCATTAGAATGTTGACACCCATATAAGGTCGAACAAAAAATGCATTGCACATTTAACAATGGGTTTGCAAAGACATGGAACATCATGCTAATAGGAAATATCGGGTTAAAATGCAAGGGAGATTAAACAACATTGGATAGTATCAAGTTTTGAAGATGAGACAAGCAAACAATTTTAAGAATTACTATAAAAGGGCATTCTTGCAAAAGATAAACTGTGGCTGCATGGTTTAGGTGTGATATCCGGACCTCAAATCATTCCTAGAAAAGACTTCTGTTGTTGGCAATTAATCCCATAAATCATTTATTCAAGGTACAGGGCACTTGTTTTTTATAGTGATCTTATTTAACTCTTTGCACGCAGTACACAGCCGTAAGGTTTTGCTTTCCTTCTTCACACATATAAAACTAGGGTTTCCCACGGTGACACACTTGGCCAAATAACTCATTTATATGACAACTCATCTTACTAAATCTTTAGTTCCTTAAACTCTGCTAGGGGTCATATGATAGGGGCTCTGAAAAGGGATCGAGCACCTAGATCTAGGTTGATCCAAAAATCAATGTTTCTTAGGGGAAAACAGTCCTAAAATGCGCTAGATGAAAAATCTCTAAATTCACAAACTGTAATTATGGATATGTATATACCAAGTGTGGTTGGAAAATATTAATATTCAATGCATTACTGGCAGGATAACTTACTTGCTTGCACAGTGTAATTAGGGCGAAAATAGGGTTTTTCTTCCCTCGGTTCATAGAAACATACGTCTAGTCTTTCCTCATTTCTCAAACTAACCTTAAGATCTTTACAAGTCATCTTCTATACGTACACAATCAGTTCATCCCCATAATGATAACTAGGTCTACCAATCAAACTGGATTGAATGCCCAATGAATATGGTTCCAGCAATACAACAAAGGCATATTTATAAAAGATAACACATTCAACTGCCTACTTGTCTCAGTAAATTTAAAAGCCAGGGGGACGGTCTAAAGTGTAAAGAGATTTGACCACACCATGAACTCTTACGAAGATATTTTTCTATTGGTTATAAAGGACTAGCATGTAAGCTGAATGAATGAAAGAACAAAGACTCGTAATGAAAGAGGTCAGGCATATAAATGACCTGCATATACAAGACATGCAGTTTATCCATGATAGTAAAGTAAATGAACGATGTTATGAAGTTGAGAGGGAATATTAAGTACTGAACATGAAGAAATCTAACAGATTACCAAAGAGGCATTTGAGAAGCCATACAGTACCTATATGTGAATAAATTAATGAAGATGAGGGTCAACACCACCAGAAGGGAAATTTTATTCATCTGGTGTTAGAAAGGCCAATACGTCAAGATGAAGGAGTCAGTCTTATGATTGAAAATGATGGCATCCATCAATAACACATTCTGTTGTAAATGGAAGTCTTGGGTACACATATGAACTCCGAAACTACTGGCAGATGGAAATAGCACAAATCATTGTTTATCATTAATAAGATAGGCTATACTAGTAAAGAAAGGATTGCCAAAATAACTTGAGTAACGACATATAGTCACAACCATAGTTTAGTATGCCAACATGATGTTACAGTGCTATAGAAACACAAACGATATGGATCCATTTAATTGCTGAAAGGGCGCTGAATGACTGGGTCTAAAGCAACCAAAGGCTTTGCAAGCAATAAATGAATAGTGTTCAAATAGAAGCAATGAGTTACAGTAGGTGACAGAAAAAATATGAACATAGTGATGACTAAACTGTAAGTAGAATGGGTCAAATATGCTTCGGAAGAATTGCAAATCACATAGTAACGCATACCGAGGGTCATTATAGGCTCCATTATGGAAACAGAGAATTAAACGATTATGATTGTCAGGGTTTGAATCGCCTATAAGAAAGGCTGCTCAGATGTGTTTAAAGGACTCCCCACAGACCAAATATGAGATTTTTTATAAACACTCCATTACAAATCAAGAGCGTTTTAGTGGCAAAGAAATGACACCTCTGAACAATTCAAGTTAACTAGGGCAGAAATAAGTCATTGATAGGACGTAATGGGAGCATTGCTAATGTAAGGCCTTAGTGTCAAGACCAGATAATTCCTATACATGGCAACTTAATCTTACTTGTACCACCCATATAATGCCAAGTAGCAGACCATAAGCTACTAATTGTTCTCACCATACATAAGCACTCATTGTAATGTTCATCTTATACTAGTTCAGCTCAAAGATATTGCCCCACAAGGTATTTCCTCATCTAGATGCTTACATCTAAATTGACACTACATTAATCCCTTAAGAAGTTCCAAATGGCATCCCCGTATCGGGTTTCAACCATCACTATACTCAAGATCATGTATATTAACACACCTCAATAAAACTTTCAAATCTTGAGGCAAAACAAACAGAGTTCTACCTAAAAACTAACTAAAACCCGGCTTAAAGCCTTACAACAGAAACCTAAAATGGAGAGAAACACTTCAATAGCTCAACGGCCACACGCCAGACTTCATAACTCAACGGGTCACACAGTCGGAGTGCACAATTGCAAAAATTTAAACAAATGAGAGAAATGAAACACCCAATACAACTCCCAGATAAATGAGAACATGCCTCACTAACAGATGACCCAAATGGTTTCACACTCCACTTTGCTAATTCTCGAATCTCAGGATATTACCAAATGATTGAGTCACCCAAATGGAAATTATTCCTCCATATATGCCCGTACATATGAACTTATAGTCAATAGCTCATTTAACTGGTCCAACATAACTCATACACACCTTGATAGCTAACTCATAAACACTTGATAGCCCATAGTGGCCCTTAAAACCTTTGCTCTGATACCACATCTGTAACTCCCCCAAATTACTAATTACTTGATCAATAGATAACCGCAACAGAAGACTTAATGATGGAAGGCGCTACGGCCGTCCTGATAAGGACGAGGCCCACTGAAAACATTTAATCTTGCAACTCATGTTTACAATCACAATATCCATTAAACTGAAACACTCCAAGTCCAAAGTCCATAATTGTTCAACTTCAGTACAATCGACTTAATCGTACCATATGCTAACTAGCACTCCACACTATTCAAGTATATTGAATATAGACCCAACTTGACCCTAAGGTTGATCCCAACATTCATGCTATACTGAATCCATTGTGAGCATCTGATGACTTCGAAAAGGGCTTGCTAAATGGAGAAATATGCGATACTTCATCATCTAAAATGGAAAACATGAAAAAAATTCAAAAATGTGAGCTAAAACTCACTACATGCAATCCTGTATTGTACAATGAGCGCAGAAACACTGTTGATGGGTACTTGCCTTTGCAATTCATTTAGTTCGCAACAGCAACGGAAATGTAAGTAACATAAAATTGAATTGCTCATTATTGTCTGTAAGTAAACCCCTTGATGGATATGATGATCCATTAATAGGTGCACACCTGCTAGGACGATCAGGAACCCTGGCTTGACATTGCAATGTATCACTGATTGAAGGGCTGTCGCCCTATTCACTGACGGGGTCACTAATTATGCGGTAAATCTCTGATTAAACTTGATAAAATGGTACTGAATCTTAAAGATACAAGCAATGAACGTACCTTGAGTCTTTAAAATGGATTCAGACTTGATAAATATGTTCCCAATTGATAAGACTTATGCATAACGGGGAACGATAAATTAGGCCTCAACTCTATTTCACAAATGTAATTATAGATATGTGCAGTCAGTAAATGATACTCAAATAACTTGTAACTTTGATAGAAATTCAGTAAGTAACTCACATAACTTATAAGATAGGTTTTGGTAAGATAACCCTAAAAATGGATAATTGAAAGTAATTAATCTTATATAAAGTTAAATGAAAGTAAAATAAACCACAATAAGAGAGATGAGATTAAAAAGGAAAAGGCCTTGATTGTTATAAATGGATTGACAATAAGAGTAAATGATTCTTGGCAATAGGCCTTCATGATGGTTATAACGAAAGATTGATATTTTTTTTTTTTGGATACCTCTGAAACGAACTGATAATACATATTTAAGGCCAAGAGAGATGTATCTTGGTTCAAAATGGCATAGATAACACTAACTTGATCTAATAAACACTGTTTTCTGAATCCTTACTCTTCTAGCTTCTCATATTTCATTCATAAGCCTAATAAACGTAGTTTTCCAACGCAAATGAGTTATTGAAAACGATAGGAGCTATTAAACTCATTAAACTTGGTATTTTCCTTTGTAAAGTCCATAACTCATAAATATACTCCCACAATGCATACTTGTCTTCCTTTCTATCAATAATTGAGGTAAATGCCTATTAAACCCCATGAACATTTGTTTCACCCCTTAAATGACCTTACTTGGCCTAAAATACACAAAATGAGTGCATGACCAATCTCTCTCAATCTTTATTATTGCTTGTTATACAATTACTCAAAATGCTTCCAAAAATCACCAAACTCAAAATACTCTACCACAATTCATGAAATCATATACAAAATTCAAAAATAATACGAAAAATCTACAATAAAATTTTTAGAATTTTTCTCCAAGTATACGCTGCACAAAAATTGCAATAACAACCCAATTCGTACCAAAGCAGGTTAGTTCACTTCAAAAATTCATAACTTTCACCCTTGGCCTCCAATGGAGACCTAAAACTCCAATATGGAAAGATTAAGAAGTCCTAAAAAACTTTCATTTACAACACAAAATATGACTCCCACAATAGGGTTCCCAAAATAGGGCTAGAACACAAGTGTGTCAGTTTTGGTTGAACTTGCGCAGTTCCAGTAAAATAACCACAACGTTTGCCACAGAACTTGGATTAAGGCGATTCAAAAGGTATTTGAAATATAACTCACTGATCTATCCACCACCAAAAAGCATAATTTTTAGTTGGGCAGATCATTACCAGTTTATTGGCAAAATGTCCCCTATTTTCTGTCAGTTCATAGCCACACTGTCACTGCTTTCTCCATTCTTTTCATATAAATCCTCATCTAAAATCACTCCTTAAAATCATGTAATGAAGCTTTGGTCCTTCCTATCACCATACTAAGCCATAATACTCAATTTCACTTCATAATCATATACATCAAAGATTCATTTCTCAATCAAATATGCACAAATAACATGCTTCCCATTAAAGGAGAGCTAAACCTTGCAATATCATTAGAACCCTAGTTTATGGCCAACTTGAACTCACCTTAAACTCATTCCAAATCACCAAAAACACCATCATAATAATCAATAAGACTAAACATTACAAAATCATATACAAAACAATCCAAATCCATCACTTGACTTAAGCTAACATGATCATGGCAAACTCCTAAACCCCAGCATGCTTCAAGCTCAATCCGCAATTAAAAACAACTAAATAACTCTTATGTCCTTCCAAAGAACATGATCAAAACCCAAATCACAAAAACAAAAATCAAAATGAAAAGAATCCAAGTTGAGATCACTTACTGGTGGCTTAAAAAGATAGAGATGGGGGTGAGGATTGGTGGTTTTGAGGATTGAGGATGGTGGCTAGTGGTACTACAATGTCAGGGTGGTCGGAGGCAGCCAATGGGTGGTAGCAGGCTAGCCGAAAACCACCAGAAAATAGCAACAGTTGGGAGGGGGAGGGGTGGCCAAATAGAGAGAGAAAGAGGAGAGAGGATGAGTGTGTGTGGGTTGTACTTGGTTTTAACTGAATCAACATAACTTGGCTAGTATTTAACCTCCCATAAAGGAGCTTTTTAGCTAATCATGGTTAAGTTTAAGGTTAGATTTAAATCATGGTTAACAACGTAAGCTTCTTGGGCTATGATTGGTTTATACGGTTTGGGCCCGGGAAATAAGTCGTATGTGATTGAATTTTCATAGCTCGAAATTAAATTTTTGCAAGGTTATAAAAATAATAATAACAAAAATAACAACAACAACAACAACAACAACAACAACAACAATAATAATAATAATAATAATAATAATAATAATAATAATAATAATAA
>JACYFF010003369.1:39179820-39230021 GCA_017589665.1 Selenicereus undatus
AATAATAATAATAATAATAATAATAATAATAATAATAATAATAATAATAATTTCTTAAACCATAATTATCGAGGCCTTACTATCGATTCACCCGATATTTAATAAATCAGCGAAACTTAAATTAACAATGAATGAAACTTCAATTGCAAAATGGGACCCAAATAAAATATCCCCTTACTGGGTTGATTAAATGCGATAAATGAAAGAGAAAAATTTAAGTAACATAAGGTAATTCAGTAAATATATAAATTGAGTATAATTGAATTAATAAACATGATTTGGTTAAACAAATAACCATGAGTGATTAAATCAATAAACATGATTAATTAAATAAATAAATATGATTAATTAAATAAATAAATATGATTTAAATAAATAAATATTTGTTAGGGTTGGGTTATTACAATACCTACTACAGCAACCAGTGATCTATCGAAAGGCGGCTAGATGGATGGTATGTTATCAGAGTTTGACATCCATTACCCTCCACAAAAATCAATCAAGGGAGGTGTTGTATCCAATTTCTTAACAGATCTGCCAACATAGGGTCAAGAGACCAATTTTTTTGATGAGAGGGTTCTCCAAGTAGAAGAGGACATATGGACAATGTACTTTGACAGGATCTCAAACCAAAAGGGATTTAGAGCGAGCATCCTTCTTGTATCTCCCTATGGGGTGCACGCCTCAATGTCCATCAAACTGGACTTTGATGTTACCAATAACATTGCTGAGTATGACGCTTGCATCATTGGGTTGCAGGCTACTATTCAAATGGGGGTGAAGAATATAAGAGTATATGGCGATTATAACTCATAATTAATCAAATATCACAGAGATGGAAGATGAGGAGTGATTCATTAGCACTTTGCCAAGCCTATTTGGTTGAAGTCATCAAGAACTTTACCCACATTACCTATACCTACTTAACCCGTAAGGAGAATCAAATTGTTGACGCCCTGGTGAACCTAGCCTTAATGATCAATATTTCAAGCAGCATCCACTCTATTCTACTAGTAGTAGAAAGGAGGGATAAACCAGTGCATTGTTCCCGTAATAGAAGCATGCCATGCTAACCTCGATGTTTGGTATTGTTATAGCTACCAACACCTAACAAAGAAGACATCCTCCATGAAAGCCCACTGAGCATTGTGGATGATGGCTTCACAGTACTTTGAAGATAAAGGGAAGTTACATGAAAAGACATAAATGGGTACTAACATACTTTGCACCACTCACGAGGAGGCCCGTGACATAATAAAAGAAGTTCATGGTGGGGAATGTTGACTGCACATGAACGGTCGCATGTTAGCACAAAAGGTTCAACAGATGGGACACTACTAGTCCACTTTGGAGGCTTATTGTTATGCGCACGTAAGAAGATGCCATAAATGTCAACTATATGCAAACTTAAAACATCAACCACCTTATTTCCTCTCAATGTTAACTTCTCCATAGCCCTTTTTGGTATGGGGAATTGACATCATTGGAAAGATAACCCCTAAAGGAACTGGAGGGCATGAATATGTGCTTATAGCAATCCATTATTTCGCAAAATGGGCGGAAGCAGCATCCTAAGCCTAGATCACGTCAAAACATGTGGCAAAACTCATCATTAACAACATAATATGTCAATATGGGGTGCCACATGAATTAATAAGTGATCGAGGAAGTCACTTTAAGAAGGAATTGGCCAGCTTATTAGAAAAGTATAAAAATTATCATCATGAATCATACTCGTATCGACACAGACAAATGAAGTTGTCAAAGCAACTAACAAGAACAAACAAAGAGTAATTGAAAACATGGCTGAAAGCTATAAAGACTGGCCAAACAAGCTACATTTGCCTTATGGGGGTATCGAACCTCGATTCGATCTTCGACTGGAGCAACCCCTATTCTCTAGCATACGGAATACAAGCAATACTCCCAAATGAAGTATCCATACCCTCACTACGAGTAATAGCAAAAAGTCATATTCTAGAATCAAAATGGGCAAGAGCTCGATATGAACAATCGGTAATGATGGATGAAAGGATACTACAAGCCCTGCATGACATTCAATTGTATCAAGCCCAGATCTCGATAGACCTTAATAAAAAGGTGAGGCCTAAGGACTTGTCCGAAGGAGACATGGTGCTTAAAAAAAATCAGGTCTCCAATCCAGGATCCCTGAGGAAAGCTTCAACCAATTGGATAGGTCCATTCATAATTAAAATGATTCTACAAGGAGGAGCAGTAAAATTGGCAAATCTAGACGAAGAGGAATATGACCAGTATACAAACCTCGATCAATTAAAAAAATATTATGCCTAAGTAGTACAAAAGAAATCCCATAACAGGTTACCTAAAAGATTTCCAAATCTTAGCCCATAATAGGCTTATAAGGCCCATGTTAGGCCTAAACAACATGAACTACAATGGCCTAATTCCACAATGCGGACACATAAGAAGCCAATTGGCCCGACCCAATTAATTATCACATTTTTTCCTATTTTTCTTTTTAACCAAAAAAAGAAAGACAATAGTAGATCACAGGTAGCCCAGTGCACGCCTAGTAGCATGCTCTAAACCAAATCGGGCCCACAGTGAAGAGAACTAGGTCAGGTTCTATGAAGAATTGGGCTTATAGGTTAAAAACAAAGGAAAAATAAAAGATCAGAAAAATAAAAAAGAGATAAATAAAAGCAATAAATGATTTGAATATAATACTTTTATTTCTTTTTAATAATTGCAAAGTATACATAGTTAAGATGCACTAAAAACATCCTTAAGACTATAGGAAGGTAAAAACTTTATTTCTTTCCAATATGAGACAAGTCACCCTTTTCACTAGCTTTTGAAGCGCTAATGCCTTCCTTCTCCCAAAGAACCTTATCGTGCTCAGTCATTCACTCTATGTAAACTTTGGAAATATTGGTGGAGCGAGGTGCCCCAGGGACGGTGATGAGCAAGCAGTAAAGCCAATACTCCATCCAAGACTGAACACAAGTAGCGTTATTCACTCAACTTATCGGAGGGATGTAGTCTAACCATAGAATGGTCTGTCAGACAGACCACATCGTCACAAAAGACACTTGGAGAAGAAGTAGGTCCCTGATGTGAGACCAATAATTCAGTGATATGCATGGGTCATAACTTGATGAATATTCCACTAGCCGAATGGTCCAGCGGATGGGTGGAGACTTCTTAAAAAAGCTAACCCAATCTGCAACAGGCTGGTCCTCGCAAAGTCTCTTTCGTTGATAAAATTGGGTCGTAAGATAGGAGTAAACATTCTAGGAAACAGTAATTAGCCTAAGATGCTCCAAAAACCAAATCTGTGAGACCCGTAAAAAAAATTTAATCCATACCTAGAAACCCACTTGGGTTCCCAGGTCCAAGACTAAAAAAAAAAAAGAAGAGCGAGAAACGGAAAAAGTCAGGCTAGAAATGAGGTCGTAGCCCACTGAAATCCTGGTTGAGTTTTCCACTCCTAGAACAACGGGCCAGACTGTAGAAAACAAAATGACCTATTGGACCACCAGTCATTACTGGAGCAGTAGAGGACTTCCCAAGAAGAATTGATCGGGATGGTGGTGCAAATGATCAAGGCAAAGGATGGTTTCATCTAGGGGTGAGCAAAAAGACCAAGTACCCGTTCCTGGACCTAGAACAGGTTTGGACCCGGCAAGTACAAAAACAAACTCGGTTAGACTAGTTCTGGGATCGGTTCCAAAATTTAGGACCCAGTTATAACCGGGTTCGGTACCGAGTTCTAAAATTTTGGAACCGGACCCGAACCTAGTACCGGTCAAAATGTAAAGAATTTTCATGAAAAAATATATAAAGTAAACCCTTATTCCTCAAGTGATATATCGTTTATACCAAGATCCAACTCCCAACTGCTCCAGTTTAATCCTTTGTCTTTTTTGCTTTCAATTTATCCCTAACTTACTTTTTATGTGTCTTAACCACCATGGATTTCTTCCTCCAAGCTTTGTTTCTTCTCCTTATGAGCTTTGTTGCTACATATTTGTTTTTATATTATTTTGACAATTTTCCTCTTCTTCTCTCTCTATTTCAAGTGAATTAAAATAATTTTTATGTTTCCTGTTCATTGTCTAATCATGATTTATGGGCTTCTAATTAACATTATCTCCAATTCCCTAAGTTTATTTTAGAGTACATTAATCTTTTTTACAGCTTAATGCATATTTAATTTAGCATTACAATTTGGTTTATAGGAAGTTGAATTCATATACGAGTTTTCAACTTCAATCCCTCCCTCTCTCTATTTTCTTTGGAGGAAATGAGAAAAAAATTAAAAAAAACATTACTTAAAAACCAGGTACTCAGAATTGAACCCAATCCCATCTAGGTCCGGCACCTGGTCCAAATTTTGGGACCCAACTCGAACCGGGTTTGGGACCGGTTCCAAATTCTAGGACTCAGTTCCAACTGGATCTTGTTCGAATTCCTAAAAATACAACTAGGTACTCAGTTCCGTTCACCCCTACTTTTAGCCAGCACAAAAGGCATGGGAATATAGCCGTTGGACTTGGATTTGGGCACCCAACGGCTATATTTGGCTAAAATGATTTTTTTTTTTTGGATAACTTTGTCTAAAAATACCATATATGAAATGTGAAATTTTGTCTCAATTTTATTCTCGCTCTTAATCTAAATTTCCTCATTACTGTTAAAATTTATAGTTTTGTGGGACTTGAAAGGAAGTGAACTTCCAAAAAAATGGGTAAGTAAGTAATTATTATCATGTTGCTATGTTTAGTTTTTTATTTAAGTAAATATTTTGAGTTATATATTTGAATTAATATTTTTTGTTTTATGGTTTTGTCGTTAGACATATTTTGGAGGTGTTCATAAAGTTGAACAATCAAGATAAAAGTGATGTGAAGTGAAGAAAATTGTAAGAAATTCTAACTTTTTGCTATGCTTGATATGAAATTATTAGAACATTTTTTTGAATTGGTAGAATCTAAAATGTTTAAAGGTGAGTTTGCTTAAGTTAATTTCCGAAATTAATACGTTCAATTTATATGTTTGAGTTGTGATGTTGGAATTAAATATGTGAAATTTAAAAATTTGAAATTTGAATAAGTGGAAATCAAGTAGTAGTTATAATATATGAACATGTTAGAATGAAACATTGTTGCAATGTAAATTCCTTAATTGCATTATTACAAAAATTAAACATTTACATGATTAATTTAAAAGAAGTTAGAAATTTAATTTATAATTTACAATGTTTATAAGCTGGAATTTAATTTACATGTGTGAATTAAATTAAATATTTAAATTATAGAACTTTAAAATTCTCATAAGTTGGAATTTAATTATTATGCAAAAAATATCAACATGTTAGAATGGGAAAATGTTATAATGTAAACCATCTAATTACATTGTTTAATTTTAAAGGAAGTTAGAAATCTAATTATAATTTACAACGTTTATAAGTTGGAAATTAATTTACATGTGTGCATCAAATTAAATATTACCATTTTACAATTTTGAAATTCTCATAAGTTGGAATTTAATTATTATGCACAAAATATGAATATTTTAGAGTTGAGAAGTGTTATAATGTAAATTCCTTAGTTACATTGTTTAATTTTAGAAGAAGTTACAAATATGATTTATATAATTTACAATGTTTATGAGTTGGAAATTAATTTACATGTTTGTATTAAATGAAATATTTCAAATTTTACAATTTTAAAATTCCCGTAAGTTGGGAGCTTAACTATTATGCACAAAATGTGAATATGTTAGAATGGAGAAGTGTTATAATGTAAATTCCTTCATTACAGGACCTGGTGTTGGTGTAGTCACTAAAGAGCTATCAAACTTAGGGACAACAAATGTAAAGACTAGCACCATGTTTAAAAGATGTATCCTAGCGCAAGAAAAGAAGGCGAATGCAGCTCTAAAAGTCATTGAACTAAGAGATCGGCATCAACGCCTTAAGGAGTTGAAGTATAAGGACAGGATTTTGAGAATGAACATTGTTGAGATATGTGCTGAGGATCCGGCTCGATATGTTCATATTCAAGAAGAAATTAGGAGCCGATACTGCCCAAACATAGTCCTTGTATGATTTTGGCACTTCTTTAGATTGAAACCCATGCTGTAGTTGGAAGATTATATGTTTGTTATGTTATGCTTATGCTTTTTTAAAAGAAATGTTTGTTGTAATGGAACCGCTTTAAGTTGTGCAATGAAATATTTATTGTAAATTTCATTGGTTAAACATTACTATATAATTAAGTTTATATTTTTTTTAGAAGTTTTTATATATATAATTGTGAATTGCTACTTACGTTTCTAGCTTAATTATTGGTATAGGTATTACACAATGAGTGATCCATCTTCCTTATCTTCATGATCAACAGATGGCTTGAGCTTCATACTAGATTCTTCTAGTGATGATTCATCGACTATAGAAACTATATGAAACTAGCTTGAAGGCATTAGAGTTAGCTATGAAGATTAGACAAGTTAGACTAAAGAAGAGAACTTCATAATCGTCGCGAAGACCAAGAAAGAAGAAAAGATTTATAAGGAAAGATTGACAAGAAGCACACGATTACCTCTACAAGGACTACTTTGCGGAAGACTCAATCGACAACGAAACCCATTTTCGTCGTAGATTTCGGATGCAAAAGCATTTGCTCCTTGACATAGTTGCTGGCCTTGGGAGCCATTTGTAGTACTTTCAGTTGAGGTTTGATGGTCTTAGCAGGTGTCGGTTGTCGCCGCTCACCAAGTGTACCACAGCCCTGTGAATGTTGGCTTATGGTATATCGGCGGATTGTGTCGATGAATGAAGATTGGTGAAAGCACGGCTATGGAGTGCATGAAATGTTTTTGGCCTGTGTCATTCAAGTGTTTGAGGAAGAGCACTTAAGAAAACAACCCAAGATGACATTGATCGCCTATCGTAAGTTGTGGAAGCCCGTGATTTTCCCGATATGTTAGGAAGCATTGATTGTATACACTGGAAATGGGAGAACTGTCCATCAAGTTGGAAATGTGTGTTTACAAAAGGGGTATACAGAGTCCCCACCTTGATTCTTGAAGCAGTTGCTTCCTCTAACCTTTAGATATGGCATGCCTTTTTTTTTGTCTCGGGAACCTCAACGATTTAAACATCTTTCGTTGATCTAATGTTTTACTAGAGCTACATGAGGATCGAGCTCCAAAATGCGAATACATGTCAATGGTTGCAAGTCCAATATTAGATACTTCTTATCCGATGGTATTTATCTAAGATGGACGACCTTCTTCAAAACTATCCCCCTTCCTCGAGGACCGAAGACAGGATTGCTCGTCGAATGTCAAGAGTCTGTTAAAAAGGACATAGAGAGAGCATTGGGGATTCTACAAGCTCACTTCACCATCATCCATGGCCTAGCTAGAAACATGGATGAGGCTGAATTATGTATGATAATGAAGGCATGTGTTATACTCCACAACATGATTGAACGGATCAACTTGATTTGTATAATGTTGCTTATGACTACGATGATATGGAGGACAACACCTCGCAACCTAATGTCCGACGGGATCATCATCCGTGTTATACAACCTACCTCTGTAGATTAGCAAAAGTTCATGGCCCAAAGCTACATGTGCATCTGCAATCAAACTTGGTTGAAGAAATATGGAATCGACATATGGTGCGACAAGGATCACAATTATAGTTGTTATATGCTATTTGTCGATCTTTTGGGTTGTATTTTTGAAATTATCGAACCTTCATCTTGTATATTTTTTTAAAAATGTTGAAACTTCATATTGTACTTTTTTTGTGTCAGTCCTTTATACTGTATTGGGTTTTAATTGAATTGCACTTTCTATTCTATCTTTATTCGCTTATTCAACCAACAAAAATTAAATACTTTTAACATGTTTAATCAACAAAAAAAATAAGTGAACAATTTTTCGAAAATATAAAACAAAATTACACACTCTTTCAGTCAAAAAATTAAATATTCCTTCATAGGAAAATACAAAACATTCATACAACTTAAAAAGTTAAAATACAAATACAAAATTAAAATGATAAAGGTAATAAAATATGTTTACTGATAGGCTCTATGATAAATATTTAATTCAATTATCCTAGAATGAGTTCCATTGATTAGGAAGTGATGGAATGTAAGTTCCAAAACTATAGAACTTTTGCTGACATAGTGGGCCTGAGTTCCAAAACTAGAACTCAAGCAGGGAATGCTATAAGGATGCAAGGATGATGGGAGGATAGTAAAGGGGAAATCCTAAAATCACGCTAAACTCCTCAACCAGAGGGCGCAGTTCGCGACTCTCAAACCTAAAGGCATGGAGTTCTAGGTTCCAAAAGGTCACAATGGCACTAAGAAAACTTTGAGAGATTTTAACGTAACGCAAGCTAAGGAGAGTATTCAACCTAAGGCTTTTCAATTCATGCTTATCTTAGGAACCAAGGGCAAGCAACCATGATGACAAACTCCTCTCAAAAGACATGATGTTTTTTATTCAGAAATGTTCACATAGTTGATTTGCCAAATCCTATATTCACGAAGATTTTATAGTGTAGTAAGTCAAAGCCCAGTCAGGGTTGGATTGGGAACCTAACCCGGTTCCCTGGGTACTCGAGGCTTCTATCATCTCTCAGTAAACATGCCAGGCCAATTTTAAGTTGAATTGGAGTCTGAGGATCCACTGAGAACCCTACCAGCTTCTGAGATGCCCACCGTATTTTATACCTTTTTTTAACTTGACCCCTAGTTCGTTATATATTAACAATATATGGTTGATAAAATCATATGATTTATGGCTCAGGACCACTAAAAGATCTCTACATTTGTGGTGGTTTTTTTGTTTGTTGGAATTTTGGGGGGAAGGGGGAGTTAGGGCTAAGATTTGCATTTTTGTTAAGTCTTGCATAAAAGTCCAAATACATTCATAGTAAATTAAATTACAAAATCAGCATAACGGTATCATATATAACTCTGACATGATAATTCTACTCATCACCTTGGAACCCACTATTGCTTCCACTAAAGTAGTCAGCAAAATTTGATGCAAAGCCACAGTCAATCGGAGCCCGACTAATATCCATATTTGGACAAGAACTACCCCCGAAGAGCCCAAGAGTGACCAGGAGCTTCACTATGCATAGTCCCGAATGACCACTCTCCATACAAGAATTGAGGAACTGGAGGCTCTCCCAAGAATAAGGTTGTAGCATAAGTGTTGTGATTTCCCAAAAAGGTTAGTTTTCACCGCAAAGCGCATGGTACTCATTGTAACACTGGACGGTCAATCCGCAGGGATTGTTGTGAAATTAGGTTACCAAAAAATTCTAAACTAATTTAAAACTAGATGCTAATTAACTAACTCCAAGGTTAAGTTATTCTACAAATTAATGGACTAAAAAAAAAATTGAATTTTAAAATTATAAACCATAATCTTTGCCAAATAAGGAGCACCAAACTGTAATGAATTTGAACTCACCAACATCTACCTGTATCTGAACAATAAAAGCACAGCAATTTGGTCGCTAGATTGAACATCAAAAATGGAATGACAACCAGAGAAAGCCATAAGGAAGGAGAACATGAACGAACCAGGGTCGCCCAAAATCGAATCAAAGAGCACCCATAATAGAGCATCCAAAATCAAAACTAGGGAAGTGACATGAACTGTTGAACGCTTACTTTGAACAATTTCGACTTCAAAACTAAAATTTCCGGTTGAATCCAATAGCCCAAGCCAAAAATAAGAACTGGAACCCTAATATGAAACTAAAAAAAATGACAATTGAAAACCAAGAACTGAATCTAAGCGCTACTCCTAATCTGCTATACGCTAATCCTCCTCCTGATTCTTAGCTTGCGACGCCATTATAAACGCAGCCCCTTAGAACACCACCCTTTTGTGTTCGACTGCCTCCATTATTCGAATTAATTATCGTCTAGCGCATTGTAACAATTGCCTTGACGATGGTGGTGATTAAGGAACATGAATGAGGAGAGAGATAAGCAAAACGGATGTTGATGAAGGCGAAGGGTCTCGTTCTATTGCTCTGTTTCGGGCTCTGTTCTTCGGGTTTCTTTGGGTTAGCAATGGATAAGCAGAACAAAGTGTTGGGGGGGGGGGGGAGAAGGCCAAGTTCACGTGCTGCTCACATGCCATGTTAAATGAAGTAGAAGAGGCGAGCGGGCTAGACCACATAAAGGAAGAGGAGAGACTGATTTGGGCACGAGCTAGGCCAAGCCCACGAAGGGTAGAAGGAGACGGAAAAGGGGGAAGGGAAGAAGATGGGGCACCTGGGCCTCTGCTGCTAGGCCACGAGAGACTAGGCTTCGCAATGGTCCTATTTACAAAACTGATCTAATCTGCCTCTTCCTCCTTTTGGCAAATAATTTAACCATTTCTTCTAATTTTCAAATTTGTACAAAACATACAAAATATATATATTAAAATCATAATTAATAATTTATTTTGAGCAATTATTACATAATAAAAGGGTATAAATATCATAATTTCTGGTTGAACAAATACCCCCAAACCTAAGTTTTGCTCGTCCTCGAGTAAAACAAAAACTAAAAACCCTAGAAAACAAAATCCTAACCCACTTTCATAGGAATCACAATTACACTTAGCATGTGCAACACCTTTAAACCCCTAGGTCACCCCTAGTGGACGAGTAAGGTCTCGTGAAGGTTTGTAGAAGATATACCCACAAAATCTATAAAAAGAAAAAAATCAAAAAAGGAAAAGAGAGACAGAAATAGGAAAACAGTTTGGATTTACAAACATAAATATACAAGGGAGAAGATTGTGCACATTCTAACTAACCAAATCACCCATGTAGCAAAGATATTGGCTTGCATAGAAACAAAATATACTCATCAAGGCTCCCCACCCTATGAATGACATCGAAGCACTAACTTTTCACCCTACTGTACATAAAAACTTTGAATCCATCCTAGTGCTCATGTGCAAGTGCATCATCATCTTAGGGCTTAGGCTTACCAAATTCAAACTCAATCCCACTTGACTGATACAAACTACGTTATTGACTTAATAACATAGGAAGCAAGCTTTTCCAGTAGCAATATTACCTCAAAGGGTAACACCCAGTAGCACGTGCCTCAAAGAGTATGCTCAGTAGCGCATGCTTCAAAGGGATACTTGTCATTTTAAATTTATTTCATTTCTTTTTTTTATCTCCTATTTTCTTTCATTTCAAATTATTTTTTTTTGGAACGCAAACAAAAACCAAAGTAATCGTGTTAAACACAAGTGGGCGAGCCAATCATGAAAGACTAAGACCTTAAGATAATGATAATGGTATAAATAGGGATTGGATTATTGAATAATTTGGGTTAGAATTAGGGCTAAGAATGGCACACTGAGGATGGAGATCTATCATGCACATCACGCTTACATACAAGTTAAAACTCAAAGCACAAGGGATTTAAGTTGATAAAAATAGGACAAAGCTTCCCCAAAAACAAAACAAAAATCTTTTTGGATTTTTCAAATTTTTCTATTTTTTAAGGATTTTTTTTTCAGTTTTTTAATTTTTTTTTCAAACTTTTTCAAAGTTACTCAAAGTTTCCCCGCCCCCACACCTAAATCTCACAATGTGCACATTCGGAGTGGAAAGAAACATTAAACAAAAAAAAGACTAAAGAAACACAAATATACAAAATGAAAAAGAAAACACAAAACTGAAGAGAAAGACAAGACTCTAAAATTCAAAAGAAAACAACAAATAAAATAAAACCACAAAAATATATACAAAAGAAAACTAATGGAAAAAGAGCAGAAAAATAGGAGCTATTATACCAGGTCAGGTGCAGAAGTAAACTTAAGCTAGATTCGTGCAAATAGAGGCCTATGGAGCATCAGCCACTCCATATCAAGCTGAAAAGTGCTATTTAAATCAAAACTCATTTGTGCACGAAGTAGCTTATCAAACACAGAAGTCCAAGTCTCATTAAAAGTAATGCAATATAAATTAAAGAGTTGGAGCCAAAATAAGTACATCCACCATGGCAATAAAACACAGGCAAGGGCTCGCTTCAACTTATCGAATGTACGGGCCCAAACATCAAACATGCAGATGTAATTCAAAATAGCCGGTTGGTGGGTCATTGGCCTAGAAAGTATATCATCATGAATGAGTGGTCTAGGCAAATTAGTGAGCCCTAAATCCACAAGTCCTTTCAATTCAATATGCTTAGAAGTCTAGTCTAAATCAAAATGTTCAATGACAATGGCCTCAAACTCAACAAATTTAGACTTGTGAGATTCAAAAAGGAAGCCATGTTGGATGGATCAAAACAAAAAAATTCATATTCAGCACACAGGTCCACATCCAAACTTTTATTGATATCAAACCCACATGAAAAACATTCATATTCTACAGAAAGAATATCATCATCGAATTGCAAATTAGTGGGTTCAATTTTCTCCTCACATGTCTCCTGTAAAATAGCTTCTTTTGAATCATCTAAATCACGATGCTCAACTTCAGTGTGATGCTCAGATCTAATTCACTAGCTCTCTCAAGGTCTTCACCCTCTTGAATCTCACAAAAGTCGTTCAAAGTGGTGGGTGGGTTGGTAGAAACTAAGACATCATCAATAATGCCCTTAGGTGAGCTAGTGTGGGGTGCAAGATCAGGTGATCTCTACAGAGGGAAGTCACTCTTTTGTTCTAGACTAGGCAAAGGCATGTCTTCTTGCAAATTAGACCTAGATTGATTAGAGTGCTCAAAATCATCGTAAAGACTAACTTCAGGTTTAAGAGATCCTAAACTAAAGCAGGCTCATTACAATTTTCCCTGCTTTGATTAAAACATTGAGAATATTGAACAATTCTCTCTTTTATTGTCTCTATCATTCTATCAGTCAATTCCTTAATCGTCTTTTCCATACTTGCACATTTAGCATCAACATAACCACGATATGGACAATTACAAGCATCATGGTTAAAAGACTCACAATAATCACACAACATAGGAGGCACACAAGAATAAGAGGGGTCATGTGAATTCATAAAGTGATCATGAGGGTAAGGATTAGCATGAAAAATAGACTCATCAGGAGTTGGGTATCCAAAATTATTTTTAGCTCGTTCAAATGCATAGGTATCCCAAGCTAGTTTTTTAAAGAATTACCATACCTCATCTTGAGTCTTAGAAAATAAGCCTAGTACACCTCAAGGATAAATAGACTCCGCATAACCCAAGATTCAGAATTTATACCCACAGCATTGACCTCACAAACTTTCCATTTTTGAAAATTCTGATTCAATTGAACACGATAATCATTAAGTCTCGAAAGATGACTCCAAAAAGGTTCACGCTCATATTGTCGGAAATTAAAAATTGGCATGCTTGAAGCTCGTGTTTTTTCAATTTTAGGAATTTTTCAATCTTTTTAGATTTTCAAGTTTTTAATTTTTTTAGTTTTTTTTTAGGAAAGAAAATGCATCTAGGACACTATTTATAAACTAACTCAAGCAAAAACAAGAGACTCAAATAATTAAGTGAACAAAACAAAATAAAATGACAAAAATAAAACTATGCTACCAAAATAAAAGAAAGATCAAATAGACTCAAACATGACACAAAATATAAAATGAACACAAACACAAAAGAAGAGCATTCTTTTTTCCATTGTTGCTGCTGCTTTTGTGCTTGTTTCCTGCACAATAACCAAATTGTTAGTCTTTTTTTTTCAGCAGAAAAGACTAACCAAAATCAAAATTAAATGGACCAAAATTAAAAAAAATAAAACATAAACTTTAATCAAAAATCTAACTCATTGGAAAGCTCAACTATACTAAAACAACTAAAACTAAACTAACGAACACAAAATCGAAAAATCAAAGATACATAACGAAAATGACTCAACGCGACCTAATGTCACAATGCCATCCTCGGCAACAGCATCAAAACCTTGTTCTGATTTCCCGAAAAGGTTAGTTTTCACCGCAAGCACACGGTACTCATTGTAACACTTCAGGGTCGATCCACAGAGATGATTGTGAAATTAGGTTACCAGAAATTCTAACTAATTTAAAACTAGATGCTGATTAACTAACTCCAAGGTTAAGTTATTCTACAAATTAATGGACTAAATAAACAAAATTGAATTTTGAAAATGTAAACCATAATCTTTGCCAAATAAGAAGCAACTAACTATAACGAATTTGAGCTCACCAACACCTAGCCGTAGTTGACCAATAAAAGCACTGCAACTTGGTTGCTAAACTGAACAACAAAAATGGAACGACAAGCAAAGCAAGCCATAAGGAAAGAGAACATGAACGAACCAGGGTCACCAAAAATCGAATCAAAGAGCACCCATAATAGAGCATCCAAAATCAAAACTAGGGAAGTGATCTGAACTGTTGAACATTTACTTTGAAAAATTTCGAATTTGAAACTACAATTTTCGGTTGAATACAATAGCCCAAGCCAAAAATAAGAACTGAAATCCTAATCTAAAACTATAAAAAAAAACGACAATTGAAAACCAAGAACTGGATCTAAGCGCTACTCCTAATCTACTTTATGCTAATCCTCCTCCTGATTCTTAGCTTGCAATGCCATTATAAACGCAACCCCTTAGAACACCGCCCTTCTCTGTTCGACTGCCTCCATTATTCTACTACTCTGTTTCGGGCTCCATTATTACCGTCCAACACATTGTAACAGTCGCCCTGACGATGCTGGTGATTAAGGAACATGAAGGAGGAGAGAGAGAAGTGAAACGGATGTTGATGAAAGAGAAGGGTCTCGTTCTACTACTCTGTTTCGGGCTCTGTTCTTTCAGGTTCTTCTGGGTCAGCAATGGAGAAGCAAAACAAAGTGTTGGGGGGGAGAAGAAGGCCAAGCTCACGTGTCGCTCACATGCCATGTTAAATGAAGTAGAAGAGGCTAGCGGGTAGGACCAGAGAAAGGAAGAGGAGGGACCGATATGGGCACGAGCCGGGCTAGGCCCACGAAGGGGAGAAGGAGGGGGAAGAGGGGGAAGGGAAGAAGATGGGGTGCCTGGGCCTCTGCTGTTGGGCCACGAGAGACTGGGCTTCGTGATGTTCCTATTTACAAAAATGATCTAATCTGCCCCTTCCTCCTTTTGGTAAATAATTTAACCATTTCTAATTTTCAAATTCGTACAAAATATACAAAATATATATATTAAAATCATAATTAATAATTTATTTTGAGCAATTATTACATAATAAAAGGGTATAAACTATCATAATTTCTGGTTGAACAAATACCCCCACACCTAAGTTTTGCTCGTCCTCGAGTAAAACAAAAACTAAAAACCCTAGAAAACAAAATCCTAACTCACTTTCGTAGGAATCAAGGTTGCACTTAGCACGTGCAACAAGCCCTTTAAACCCCTAGGTGACCCCTAGTGGACGAGTAAGGTCTCGTGAGTGTTTGCAGAAGATACACCCGCAAAACCTAGAAAAAGAAAAAAATTGAAAGAGGAAAAGAGAGACAGAAATAGAAAAACAATTTGGCTTTACAAACATAAATATACAAGGGAGAAGATTGTGCACATTCTAACTAACCAAATCACCCATGTAGTAAAGATATTGGCGTGCATAGAAACAGAATGTACTCATCAAGGCTCCCTATCCCATCAATGACATCAAAGCATTAACTTTTCCCCACACTGTACATAAAGACTTGGAATCCATCCTAATGCTCGTGTGCAAGTGCATCATCATCTTAGGGCTTAGGTTTACCAAAATCTAACTCAATCCCACTTGACTAACACAAACTACATTATTGACTTAGTCACATAGGAAGCAAGCTTTTCCGGTAGCAATATTGCCTCAAAGGATAATACCCAGTAGCACGTGCCTCAAAGGATAACGCCCAATACCACATGCCTCGAAGGGATACTTGTCATTTCAAATTTTATTTCATTTCTTTTTTTGTCTTCCATTTTCATTCATTTCAATATTTTTTTTTTTGGAAATGCAAACAAAACCATAGTAATCATGTCAAAGACAAGTGGGAGAGCCAATCATAGAAGACTAACACCTTAAGATAATGATGATGGTATAAATAGGGATTGGATTATACATCAATAATGAACAATTGGGGTTAGAATTAGGGCTAAGAATAACACTGAAGATGGAGATCTATCATGCACATCACACTTACGTACAAGCTAAAAGTCAAAGCACGGGGAATTTAAGCTGATTAGAATAGTACAAAGCTTCCCCAAAAACAAAACAAAAATCTTTTCGGATTTTTCAAATTTTTCCATTTTTTTGGGATTTTTTTTTTCAATTGTTTTTTTTTCCAAACTTTTTCAAAGTTACTCAAAGTTTTCCCACCCCTATACCTAAATCTCACAATGTCCTCATTGGGAGTGGAAAGAAACATTAAACCAAAAAATACTAAAAAAACACAAATGTACAAAATGAAAAAGAAAACTCAAAACTGAAAACAAAGACAAGAATCTAAAATTCAAAAGAAAACAACAAATAAAATAAAACCATAAAAATATGTACAAAAGAAACCAAATTGAAAAAGAGCAGAAAAATAGGAGCTACTACACCAGGTAAGATGCAGAAGTAAACTTAAGCTATGACCTCTAGAAATTTGTGCAAATAGAGGCCTATGGAGCATCAGCCACTCCATATCAAACTGAAAAGTGCTACTTAAATCAAAACTCATTTGCGCACAAAGTAGCTTATCAGACACAGAAGACCAAGTCTCAGTAAAAGTAATGCAATATAGATTAAAGAGTTGGAGCCAAAATAAGTACATCCACCATGGCAATAAAACACAGGCGAGGGGTCGCTTCAGCTTATCGAATGTATGGGCCCAAACATCAAACATGCAGATGTAATTCAAAATAGCCAGCCGATGGGTCATTGGCCTAGAAAGTATATCATCATGAATGAGAAGTCTAGGCAAATTAGTGAGCCCTAAATCCACAAGTCCTTTCAGTTCAATATGCTTAGGAGTCTAGTCTAAATCAAGATGTTCAATGACAATGGCCTCAGACTCAACAAATTTATACTTGTGAGATTCAAAAAGGAAGTCATGTTGGATGGGGTCAAAAGAAAAATATTCATATTCAGCACACAAGTCTACATCCAAACTTTCATTGATATCAAACCCACATCAAAAACATTCAGATTCTACAAAAAGAATATCATCATCGAATTGTAAATTAGTGGGTTCAATTTTCTCCTCACATGTCTCCTGTAAAATAGCTTCCTTTGAATCATCTAAATCACGATGCTCAACTTCAGTGTGATGCTCATATCTAACTCACTAGCTCTCTCAAGGTCTTCACCCTCCTGAATCTCACAAAAATCGTTCAAAGTGGTGGGAGGGTCAGCAGAAACTAAGATATCATTAGTGATGCGCTTAGCTGAGCTAGTGTGGGGTGCAAGATCAAGTGATAGAGACAGAGGGAATTCACTCTCTTGTTCTAGACTAGGCAAAGGCATGTCTTCCTGTAAATCATACCTAGATTGATAAGAAGGCTTAAAATCATTATAAAGACTAACTTCAGGTTTAGGAGATCCTAAACTAGAGTCAAGCTCATTATAATTGTCCTTACTTTGATTAAAACGTTGAGAATATTCAACAATTCTCTCTTTTATTGTCTTTAGCATTCTATCAGTCAATTCATTAATCGTCTTTTCCACACTTGCATATTTAACATCAACATAAGCACGATATGGACAATTACAACCATCATGGTTAAAAGACTCACAATAATCACACAACACATGAGGCACACAATAATAAGAGGGGTCAATTGAATTCATAAAGGGATCATAAGGGTAAGGATTAGCATGAAAAACATACTCATCAGGAGTTGGCTTTCCAAAATTATTTTTAGCTCATTCAAACGCATAGGTATCCCAAGCTAGTTTTTCAAAGAATTCTCATACCTTATCTTGAGTTTTAGATAATAAACCTAGTACACCTCTAGGAAAAATAGACTCCACATAACCCCAAGATTCAGAATTTATACCCACAGTGACTTCACAAACTTTCCATTTTTGAAAATTCAGATTCAATTGAGCACGATAATCATTAAGTCTCGAAAGATAACTCCAAAAAGGTTCACACTCATATTGTAGGAAATTAAAAATTGGCATGCTTGAAGCTCGTGTTTTTTCAATTTTAAGCATTTTTCAAATTTTTTGGATTTTCAAGTTTTAAATTTTTTTAGTTTTTTTTTTTTTTAAGGAAAGAAAATGCATCTAGGACACTATTTACAAACCAATAACTAAAACAAAAACAAGAGACTCAAATAATTAAGTGAACAAAACAAAATAAACTAACAAAAATAAAACTATGCTACCAAAATAAAAGAAAGACCAAATAGACTCAAACATCACACAAAATATAAAATGAACACAAACACAAAAGAAAAGCATTTTTTTTTCACGTTGCTGCTGCTGCTTCTGTGCCTGTTTCCTGCACAATAACCAAATTGTTAGTTGTTTTTTTCCAGCAGAAAAGAATAACCAAATCAAAATTAAATGGACTAAAATTTAAAAAAACAAAAAATAAACTTTAATCAAAAATCTAAAACATTAGAAAGCTCAACTATACTAAAACAACTAAAACGAAACTAACGAACGCAAAATCAAAAAACCAAATGTCATCCCCGGCAATGTAATAACCCAACCCTAACTCACATTTATTTATTTAAATCATCTTTATTTATTTCATTAATCATGTTTATTCATTTACTTTATCATGTTTATTGACCTAATCACTCATGGTTATTTGCCTAACCAAATCATGTTTATTAAATTCAATTACACTCAATTTATTTTTTTATCGAACTCCATTAAGTTATTTAAAGTTTCCACCTTCATTTATCATATTTAATCATCCTGGTTGGGAGATATTTCATTTTGGGTACCACTTTGCAACTCAAGTTTAATTGGTTAATTAAATATCGGGTGAATCGATATTAGGCCTCGGTGAGTATGAATTAGTGATTAATTATTTTCTTATGTTCGCTAAAATTTAATTCCGAGCAATACAATTTTTATTTTTGTTCAACACTCCAAATAATTTTTCAAGCCCCAATTTAACCTTTTGGGCCCAAAACCTTACTAACTTTTGTTATTTCACTAATTACTTATTTTAGCATCTAATTTTAATTAGCAAAAAAAAGCTAATTTTTGGGTGGATAATTTTCAGCCACATGTAGCTATTAATTGGCAATTTATAAACACAAATATTCAGCAAAAATTCACAAACTCATTCCCCATTTTCTCTCTCTCCCTCACGCCAGAATAGGGGCAGCAGTTGTGCCACCCATTTTGGTGGTTCCAACCACTTTTTCTGCCACCTCCCAGCTGCCCCGAGTTCCCCTTGCTGCTATCTGTCTTTTTCAACACCTGAAATCACTCAAAACAGCCTCCTCCTCTCTCTAATTCAAGCCTAAAGTGAGGTATATCCTAAAACCCTAACTTGTTTTATCTTGAGTTTTATTGTTATTTTTTTTATGGGTTATGTTTGGATGATCAAATTGATAGTTATTGTGCAATTTTTATTGAGTTTGGAGATGTTTGGAGTTATGGGTATTTGATCAAGAGCATGATTTTCATGATTTTGCATTTGTTTAAATGCCACTGTCGAAAATTCTGGCAATTATAGGACTGTCAAAAAATTATGAATTTTTATTGTAGATTCTATATATTATTTGGGATTTTCTGGAAAAAGTTCATGAATTTTGGACGTGTAATCAGTGAGTTATGAAATTTTGAAGAAAACTGCCCTGTTTTGGATACGAATTTAGTAATTATGTATTAATGAAGTTGTTTATAGTTTGGATATATATGAGGCCTTAAATGATATTTTTTATTCTCATTATGGTTATTTCAAATTATTTTAAGTGAGTTTTATGTGAAAAAGAAAAAGAAAGTTAAATCAAGGAAGGGCTGAAATTTCAGGAAATTAGGGCTCACTTTGGGATTAAACTGGTAATGAATGGTCCAACCACAAATTATGATTTTTGGTGGGTAAATACTTCAGTGTGTTATCTTTCAAATGCCTCTTGAATCGTATTAATTTGAGATCTGTGGAACAAGTTATGGTCGTTTTACGAAAACTATATAGAATGAGATCAAAACTGATACACTTGTGTATTAGTCCCATTTTGGGACTCCTATTGTGGGAATCATGTTTTGTGTTATCAATGAAAGTTTTGGGGGACTTCGTAATCGTTTCCTATTAGGGTTTTAAGTCTCCATTTGAGGTCTAGAATGAAAGTTATGAATTTTTTAAGTGAACTTACCTGCCTTGGTGTTAATCAGATTATTATTACAATTTTTGTGTAGTGTATACTTGGAGGAAAATTATGAAAATTTTATTGTAGATTTTTCATGTTATTTTCAAATTTCCCAGACGATTTCATGAATTTTGGTTGAGTATTTTGAGTTTCGTGATTTTTAGAAGCATTTTGATTAATTGTATAAAGAGCAATAATAGCGATCAATTGAGATTGATCATGCACTCATTTTGTGTATTTTGGGTCATGTCATTTAAAGGGGAAATAAATATTCAGGGACTTATATGGAGCTTTTAGCTTGTTTATGAGCTTTGAATCAATTATGGATTTTACCAAGAAAATACCAAGCTTGGTGAGCTTAATAGCTTCTATCGAGCTTAATGACTCATTTGGGGTGGGATTCTATATCTAATGGATTTATGAAGGAAATATGAGAAGTGGGATGTTGTGACTCAGAAACCATATTTATCAGACCAAGTTATTGCAGTTTGTGCTATTTGAACCAAGATATACCTCTCTTGGCCTCAGACCTCTATTACATACTCAATTCAGATTGTATCAAATGTATTTATCAAGTCAGTCTAGCGTACTCGCTGTTATCTTAAACCAAGCTATACATCAGCGAGCCTTAAACTCATATCAGCAACTTATTTCAGAAAAGGCCGTAACCATTCTCTCAATTATCACCATCATGTCCTTTTCCTATATGATACCATTTATCTCATTGTGGACTATTTTACTTTCATCAATTTAGTTTTGAAGTTATATTGAAATACACGAGTTATGTATACCACTTAATTACTCAATTTCTGTTACGCATACCTTTACTTACTCAATTATGCGAGTAAGGATCATTTACTAACTACACATACTTACAATGACATTTATGAAACAGAGTTGAGGCCTAGGTATCGTTCGCCGTTATGCATAAGTGTTATCAAGTCAGAACATATGTCTCAAGTCAGATGACATTTATGAAATAGTTGACTTGTATCAAGTTAGATAATATTTTGTTTAAAGGCTCAAGGTACGTCCATTGCCTGTATCTTCAGAAAGTAGATCATGTTTATCAAGTTACAACTCCTAATGAGTTTATCAATGAATCAGTTTATACAGTGATTTGCCATTTAACTTGTGACCCCGTCAGTTATCATCTATAAGGCGTCAGCCCATCATTTACCTGCGCGGCTTCAGGCCAACTCTTGATCGGATTGGCAGGTGTACACCTATGTATAGATCATATCAGTGTAAGGGGTTCATATCCAGATAATAATGAGCAATTCAATTTCATATTACTTTCATTTTTATTTTTATTGCCAACTAAATGACTTGCAAAGACGAGTAACCATCACTAGTGTTTCTGTGGTCATTTTACAATACAGGGATGTATGTACTGAGTTTTTGCTCATATTTTCAAATTGTTTTTATGTTTTCCATTTTAGGTGATGAAGTATCCCATATTCCTCCTTTTAGCAAGCCTTTTTGAAGGTCGTCAGATGCTCACAGTGGATTCAGCATAGCATGAATATTGGAACCGACCTTAGGGTCAAGTACTTGTGTGGTATGGAATGTGAGTTAGTACATGGTATGGTTGAACTATTATGGACTTCGGTCTTGAAGTGTTTCAGTTTACTAGATTTTGTGATTGTAAGCATGAGTTGTAAGATTAAATGGTTTCAATTAGCCTTGTCCTTATCAGGACGGCGGTAGCGCCTTCGTTTACTGAGTCTTCCGCTGCAATTATCAGTAATCATGTCATTAGTATTTTGGGGGCATTACAGATTTGGTATCACAGCCAAGGTTTTAAGGACCACTGTGAGCTATCAAGTGTTTATGAGTTAACTATCAAGGTATGTATGAGTTATGTTGGACTAGTTAAATGAGTTGTTGGCTATAAGTTCATATGTATGGGCATATATGGAGGAACCATTTTCATTTGGATGACTCAATCATTTGGTAATATCATGAGATTCAAGCATGAGCAAAGTGGACTGTGGAACCATTTGGGTCACCTGTTAGAGAGGCATGCTCTCATTTATCTGGGAATTGTATTGTATGTTTTATCTGCCGTATTTGTTTAAATTTTTGTAATTGTGCACTCCGGGTGTGTAACCCATTGAGTTATGAACTCCGGCGTGTGGCCATTGAGCTATTAAAGTGTTTCTCTCCATTTCAGGTATCAATTGTAAGGCTTTAAGCCTGGGTTTTAGCCAGTTTTTAGGCAAAACTCTGTCCGTTTTGCTCCAGAATTTGAGAGTTTCATTGAGGTGAATTGATATACCTGACCTTGAGTACAGTGATGGTTGAAGTTGATGTGGGGGTTCCATTTGCAACTTCTTAAGGGATTTATACAATGTCAAGTCAAATGTGAACCTCTAGATGAGGAAATGCCTAGTGGGGCAATATCTTTGAGGTGAAGTACTATGAGAAGAACATTACAATGAGTGCTTATGTATGGTGATAACAATTAGTAGCTTATGGTGTGCTATTTGGCATTATCTGGGTGGTACAAGTAAGATTAAGCTGCCTTCTATCGGAATCATTTTGTCTTGATACTAAGTCCTTACATCAGCAATACTCCCATTACTTCATATCATTGACTTATTTATGTCCTAGCTACCTTGAATTATTCAGATGCATCATTTCTTTAAGGTTAACACTCTCTTGAGTTGTAATGGAGTGTTAATGGGAAATTTCATGTGTTGTCTGTGGGGAGTTCTTCAAACACATATGAGCAACCTCTCTTATAGGTGATTCAAACCCTGACAATCTCAGTCGTTTAATTCTCTCTTTCCATAATGGAGCCTATAATGACTCCTGGTGTACATTACTATGTGATTTGCAATTTTTCCTAAGCATATTTGACTCATTCTACTTGCAGCTTAGTCATCACTATGTTCATAGTTTTACTATTACCTACTTGAACTCCTTGCTTCTATTTGGGCACTATTCATTTATTACTTGCAAAGCCTTTGGTTGCTTCAGACCCATTCATTGAGTGCCCTTTCAACAATAAATGTATCCATATTGTTCGTGTTGTTATAGCACTATAACGTCATGCTGACATACTACTCTATGGCCATGACTTCATGTCGTTATTCAAGTTATTTTTATAATCCTTTCTTTTCTAGTACAGCCTAGTTTGGTAATGATAAACAACGATTTGTGTTATTTCCATCTGCCAGCAGTTTTGAAGTTTATATGTCTACCTAAGACTTCCATTTATTGCAAATTGTTTTGTTGATGGATGACATCATGTTCAGTCATAAGATTGACTCCTTCATCTTAACGTATTGTCTTTTCAAACATCAGATGAATAAAATTTTCCTTCTGACAGTGTTGACCCTTATCTTCGTCATTTTACTCACATACAGATACTGTATGACTTTTCAAAAGCCGCTTTGGTAACTTATTACATTTCTTCACCTTTATTACTTAATACTCTCTCTCAACTTCATAACACCATTCATTTACTTTACTATCATGACCATCCTGAATAAACTGCATGTTTTGTATATGCAGGACATTTATATGTCTTACTTGTTTCATTACGAATCCTTGCCCTTTCATTCATTCAGCTTACATGTCTATCCTTCATAACCAATAAAGAAATATCTTTGCAAGAGTTCATAGTGTGGTTGCATCTCTCTGCACTGTAGATCGCCCCTTGTCTTTTGAATTTACTAAGACCAGTAAGCAGTTGAATCTGTTATGTACAGTATTACTGGAAACATATTCATTGGGCATTCAATCCAGTTTGATTGGCATACCTTGTTATCATTATGGAGATGAACTGATTGTGTACTTATAGAAGATGACTTGTAAAGATCTTAAGGTTAGTTTGAGAAATATGGAAAGACTAGACGTGTATTTCCATGGACTGAGAGACAAAAAATCCTATTTCTGTCGTGATTTCATTATGCAAACAAGTGAACTATCATGTCAGTAATGTATTGAATATTAGTGATTTGTCAACCACACTCGGTATATCCATATCCATATTTTCAGTTGGTGGATTTAGAGATGTTTCATCTGAGGACTATCAGGATTATTTCTCCTCAAAAAAAAACATTGATTTTCAGATCAACCTAGTTCTAGGTGCTCAATCCATTTTCAAAACCCCTATCATATGACCCCCAACAGAGTCCAAAGAATTAAAGATTCAGTGGATGAATTATAAGGGATTTGTTTAACCAAGTGTGTCCCCGTGGGGAACCTCAGGTTCATACGAAGAAGAAAGACAGAACCTTATGGCTGTGTACTATGCACAGAGAGTTGCATAAGATCACTATCAAAATAAGTGCCCTATACCTTGAACAAATTATTTATGGGATTAACTGCCAGCAACAGATGTCTTTTCCAAGAATGATTTAAGGTTCGGATATCACATCTAAACCATGCAACCATAGTTTATCTTTTGCAAGCATGCCATCTTATTATAGTAATTCTTGTTTGCTTGTCTCATCTTTAAAACTTGATACTATCCAATATTGTTTCATCTCCCTTGCATTTCAACCCGATGTTTCCTATTAGCGTGGTCTTCCATGTTTTTGCAAACCATTGTAAAATGTGCATTACATTTTGTTCAACCTTATATGGTTGTCAACATTTCTGTGCTCTTGACCTTTACTGTCTCTATTTCTTGATCTTGAGTTGTAGTTCATTTCATTAAGAGTTGATTCTCACATCTACCTTACATCTCATTTATTCATAATAATACACTCGTATAACTTGTTTTGAATTCATAATGTAATTCAACTCTCATTGGTGTGGGTGATTGCAATTGTCATAATCCCCCTTACTCTCCTTATTTTGAACTTCCACTCCGACACATATATCTTACATGCTCATCAGTAAACTCTAGCTTTTCTGTTCAATCTTATTATTGGACTTGAATTGGTTTTATGTGAGCAAAGGCACGTTTCTCATATCACTTTTTCAATTTACTTTTCCATTGGTACTTTGCTCTTTAATCTATTGATCTATCCATTGTATTTTACCGGTTCAAACTATTGATCTATTTATGGCACTCGCAATTTTCACACCTATATTTTATATCCTCATAAGTGAACTTCAGTAATCCTTATTTAATCTTATTATCGTACTTAACTTGGCTCCATATGAGCAAATGCATGTTTCCACTACAGCCTATTCAATCCGTTTATCTATTCATTAGACCTTGCTTGTTCAAGCTATTTCTTTATCCATTGTACTATGTTTATCCAATCCATTTATCTATCCATTGGCACTTTGCTCGTCTCCATTTATCCATCTGTTACACTTTGCTTGTCCAATCTAGTTGTCTATCTATTGCATTTATCTTGTTCCTTGTGGCTATAAAGTCACCTAGTGAAGCTCAGTTGCTTGTCATCTTGTTTCCAATTCATCAGTTAAACCTGAGTATAACCATCCCATCTTTCTCCTTGGTGGATTATTTATTGGACCTTTTATGATCTATATTTATAAACCACAATTCTTGTGGCATTATGCTTCAGAATTCATGATACACCTATGGTTATCTTTATTCGAACCACCCAATGATAACCTCTTCTTTATTTGCCTTTTCTAGTCTCATTGTTCATTTCTTTTGTATGCAATAGTTCGATCGGCTGAGAAATTCATCACTCTCATCCCTAACCATGGTCATTTTTTTGGTCTGTTATCAACTGGGAGCAGATCCTTGAGGAGTCTGATGAGGGGAGATCATGTGATGCATTAGGAAAATCAAATGGTGACATTTTGATAGGAGCATAATCTCAAGCACTGTCTAATTATATTGGAGGCAGCCAGAAGAAACATTGAGTATAAGGTCAGAGCTACTCCAAGCAAGCATTAAGAGGGAAAATTCAAGTACATGTCGAGGTGATACAAGGTCGACAAAACAGTTGTGCTGACAAAACAAAGAAATAACCAATGTCTCATATGCGATATAAAGTATTTTCAACGGCTTATCTAGTCAAGGGTGTCAGGAGACTGGATATCAGCGATAATTGAGTCCTCGTTACTTTGAACTTTATGAGTCAGCGGTGTAGAATACCTCCTTTGCAGTATCACTTTTGAAGCAAAGTAATTGAATTCTTTGAGGCTATTGTGTGAAAAGTATCTGGATCTACTACTGAAACATGGGATTAAGAAGTTATACAATACGTACACCCTTAGTCAGTGTTCATTTGGCAAATTATACCCCTTCAGAGGGAAGCAATGGGAACCAATGGCCCATGTGTTTTAAAGCAGCATTGCATATAGTTGACAAGTTTTACAAGTTTCGATGACGAAACTCTTTAAGGGGGGAAAGGTTGTAATAACTCAACCCTAACTCATATATATTTATTTAAATCATCTTTATTTATTTCATTAATCATGTTTATTCATTTACTTTATCATGTTTATTGACCTAATCACTCATGGTTATTTGCTTAACCAAATCATGTTTATTACATTCAATTACACTCAATTTATTTATTTATCGAATTCCATTAAGTTATTTAAAATTTCCACCTTCATTTATCATATTTAATCATCCTGGTTGTGAGATATTTCATTTTGGGTACCACTTTGCAACTCAAGTTTCATTGATTGATTAAATATCGAGTGAATCGATATTAGGCCTCGGTGAGTATAAATTAGTGATTAATTATTTTCTTATCTTCGCTAAAATTTAATTCCGAGCAATACAATTTTTATTTTTGTTCAACACTCCAAATAATTTTTCAAGCCCCAATTTAGCCTTTTGGGTCCAAAACAAAAGCCCAAAACCTTGCTAACTATAGTTATTTCACTAATTACTCATTTTAGCACCTAATTTTAATTAGCAAAACAAGCTAATTTTTGGGTGGATAATTTTCAGCCACATGTAGCTATTAATTGGCAATTTATAAACACAAATATGCAGCAAAAATTCACAAACCCATTCCCCATTTTCTCTCTCTCCCTCACGCCATAACAAGGGCAGCAGCTGCTGCCCCTTTGTGCCACCGATTTTGGTGGTTCCAGCCACCTCCCAGCTGCCCCGAGTTCCCCTTGCTACTAGCTATCTTGTCCAACCCCTCAAATCACTCAAAACAGCCTCCTCCTCTCTCTAATTCAAGCCTAAAGTGAGGTATATCCCAAAACCCTAACTTATTTTATCTTCAGTTTTATGGTTATTTTCTTTATTGGTTATGTTTGGATGATCAAATTGATAGTTATTGTGCAATTTTTATTGAGTTTGGAGATGTTTGCAGTTATGGGTATTTGATCAAGAGCATGATTTTTATGATTTTGCATTTGTTTAAATGTCACTATCAAAAATTCTGGAAATTATAGGATCGTCCAAAACTTCTGAAATTTTTACTGTAGATTCCTTATATTATTTGGGATTTTCTGGCAAACTTTCATGAATTTTGAACGTGTAATTAGTGAGTCATGGAATTTTGAAGAAAATTTCCCTATTTTGGATACGAATTTAGTAATTATGTATTAATGAAGTTGTTTAGAGTTTGGATATATATATATATATATATATATATATATATATATGAGGTCTTAAATGATCTTTTTTTATCTGATTGTGGTGATTTCAAATTATTTCAAGTGAGTTTTATGTGAAAAAGGAAGAGAAAGTCAAATCAGGGACGAGCTAGAATTTCAGGAAATTAGGGCTCAGTTTGGGATTAGACTGGTAATGAATGGTCCAGCAAAAAATTATTATTTTTGGTGGATAGATATTTCAGTGTGTTATCTTTAAAATGCCTCTTGAATCGTATTAATCGGTGGTCTGTGGAAAACGTTATGGTCGTTTTACGAAAACTGCACACTTGTGTTTTAGTCCCATTTTGGGAATCCTATTGTGGGAATCATGTTTTGTGTTATCAATGAAAGTTTTTGGGGAATTCATAATATTTTCATATTAGGGTTTTAGGTCTCCATTTGAGGTCTAGAATGAAAGTTATCAATTTTTTAAGTGAACTTACCTGCCTTGGTGTTAATCAGATTATTATTACAATTTTTGTGTAGTGTATACTTAGAGGAAAATTCTGAAAATTTTATTGTAGATTGTTCATATTATTTTCGAATTTCCCATAAGATTTCATGAATTTGGGTTGAGTATTTTGAGTTTGGTGATTTTTAGAAGCATTTTGAGTAATTATATAAAGAGCAATAATAGTGATCAAGTGAGATTGATCATGCACTCACTTTGTGTATTTTGGGTTATGTCATTTAAAGGGGAAATAAATATTCAAGGACTTTTATGGAGCTTTTAGCGTATTTATGAGCTTTGAATCAATTATGGATTTTACCAAGAAAATACCAAGCTTGGTGAGCTTAATAGCTTCTATTGAGCTCAATGACTGGGATTCTATATCTAATGGATTTATGAAGGAAATATGAGAAGTGGGATGTTGTGACTCAGAAACCATATTTATCATACCAAGTTATTGCAGTTTGTGCTATTTGAACCAAGATATACCTCTCTTGGCCTCAGACCTCCATTACTTACTCTATTTAGATTGTATCAAATGTATTTATCAAGTCAGTCTAGCGTACTCGCTGTTATCTTAAACCAAGCTATACATCAGCGAGCCTTAAACTCATATCAGCAAATTATTTCAGAAAAGGCCGTAACCATTCTCTCAATTATCACCATCATGTCCTTTTCCTCTATAATACCATTTATCTCATTGTGGACTATTTTACTTTCATCAATTTAGTTTTGAAGTTATATTGAAATACACGAGTTATGTATACCATTTAATTACTCAATTTCTGTTACGCATACCTTTACTTACTCAATTATGCGAGTAAGGATCATTTACTAACTACACATACTTACAATGACATTTATGAAACAGAATTGAGGCCTAGGTATCGTTCCCCGTTATGCATAAGTGTTATCAAGTCAGAACATATGTCTCAAGTCAGATGACATTTATGAAATAGTTGACTTGTATCAGATAATATTTTGTTTAAAGGCTCAAGGTACGTCCATTGCCTGTATCTTCAGAAAGTAGATCATGTTTATCAAGTTACAACTCCTAATGAGTTTATCAATGAATCAGTTTATACAGTGATTTGCCATTTAACTTATGACCCCGTCAGTTATCATCTATAAGGCGTCAGCCCATCATTTACCTGTGCGGCTTCAGGCCAACTCTTGATCGGATTGGCAGGTGTACACCTATGTATAGATCATATCAGTGTAAGTGCTTCACATCCAGATAATAATGAGCAATTCAATTTCATATTACTTTCATTTTTATTTTTATTGCCAACTAAATGACTTACAAGGACGGGTACCCATCACCAGTGTTTTTGTTGTCATTTTACAATACAGGGATGTATATACTGAGTTTTTGCTCATATTTTCGAATTGTTTTCATGTTTTTCATTTTAGGTTATGAAGTATCCCATATTCCTCCTTTTAGAAAACCTTTTTGAAGGTTGTCAGATGCTCACAGTTGATTCAGCATGGCATGAATATTGGAATCGACCTTAGGGTCAAGTACTTGTGTGGTATGGAATGTGAGTTAGTACATGGTATGGTTGAACTATTATGGACTTCGGTCTTGAAGTGTTTCAGTTTACTAGATTTTGTGATTGTAAGCACGAGTTGTAAGATTAAATGGTTTCAGTTAGCCTTGTCCTTATTAGGACGGCGGTAGCGCCTTCGTTTACTGAGTCTTCTACTGCAATTATCAATAATCATCTCATTAGTATTTTGGAGGCGTTACAGGCAACAGCGCCAAAAACTTGTTGTGATTTTTCAAAAAAGTCAGTTCTCACCGCAAGGCACGGTACTCATTTTAACACTTGAGGGCCGATCCGCAGGGATGGTTGTGGAATTAGGTTACCAAAAATTCTAACCTAATTTAAAACTAGATGCTAATTAACTAACTCCAAGGTTAAGTTATTCTACAAATTAATGGACCAAATAAACAAAATTGAATTATGAAATTGTAAACCGTAATCTTTGCCAAATAAGGAGCTCCAAACAGTAACAAATTTGAGCTCCCCAACACCTAGTCGTAGTTGACCAATAAAAGCACTGTGATTTGGTTGCTAAAATGAACAAAAATGGAACAACAAGCACAGCAAGTCGTAAGGAAAGAGAACATGAACGAACCAGGGTCACCAAAAATCGAATCAAAGAGCACTCATAACAGAGCGTCCAAAATCAAAACTAGGGAAGTGACCTAAACTGTTAAACGTTTACTTTGAACAATTTCGAATACGAAACTACAATTTTCAGTTGAATCCAATAGCCCAAGCCAAAACTAAGAATTGAAACCCTAATCTGAAACTGGGGAAAAAAAAACAACAATTGAGAATCGAGAACTAAATCTAAGCGCTACTCCTAATGTACTCTACGCTAATCCTCCTCCTGATTCTTAGCTTGCGACGCCATTAAAACACAACCCCCTAAAACGCTGCCCTTCTCTGTTCGACTGCCTCCATTATTCGAATTAATTACCGTCCAACGCATTGTAACTGTCGCCTTGACGATGGGGGTGATTAAGGAACATGAAGGAGGAGAGAGCGAAGCGAAACTGATGTTGATGAAGGCATAAGGTCTCATTCTACTGCTCTATTTCGAGCTCTGTTCTTTTCGGGTTCTTCTGGGTCCGTAATGGAGAAGCAGAACAAAGTGTTGGGGGGGTAGAAGGCCAAGTTGACGTGCCGCTCACATGCCATGTTAAATGAAGTTGAAGAGGCTAGCTGGTTGGACCAGAGAAAGGAACAGGAGGGACCGAACTGGGCACGAGTTGGCCCGGGCCCACGAAGGGGAGAAGCATAGGTAAGAGGGGGAAGGGAAGACAATGGGGCGCCTAGGCCACCAGAGATTGGGCTTCGCGATGTTCCTATTTCCATAACTGATCCAATTTGCCTCTTCCTCCTTTTGGCAAATAATTTAACCATTTCTTCTAATTTTCAAATTCCTACAAAATACACAACATATATATATATATTAAAATCATAATTAATAATTTATTTCGAGTAATTATTAGATAATAAAAGGGTATAAAATATCATAATTTATGGTTGAACAATAAAGATCTTGAGGATTGTATATTTGAACGTGTTCAACTTCTAACGGTGAATCTGGATGGGGTCTCACCTCCTTAGTACAAGAGGATTTCGGAATATATCGAGCCCTCGAAGTGGGACATCGCCTCGATTGACAGCTGGGAGGTGGTGCCCATCCAGTGTGATCCTCAAGCCCCTTTTATGCGAAAGAAGAAGCATTATAAACAAAAATAATGGAAAAAGAAAGAAAGAAGAAAAGGAGGAGAAAGTACCTCATCCTCCTAAGGATGACATCAAATGAAGAATTTCGCAAATGCCTTAGTTGCATAATGAAATAGCGCACCATCATACTAGATTGCTCCTAGTTGTACTAAGAAAAGGAGGCTAATAGGTAGTGCAGGAAATTGACTAATGAAAGAAAAGAAAGGAATGTACTTACCCCCATAAATACGGGAGGAAAAGGAAGCTCGGGGCACTCAAACTCCAGCACCAGTGAAATTTCTACATACTGCTCAGGTTCTCCCTCTGGTGTTACATTAACATCTAAGTTGGGCATTGAGCATAGACAAATGTGCCCTAGAAGAGAAAAGTAAGGTAAAACGACATCACTTAAATGTCAAAAACAAAAGGCATAGGGTAATAGATTACCAAGTGGGTCATAATCCACTGAGCATGCCCCATAGTCACCCTCATCGTCAATAAAGTCAACACAATGACGACTCACCTTTATCTCCGCCATGTCTATCTCTACTATAGCTACCATACCTAGCAAATGGGTCATTCGGTTCGGGTACGGGTCGGGTCATGTTCGAGTTAAGTGACATTTCAGGTCGTTTCGGTTTGGGTCGGGTATGGTTCTGGTCGGGTCGATTTCGGATCAATCAACTTTTGGCCAAATACACTCGTCATGCCAAAACAAACAACTTTGTAGAAAATTTCGGGTCGGGTATGGTTCGGCTCAGGTCAATTCGGGTTTCGGGTCCACTTTCGGGTGAGCATATTTCGGGTGTCGGGTCGGGTATGGGTCTGGGTCATTCGGTTCGAGTTTCGAGTCTTGGGTCAGTCTCGCCAGGTCCAATATCTACTACGGACACCATTCTAGCATGAAAATAGAGTGTAGAGGATCCATTGGAACGTAAAGAGCCCAGTAGTGGAGATTTTGAGGTGATACCCATTCACCTAAATAAAGCAAAAAGGTCCTTTCATCAACATACATCTCTAGTGTAATATTGGATTGACTCGATTTTAGGGGGGACCGCACGAGTACCCCACGGGTGGAAGTTAGCCTATAAAGCACTAGTGTCACAATAAAGTGTGAAGAATGATAAGAAAAACCAGCTATCATACCATTGTTAAGTTATCTATAGCTCTCCAAAGGCGTATTAAAACTTCCACTGAATTTGATTATCTTTTGTCCATGAAAGCATCGCGGGAAAACGGTTAGGTTCTCGGCATCCGGAGGATAGACCCTGGAAATATCTATAGAACCAAGGCTGAAAACAAAAGAGAAAAGAAGAACAACAAAATTATGATGAGAGTTTCGGAATAAAAAGTAAAATAGAATAGTTGGGGTATAATTACCTTGATTACTGTCCGCAAAGCACCGAGAGGCAAACTGGAGTTCTTTTTGCCTTAGGTTATATTAATCTTCTGAACTCCACTGCACATGCCCACATGAGAGTGGTATACGTAGCCACTCCCCAATTCAAGTGTCTCACCTTGTCCAAATCAGCCAACTTAACCAAGTAGTGAAAATAGCAGTGGTTACCTAGTTCGATAAAGATGGTGGTGCCAAGTAGAAGAGCTAGAATGATCCAAGAATGTTAGTTAGGTGTATGCGCGGCCCAACTAGCACTATCTTGCATTAGTGTAAAAATAATGGTGTAGAGATAGCCACCCCAATGGGGTATATTCCCCACAACATGGCCAAAAAGCTCAAAAAGGTAAGCCTAATCATGGTGAATGTCTTCTTGATACACTAATGGGCCACTAGAAAATCCAAGACCTGATAGTATAACAAAATCAAAAATGGTGATAGTTATCTCCCCCAAAAGGCAAATTAAGGGTGTTAATAGTATCCTAAAATCTTTCAACAATTCCACAAGTGACACAGCGATTGATTAGTTGGGATATCCCTTCTAAAGCTGAATAGAAAGATCTTAAGCCTACATTGTCTAGAATGGTCCAGACTCAAATTTCCCGATAGCTTAGGTCAGTTATGAACTTTTAGGGGCACCTCTACCCTTGATAAGGTCTTCCTGAAAGAAGAAGAAAAATTCGAGGCGATAAGCAAAAGAAAGATAAGGGAACATTCGCCTTCTTCATAGCAGTTTGGCTACAGGCATGGCATTTGATCTCAATAAGAAGATCAGTGTCATCCCAAGCTTCAAGGGGGATCGTCATTCCCTTTTAATAAAGAAATCTTGTGTAATTCTTTCATGACAAGATCGGCAAGGAGGATGAGCTCTTCTTAGACTCATACTTGAAAGCACTTGAGAGTAATGAAACAAGAGAAAGCAAAGGCAAATGAAAAAAGGAGAAGAAGCACCATTTAAAAAGTGCATTTAACAATCCATAAGTCAAGTTATTTATAGGCAAAATGAGGAGGAAGAAGCCAAAGGAGAACTCGGCCGAGTTCCCCACAAATCACATAGGCATATTCTTTCACAATGAGCTCAAATGTAAGCAAAAAGCAAAGGTAGAAACAAAGGGATGCCAAGCATTCCCCACCTCTCACATGAGCATATTCCCTCTACAAAGAGCCAAGTACTCAAACAAAAGGAAGAAAGCAAGCAAAGAAGACAAACCAAGGGGAACTGGTTGAGATCTCTATGGCTAAGAGAACTTACAAGCATCAAAAGAACACAACCACGAAACACAAAGAAGGAAAAGCCAAAGCAAGAAAATGGTCAACAAAACCCAGTCGGGTTCGCACCACCATTTGATCATGTTTCTTTTGGAAAATACAAATGAAGAAGAAGCCAAAGCAAAGGGGATTCAAGGGATAATCTACATCCAAAGCGTACATGGAATATTACGAAGAAAAGAATGGGATACTTAGCATTTCAAAATATTCAAAGAAAAGAAGCCAAAGCAAAGGAGATGCAATGGATAATCTACATCCACGAGCATCTGAAGCATATAAGCAAACAAGAATGGAATACTTAGGAAAGTATTTCAAAATATTCATCAAAGTCAAAAGCTAACACCAATAGTTTTGATATAATGGGACATCTCATCATCTGCTTGACTGACAAAGAAACCCACTAATCCAACGAAAGGATAAATTCACAAATTTGTCTTACTCCAACAATGCGAAAACCTACTCGACCGGCAAAGAGGTCTACTACTCTAGCGATATGGAAATCCGCTAATCCAGTGAACGGATGAATTCTCATATTTACTTGACCTCAAAAAAGGTATGCTACTCCAGCGATACCGAAACCTACTCAATCAACAAAGAGGTCCACTACTCTAGCAATATAAAAACCTGCTAATCCAACAAAAGAATAAATATACAAATTTGCTTGGCCAGCAAAAAAGTCCGCTACTCCAGCGATACAGAAACCTGCTCGACCGACAAAAAGGTCCGCTACTCAAGCGACATGGAAACCCACTAGTCTAGCGAAAGGATAAATTCATTAGTTTGACCGACAAAAGGTCAACTACTCCGACAAGAAGGAAATCCACTAATCCACCAAGTTAACGATAAATGCATTAGGCATTGTCACAGCAAAGGTAGTCAAGCACCAAGTCTCGAGATCCTCAGCAACCATGCATGGATTCTACATTATCACAACTAGACAGACAATTACAAGAAGCAACTATTACTTTGACCTTTGTCATACTCCGAATCGACCAAAGTGGGGGCTAGCTATAGATGCCTAAAAATGGCATTTTATTTTGATAAGACTGATGACAAAAATAATAGCCTAATTTGAGTACTTAGTGGCCCAATAGAATGATAGCCTGAAAATAAAGAAAAGGAAGACAAAACAATGCCATGGGAGGAGTTGGCCCAATCATCCAGTCTTATAGTGAATCCGATCGGGTTCCTCATAAGGAGAACCTGCCTACGTTCCTCTTCTCCCTTTTGCAAAGACCTGTTCTTATTAGGCTAAGTCAAATAAACCCCCCACTAGATTGAATTTTCACATTTGATTAAACTAATTTCGGTTAATTAATTAGAGTTCTAGTTTATCAAGTTAGTCTGTTTAGATTAAATTTAATTGGAATAGGACAAGGTTTCCCTTTCCTAGGCTAATTCACATAGCCCCCTCAATAGCTATAAAAAGGGAGCTCACCCCTTGATTAAGGGGATGACAAAAAATCATTAGAGTGACACAAAGCAAGAGAAAAGAAGACAAAATTAGAATGAAAGCGAGAGCTGGTGTTAGGAGAGAGACCACACATCAATTTCATAAAGCATCTTTTACTCGGTTCCTAGAATATTCAGGTAGGCTTATCCTAAGGGCATGTTTTATAACCTTCTCTCCCTACTCTTTACTCCTCATTGAATTTGTTTGATTGTAGTTTGGCAAATATATAATCTTTTAGTTAGTTTCATCCCCGCCCTCTGTAACAATTTGAACACTATTTCTTTTATTTACTTTTGGATAACATTGTATTTTGATTATATGAATTCTAGTTTGTTACATGAATGTATTTTAGTGTGATTAAGTTTTAGTTTCCCGTATTGATTAGTAATGGTCATCAATGATGATGAGTGGAGATGAGATGTATCCCATCACATCACCATACCATCACCCCCAAATCTAGAACCTCAGTTCAAGACCAAGATTCAGGATGGCCCCTACACTAGGGAGTACTTAGCGGCCTTTCTAAAACCCTTTTGAAGCAGTGTGAATTTGTCCCTTCGGTGTCCTCATCACTATGATCTACTTCAAAGGGTGGTATGGTTAGTAAGCTTTCCTAAAACCCACTAGCAACTCTATTAGCTACAAGATTAGTGCTCCTTTTTCTTTATCGTTCCATTCAACATCTGCTTCTGTGTTAATTATGTGGAAACAGACTTACACGCTAGCAATGGAATCACTTGGACTAAAATCAAGGTTTGGCTCTAGCCTAGGAACCTGCTTGGGTTCATGGACCAAACACGTACCTCGATTCTGACTAGGATAGAGAAGCTGTTGGGGCCCAAGCCATGAACGCTAGACCTAGCCTTGCCCAGGGAACCCGGCTTGGTTCCTTAGCCAAGTCCAAGACCCAAATTTCTTGTGATTCTGTGGGCCCAATTCTACATACCATGTAATAAAAAATAAAAAATAAATATGCTTTCTAAGAAAAACATAAAGTACTTAGCACACGCGTCCGACCCTTCATGCAAGGTCGCACCCTCAGGGAGATGGATCCTTACATCTTGCTCATAACTTTTTAATTGCTTATCAGAATTGATCTTATAATATATCATTGGAAAGACATTTCAATAAGGAATCAATTCATGTAGACTCAAGTATGGCATGATCCCAGTTTAGGGCCAAAAATATGGCGCAAATCGTGAGAAGGTACTATTAGCATGATTGTGGGCCTAGCAGCATCTATTGGGGATTTTGTTAGGCCCCAACAGGATTTGCGAACATTCTGCCACCTTGTAAATTTGGCCAATCATATATTTTGACATCAATGGCTAAATGGATTGCTTTGGAGTAGATTAGTGCATAGCAATGTGCAACTCCAGTAATCCTGCTCTTATGATATCATGCTCTAGTTCATAGGTTCAAGCTGTTATGCCTATAAATAGCTCTAAGATTGGATTTTTTTCCTTTTTTTGAAATTATTTTGACCTTTTTATGTTTTTCAATGCCTTCTAAAATATTTAAGGAATATTTTTCCATAGAGAAATTTTTTATTTGCGAACTAGCTATTAGAAATTCAAATATGATGTCATTTTACCCTTGGTGGGTTGGGTGATTGTCATTACTGGCCGATGATGCACTGGACATGCAAAGATACAATCAATCTAAAATCCTGAGCGCACCAATTTGGTGCTTACAAGGAGACATGATACTGCTGGAGTTTCTAATGAACCTTCTATAAAAAGAGACTAGACCATGAAAGCTTCTCATATCGAGCATGCTTTTAGGGACTAGACAACTTTTGATTGCCACTTAGATCCATTGGATAGTGATATTGTACCCTAGGAAAGCTTTTCCTTCTCAAGGACCTTCATGACTTGCAACAAGTGCTCTATGTGTTCTTTTGTCTTGTTGTAAATAAGAATATCATCAAAGTAAACAATAACAAATTGGCCAAATGAAAGGCCTCAATACCTAATTCATCAACCTCATGCAGTTGATGGGTGCATTGCATAGGACACTCATAGAGGGTTCTATTAACTTTCCCCTCTTCCCCTTCTCCAATCCTGATTTGGTAATAACCATTCTCAAATCCACCTTGAAGAAAACTTTGGACCTATGTAATTCATCAAGCATATCTTCAAGCCTTGGGATGGTTTGTTCGTACTTGATGGTCATTTTGTTGATAACTTTACTGTTAACACACATCATCATACTCCCATATTTCTGAGGCACAAGCAGGGACGGGCTACACATGGACTTAGGCCCTCCCTTACTGTGTATTTAGCTACCAACTCCTTAACTTACCTATCACCTGAACTTGCCTATGAATATCTTGAATGTCCTTGGGGGTTCATTTTATGCACAGTTTTGTTGGGTAAGTTGGCTCCTAGAATAGGGTCAATGTGGTGTTAGATAGATCTTTTGGACATAGGCCAGGGGGCATTTGCTCATGAAAGATATGCCCGCATTAGCTAACTATGGTGCCTATTCTAGGATGGAGGAGACTGTCAGGCTCAGATTCTACTTAAGACCGTAGAATTCATTCTCTACAAGCAATAATCAAACCAAACTAGAACTAATTGTCAGGTGATAGTAGGTTTTGGATGAGATTTAGAACTAAGAAGTTGTAGTGGTGCCCCCAGGAATGGTCGATCAAGAATGACATCAGAGAGATTAAAAACTGAATTAATAACTGCCTCTAATCTCCAAAAAAAAATCCCAATTGTCACCTCTTATCCTTTCTCATTCAATCACGTCCCTCCCTTCACCACCTGCATAGAAATGCTTTTAGGCAAACCTTCTAGCTTTATTGGTTCTGCACTTTTTTTCTTAGTAGATAGTTGATTCCATCTCTAATTTTTGTCTCAGTTCCAACACAAAAATTCTAACCAGAAATAAACATTTTTAGTGCCCACTTCGTCCAACTTTGTCTAATGGATAAGACAGAGGTCTTCTAAACCTGAATTGCCCTTTTAGATATTCCTCATTGTCCCTGTAGGGTAGAATGCCTCCACCTATTTTGACTTATAAAATAATACAACAATCATGATAAGATGCCTTAAGTGCTCTCCTAGTGTAACACCCCAACTCATAATCACTTGGTTAACCTTAATTATCTAAACTTTAATGGCTAATACCATGCAAGAATGAGGTTAGGACGTTACCACCATCCTAGAGAGGATAAGGCTCAATTAATTTATTTAACATAAACATTACAACACACTTTAGCTTACATTAAGACCAAATGGTGCACAATTTATATATGCACAAACTCAAATAAAAGTCCAACAACCCATAAAGCTTTCATTTTGATGATCTGTGACTTTATAATTTGGCACTATGAGCTTGTCTAAACTTCATTAACTGTCTACTCACCTTTTTGGTGTTGTTAGGTAAGGACTTCACAATTTATTTACCTAAAAATATAAAACACAAGAATATTGGAATAATAAGCTTACGATCAATATGTTTACTTCTGTGTTATAAAGATAAAATTTCATTTTTCAGTGAGCGCACATATTTCAATTCATTTCAGTTCGAAATGATGGGAGAGAGAAAATTGTGCTAATAATTGTTATCGGTTATTATCAGAAAATGGAATCCAAATTGATGAGCTCATATATACAATGTGATCATTGAATAGGTGCACATCTCCTTAGCCGATCGAGAAGTCTAGGCTGAAGTCGTGTAAGTGAACTATGCCTTCATGATTGATAGCTACTGGATCCGCTTGATTATGTGGCAAAACAATGCCTAAAAATGATTTATTAAATAACTATATATTATGGGATTTTTGATATTTACAAAAATATGTGAAATTTCAAAAGGTACAGGTAGTAAACATACATTATGTTGTGAAATATGCTTCCGCCTTAGGTATTTATTGCGAGTGGCTTGAAGGAAATGGCTTCATTTTCTGGTCCAAGAGACTTAGTATTATTAGTGTACGATGAATTTCATGGTGTCCATTTTGATAATTCTATTTACATAGATGAATAACACTTGTGCACATTTATCAATATGATATGTATATAATTAATGGGTTTTCAGATTTTACTTATCATAATTTATGGATTCTCTAACTTTAGTAGTTATCGTTGTGGTTCTTATTATTGTTATCATCATCATCATCTTTATTATCATATTAGGTGATGCTTTTCTCTTGTTCTTTTTATGAGCTTCCAATATCTACCTCACTTCTTTTATTGCCAATTAATTAGGAAATAGTTAAATTAAATAAAAAAAAGTTTGTCTGATTTGTCTCTTCACAATGAGTAAATTATGATGTGAAGTTAGAAGCTAGAAGATAACCCTTACAGAAGTATAACTCTCATTAAGTACCATAAGGAATTGAATGATTTTCTGTTCCTGAGCATATTTCTCTAGTTTTACGTTAATATCACACTCACACTTGCTACAACCATATCTAGGCATTGCATCAACTGCAGAAACTTCATCCCAAACTTTCTTTGATCTGTTGAATCATGATATAATGTCAAGATCTCCTTGAGAGATACAGGAAACCTCTTTCTATGCTTGAAACAGCCTAGCCTTATTTGACTGACCATATCTCTCCTCTAATTCCTTCCACATATCACTAGCTTTAAAACAAAACAGCACACTATCTTTGATATTTTTATAAAGAGAATTGAGTAGCCAGGAAAGTACCATACCATTACACCTCTGCCTATAGGGAAGCAATGGTGAATTTGCAGCTGGTTTTGCATATGATATACATAAATAAAACAGGTCTTATGCTTTGCTGATAATGTAATCTTCACAGAGCTCCTCCAATTCTCAAAGTCTTCTTTATTGAATACATCTGCTACCAAGGATTGGCCTGGATGATTTGATGAATGCAAGAAAAGCAGATCTGATGGTTCAATCTGAACTTTGTTGTTTCTAGTCATTGCCATTGAATAGGATCTCATACAAGAAATCGAGATTTAAAGAGAAACTATATGAATCAAATATTATTAAGCTAAATCGATTGATGATGCAAAACTACCGATTAATTTATCAAAGAAAACTTTGACGAGAAAGATTTCTCAGCTTAATCAGTTGATGAGAACAAATCAACTAATCGAAAAAGAAAGAAGATGGACCAAATTTTGATTCAGGATCTTAAAACTGTGCTATGATACCATGAAGGATTTCATGGAGGAAGTTAGAGAGAGAAAGAAACATGAGGAGAGAGAGTGAGAGAGAGCTTCGCATTATTGTCTGAGAGCAAATGCAACCAGCAGCATTAGCTCATTATAAACCAAGATTTATACAATTTCAACCAAGCTGATTTCATGCCTAAAGTGAGCGCTAACAAACTTTTAACAAAATGGAAAATATCAGTGGGATGAATCTCGCAACAACTTAATAGCTATTAGTTACTAATTCCAACATTTTACAAAAAGAGTAATTTCTCTAGCAGATTATACCTTAACTACTTGTAAAGAAAGTTACTATTACTATGAGTTGTGAGAAGCTCCTCATTTCCTGTCAAATATAAAATTAATAGAAAAAGATGAGTTTTTAACATTTTACATCTTTTTGTTATGAAATTAATTTAATTATCTTATTGAAATGTATTTTATCACTTTGCTTGATTCATCATTCGTTGAATTTCTTTTCTTTTCTAATGTTTGACCGTTTGGTGAAGGTTACAATTTGTAGTTGTGTTTACGATTCGCAGGGTTTTCTTAGTAATCTCCATCTGTGATCACTGTAATTTGTTTCTTAGTAATCTCTATTTGTGTTTATGATTCATCTTTGCTTCTTGTTGTTTTCTTGAGGGGATTCGTGTTAAGCTTGTCGAGAGTTACAAATTTAACTACGACTTCGGTTATTAAATACTTTTTATAGCGTAGGGAAGTAGGGATCGATCCACAACGAAAGATTGTTTTAAAAAGGCTAGCTTAATCCTAAATGATTTTACTAATCCAATTTATTAAATCTAGACTTAATAATTCTAAAATAATAAAAATCTAATGAATAAAAATCTGAAAAAACACCCAATGATGCTCCTAAATATTTTGGATTGTATTATGGAACGAAAACAGTAAAAAGCTTTCCTAAATAATCTAGAAAGATAAAATCAGAATAGTTACTGAAATTCTAATTAAAAATCAAAACAGCAAATAATAATCAGAAAATAAATATTAAAAATGTCAAACAGTAACCTAAAATATTATTCTTCAGGTCTATAAGCTTATAATTCCTCAATTGTGTCCAAATAATTTCATAAAAATCAAATTAGAAAATTACCACAAAATATCAATGCAGAATATTAAATCTGAAATTAGAAATAAAATAATCTACATAAATATAAATACGAAACTAATCAAGAAAATTACCCTAATCCTAGGACAGAATTTTCTGGACTTAAAAACACCTAATAACCATGAATTAACAATGAAAATCGAAATTTTCAGAATTAATAACCTAAAAACCTGCACATATCGATTTCACAAAATAATTCTGAAAAATTATCAATTAACTTCCAAAACTTGCGAAATTAAATATGGGAAGACTAGGACACTCTATAAACTCTAGGAACTAATAAAAATCGAAAAAGAACAAAATTAACAATTTTTAGTCTAATTTCTAACAAACTAGTAATTAAATACTAAAACTGAATATAAATCAATCTAAAATTATAACCACTCTAAAAATCAAAATCTAAACCATCTAAAATTACCTAGACGCTCCTAAAAGACTATACTTTTGGGAAGGGGGGGTCAATTGAAATTATATTGAAGCTAATAAAAATAGAACAAAAATTAACAAACTAATCAAATTAACTCTAAGTAACAAATAATGATCAAAAGTTGTCAAATTTATGAAGGATGCTTAGTATAATCTCAATCCACCATGCAAATTAATATTTATCATTGACACACAAGTTAATTTCATTCATGAGTTACACTGTAGAAGACATCCACCAACAGTTCTTCCCTATTTTTCCTTCGATTCTAGTTTAATTAGGTCCAGCCCTAATGTAAACCCTACTAGTTTTGATAACCCTTATACCAGCGCAAGAATTTAACCAAACTAGAGCATTACGTATTAGAAAAACATCATCTAACGCTTTGTAACCAATTTACCGGCAAATCGATTTAACACAGATCTAAAGCGATTACCTAATTAAAAGAGATGGGTTTGAGTCATCCATGATTAATTAGGGTGATACCTAAGCATAAAAGACTATAACTTTTACGTATTATAGTCTTCTAAACTATCAATCGAAATTGTATTAAACCAACTAGCATGCATTCTAATTAATTTAACAAGAATATCATAAACGATAAACGCTAATCGCTATAGAATCATGAATATAAATCAACTAGGCAATAAAGCATAAGACTTGTTTCAAAATAGTAAATTTAGCATGGCTTCAAGAAGATTATACTAAGCATAAAAAAAATTACTCACTCATATTAAAAATTAAATCACAAAATTCACCCAAATAATTCATGTTTAACAATAATCTAAACACCAAAAAAAAAAGAAAAAGAAAAAAAATATATAAAAATCAAAATAGGAAAAGTGGCGTGATTGATAATTATGGTGAAGGAGCTGCTGTGGGTTGTGTTAGGCTTGGAGATATTGAAGGTGGGGTTATGGTGTGAAGAGGTTGAAAGGGGGTGGAGGGAACCGTGATGATGAGAAGATGATGATGATCGTGAGGAAGATGGGGATGGCGTGATGGTGGGGAGTAGAAGGGCTGTCGTGGAGATTAGTGAATGAAGATGATGATGGTACGTGGGGGTATGATGAAGAGGAGGAGATTTATGATGAGGGAGGATGATCGATGATGATGATGGAGGTGAGGGTGGGAAGTGTATGATGCTGTCAGCTCCGGAAAAATTTTGAGGGGATTAGGCGTGGGTTTATATATAGGGAGTGAGGGAGGTTAGGTTTAATATATTAGGTTTTCCTTCCCCCCTTCCTTGGACTTCTTCTCCCTCAAGACTTCTAGCCTTATTCCAACTCTTGAAACCCTAGTCCAATTAAATAATCATGAAAATAATATTTTCCATAAATTATTATTAGACTGTCTTTTCAGCAAATCGTGTAAAATCGGAGCTTCGACGTCTTGTCTTCTCCTTTTTATTTTATTAATGCCTAACCTGAAAAATATATAAAATAAAGTAAATTAGATGCAATAATGTGTAAAATATATTCAAAATAATTAATAAAGCGATGCATGATTAATGGCTTAACAATTCGTGATTTTAGGATCTTTACTTCCAAATTTTGTGTGTATTGGGTTTCAAATTTGGTGCTGAATTTTGTTAAGTTTAGATGAATTTTGGTAAGATTACTACTTCGTGTCTGTATTTCCCTTCCTTGTGATGTGTCTCGTTCATTTTGTTGAATCCAGTTGGCTCCTTCTATTGCATGTTTGGAGTTTGTTTTTTGTGTGAATCAATTAACCATTGATTATTTTCTAAATTCAAAGTGTTTAATTTTACTAGGTGTTTCTCTGAACTTCTGCTAATTTCAGACGTTTTTGTACTTCTGGTTATGAGATTTTGTGAGTTTTGGTGCTTGACTTTTGGTTTGAGTTGATACGTGAACCGATAATCTTTTTAGTCTTTCTTCTTACTTTGCCATCAATGATTATATTTGAGTGAATTATTGCCATTTGATTTAGTAATTTCCTAGTGCAGGCGATTTTATGTCCTTTATTTAGGTTTATATAATAATATTGCACTTAGATTATTTATCTCTCTTATTTAGATGCCATTTTATATCCTTTTGTTCTCTTTAATGCTCGTATTCATCCATTAGTAAAATTAAATATTGCCTGCATTCAGTTATTTAGTGGTACTTAGACTGCATTGTTGTATTTAGAGGCTAACATTTAGGTCATATTGCGGGTGCATTTGGTTTTAAATTTTTAGTCTAGACTAATGGCTAGCAATGTGTTAGCTCAGGCCTGTCCTCCAGAGGGGAAAAGGGCTATGAAAAGAGTAGGTACCACAAAGTTGCATTTTGCACTATTGAATATTGAATCACTTACAGGCAAGTTGATAGAATTAGTTAAAGTTATACATTGCCATAAGATTGATATAGCTTTGTATTCAAGAAAATAAGTGGGTGGGGGCTAAACCTAGAGAAATTGATGGGTACAATCTTTGGTACTTGAGGCTCAGTAGAGTTAGGAATGGAGTCGGCATTTCGGTCGATAAGGACATTATTTATCAAGTTGTCAAGGTGTAGTAACCCGATCCTAACCCATATTTATTTATTTAAATCATATTTATTAATTTATTTAATCATATTTATTCATTTAATTAATTATGTTTATTGATTTAATCACTCATGGTTATTTGTTTAACCAAATCATGTTTATTAATTCAATTACACTCAATTTATATATTTACCGAATTACCTTATGTCATTTAAATTTTTCACTTTCATTTATCGTATTTAATCATCTAGGTTTAGGGGTATTTCATTTGGGTCCCACTTTGCCATTCAAGTTTCATTGATTGTCAACTCAAGTTTCATTGACTGATTAAATATCAGGTGAATCGATATTAGGCCTCGGTAACTATAATTTAGTGACTAATTATTTTCTTACCTTCGGTAAAATTTAATCCCGAGCAATACAAAATTTTTCAAATACTTCAAATAATTTTTCAAGCCCGAACTTCGCTTGTTGGACCCAAAAAAAAAGTCTAAAACCTTACTAACTTTGTTATTTCACTAATTGCTCAATTTAGCACCTAATTTTAATTAGCAAAAAGCTACTTTTTGGGTTGAAAATTTCCAGCCACATGTAGCTAATAACAGACAATTTTTACACACAAAAATTCAGCAAAAATAACAAAACTCAACTCTCTATTTTTCTCTCTCTACCTCATACCCCTTTGCAGAAAACTGCCCCTTGTGCCGCCACTTCTGGGGGGTTCCAGCCACTTTTTCGGCGACCTCTTAGCCACCCCGACTTCCCCTTGCTGCTAGCTATTACGCCCAATCACCAAAATCACTCAAAACAACCCCCTCCTCCCTCTAATTCAAACCAAAAGTAAGGTGAAATCCTAACTTGATCTTGATGTGTTTTTGGTTTTTATGATTGTTTTGGTTATGTTTTATGTTCTTGACATCAAAATAGATGTTATCACGTAAATTTTATTGATTTTGGGGATATTGATCATGGTGGGGCTGAGCCTAAAGCATGTTAAGGTTAGGGTTTTGTCATGATCAAGTTAGCTTAAGTCAAGTGATGGATTTGTATTGTTTTGGATATGATTTTGTAATCTTTAGTCTTATTGATGATTATGATGATGTTTTTGGTAATTTGGAATGATTTCAAGTGAGGATTTCTACGAAAAAAAGAAGAGAAAGCAAAAACAATGATGGCTGAAAATGGCAAAAAACAAGGGTGAATTTGAGATTAAACTGGTAATGATCAACCCAATGAAAAATTGTGATTTTTGGTGGGTAGATAGGTCAGTATGTTAGCTTTCAAATTTCTTTTGAATCGCCTTAATTCAATTCTATGGAAAAAGTTATGGTTGTTTTGCTAGAACTATGCAGGTTGAACCAAAACTGACATACTTGTGTTCTAACCCCATTTTGAGAACCCTATTATGGGAATCATGTTTTGTGTTGTAAATGAAAGTTTTTTGAGACTTATTAATCTTTCCATATTGGGGTTTTAGGCCTCCATTTGAGGTCAAGGGTGAAAGTTATAAACTTTTGAAATAAACTGACCTGCTTTGGTGCAATTAGGTTGTTGTTGCAATTTCTGTGCAGTGTATACTTAGAGGCAAATTCTAAAAAATTTACGATAGATTTCCCATATTATTTTCAAAATTCCTATGATATTTCATGAATTTTGGTTAAGTATTTTGAGTTTCGTGATTCTTGGAAGTGTTTGAGTAATTGTTTAAAGAGCAATAATAAAGATTGAGTGAGATTGATCATGCACTCATTTTGTGCATTTTGGGCCAAGTAAGGTCATTTAAGGGAGAAATGAATATTCACGGACTTTCATGGAGCTTTTAGCTTGATTAATAAGAAAGAAGAAGACAAGTATACAATTTGGGAGCTTGTTTATGAGCTTTGAATCACTTATGGATTTTACAAAGAAAATACCAAGTTTAGTGAGCATAATAGCTTCTATTGAGTTCAATGACTCATTGGGGTGGAATTCTATATTTAATGGACTTGTAAATGAAATATGGGAAGTGGGGAGAATTTTTTGATTCAGAAACCATTTATCAGACCAAGTTATTGCAGTTTATACTATTTTGAACCAATATGTATCTCTCTTGGCCTCAAACCTCTATTACTTACTCAATTCAGAATGTATCAAATGTATTTATCAAGCCAACATAGTGTACTCGTTATCTTGAACCAAGCTATACATCAACGAGTCTTAAACCCGTATCAACAACCTGTCTCAAAAAAGGCCAAAACTACTCTCCCATTTGTCACCATCAAGGCCTTTTCCTTTGTAATCTCATTTATCTCATTGTGGTCTATTTTCTTTTTGTTTACTTTATATCGAATTTAATTACTTTTATTAATTCGGTTTTGAAGTTATCTTGAAATACCAAAGTTATGTATACCATTTAATTACTCAATTTCTATTACACATACTTTTACTTGCTCAATTATGTGAGTAAGGATCATTTACGGACTACACATATCTACAATGACATTTATGAAACAGAGTCAACTCCTAGTTATCATTCCCCGTTATGCATAAGTGTTATCAAGTCAGAACATATTTATCAAGCTAGATGATATTTTTTTAAAGACTCAAGATATGTTTATTGCTTGTATTTTCAGAACGCATAATATGTTTATCGAGTTACAACTCTTAATGAGTTTATCAATGAATCAGTTTATACAGCGATTTGTCATTTAATTTGTGACCCCGTCAATTATCATCTATAAGGCGTCAGCCCATTATTTACCTGCACGGCTTCAGGCCAACTCTTGATCGGATTGGCAGGTGTACACCTATGTATAGATCATTGTTGAAGGGTTTTGAGGGGGATGGAAAAATAAATAAAAGAAAAAGGAAAATGATACCTCAAATACTCACGATTGTCAGTCGTAGTATTTTAAGGGTCGGTCCACAGGGAAAGCGGGAAATTATGGTCATTTAAAATAATTAAACTAATTAACTAGGTGAAATTATTTAACGCAATCTAACATCCTAACTCAATTAAACGAATCTAATCCTAAAACATTAAACATTAAAACAACTAATTCACTAAATCAACTAAACCTAAACCAAAGCCTATTAAACCAAATTAACTAACTAAACTTGAAATTAAACCAAATTAAACAACTAAATTGATCAACTAATCTAACCCTTGTATTGATTACTCAATTAACCTAATTAACCAAATTGAACTAACTTAATCATGATTTACGCAACTAACAACCTAATTATTATTTCAGAATTTAACACAAAGAATTAAACTTCAGGAGAGGGGAACGAAATTAACAACTGAAACATGATTAGCAAAACTGAAACAGAAGAACGAACAGCAGCAAAACAGGGGAAGGGGAAACATGAAGCTGATGAATCAAAGCAGCAGCACTCGCAGGAACAGGGCCAACGAAGAACAAGGAACCGAGCTTCAACATCAAGGGAAAGGGAAGGCAATATTGAAATTAAGCAACCTGAAGGCAAATGAAAGCAAGAAGTAAAACTCACCCTCGATGAACACCACACATAGCCATCTGAATAAACCGAAAACAGAGGAGAATCGAACTCCAAACCGGAGTTCGAGCAGGGGTGGGGGAAAAATTCGAGTGAAATCGCTCAAGATTACAGCCAAATCAACCCAAGAATTATCCCAATTACAACTGACAATTCGAAAACCAAATTTGAAAGCCCAAGAAGCTGAAATCGAAACCCTAAATGCGAAATTCGAAAACTAATCTGAAATTGAAGAACACGAAATTCGAACCCTAATCTGAAATTGAAAACGAAAATGAACACGAAATTGAACGAAATTAAAACGGAATTTAAAATCCCAATCTAACCCTAAATTACTGACCTAAAACTAATTCTAACCTATGCTGACCTTCCAACCCTAAAAATGGCGTCTTCAATCCCTTCTTATACTCGAAGCCTTCGCCTCTCGACCGTCGATTTGGTGGTTGATGTGGACGATGGCGATGAAGGTGAGGAAAGGGGGTGTACGTGGATGGTGGAGATGGAGTTGGTGGTTTCGGAGTTTTGGGAAACCGTGGGTAGAGGTGGTTTTGGAACAATCGGTGGGCTGGGTGGTGTACTTGGGGTTGCTGTGCTGGAGGGGAGAGAAAGATGACGAGGTAGAGAGAGAAGGAGGAAGGAGATGGGCATGGCGGGTCGAGGAAGCAGGGTTCTAGGGTTTAGTTTCGGGATTTCGGGTTGAGGGAAGCAGGGGAAATGAGGAAGAAAGAGAAAGACAACGCGAGAAGGGGAGGGGATAAGTGGGAACCGGTTCACTGCTGAACCGGACCGGTCCGGTTCAGGCTGGACCGGTTCGGTTTTTTCTATTTTTTCCTTTTGGCCGGTTTTTTTCTTGCTTTGGTCCGGTTCTTCAACCTTCAATTTTTTTCTTCAATTTTTCCTTGCATTTTCCGCCATTTAAACCCATTTTTCACCTTTATTCAAAATCTGCAAAATAAAATAAAATTAATTAAAAACCCTAAAAATATTATTAAAACAAGCATAAAATTGGTGGAAAAGTACCTTAAAAATATCATATTTTTGGCTCAAACAATCATATCATTGCAAGGGGTTCATATTCAGATAATAATGAGTAATTCAGTTTCATATTACTTTCATTTTCATTGTTATTGCGAACTAAATGAATTGCAAAGGCGGGTATCCATCAACAGTATTTCTACGCTCATTTTACAATACAGGAATGCATGTACTAAGTTTTAGCTCATATTTTCGAATTGTTTTCATGTTTTTCATTTTAGGTGATGAAGTATCACATGTTTCTCAATTTAGCAAGGCCTTTTGGAAGTCATCAGATGCTCATAGTGGATTCAGCATAGCATGAATGTTGGGATCGACGTCAGGGTCAAGTTGGGTCTATATTCAATATACTTGTGTAGTGTGGAGTGCGAGTTAGCAGATGGTGTAATAGCCCAACCTTAACTCATATTTATTTATTTAATAAATCCATGTAACTCATTTTTCACATTTATTTATCTCATTGAATCATCCCAGTTGGGAAAAATTCATTTCGGGTCCCACTTTGCAATTCGAGTTTCATTTACCGGACAATTTCGAGAAAAATTGATAGTAGGCCTCGATATTTATGATTTAAAAGATTAAATTATTTTTCATGATATTACATTTTAATCCCGAGCTTCCAACAAAAAAAAAAATAAAAAAAAATCAAACGCGCTCGGTTTTAGTTCTTTTCCAAACCCGAGCTCATTTAAGCCCAATTCCGGCCCAACAAGTTTCTAATTCATTTGTTTAGCTAATTACCATGATTAACTCCTAATGATAATGAGTAAAGATATTTTTTTGGGAGGGCAATTTTTAGCCAAGTATTTAAGGTCATTTTGCACCAAGTATTTACACCAAGTGGCAAAA
>JACYFF010003369.1:39235021-39262622 GCA_017589665.1 Selenicereus undatus
TGTCCTTTTGGACGGCGGTAATGCCCCTATCATTGGGTTGTCTAGATCTTAATTAAGGAGAATATAAACAGTGAAACATGTTTAATTTGGGGCGTTACAGATGGTATGATTAAGTCGATTGTATTGAAATTGAACTATTATGGACTTTGGTTTTGGAGTGTTTCAGTTTAATAAATATTGTGATTTGAACATGACTTGCAAGACTAAATGGTTTCAGTGAGCCTTGTCCTTATCACGATGGCGGTAGCGTCTTCTATCATTAAGTCTTCCAGTACAGGTTTCCATAAATCATGTTATTAGCATTTTAGGGGCGTTACACAAGGTGAGGCATAAGAGTGACCCCATTATGGGTATTAAATTAGCGGTGGGGGCAGAACTACTAGTTGTGGTTAGTGTTTATGCTCCCCAGATAGGTTTAGTAGATGATATCAAGAAGCAATTTTGGGAGGATTGGACATGGATATCGAGTGGGTACCTTAGAGCGATAAACTTTTATTAAAAAGCGATTTTAATGGGCATATTGGACTGAGAGTAGATAGGTACAATACGACCCATGAAGGTTCCGGTTATGGTGAAAGAAACAATGTGATGCAAGCATCAAGGACAAGTTTGGTAGCCTAGAAGTTTCTAATTTCAAATTTCATATAATTAATTTGTTGTTAGAATGTTATTGGCTAGAATCAGTACTTCAATTATATTGGTCCACAGCAACCCCCTAGGTGCTTCACTTCCATTGCCTTATTCTTGTGACTTGGGGAAGGGAGCTCTAATTTTTTTGGCTATAAATTAGCCTCCTTGATTTGATATTAAAGAATGAAAGTTAGAATGTTTTTCTATCCCACAAAGAAAATCTCTTTCTTTATTTCAAGTGCTTGCGTGTTTGGATGGTGATTGAGTCAATCTTTTAAATTAATTATTGGTACTTTGCTTTACACATTGTTTGGATTGAGATAGAGAGGGAAAATTGAGAAGAAAAGAGGGGAAGGATAGAAAAGGGAGATGATTTGTACTCACCTTGTTTGGATATGTTGTAAGAGGGGATGGAGGGGAAGGGTGAGAACCATTAAAAATCTTTCATTTCCCTCCTTTCCCCCTCATTTTGAGGGTGAATAAAAGTGAGGGGAATGGAGAGAATGAGAGTGAAATGTTCCCTTTGGTTCCCCTTCCTTCCTTCACTTTTAATATTCCCAAACAAGGGAAATAAGCATTCATTAGCCTTCATTCTCCTCCCCTCCCCTTCTCTCCCCTCAATCCAAACTGACAGGTAAAGAATTAACTGATGGATTATTATGCTAAGTCTTGAGTTTTTATCTTAGTCATATCCTTTTTTATTAGCTTTTCTCCCACATTCAAAAAATCCACAAAATTTCCTTAATTCTCCTTTTGTTACTCAAGGTTTAGCTTGGCTTAGAACTTGTTACTTTTGGTGATGATTGATAGTTGTTGAAGTTTACTACTCTTATAATTAGACCTGACAAACCTGATTCGATCCGAATGACCCAAACCGACATCTGAAAGAACTGAATCGATCTTGATCTAAATCCCGAAATTGAACTGACCCAAAATTGAAGCGACTGAAATCGTATTGATCTAATTTGACTCAAAACCCGAAATGACGTGAACTAAGTCCAAATTGACCCAATGTAGACCCGAACCCAAAATGACCTGAACCGAATGAAACCTAAATCGATTCATAACCAACCGATTTCGACCCAAACACAAATGGGCCGGTCCCAAATCGACCTAATTCTGAGTTTGACCCGACCCGATTCTGCGCCCATCCAATTCAAACTTAAAGTTGTGAGTGATGATACTAACTATACAACTTTAATTGGTATTTAGGATGGCAAAAGCGAAAGAAGATGACAAAATCTTACTTTGAACAAATAAAATAATGCATTTACAATTTTGTAAGGAAATTACTTAATAAGGATTTGACTTATTTGAGTAACACAAAAAGAAATATAGAATCAAACTGTTAAAATTATTCTACGGTGTATATTGATTAGGCACAACTCTTCAATTTTTTTTAAAAAACTTTGATTTGATGGTTGGGGATAATGGGGTTTTATAGCACTATTAGTTCATCTATTTTACTACTTCCCAGTGTGATGCGTTGGGAGCAACACAATTGAAACTAAATCTTGGACGAATTAGAAGGGGATTTACACCCAACCCAAAATTCAAATTGATATGGCTTTTTTTGTGCAAGATTAAAAACTAATCCAATTAAAATATAATCTCCGATGAATTAGAAGGAGATTAAAGACTGACTCAATTGAAATGCATGGATAGATAAGCTGCTTCTAATTCATCAAACATTCTATTATGTGGGTGTGTAATATTAAACTTATACAACATATAAACTTACCTAATTGACGACCCGAAAGTAACTCAATCTGATTTCTACCTACCCAAAATTGACACAAATTCATAACTGAAACCTACCCTAACTAACTTTGACTCGATCTGCACCTAAATCGACCCAACGAGGTTGACCTAAAGTTGACTCGATCCGAACTTCACCTGAATCATACCCAAACTTGACTTAACCTAAATTGAACCTGAACCCAAGCCGAAATTGATCAACCCAAACATAACTTGAACTAAACTTAACCTGATCATACCCAAACCAAATGACCCATTTTTGCCAAGTCTACTTATGATTAAGGGCCTGCTCATCTGCATCCCAATGGAGGAGTTTCAACACTAAACTTTACTGTGCATATGAATTGGTGATTGTGAACTCTTTTTTTAAAAAGAATGATGACCCCTTGGTGACCTTTAAGAGTGGCTCTAAAAAGACTCAAATTAACTACTTTCTAATTAGGGTGCTTAATAACAGTTGTGTAAAGATTGTAAAAGTGATAGCAAAGTGAATATTTACGTCAGGACACAACACAAGTTATTAATGATGGATGTGGAGATCAAAAGTTTGAAGGGGAAGAAAAGAAGTGTTGGGGATCTTATAGTTAAATAGTGGAATCTTACTAAGGAGAATGCAAAAAAATTATCGAAGAACGTTAAAGCAAAAGGGAGTTGGAGACAAGTAGAGGATGTTGGCCGAACATGGAAAGCAATAGCAGAGTTCATTAGGAAGTCAGCTAAGGATTTCCTAGGTTCATCTAGAAGAGGCGGAGGCAAAATAAAAGGTGCTTGGTGGTGGAATGAGGAGGTCAAAGAGAAAATTAAGTATAAACAAGAAGCATATGCAGTTGTAATCAATAGTAAAACTGAGGAAGAGAAAGTGGCTAATAAAAGTAGGTACCAAGCTACTAAGAAGGTAGCAAAGAAAGTCATTGTTGTGTCCAAGAACATTGCCTATGAAATGTTGTACTAGGGACTTGAGACCAAGGAAGGTAAGAAGGGGGTCTTTAGATAGGCAAGGGCTATAGAGAGGAGAACAAGAGACTTGGATAACATAAGGTGCCTCAAAAATAAAGATGATAAGGTCCTAATAGAGGATGCAATTACAAAAGAAAGATGACAAAGCTACTTTTAGAATATATTTAATGGTGAATTTATGAAGAATTCAAATAGGAGGAAGCAAGGGTGTTGCGGGAGGCAACCAAACTATCACTTATGCAACCCGATTAGAGAAGATGAGATTAAAAAGGCCCTAACGAAGATGCCCAATGGAAAGGTCATGGGTCCAAACCAAATCTTTGTGGAAGTGTAGAAAGGTTTAGGTGAAGAGCGACTAAAGTGATTAACGTAGCTATTTAATGTCATTTTAGGATTGCAAGATACCCCAATAATGGAGAGGCCACACAATTACTCATCTCTACCAGAATAAAGGTGAAATTCAAACTTGCAACAACTATAGAGGCATCAAGCTGCTTAGCCACCCTATGAAATTATGGAAAATAGGGATCGAGCATAGGTTGAGGAAGGATATTTCAATCTTAGAGATCTAGTTTGATTTTATGTTCTGTAGATCAAGCACAAAGGCAATTCACTTCCTTAGAAGGCTCATAAAATTGTATAGGGATCGAAAAAAGGATCTACACATAATGTTCATAGACTTAAAGAATTCCTATGATAGAGTGCCAAGCAAAGTGTTCTGGAGGCGCTTAGAGAAGAAAGCAGTGTCAATTGCATATATGCAAATTATTAAGGATATGTACAAGGGGGTTAAGATTTAAGACGAGCATTAGGACCTTTGGAGGAGACACGGATGAATTTCTAGTTGATATTAGACTACATCAGGTATCAGCTCTAAGTCCTATTCTTTTCGCTTGTGTAATGGATGAACTCACTGAAGGGATTCAAGATGAGGTTTCATGGTGTATGTTATTTACGGACGATATTGTTCTTATCAATGGGATTACAGATGGAGTTAACATTAAACTAAAGTGATGGAGACACACTCTAGTGTCTAGAGGTTTTTAAATAAGTAGATCAAAAACTGAATATTTACGACGTAGTTTCAGTGGAGAAATCACCATTGATGGGGTAGTAATACTAAGAGTTGAGAAGTTTAGATATTTGGGTTCGATCATTGAAGAAAAACGGGTTATTAATAAGTACATTAACTATCGTATGATTGTATGAAGGTGGGATGGCAAAAATGAAAGAATGTTTTAAAAGTGTTAGATGACAAAAGGATACCAGTAGGATTAAAAGATAAAATTTATCGTATATAGCTAGACCATCATTGTTGTATGGCTTTAAGTGTTGGCCAATAAAAATCATCAAAGTCCAAATGTTGTTGGTAGCAAAGATGAGGATGATTAGGTGTATGTACAGTCACATGAGATTGGATAGGATAAGGAACAAGGTGATTAGAAACAAAGTTACAGTGGCACCTATAGATGATAAGATGTGAGAGACTAGATTTAGATGATTTGATCATATTAAGAAGAGGAGTGTGGAAGCACTTGTGAGAAGATGTGAGATTATTAACCTTCAGGATGTACAAGAGGTAGAGGATGGCCTAAGAAAAAGCTGGACAAGGTAATTAAGCATGATTTGCAATCTTAGCACCCAACGAAGGACATTGCTCAGGATAGAAGTCTGTGGAGGTCAAGGATTAAGGTTGTAAACCGTAGGTAGCTAGCTTCTTAGCATTCCTTTGGCTGCTGAATGAAAGGAGTATGTTTTGTGTGTATGTTATTTTGCTGACTTGCATTTGCAGTATTGTTATATATTAGTTATACCCTCTACTCAGCATCCTAACGCCGATTGCTTAGGGTATGGTATCTACCTCACCTACGAGGTTTTTATGTTTTTGTGTTGTTTTTAAGTATTTCTTTTATATTACCGTGTGTCTATCCAAATTGAAGTTAAATTATCATTATAAATTTATATGGGTCTTTTAAAATTAGCCTCTCTAAAGGTAGAGATATCTAAAGAGGTAAGGCTGTCTGCATATAGATCTCCACAAACATCCTAAAAGCGTAATCTACACTAAAAGTTGTTAGTATAAATATATATTATCAAAATTCTCAAAAGTTATTGCAGATTTCATGAGTTAATAAACCCATCATGAGTTGTGTAAGTCTTTATGCACACACAATATGAAAATAATCATCACAATAAAATAAGTTAGACTATAATTTCCTTTTTTATTATTAATATAATGATAGTTTGATAGTTTCATTGTATAAGGTTTCTTATTAATAGGGTGGCTCTTTGCAATCTTTGTTGTATCTTTTTAAGTGATCAAATACATATTTCCCTTTTTTTTCAAATAAGACATGAAAATGAAGATAAGGGGCACAAATAGTACTATGGTTGAGCCAAAAATCAGGTACTCAGTTCTAAACCTAGAATTGGTTTGGACCAAACGGGTATGGAACTAAACCCGGTTAGACCGGTTCCAAGCTTGTACCAAAATTTAGGACCCGGTTATAACCGGATCTTGAAATTTTGGAAAAAATCGGACCCAATACTTAGTACTTGGTCAAAATTTAAAAGAACTTTGATGAAGAAACATAAAAAACAAGCCTTATTCCTCGAGTCATGTATCTTTGTGCCCAGACCCAGGCCCCAACTGCCCTAGTTTGACCCTTTGTCTTTATTACTTTAAATTTAACCCCAACTTACTATTTGTGTATTTCAACCGCCATAAATTTCTTCCTTTAAGTTTTAGTTCTTCTCCTCATGAGTCTTATTGCTTCTCTCTCTCTCTCTCTCTCTCTATATATATATATATTTCAAGTGAAGTAAAATAATTGTAACACACCTTATTAGTTTTGTAATCTTAATTTGTGGGATAAAAGTTTTCAATTCTTTAAATTTACTTTAGAATACGTAAATCTTCTTTTATTACATAATACATATTTGATTTAGCCTTATAATTTTATTTTTAAAGAAATTAGCTTCAAATAACGACTCGATTTCCCTCAATCGCTCCCTCTATCCATTTTCTTAGGGCAAAATGGGGGGGGGTGGGGTGGGAAACAGAACTTCGCTAAGTATTCGGAATAGGACCAGTTGGGTCCAATACGAAGTCCAAAATTTTTGAACATAGTTGAACCAATTCGAGACCGGTTCCAAATTCAAGGATCCAATTCCACGCCAGGCCAATTTCAACTCCTGAAAATCCAACCAGATATTCAATCCCACCCACCCCTAACAAATACACCCCACTCACCCCTAACAGATACACCGGCTATGGTTTCTGTTGTAGTGAGCATGCTAAAATACATTTTGAACATCCTCAAATACATTTTTAAGAACCAAAATACACATATTACATATTTCGCAACTTTTTGACCGAGAAAATTATCCCAATTTGATTAACCGTTCGCCAACATCCCTAAGCTTTTTCTACTCACTCATGAGTATGAACTTGGGCTTCCACAACGCGCATGATTTTTACACCTAAAGATTCCAAGACTCACAAGGAACCTCAACAGACTGTTGTCGTCTTTTACCCCCCCCCCCCAAACCAAGTCTCTGCATTCTAAATGTGGGAATGAAAACGTTTGGTTATAAACTCACTATGCAGTGCCAAAGCAGCTTGGAACGGCAGAAAAGGTACACGTTGCATGTCCAACAGAACCATATGTCAGATGGACATTTCGAGAGGGACTTTCCATTTTTCTCTTTTTTTCATTGAAACAGGAATCTTTTATAACCCCTCAAAAAAATAAAAACAAAGAGCTGCATTTGTATAATGGGCCTCATTTCCCCGCGTCCAGGCATGGCAATAAACTGTACAACCACCTCATTCACGGCTGCCTTGGAGATTATATATTCATATCAAACTAACAGATGAAGCGGAAAATTGCCAAAACAAACTCAGGTCAGAGACGTGCCAATCAACCGCTTATGCTAATAGAAACTGGGAAAAGAGGGACTGAGCTCTGACAGGATCAGAACCGAAAAGCTCATATGGCTCAGTTTTTTGATCAAATGAGAAAGTAACAATGTCATCTGATGGCCTTTCCGTTGTTGATGTGTTGCGAAAAATGGACAGATCCATGAGATTCATTTTCCCCTCAGCACAAGGTAACTCTGTCCGTTGTTCTTTGATATCCTAGATATCCTCTTCAAAATTTCAGCAAAAGCCTTTTTATCCTGGAAAACAGAGCTTCTCTAAGCAATCCGGGGAAAGAACACAACACTTACACAATTATCCACATTAACATCACATATACATACGGAAATAAGTATTGGGACCAAACCCAAGGGAAAAAAGAAAATGGAGATGAAGAAGAAGAAACACCCATTGAGGGAATCCAATTTCATAATTCAACAGTAAAACTCTCTTCCACAACTCAAACAAGAGCAAATGACGCCACTTGTTACAATATCATACCAGCAACAAAACTGCTCAAGCTCATGTTTAGATAAATGCTAAGTACCGGTGACTTCAAAAGATCGAAACTAAAAGCACACTACATCGAAGATACTAACATATGCTAGGGGAAGCTGAAGACCACATCCCCAGCACCTCCATTGACAACACTCACAGTGACACAGTTGCAAATTAACCCTATGAAGTCCATTATGAGATTACAGTTCATAGGTAGTTTAATGGCATGAACTTAAGGGGTATACCTCAACTAGGATGGCAGTCCAATCCCTCCGAAGCAAACCTTACCTAATGTGCAAAATATTTTGACTCAACTCTGTAAAGAGCTAGTAAATCTAAAAGAATCAGACTCAAATCCAAAAACAATTAATCCGAAAACAATTCTGGGAGAAGCGGACAAGGGGGGAGGGTCCCACCAGACCCAACTTTGTGAATGTATGGTTAACTTTGTTTTAGTTGAGTGAATGTTGATATATTCCACTGTTTCACAAAGGGCTTGGGGTCTTGTACCAATTATAGCCAAGTAACCAGAGCCCCTCCCCTCTTCCCTCCCCCCACCCCAAAAATAAATCACAATTTCGATGGAAACACCTAAAATCTTCAGCACCACTCTCCCCTCACGCACTTCTGTCAAAACTCCCATCTCAATGTATTTCCTTTCCATGTCAGGGTGGGGGGGGCCCCCCCCCCAAAAAAATCCACCAGCCCGTAATCCCAAGTGATTCATATTCTCAAGGTATGAATTGAATGCAGAGAGAATGACGGCAAATAATGGGTGAAATGTCTTGTTAATTCTCAGTGCAAAAATGTCTCACCTGCCAACCATCCTGCTATTTCACCATAAGAAGAGTTTTATTCTTAGTTACATTGTTCCATTTTTATTGTTATTCTCTGTTCAATAATGTCATTATCTTGATAAATTATCAGGTATGCATGAAGATTGAATCAACCTCAACAGACAAGCAAATGTCTAAAATCGCTCCATGTTGATTGCATATTCTTCTCTACAAGACTACAAGGCTATTTTCCATTATTCTTTTACGAAATCTTTATTGTTGTATTAAAATAGTTATTTTGCAATGTGATGCATACTTTTGTATGAGACTAAAATAATTACAGACTATTACCTACTGCACGAGACTATTAATCCATTCGAACCCCACAACCCCCCCCCCCTCTCCTCTTTCCTTTTTTGCGAGGTCAATTGGGAATAACAGTCCAGAGCCAAAACTGGGTGAAATCAGAATGGTGCCAGGTACTATTCGAAGTCCTTAATTTGTAAAGAAGTTTCAATTATATTAAAGCTTTTTGGGTGGTTTTTGCTTTCTTTCATCCCTCTCATCATGTTATAAGATTTAGTTTCACACAGGCTCCTAGAAGAATGTGAGGTTGAGGGCGGAGAAAAAGATTCGACAGGATTCAGATCTAACCCAATCAAGCACGAATCAGATTCGAGCAGAGCATCCACCTCTGTTTGATCAACATCCGGCCTGCCTGCATTCATATGGTAATTTCTGGTCATGTCAAACAACTGAATTTGATTTCATTTAAAATCTCTGATGCTCTAATTCGGAACCTTCACCTGCCATACCCGTCTCAAAACGACAGGGACACCGATACAGAATACAGGTCGGACTTGAGCAACAGCAGTGGAACGGCGGGGTATCTACATGACGCATAGACGAGCCACATGCAAAGCATCAGAACTCGGGTCTCCAAACCACCCCCCCCCCCCGGCCCCCTCTTCCTCGCAGGGGAGGCACGCAAGATGTCAAGGCCAAGAATATTAGGGTTTTGCTTTTCTCAAAATGCACGTCCAAGATTTAATTGGGACACGGGTCCCTTTTTTCATTTTCTATTGGGGCACAGGTGCAAAACAAGACAGCATATATTGGGCCCTGAACATAAGTATTAATTTGTCTTTTTCAAGTCCTAATCTTACTTAGCGCCCATAATATATAGACTTCTACTTTTTTTTTAACTAGCCCCACTATTTAAATATTTAAATGGTACTCATAACTGCATATTTATTCCATTTTTTTTAGTACTTTGCAAAAATTAAGGGTAAATTTGAGATATAATTAAAGGAAAAAAGGAAAAATAAAAACAGCCATGTCCCCCAACCCGCGTCCAATTTTAGGACAAAATCCCCGTGTCATGATTTTTTCCCGAGTGCAGGTCGGACACGCGAAAATGCACCTGTGTCCAACGCCCGTGACCGATTCCGAGCAACATAGCTTAAAATGGCATAAAATTCTAAATGCTTATGGATGCAAAAAGAGCGCCCATAGCTTATTGACATGGGGCACTAGTCCACAGGCTATAACAGAAAAGTAAAACCCCATCGTAGCCGAACTAGGATTACACTGTGGTTTTGCCCTAGAGTCCCTGAGAGGGCTTCGGTAGTGCTGGTATTGACAGAAGCTGACCCAATGACAGAAGCTGATGCCATTAAGGTGTGGGGGGTATTGTGTACCTCTACCTCTAAAAGGCGTCACTTAAAATTCAATAGGTAGCAATTTTTATTTTTGTCTCTCCCATCCTCTCTTCGGCCTTTTTCCCAATGTTTATATTGTCATTGTTCACGCTTTTTAATTTGATTGTTGTATATAACAAGATATTATTCAACTCATCAAGAGTGCCATTTTAACGCAAAACACACTGAGAGGACTAGACCCTCAGTTAGCAGTCCAAAAGATAGTAGCAACACCAGAGGTGGGAGGACTGCATAGAATAGAACCAAGGATACAGTGCAGCACATGAGTCAACCGACAAAGTTATTGAGACCCTGTTGGAGGAGCTTTAGAGACTCAAAAGATGCATGAAAGCTAAGAAGGCCAATAGGCAAAGAACTGAGTTCCAACTTCCAACGCATATGTAGCAAACACACTGATTGGAGAAGAAAACCAAAGGTCATGGATTTTGATCTCATTTCCCCTTTTTTTGTTTTTTTTGGCGGGGCGGGGGGGGGGGGGAAGGGGGCTCTCGTCCATATGATCCTTTGTTTTGTATAAAGTATTTATACAAATTGGCGTCAATCTCATATCATATCCATGTATATAGTTTAGAAAGATAATTTTGGGGGCGAGGGGCCTCTTATCTGGGACTCATCAGTTCGTTTTTTTTCCTTTTTTGTGGGGTGCAAAACTTGCAAATCACTTGCAACCAAAACAAAAATCAATCGAGATAAATCATGGGAAAGAGCTAGAAAATGTCATATGGATAAGAGCCAATAGAATTATCATTTGGCTCCCAACAGTGAGATCAGTAGACAAGATCATCCCATACACCCCAGGCGTCAGTCTCATCATTCCCTTGCTGCCTTCTTAGCAATCATACCTCTCCTGAGTCCCCCCAGCTACACAGCTGTATCTCCTCAAACAGAACTTCAATTGATTCACATGGTGCACTTGTGAGAAAGTGTTCTTACTGTGGGTCAACTCTCCTCAGCCACAACAGCCTATGGAAGTTCAAGTGAGGCCCAAGCCCCAGCTGCTGCACCACCGAACCAACTTTTACCAATGCAGCAACATGCAAGCCCTTCCATGGACTCCGAAATAAACCTGCCTAGCACAAATCCGGGTCACGCTCCATCACATTTACCAAATCCCCCTCTAATTAGTCTAATAGTCTCAACATATCAACACATCTGGCAATCTATCCCATCTATCCAATCCCCAAGAAGCTCTACATATGTTCTTTCTGATTTGAAGGCTTTCAAATCCTGCTTTAGTAAGACAATACTAATCCAATTATCCCAACTGACTGAATTAGCATGTGGCTCTCTTATCAAAAAAATTAGCATGTGACTCATCCGATGAAGGCGGATGCCTCACCTCAATTCAATCTGAGACTGAACAGAATTATCTGAATCATATCTGATTCTGACCAAATCCGATCGCATACACTTGCCCCCTCATTTCTATACAGATCTGCTTGCAATTAGATCACATAAGATGCTGACATAAATAATATATAAACAGAAACAGAAGCCACTCAAAAGCTCAACATAACTGAAAATTCAAACTAAAACTAACATCATTCAAGTTGCTCTCACTCTCAACCAGACAGCCATAGTCATAATTTCTAATTTAACTTTTTGGAAAATAGAAGAGAGAATGCCAAACAGCTCTCCAACTTTCAATTTTGCAAATAAAAAATCATGATTCACTTTACAGCTTTTTGAAGATTTTTTTTTTTTGTTGGTCAAAAAGAGGTTTTTGGAATCAAATTAGCTGTTTGACGGAGGCCATGTTCTTTTCAGCTTTAAGGAGGGTTAAACTTAAAGCTTCCAGCATCCTCCAGCCCTGACATCTTACTACTCCTTACAACTTTTTACAGCTACCTTACAACCGCTTATTCTCACTAATGGCTGTTTTTAGCTCCTTATAGTTTCTTACAGCTTTCAGCTTAACCTTACAGGCACAGCTTAAAAAGAAAAGGGCCCAAATCAAAAAATCTAATTTGGGTGTTTGATAAATTAGCCTTTTGGAAAAGATTTTTATATCAAGTCTAATTTGAAAAGGATCATACGACGAACTTTTTGAAAATTAGCTTTTTCAGAATTGCGTTTTATCTCACAACTTTGTCACATTCAGTGAATTTAGCAACTACTTTTTCCTGAAAGTTGAAATAGCTAATGTCAATAGTTAACACAAACTTAAGCAAACAGTTCATAACAACTACCAACTAACAGATGTTTGCCAAACACCCCTTTACATAAGATTTCACCAAGGAACCATAGAGATACAATAAAAATTTAAAAATGCAATCAACAATTTTACAAGGCAGTTTGTAAGGATTTCAATGCCATAGAAGTCCATGCATTAAATTGCTTGCTTGATAGGCACAAACCAATTTTCATACAGTAAGGAAAATTTGATTAAAACAATGAAGAAAAAGTCGACCTCGCACAAAAGATTTGGTGGTCAACATGAATCATGAATTGATTCAAACATATGCTAGTTAATTCAAATCAATTCATCATCAACCACACCTGAAGATCAACCAAGATATAACACAAACAAACCAAAGAAAAGGTAAAAAAAGGCCAAAAGAATGTAAATATTAAAAACCATGAGCTTGGCTAAGGAATGGTAAAAGAGCAAAAAGGGCATGAGGATAAGAGATATTGCAGCAAAAACAGAAAAGAGAATTTAAAATAGGTACCACCATTACAACAACAATAACAACACCACCTCCCAGTGTGGCTCCCGCTTTCTCAGGATCTGAGGAGATCCAACTGTAGGCAACCTTCCCCTACCGGCATTCCTACCCGTAGAGAGGCTGTTTCCAAGAGATTCACAAAGAAGGAATTTGTGAAAAAAAAAAATTTAGGAAAAGGCATTTTGTAAAAACCAATTAATGGGAATAATAAAAAAACAAGTAACTGGAGTTATGTACCATAAGAACAGTAAATCAGATATAAGAAAGATACCTTAACAGCCAAGCAAACGGTGCCTCTTCCTCATAGAAACTACTACCTGCAAACAAACACGATGAACGAACGACACCACTACCAGTACGCAAAAGCTTACTACGAGGTTAACTCTCTGCAATCTAAGATCTTAATCTTATCCTGCCACGGCTTCCTATCCTGAACCAAATCCTCCATCAAACCGACAACTCTCAAGTCATCTCTAATCACCTCGTTCAAACTCTTCTTTGGTCTGCCCCTCCCTCTTTTGCCTCCGAGGATGTTGATCATCTCACATCTCCTCACTAGAGCGTCCACACTCCTCCTTTTCACATGGCCAAACCATCGAAGCCTAATTTCTCTCATCTTATCTTCGATGAGGGCTATTTTAATTAAGTCCCTGATAATACCATTCCTAATTCTATCTATTCTCAAATAACCACACATCCACCTAATCATCCTCATCTCTGCCACCATCAACCTTTGAACCTGCGTATTTTTTAGGGGCCAACACTTTGATCCATAAAGAACCACCGGCCTAACAACCATACAACAAGACTCTGCCTTTCGATCCAAGGGGCACCCTCTTATCACACAGCACACCTGAGGAGTACTTCCATTTTTGCCACCTAGATACTTAAACTTATCGACATTAAGTATCGACCTCCCATCCAAGGTAACCTCTCCCCCCGCATCCTCTCTTCCACTGAAACAGCAATGAAAGTATTCTGTTTTTGTTCTATTTACTCTGAAACCTCTAGATTCCAGTGTATGTCTCCATCGCTCCAACTTGACATTAACTCCCTGTCTGGTCTCATCAATAAACACAATGTCATCTGCAAATAACATACACCAAAGTAATTCATCTTGAATTCCTCTTATAACTTCATCCATAAGTAGAGTGAAAAGAAAAGGACTTAAGACGGAACCCTGATTCAGGCCCATACAAACGAAGAAGTCATTAGTGACCCCTCCTGGTGTCCTAACACTCGTCCTACCTCCCTCGTAGATATCCTTAATAACTCGAATATACAAGGGTGATACTCCTTTCTTTTCCAAGCATCTCCATAACACTTTGCGCGGAACTCTATCATATGCTTTTCCAAATCAATGAACACCAAGGTACCACCATGAAGTTCTGCAAATGATTAACTAATTTTGCACAGAAATGCTTGAACTTCCAGACCAGAACTCAAGGACTCAAGCTCAACTATTTAAAGCATTAAAATAAAGGGAGAAGCGGATGCATAATCAGACAGAAAGACAAGCATCCTTTTGTCACAGGAAAGACAATAACATTTGCACAATCAAATCAATCTTCCTGTATAATAAAAAGTCATTACGAATATTTCTATCAGCTTAAAACACAAACATCTGATCAACATCTTATTCCTTTACCGTAAGCTGGTAAGTAGTAACCAACCATATGCATTCAAATAAGAATTGACAAATACAGGAAAGACCGAATACATACCTCTGGAGATTTTAATCTTGCTTTGAATATGGAAACCAGAGCTGAAGTGGTCATAGGTGACTTCTGCAGTAGTACAGCCCTAATTTCTTCTTCTGAGACAGGTCCTGAAGCTGCTGCTGATGATGATTCAGCCTTCACAGAGGCTGCAGATGTACTTTTTGAAGGCACACTAGTTTTTGAAGCATCTTCTTTTGCAGTAGATTTGACTTCCTAAATCACACAGATCCATTAAACAGAACCAATGAAGACATTAGAATGACATATTTTCTATGGCATTTAATATCACACAAAGCATGTCGCCTGAGAATGTGACTCACATTTTCAGTCTTTACTTTTTTCGGAGGTGCACTACTAGAAGGTTTTGTTTCATCAACACTTTTCCTCTTTCCTTTTGTGGACTTTGAAGCAGGAGTTCCTCGTGAAGCAACTCCAGAAACTGATTTTGCTGGACTGTTGTCAGACGGTTCTTCTTTTGGCTCCTTCTTCGGAGCTAAAACAAGAGAAGGTCGATCCTCCTCGTCCATCTGTACAAATAGTTAGCTACTGATATAAAGCATGATGCAACCACATAACTATCTGAGTAATGGACCCTCTCGGCTCAGAACTACAGCAAATAGGCTGCAGTAGACTTACATCATCATCATCTTCCTCTTCATCTTTCTTCTTTTTAGCTGAGTTGTCAGCCTCTTCATCTCCTCCATCAGAATCATTGAGCCCATTGGCTCGTCCAAGCAATTTTTTCAGCTCTCTTCCCGATTTGCTCAGTCCTCCCTCCTCTTCATCAGCTTCTTCCTCATCATCATCGTCCTAAGTAAACAAAATAACAAGCATGCTTAACATCTGCCCAATTCAATTTACAAATCCAAGGTACGTTGCTGTTAACCAAGAGCACAATCTTCGTAGAAGAACCTTCAGAGAAATCAATCTATTTGCTCTTACGACTAAACAATATTCCCCGCAGTTGACTTTAAATTTATAAATTCTAAGACTCAGTGTCCCATTATAAGTGTTGCTTCCCCATTCTAAACAAAATGTGCCGAAAACCCAATATTGTAATTAGATACTTTTAAGAAGTACCACCCAAAAATAAAATAAAGCAAGACTGAGAAAATTAGAAAACTAATTCTTTTTCATGAAGAGAAAAACTTAGTTCTTAGAAAATGATTAATTGCAATATTTTGTACTTTTCTAATTGTACCCTTTTAAGGGGCCTGAGCAGCACCGTACCAACATGGGACACTGACTAGACATGTTGCATGTTTGGCAACACAATTTTTTTACGAACCAATCTTACCAAATCACTAACATCACTATCAGTAGCTACAAAGGGCTAATGGAAGTTATAATGTATCTTGTGGCTACTGTAACCTATCTTTTAGTGATAATCGAAACAAAATGATCATGTGTGGAGACAAGGCAGTGATACTTTGCATTGCATCTTGTCCTCCTACATGACTTTCAAAGTCTTCAAATCTCTTTTCCACCCCCCCCCCTTCCTCTTCAGCTTTCATATCCATGATGAAATAAATAGGAACAGCAAGGCATTAGTCTCTAACCTAACTTCACTTTTATCTATTTGAGTATTTTCTCCCACTTGGCCCATTATTTTCAACTTATTTGTCCTCCTGTTCTTCCAGTTAAGTATCTTTTGAGTTTTGATTTCTTCCAGTTTAAACCAAAACCTACAGTTCTTCAAGTTCCTCACAGTTTCTTCCAAGTTTCTTCTATCTTCCGATTTTCTTCTACTTAAGCACGTTTCAACCAGTCCAAAATAAAAGCCCATACCAAATTGACCAGAGAGCCTGAGATTTTGCTAAACCTAAAGAAAAAGCTCTTTTCACAAACACTTTCTTTCCCCCACACATGTCAATTTGCAAGTCCAATCGAATTTCTCTCTTTTACCAGTCTCATTTTAGGTGAGTATGCCACATGCCCAACACAAGTTGCCATTATATGTGGTGACAATGTAGCTTCTAAAGCATATAGGTGCAGGAGCTTCTTAGCCAGGGACAATTAGGTGGCTAAGATTCATATCGATGATATATACTCAAACGACATAGCTCTCAAACCAACGGACTAAGCAAGCTCCTCAACTTGCCCCATATTATTTAGGCTTCTGATTTGCCTGCTTCCAATCACAACATTGATACCAAGCATCCTTTGGGTTTTTTGGGGAAGGGGGGCCAAAAATAATGAGGGATGGCTGAAAACAAACACATTGCAATGTACACAATTTACCGCTAAAAGCACATCTAGAGAAATACATAAACTTTCTGAAATAAATAAATAGGTAAACAAATAAACTTGTGCCTGTTGCTTCAAATGATACATGGAAACACACCTGTTTGATCTCCGGAGGAGCAGGAAGTTCGGGTGCCAACAGGTCCTCTCGCTCCTCAGGATCAACAGCTACAGCTTCATCATCATCAGTGAAGATTTCCTCGTGTTCCCAATCATCACCTAGATGAAATCCCACAGCAAAAGACAGAATCTGTAAAAAGCAAGTCAAGCACACTAGAAAATCAAAATGCATAAAAAGTAAGAAACAACCTGAAATTATATCAGAAGGCCTCTAAACTTTCTAAAATCCTACTGCCTATCCCTGCGCACCAAAAAAGGGGGGTCGTCCCAAATAATATATGTATTGCATGTTGCCTATGAATACTGCCAAGGCCTTACTTTCAGCCTAAAGCATGATGGAAGAAAAAAGAAAAGGAGGGGTTGATGAAACAGACTGAAGGACAAGTAGGAACAGAAGGACAAGGGTGAGGGAAATAAGGAGAAGAAGGGTAAGGAGGAGGAGGAGGAGGAAGAAAAAGAATACTAAATCGAGGTTTCGAGCACTTACACAGGTTACCAGCAACGATTACCTCAAGCAATGACCCGCAACTAACTTTTGGCCATCTCTGTCTTCAGAGGAAGGCAGCATCGGGTCTGATTCTTCTACAATTTAGGGCCTCATGTTAGGGTTCGCAAAATAGGGTTAATTCAAAATGCGGTTTTGGTCGCGATTTCAGTTTCGGTAGCGGTATGGCAAAATCGCTCTAATACGGCAATCACGTACCATATCGTGGCTACCTTGGCATGAAAACACGGTTCGCCAAACTCTAAAACCTTTCCAATGCAGCCGTTGCATCGCGATTTGGCCACATTTTGAATCCACTTGGGCTTCAACGGCACGCCTAAATCCACCACATATACTGCAATTAATTAAGAAATTTGGCTCGACTTACTCATCTATGGCTTCAGTAAGTCTTGATTTGGAGTAAATTTAACATTTTTTTTTCATCAATTTATCAAATCCCTTCGAACCTCTAGCGAAAGCCGGTTAGGCGCACCAAGAGCAGTGCCTTCACCTCAGACACATCCTTAAGGGCACACTTCCCATGGCTTTTGTATTTCAAGCCACTTGACCCACTAACCCCACCAATGCTTGCCTAGCACCTAGCCGCGCCTAGGAGCACTCTGACTTCAGTGCACTTTTTAAAACTATGGTCACAACCTCACAACACTTAGGGCATCCACACTCAATGCTAGCAGTGAACAGTCCGTTTTTTGGCTCCAGGCTCTAGTTATATATACAAATGATGTCAAGATGCCAGTTACATGTTAGATCTTCGTTTGACTTCAAATTTTATCAAAACAATATATATGGGGAACATATGAGACAAAAATGTGAAAAGTAAAAAACATCTCCACATGTAGCAATACTATCATGTATTTCTACCACTTTTCTATACAAATCCTAACAAACCATAATGAAGAATCGATCAACCACTAGTCAAGCACACTATAGAAGTAATGGTACCCATTAATATCAAACAGAAAACATAAACAAGTTCTAGCAATGTTAATTCTACCATTCTTAGGACATCACACTTAATAAACTACAATCTTTGGAGGGATAAGCCACACAAACAAAACAGACGAATATGAGCTCACGGAAAATGCAATTAAAGAAGCACACTTTAAAAAAAGAATTGGAAACTAATCACAAACAAATAAATTGCTCACCCTTCTCAATATTGTCATCGTCATCATCAAAATCGCCTCCCCTTGGAGCTTCATCATCTTCATCATCACCGCCTCTTTTATTAAGTCCAAGCCTAGCCTTCCTGGCTGCTTCTTCTTCTTCATCTTCCTCTCCCTTGTCTGACACATGCCCCTCATCTTCATCCGTGGATTTCTTGCGTCCTCTTACTCCACCACCACCACCAGGTTCAGGTTCCTTTCCAAGATGCTTTTCAATCTCAGGAAATACAGCAGACCCATTGTTTGCAGCCTTCATCATCCATCTTTGATAGCCATCTGCAGTTTTTCTCCGATTTTTCATCTTTTCCTCTGCCTCTTCCAATGTAAGCTGCTTATATTGTGCAACTTTGTTGAAGTTATACCTGAGATAACCCAAATGAATTACTTGTTTGCTATTCCAGTAGGGATACAGAGGACTGATGTAAGAAACTGCACAGCCCACTGCTAGAGGAGGTGGGGACTGGGGTTTGGGAATTCAGCAAGGCCAAGTGGAGTCTCACGACCAACATCTCATACCCCAAGGGTCCCAACCCTTTACCCCCAACAGCACCCCACCTGAAACACAAAAAAGGGCGGTGGGACGGGAAAAGACAGGATAACAGAGAAAAAACTACAAAACAGTGTGGTGATTTTCAAGCATGCGAAAAGGATTAGAAGAAAGGCATTCGTCATAAATTTGCAGTGCAACCAATGTGCAGTGCAACCAATGTAGGACACCAGGACATAGGTAAGAGTGCAGCATCCCACCAGCTTTGGACTCAGCTTATTGGTCGGAATGAAAAGGCAGCAAATCATGAATTGCTGTTGTTCTACTCCTAGTTACAGTGGCAATAACCTTTCCCAATGATACAAAATGTAGTATGGATGCTCCAATCTACAAGGACAATACACTTCCCGATGAATGAATAGGGGAGGGGGGACACCTAAGATTATAAAGAAGATAGAAGGAAAAAACAAAATGTAGTAATTAGCAGTAAGCCGTATCTAGCATACCAAGAACCTGCTGGTATTGCAACAAACTCTTTCCCATGCATCATCAACAGGTAGTACGTAGCTGACTGTGCACCTTCCAGATGACCCTGATACTGCGATTGGCCTGTCTCGTCTTCCAGCAGCCATGGTTTATTCTTGTACTTCTCCTATTGAGCATAATGCATTCATGATAGTAGCAGATAATTGAGTTATCAGCAAGTAATACACAATCCAACATGGCTGCGAAGCAAGAAACCTACAACCAAGAGGAAAATATGGACCATGACACAGCAAATAATACAGGCCAAAAGTCATGTCATCTTGTTTTGCAATACCAACTGTCCAAAAAAAATACACGGGGTAGGCACCTCTTCCCGCAGAAATTGGAATTGCCACTCTTCCCTCACCCATACAGACTAACGCAACAAATAAAAACATTACAGTCCCTACCTCAATTCCTCCAATTCTAAGGTCATGCATACACAAGGGCCCTAACAATACACATGGGCAAAATTATATAAAGTTTGCAATTGTGTCTCATATAGTGCTTATATGTGTCCTGGGAGTAAGGTTATAAACAAGGATTCCAAATGCGATTTCGATCGCAATTGCATTTCAATCACAATACGGAAATATCGCTCTAATGCAGAAATCGAGCTCCATATCGCGGAAAAAACGCGGTTTGGCCAACTCAAAAACCTTTTCAATACAGCCGTCTCGTCGCAAACCGGCCATATTTTGAATCCATGGTCATAAATACCTTACCAGAATTTGTGCCAAGTAAGGTCATCAATACCTTACCAGAACTTAGACAGGTTTCTTAGTGAAACAGTAAGTCTTGTATTGATGCCAAATTTGTCGGACCAAGTCTTAAAAAAGGAAAAAATATTCTAAGAATTAACAAATTTGAGGCATAAGTTATCTGACATAAAATGTCAACCAATCCAAAATTCATTTAATGTAATCCAATCCAAAAGCTAAACCCACCATACAAAACTTACAGACTAACCCTCCTCTCTTCTCACATGTAAACTGATAAAACCCAAATCCCCATCCCCATTCCCTACTCTCCCTCATGGCTCCCAAAATGGCCACCAACCCATCTTCCCCCCAACTCTTCTCTCGCCTCCTCCCTCTACCATCTCACAATTAATCACACATAGAACAACCAGACACCTTCCATCATTTGCTCAACCCTTACAGAACTCATACCTCCTCCCTTCTATCCCCTTCCTTCCCCTAATTTCTAAAGGCAGCCACAACTCCTTCACTCATCCTGTTCTGTTCACCACAGCAAGTGAGCATGGTGGAAAGGATCTCATCTCCAAGCTCTCGAAACCACCACTGCAAGTACTGCCTTTTAAGCACAGGTCCACCACCACAAGAACAGGGCAAATCTCAATACAGCTAGATGCTAGACATCCGGCCAGTAAAGCAAATATCAGTGTTACCAGCAGTAAACCCCAGTAGAGAGATCCCAGCGGTACAAAATCAGACCCCTGCTTGCATTGGAAGCATGCTGGAATACTGGCAAATACAGAATGGAATTAATATTGTCCGGCAATATATACTCCCAGACATAGTTACCAGGAACGCTTCTTGGATCGCTTGGTCTGGAACGCGGATCGCTACTTATTCGACAAATTTAGTTTAATTTAGGCTCTAGATCGCTTGTTCCCGGAACAGGGATCGCGAGGATATAGAGTGATCCTGGTAACTATGCTCCCAGATGCATGATAGATTTTCCCTGATCCCTACCTATTTTCAAACTTAAGTACCATCAAATCAAACTAAATTTCACAGAAGAAGAAAACCAACACATAATCATGTTTCATTAGGTTCACAGCTTAACTATGATTCCCGATATTATAGGCCTAGTTTTGCTATCCGTCTACTAAATGAACTCTTGCATGCAACCTGTTCGGATGTGGCACAAGTAATTCCATTGACCTGAGGGCTACTTCAAACAAACAAAACAAAACACTAAACAAAATAAACAACTCATTAAATGCAGTATGCAACTGCAAACCCTTGGCATGGCGACCTAAAATTTCTTTCAGAACAGCAAAATGACAGCCCGGGAAGAAAATTCCCATCACTTAAGAAAACAATTCAGCACAAAACAACACATACCCGCTCAAATTTTTAGCCACCCAAAAATTCCAGTGATATATACCAATTTCTTTGACAAATCTCAACTCAGATCTCGTCAACAACAAAACCACAACAAAGAAAGCATCGATTAATCACCCGAAGTGCATCAGTAACTTGGCGGCCCTGAAGCCCTTCTTTCTGTAAGGTCCACTTATTCTCAGCGCTCTTCTTCTTCGAGAAATTCGGCAAACCTGTTGCAAACCTCCCTATAAAGTAGTTCTTATCGCTGCTCGAACTCGCCCTCACATTATACTCCTGGAAAAGAAACCCCTAAATTCAATAAACGCAATCAAACCTCATGAATAACGACCAAGAGGGGAAAGAGAAGCAAACCCTAATCAAGCGAGTGAGCGTAGTCCCGCACTCGTAACATTTGGCGCGATTCTCAGCCATGGTTTTTCCGCAACTGGAGCAAAGCGTGAGGTGCTTGCAGTTGCTTCCGTAGAGATCGCTGGTGGTTCCGCAACCACCGCATGTTGGCTTCAGCATCAAATCCATCGACATCTCTTGGTTGCAAGCTAACAAATTAGGCGTAGTTTTTGTGAAATTGGATCGAATTTGAGCGACTAGGGTTTTGGGAGCTTCGATGCGAACTCAATTCGCCTTCAGAATATGTTCCCTCCGGCGGTTTCGTGCTGGACAAGTTCTAAGGCTTTTTGCTCAACTCGAGAAAAGGCCCCCAACGAAGAAGAAATGATTAGTGAACCTAATAAAACAAAGGGGAGTAGCCTGTATTTGTAGGCTGTGTTACTAACCATTCTTTTAATATAAACAGGTCAGATTGAGATTATATGATTATTCATTTGTTCACTTAATATTTCGACTAAAATATAATTATGAAACATTATAAATAATTTTTTTAAGTTCAATATATCATCACAACACGATCATTATCCATGATCTCAAAAACCACAACCGCAAAATGCAGATCGACTAATTAAATCCTACTGTTCACAATTTTTTTCCTAAAATAAACGGTAATTGGGTAAACAGGTCGACCTATTTAATCTGTTTAATTAAACGGGTTAAATAGGTATTTTTTCGTGTCAAAATTTTCAACTTGAACCTATCTCAATTAATTAAACGGGTTAAACATGTCAACCCATTTCATTAAATGGGTTGAAAATATTTATCTAAACCCACTTAATTTCGTGTTCGGTTCAATTCGGTAATCGTGTCGAGTCAGCTTTTGACTGTCGTTGGGTGAACTGCCCTCGGCCCCCTATTCCCACACAAATTACTACGTACAACAACCGGGTGGATAGACAGTGCGCTTCATCCGTCTGGTTTTTACTATCTTTACAAAAATGTCTAGCATGTTTTTGTAAAATGAAGTTTTTTTTTGGCTAAGTAAGACAAATGAAATCAAGAGAAAGAAAACAATGAGAACAGATCCAACGCCACGAATCAGCCCAGAACATCAGTTGGTATGTCCGCGAGAGTTGAAGTTGTCCCGAGCGAGGATGAGATAAACCACAAAGCCAGTTTGTGTGGCAAAATGTTGCACTCTCTCTTGACCCAGCTGAAGGATATAGACTGGACATTGACAACAAACTTTTTTAGCTCATCAACCAAGGCACTAGCTCGCCACAGGAGATCCTCACCTAGTTGGAGGGCCTTCATTACAAGTTGGTTATCCCCCTCGACTATAATGGAGCTCCTACTTCTCCTCAAAGCCTCTTGTAAGCCATAAAGGATCGCCTTGGCTTTCGCAAGAGGGACTAGGCAAGGTCCCAACCTCATAGCGTCGGCGTCCTTAACTACACCTTCCCAATCTCGTTCCGCCCACGCAACCACCACGACTCCTGCTTTCACTGCCCATCGACGTTGATCTTGAACGTTCCAGTTGGAGGGCCTTTTCTGTAGGTTAACCTCCCTAGAAATACTACGAGCCAACTTGTCAATGTCCACAACACCTTTGCTTAACGAACCTTATTCCGGAGAGCCCAGATGCAGTTCATGGCACAAACTGCAAACAAAGTGAAATCTCATGCTCTCCTCCAACCATACCCTCTAGTCTCCCATCCCCAATCACCAAACTAATCCAGTCTCTTACGTCAACCACTCCCAGTTCTTGAACTCGCAAACTCCATTCAGATTGGAAGAATAATCTTTGCACTATGTCACAACCCACAAAGAGGTGAAATGATGACTCGTGTTCAATTGTACACAACAAGCACTGATCATCACCACCTTGAAAGACCCGCTGCAGGTGCTCCTTAGTAGGTAACAGATTAGCATAGATCCTCCACAAGAACATTTTGAGCCGCTCACTAAGTCTTAAATCCCAGACTCGATGCCACATAGGGTCATGATGACTGGTCTATTGTCCTTACTATCCTTCACCCAGAAGACCTTGTCAACAACTAGTGAACTAGGTAGTTTAACACTCAGCATGGACTCCACCGTGGTGTCATCACATATTTTCTTCAATTTAGGGACATCCCACTCCATCGACTCCTTAAAGATAAGCTCGTTAACCATCAGTGGAATTTCATCAACGTTGTCTTTAGGGGTCGGTTTGACATTAGGAGACCAAGGGATCCAAGGGTCCTTCCACACATCTATTGAACAACCATCCCCAACTCGAAAACAAGCGCCTCTACGCAGGATATCAGCACAATTAACAATGCCTCTTCACATTGGAGAGTCGTAGTTACCAATATTACCCTCGAGTTAGCGAGCTCTATGACCATATTTATTAAGCAACAATGATGCCCCTGGCCTACTCGAGTCAATTAGGAGATATCAACCCAATTTAGACACAAAGACTCTATTAATATCCCAGAACTTCCGAAATCCAAGCCCACCCAACTATTTGGGCTTGCAAAGGCTATCCCATGAAGAAAGAGCAAAAAAATGGCTTTTATACTAATCACCTCCCTTCAGAACTTGCGAATGATGGAATCCAATTTGTCACAAACCTGTACTGGGAAGAGGCCAGTGCTTATAGTATACAATGGGATGGATTGCAAGACTGACTTGATAAGCGTAGCACGACCTGCCCAGGAAAGGGCTTTAAAGCGCCAACCGCATAGTCTAGAAGACACCTTCTCCACAACAGCATCAAATATTTTGTTACCTCTCCCTCACAGTTCCAATTTGTGCCCCAAATATTCTAGAGTATCAAACGATGTAGGGACACTAAGAATATCACCAAGGTCATGGACTTTTTCCGCATATGCATTTTTAGAGCCAAAGATCGATGATTTGTCCTTGTTCATTTTTTGCTGACCATTCTTCCGTAAGTAAGAAGGTAGTCCTTAAGCTCTTTAACTTCCCCTGACATGGCCTTGCAAAATAAAATGAGATCATCAGCACACATTAAATGTGAGATTCAGGGGCAGTTATGGCCAACAGATACTCCATTGAGCTTTCCCGCAACCTCCCTTCGCAATGGAATCCTCGAAAGGACCTCTGTGCATAGGATGAAAAGATATGGGCTTAATGGATCACCTTACCTAATCCCCCGGGTGGGCGCGAAGAATCCAAAGAGAGACCCATTAACCAACACAGAGAGTCTAATAGTTGAGATACATTGATGAACAAGTTGTCTCCACTTGTTAAAGAAGCCAAATCTTTCCATAACCTTGAGAAGGAAATTCCATTCCACACGATCAAAAGCCTTGATCATATCAACCTTGACTCCCAACATAGCACCTTCCCCTTACTTGCACTCAAAGAAATGCACAATCTCCTTGGCTAGAATAACGTTCTTTGCAATCTATCTCCCTGGGACAAAGGCCCCTTGAGGAGGAGAAATCAATTTATAAAGAAGCGGAGCTAGCCTGTTTGCCATAATTTTGGAGATTATCTTGCAGCAAACCTTTCAAAGGCTTATCAATCGAAAGTGCTTTACTTCCATAGCACCCTGGAATTTTGGAATTAGCCAAATAAAGCTTGCACAAGACTTACTACATCCTTACCCACCACATCCTTGCAGTGCTTGAAGAAAATAAGCAAGAAACCATCAGGGCCAGGCGCTTTGTAGGAGCCCATTGAGAATACCACTAAATGCACTCGCACTTGGTTGGGATGGCACAAAGCAATTCATTCTCAACATTTGAAACAACTGGGTGGATAAGACCATCAAGATCATCAGGGAAATGGGGCGAATCAGAAGTAAGAAGGTCCTTGTAGAAAGCAACAATTTCAGCAGCCACCTTATCTGTGCCCCCAACGTAGTCATTCCCCACTTTTAAAAAATCAATGTTGTCAAATCTCCTACGAATAACAGGGGATAGATGGAAAAATCTCGTGTTGTGGTCTCTCTCCATAAGGCGCAACTCTCTCGTTTTCTGGAACCATAAGAGAAACTCCTTTTGTTCCTCGAATTCCAGATTTTGCCGGATATCGTCCACTCCTTAGGTTTTCACTAGTTGGAGGAGCAGATTGGATGCGTTGGAGTGTGAGCCTCAAACTGTTGATGTTATTGTGGATGTGCCTAAAGTGACATTTATTCCATTGCTTCAGAGCATCTTTGGTTAGTTTCAGTTTCTGAACAATTCTGAAGGAAGCAGACCCTTTTATCCATCTACCCCATGCATCACCAACCACCTCTTTACTAGAGTCATCAAGTGTCCACATTGCTTCAAAGAGGAAAGGCTTTGGCCAAGTTGTTATTTCTCAGTTTGTGTCCAGCAAAATGGGAGCATGGTTCAAACGTTAGGCAACAAGGTGAAAGACTCTAGCTCAAGGGAACAAGAGTGTCCAGTTGCCCTGGCAAAGGCTCTATCCAGACGTTTTCTAATGTGGTATGGCTTAGGCCTTCGATTACTCCACGTGAACAGGTTTCCCACAAAACCAAGATCAACTAGACATAAGAAAAGACCAAGTTAGCTAGGACATTAGAGGAAGCACTTCCCACTGGTCTACCCCCCTCCTTGTCAGCAACGTCAAGGATTCATTAACATCACCCATCATGAGCCATGGTAGGGAGCATCTGTTTGCCCATGCAATGGTTTGGTTCCAACACTCGGCATAAGAGACACTATCGGAAGCACCATAAACCTAACACAAGACCCAGTGTTGAAAGCTAGGACAAGAACGAAAGTGCAATTCAATGACAAATTTACTAATATCACTAGTTTCTATTACAATCCCATTTTGCCAGCAAACAAAAAGACCTCCTGAAAGACTATCAGCATCAACTCCTCTAGCGTTGAGGTAACCCAAGTTACTGAAAAAATAAACTAAAGACTCAACCCTAGACTTAGTTTTAGAAATAAAAACGACACGAAGGCGAGCGAAATGAATAACATCCTGCAACACCAAATAAAGCACTTGGCCACACAGCCTGCGACTATTCCAGGCTAGGAGGTTCATAGCGCCATTGGGGGCATGTCTAGGCCCACCTCCTCAGCCTTCCAAATAGAAACCAAAGCACCATCAATAGCTACCTCATTAGCACGAGCGGAAGAACTCTCTTCCCTGTAGCCTTTGAAGAATTACGTTTGACCTTGATGATCTTGCGCGTGCTTAAATATGGTAAAGCTCATGTCACAAACATCCAAGCCAAGGTTAGCACCAGATAGTTCCTCATCCGGGACATCCTTTGACTTCTATAGACTACCTCCATCAACATGTTCGTCCGCTCCCCTTTTGTGCACTGGAGGTGTTACTATTATGTTAGTCCCAGAAGCAACCTTGTCGTGCATAGTGTTGTGATTATGACTAAGCAAAGCGAGGTGAGGGGAGCGTAGTAAACAGTTTTCCTTCCTAGTTAAACAAAGTAGCGTTGGTGTAACGCCCCAAATTAAACATGTTTCACTGTTTAAATTCTCCTTAA
>JACYFF010003369.1:39287622-39304318 GCA_017589665.1 Selenicereus undatus
GAAACTGCAAATGGGATTTTCATTAATCAGCCAAGCAGTACAATAAATAAAAAAAAACAAGACAGAAACAGCCTAGACAATCAGGGAGCAGGGGGTGGTTTCGTCTGCAGGGGAGGAATACTAGGGGCAAGGGTGGATAGAAGAGCAAGTAAGTCTGCATGACGTTTAGCAGAGAGGGCTTGTTCTTCAGCAAGAGCAGCCTTGACAGCGGCGAACTCATCCTTGAGGCGAGCATTGTCCTCAAGAACAGCCTCTACCTTGGTGGATGGTTGCTCAGAAACAGGTGGTCGACGACCCTGTTTGGAACCGGACCCTTCCCCAAACTCAAAGCCACACCCTAGCAGAGTGTCAATCCCAATTGCATCTATTACTTGGGCCTCCACTCGCCGTGTGAGCATTATTCCAAAGTGCTCAAACACCATTGTCAGCAGAAACCCATATCCGAGATCATGAGCCCGGGTGGTGTTCGCAATTCGCCCAATGTGGCGAATCATGATTGCCGGAAGATTGATGGGTTCCTCCCTGTCCAATAAGTCGACCAGGCACTGATCAAAAAGGTCGGCTAAGTTTCTCCCTTGACCTCTTGGAATCACGTTCTTAATGACGAACATGAAAAGGAGTTGGTGGGGAGGAATCAGATCACCCTTTTTGACAGAGCAGGGTGTTCTCAGACCCTGTTTGTGACTTAGGCGTTTGGACACCTCCAGGAGCCTGGCTTGTTCCATGGCTGTTTTGTCTTCCCTCACATACACAGCAAAACCTTGTGAGGGCACTCCCAGAATTTTCCCAAGTGTGGGCGCATCGACCCTGATGCCTTGCCCATTCACAGAACTTGTCACCATCCCTTCGGTGACTCTGCAGTTGGCGTAAAATTCAGCCAACTCGGGCACAGAACACCCCAACTGGGTGTTTGCAAACAACTCAAGCCAGCCTTGGGCTCGAAGCTTGGTTAAAAACACCCCTAGACCCTATTCCTAAAAAAAACTGACAGACGCTACCTTCCCCCTGACAACATTGCGCTTAAGCAACTGCGCATGTTTGTCAGACATAGGAGAGATAGTGGATTGCTTTGGGCGTTTGGAGGCAGGAACAGAGGTAGTAGCTTTTGGTAGGGGGGCTGTTCTTGGTTTTCTTTTGAGGGGTGGTTTTGCAGGAGAAGACTTCACAGCAGGTTTAGTGGTTGTTTTTGGAGGGGCTTGATCTTCAGAGGACTCAGAAAACATCGGTGTCCCCTGTTTGAAGGTGGTGTCTTCAGAGTCAGAACTCGAGAACCCTTCAGTGGAAGAGGAGATCTCTTCGACAATGGGAACGGAGGGTTTAGAGGTTATGGGGGTTGATTTGAAGACAATTCTCGCAGACTTGCGAGGAGGTTGAGAAGGAAGTGAAGAGGGAGTTAGAGAGGGGCGAGACCTTGGTTGTGGTCGTGTTCTTGGCGTTCGAGTGCGCCTAGCCACTATCTTTACCCTTTTCCTCTTCTCTCCAGTTTGAGAGTCGAGAGGAACAGAGTCATCCCCAACAATGGTTTCTGGGTTCTCCAAGAATTGGTCTTGGAGACCCGAAGAGCCAGCACATGCTGCAGAAGGAATGGGACAAGGGATTGTTCCCACATACACCATTAATTCCCAACCAAAGGGGTAGGGAATATCATTCAACCCAAGCCCAACACTTTTGAGGTTTAGTTGAGTGAGATACCCGAAGGTTTTGTGGATAATTGGGCGAGGAGGAGACGGAATTGAGAGTATACTCATGTTGTTACTCTTAGAGATTGATGAAGAAACAGGTTTGGGAGCCATTATCGCAAGGAGGATTTTCGGGTTTTGGGGGGTTTTTGCTAGGGTTTGAAAGCAAGAACAGAGGAGAGAGAGAGAGCAAGATGAAGAGGACAGACGCACGCAAGGCAGTTTTTAAACTCTTCACCTGTCACGAAGGGTTACCTAGGGAGCACCTAGAATTTTAGCAGGCAGCAATCAATAATAGCAATTAAGACATACCTGTTCGAGCCGCCTGTTCTTGAGCATGCTTTTCTCATCCCAAGGTCTGTCATGATTACTCTTTCTCCATCTCCCAAGACAGCAGTACATAATCATGAGAGTACACAGACTACATATATTCGCTAAGCACAGACCACAAAAAAATTACAAACAAGAGAGAAGAACAGGTATTATAGGGTGTTTTTCGTCAGTTTGATCTACCTCTGAGAACAGGTGTTCTCAGGGTGTTTTCACCAACCCCAGTTCCAGTCTGTTTCCCTCAAACTGATCTCTAGCTAGTGCCTTAGTGAATATATCAGCAATCTGTTTTTCCGTTGAGCAAAAATTCATAGAAATTAAGCCTTTTTCCACATTATCTCTTAGGAAATGATGTCGAATGTCAATATGTTTTGTCCTTTTGTGTTGACAAGGGTTTTTGGCAATGTTAATAGCGCTAGTATTATCACAAAAAATAGGAATGCGTCCAGTGTCAACACAAAAATCCTTGAGTTGTTGTCGTATCCACAACAACTGAGCACAACATGAGGCTGTCGCCACATATTCTGCTTCAGCTGTGGACATGGCAACTGAATGTTGCTTTTTGGTAGCCCAAGATACCAAACAAGGTCCAAGAAAGTGAGCCATACCTGAGATACTCTTTCTATCAACTAGGAAACCTGCATAATCAGCGTCAGCATATCCAACAAGATCAAGATTGCAACCTTTAGGGTACCATAGAGATAAATCAGGTGTATGCTTTAAATATCTTAGTATCCGTTTAACAGCCTTAAGGTGAGTCTCTTTAGGATTAGACTGAAAACGGGCACATAAACCAACACCAAAAACAATATCCGGTCTACTAGCAATTAGGTATAGGAGTGACCCAATCATGCCCCTATAGAGTTTCTCCTCAACTGAGGAACTCCCATCATCCATAACCAACTTGGTTGAAGGAGAAATGGGAATGTCTATGGGTTTGGCCGACTCCATCCCAAAACGCTTAAGTAGCTCCTTGATATACTTTTGTTGATGGATCATGGTGCCGTTTGGAGTTTGCTTGATTTGTAAGCCCAAGAAGAAATTAAGCTCAGCCATCATGCTCATCTCAAACTCACTCCTCATCATATTTGAAAATTCATGGCATAAATCATGATGAGTTGCACCAAATATAATGTCATCTACATATATTTGGACGATTAATAAATGTTCCCCCTTAGATTTTAGAAACAAGGTATTATCTACCTTGCCTCTTCTAAAATCATTTTCAAGTAAAAAGTTTGACAATCGTTCATACCAAGCTCTTGGAGCTTGTTTTAAACCATAAAGCGCTTTGTCAAGTTTATAAACATGATTTGGAAAATCACCATTTTCAAAACCAGGGGGTTGTTTGACATACACCTCTTCTTTAAGGTATCCATTTAGGAATGCACTTTTCACATCCATTTGATATAGCTTGATCTCCATATGAGCTGCAAATGGAGAGCTGCAAAGGCGATTAAGATTCGGATAGCCTCAATTCTTGCAACTGGTGCAAAGGTTTCTTCATAGTCGATTCCTTCTTCTTGATTGTATCCTTGAACCACCAGCCTTGCCTTGTTCCTAGTGACTGTTCCTGACTCATCTAGTTTGTTTCGGAACACCCACTTGGTTCCAATGATTGTTCTTTCTGCAGGTTTAGGAACAAGGTGCCATACTTTGTTTCTTTCAAATTGGTGAAGCTTTTCTTGCATAGCCGTGATCCAATCTGAATCTGCAAGGGCCTCATTCACACTTTTTGGCTCAATGTTAGAAAGAAACGCATAGAAAGCACAAAAATTCTTAAGTTTAGATCTAGTTTGCACTCCAGTATTAATATCTAACAAGATCTGATCAAGAGGATGCGAACTATGGTGCTTCCATGATCTTGAATTGATTAGATTCACAGACCCATGTTCTGGTCGTATAGGATCAGGTTCAAGAACACCTCCTGATCCTGTTTCAGCGCCTGTTTGCAAGCTGGTTCCTGAGGGATATGGTTCCGAACAGGGTTCAATGGTGTTTCCCCCTGTCTGGTATTCACTTTGCATGCTGTTTTGAGGAACACCTTCTGTACCTGTTTTCTCCAAGGTGTTCTCACCTGGTTTCTCATGGTTCAACAATTCCTTTTAGACAAGACCTAATTCAAACTCTTCTTCATGTGCATCATTCTTATTCACAGTATTAGTTTCATCAAAAAGCACATGCACACTTTCCTCAACACACAAGGTTCTTTTGTTAAAGACTTTGTATGCCTTGCTGTGAGAAGAATAACCAATAAATATTGCCTCATCACTCCTAGGATCGAACTTTCCCAAGGCATCCTTTCCATTATTATGCACAAAACATTTACAACCAAAAGTTCTCAAGTGCATAGTATTAGGTTTTCTGCCTTTGAAGAGTTCATAAGGAGTTTTGTTCAACATGGGTCTGATCATACATCGATTCATAATATAGCACGATGTGTTCAAAGCTTCTGCCTAAAAGTTCCTAGGAAGACCACTAGCAACAAGCATTGTTCTAGTCATATCTTCTAGGGTACGATTTTTACGCTCAACCACCGCATTCTGTTGGGGTGTTCTTGGAGCCGAGAAGTTGTGATCAACACCATGCATATTACAAAAATTTATAAAATTTACATTTTCAAATTCAGTACCATGATAAGACCTCAAGCTAACCAATGAGTGTCCTACTCTCTTTTCAACCCTTTTTAGAAAAGCAATAAAGTTTTCAAACGTTTCATCCTTGGAAGCCAAGAATAGGGTCCAAGTAAATCGAGAGTAGTCATCCACTATGACAAGCACATACCTCTTCCCACCTCTACTTACTATCCTCATGGGACCACATAGATCAATGTGTAATAATTCAAGAGGTCGGGTAGTGCTTACATACTTTTTAGACTTTAAAGAAGATCTGACTTGTTTTCCTTTTGCACAAGCTTCACATACCTTGTCATCATTATACTTGATGGAAGGTAGTCCAACAACCAAGTCCTTGGAAACAAGTTTGTTTAGCAAGGACAGGCTTGCATGACCTAGTCTCTTGTGCCATAGCATTATATCATCATTTAAAGCATTTAAACAAGTCAGACTCTTTTGGGGAAGAGTGGAAATACAAACTTTATAGACATTTTGACATCGCTTCCCCCTTAATACAACATCTCCTGTGTTGTCATTCACAACCAAGCAACGTGTTTTTGAAAACAGTACTAGGTTGTTCTTGTCACACAGTTGGGACACACTTAGCAAATTGTGCTTTAACCCATCAACTAAGTGCACATTTTCAATTGAGTGGGAGAGAGTTTTACCAATATTACCTATACCGACAATTGTCCCAGATTTGCCGTTTCCAAATGCTACACTCCCACCATTCAAAGCTGTAAGTGAGAGAAAATTTGATCTTTCACCAGTCATGTGCCGTGAACACCCACTATCGACATACCACAACTGCTTGTTTTCAAGGGTGTTTGTGGGGTTGTTCATAAGGTTGTTTTCTCTCACTTCAGCCTGCAAAACAAATCACGGGTTAGTTTTGGGAACCCAGATCCACTTGGGTCCCATTCTTTTAGACAAATAAATCTCATCTTTTCTAATCTAGATTTGTTTCACATGCTTTTCATTCTTTTCATTGGCATGTTTTCTTAAAGGGCAGGTGTATCTATAATGACCCGTTTCCCACAATGAAAGCAAACAATATTTTCAGGTAATCCAACATACTTCCTATGTATGGGATAAACGGTCCGTTTAGGCTTATAACCAAGTCCCTTTTTGTTTCGACTGTGGTGAGTGTTTAACCAATCAAGGGCTTGTGAGGACTTGTTCCAACGCTTGGTCGTGGCAAGTTCGGTTTCCAGTTTTTCTATATTAACATACAAGCTCTTGTTCTCTTTGAGCAAGTCTTCAACCATTCCTTCCACCTCAAAGAGTTTTTCTTCCACTCGAGTATAATCTCCTTCTTTTATAAAGAGATTTTCTTTGAGCATGTTAATATTTTCATGTAAACCAAGTTTTTCATTTTTAAGAATTTCATTTTCAAGCTCTAGGTCACGAACTTCTCTTTTTAGATCAGCACAGGTGTCTATCACATTATATAGAAGTTCTTCTAAAGTAGCTTTGTTAAGACCATGTACCTTGTTCTTGAGATCTGTGAAGCTGATTGTTGATTCATCATCTGAATCTGAGTCACTTTGTGCCATCAGTGCTACGACCTCTTCTTCAGCTTCAGATTCTCCTTCATCTTCAGAGGAATCTCCCCAAGCAGCCAGCATAGCTTTCGAGAATCGCTTGCCCAGATTGTTAACAGGGTGTTTTCGACCCTGTTTTCGAGGTTGTTCGGGCATCAGATCTTCTCGAAGCAGAGGGCAGTTTTTGACTAAGTGATCTGGTTTGCCGCACTTGAAACACCCTATAGGTTGATCTTTGGGGGTGTTTCTGGACTTACTGAATTCTTTTCTTTTGTTGTTTTCCTTGACCTTTTTGAAGAATTTCTTGAATTTTCTGGACATTAGGGCCATATCTTCATCTTCAAGGTCAGAGTCAGTGTCCTCATGTGCTTTCAAGGCAAGCCCACGATCCTTCTTTTGCTCCTCTTTCTGTTGTGATTTTTTCCGGAGTTCATAGGTTTGGAGATTACCAATCAACTCGTCAAGGGTGATTTTGTTCATGTCTTTAGCCTCTTGGATGGCTGTCACTTTGGCTTCTCACATACGAGGTAAAATTCTGAGGATTTTCCTCACCAACTCTTCAGTGGTGAAAGACTTTCCCAGAGATTTTAATTCGTTTGTGATGTGGGTAAACCGTGTGTACATATCCATCACGGTTTCACGATCACCCATATCAAACAACTCGTATTGTCGCATAAGTAGCTCAATTCTAGATTGTTTAACTTGACTCGTACCTTCATGAGCAACTTGCAGGGCGTTCCAGATAGCTTGGGCTGATTCACACTCAGAGATGCGAGTGTATTCATCTGGACCTAGGCCGAAATATAATAGCTTCTTGGCCTTAGCATTCTTTTCCATTTTCTTAAAATCTTCAGCATCAAACTCTTTGGGTTCCTTGGAAACTTTCTTGCCATCTTCAAGTATTTTGTAGGGAACAAGAGGCCCGTTCTTGATGAGCATCCATAACTCATAGTCTTCTGCCTGAATGTAGTTCTCCATCCTGTTCTTCCGCCAACTATAATGTTGGCCGTTGAAATAGGGTGGACGAGTGATGGATTGTCCTTCAAGAATGCCTTGTGGTGTACTCATTTTCAGAATCTCTCAAGGTGTTAGCCTTGTTGTGAGAGAACCTGCTCTGATACCACTTGTTAGCTCTTAGAGTATCCTACCACAAGAGGGGGGGGGTGAATTGTGGTGTCTGTTTTTCGCATTATATATGACAAACACCTCTGTGACTTGTTTGCAGAGGGTGTTTTCAGATGTAGCAAGAGCGAAAATTATCAAGATAGATGCGGAAATTAAAGCACACACAATTTTCACGTGGAAAACACCTCTAGCCCAACTAAGGTGTGAAAAACCACGACCTACCTCGTGTAGGATTTAACCACTTCACTAAACCAGGCTTAACACGTTACAATTGTAACACACCTTGTTACAACCTTGCAACCACGTAATCTCCTTCTCAAGGCAGATTACACCACGTCCAAATCTCACCAGATTGGACACGTCCAAAGTCCACACGACTGGGACACACTCACTCACTTTTGACTGATCTGAGATCAAGGTCAAAAACACCTTACTGGGGTGCTTCTCACTAAGCAGATGTAAGGTACAAATGAAGATCCTATTATGCCAATGGTTTGAAAACTCAATTTAACACAGCTTGTCACGGTTTTCTTTGCGAATTGAAGCTCAAGAAATCTTTTCTTACTTTTGAGTAAAAACCGGGTTTTCAGAAATTTTTCTTTTTACCACACTGTGTTTTCTCAATGTCTGTTGTGTCTACGAAATGGGAGAGAAGAGCTAAGCTTTTAACCAAGAAAATCAACGGTAAAGAAATCAAGGAAGTTGCTGAGAATCTGCCAAGTATGGTATCAAAGGAGATTTCCAAGCAAAGGATTTTCCAAACGGCTAGTGGATAAGAAATATCCAAAATAAAAGGGATTTGTTTCTAAAAGATAAAAACTTATCCTCTCGTTTGAAATAGCCATGGAGAATTTCAAATAAGGAACCAGAAATCTCAACTTTGAAATTTGAATAAATCACTTCCTAAAATATCGGTGATAAAGATCTTTTGGTTTTGGAAAATATTTAGCAACACAATTTTGGCAAATCTCCCATAATAACTCGTATCTCAAAAATATCCTATCCTGGGATTTTAAGAAAGTATTTTAGAGCTTTTGGCCAGCCGAAATAAATTTTTCCAAAATAATCGAGCATAGCCGTTTCTGTTCAGAAACACCCTAGGCACCCTGTTTGCAGGGTTGTTCGCAACTGGTGTTCTGAAGCGCTTAGCGCAACTGCCGATTCAAGAGGTGTTTAAAATGATGTTTTCAATATTGGCATATTAACAAGAGTCTAAATAAATAAATAAAACCTATATACCCAAGACTTCTTGTTTTGAACCAGTCATCTTGTCCAAGACTTGTAGAGCTGCTGTGAACACCAAGACTACCTTGTTTGCTGGAGGTGTTCTTTGCATTGCTAGAAGAGCTGCTGTGAACATGCCTTACAACCAACTGTGAGATGGCGTTCTTGACCTAATGTAGAATCACCAATTTAAAACCTGTTTTAAGGACTTGTTCTCACATGTAGCAAACCAGTTAACACAGTAAAGATTACAAACACCAGTTAGGCCTGTTTGCAGATCATGTTTGGAGCAACATTACTTGGACACATTTTTACACTTGGATTTGTTATCATCAAAACTTAAATATAATAACTCAACATTTATTGTAAAGGTAAAAACTTACAACACTTATGGAGTGGAGTGATACACATTACAGGCTTTAAAGAGTGCGAGCTACTCACAGAAACTCGCTCAATTTTTTTTACTGAGTTTATTACAAAAAGTGTGTTCCTTAAATAGAAAAGTAGGAGAGAAACATAATCATTGAAAATTGTAGTAAAGTTGACTACAAACTTTGAAAAGTAATCATCCGGTTTTGTCTTTTGCAATCATCCACAGAAAGTAGCTTTAAATATTCAAGGGTAGCTGTAGAAGATATGCCTGGACCTACTGTAGATGAACAATTCTTTGTCGGGTGAACTGTGGTGAATAGTACTTTGTCGGGGATCTGGAGTGAATGATACCGGCCGACAATTTTGTCTTTACTTGGAAAAGAAAAAATTTGTTGAAGGAATGACCCTTACTTTTGCCAAGGGTCAAGGCCTTTGCCGGTTCTTTTGTTTTTATTTTGTCATAGATCATTTGGGTCTTGCGAATCCTGTAGATCACAATCTTTGGGTTTCGTTGATGACCCTGCCGAACTATCATCGTCTGAGCCATCGTCTGCCATAAGCTTTTGTATGTATGTTTTCCTCATAACGGGATCATCTTTGAGTAGTTCCAAAATATCTCGTTGTTTTTGTGAGAGTCCTTGAGATTTTGATTTTGTAGAGGAGGAGGAATGCTCTCTTTTGACTGGTGTTGAGGGTCCGGCTAAAGGCTTCTCAGTTTTGGCAAATGTATGAAGGTTGTGGAGTGTAAACTTCTTGTTCTTTGTTTTGCAAAAATACTCGACATTTTCTTTTCCACAGAGAATAGTCTTATACTCATTCCACCATTTGACCTTGTAGACATAAATTAGTGAGAGCAGAAATGTCTGAGCCAAAAATTTGTCAAACCTATATTCCCAAGAAAATATCCAGGCAATGTTAAAGGTTCAGAAGTACTGAACTTCTTTTTTATAGTTTTCAAGAGCAGCAGTTTTTAGAATCCAATAATCCCATCCTGCTTTGGCTTCTGTTGGTAGTAACAGGGGTGCACCTCCAAACATGATCCACTAGTGATAGAACCATATAGGAAATACTATAGGGCATTTGTCATGGAAGTTGAAAAACCATGAATGAACTTCAGGTTTGTAGAAAAAGGTCTGAAGCTAGGCTTGTTTGTTGTCATTGTAATTGTAGGTAGGAGGATGGAAGGGTATCAAGAATTGTTTTTGCTGAAAGGGGTCTTTCCATTGTTGATAACCAAGGACATTTTTGATTATGCATTTTGAATACAGAATGTATTCAGGGTTGGAATTGTCCGTGGTGTGAGAAATATCAACTGACTGAGTATCAATTAAGATCAACTCATAGAATTGGCGATTTTTCATAGGGTTGTCAGAAAGATAATGTAGATTTCCAAAACTTCTCAGAACAAGGTCTTTGATAATAAGATTTGTAGGGGCTACTTTGTAGCTTGTCAGGAAAAGGTGTTCAGTATATTTATGGAAATAATTGACCTGAACCGGTTTTGAAGGTTGAGTACCAATAGATTTGTAGGTAAGTGGAGGGAAGTTTAAAAGTGGGGAAAATGTGTTTTTTGTAGGAATAATTTTGTAATCGTCTGGCTTTTGTATGCCTTTACCTTTGTCTTTCTTGCTCATTTTGTTTCCTACATACAATATATTTTGTTACTCTTTCCTTGTAAAAACTCTCTTGTAAGAAAATCTGGTAAGGAATTGTTTTCTCCTTTGATATATTCAATATCAAAGTCAAACAAGGAAAGAATGACATGCCATCCAGCAAAAATTTGTTTTGAAACTCAATTGTTTACATCCTTTTGTAAAACTTCTTTTGCTGATTTACAATCAATTCGTAAGAGAAAATTTTTGTTGAAAAGGTCATCTTGAAATTTTGAAATACACAAAACGATGGATAAAATTTCCTTTTTAATAATAGTAATTAATTTGAGGACCGAGCCATAGTCCTGAAAGGTATTTAACCAATTGTTCTTGATCCTTAAGTTTCTGCTTAAGAATCCCCCATATCCTACATCTGACGCGTCTGTTTCAACTATAATAAAGGCAGATGGATGAGGTACACTTAGGCATGGTAGGGATTTGACCTGTTCTTTGATTTGTTTGACTATCTCTTTATGTTGTGGTGTCCATGCAATAGGGTTCTTTCTTAATCATTTATACAATAATGCACAGACTATTCTAAGGTTGGGTAAGAAATCTGACACATAATTTAGATAACTAAGAAATCTTTGCAATTGTTTCTTATCTTTTATTTCATCAGGAAATTTGTCAGCAAATTCTAATGAACGCATGATTAATTTAATAATTCCTCTGTAAATGTCATGGCCTACAAATCGAATTTTTGTTTGAAATAATTTCACTTTTGATGCAGACACAACTAGACCATTTCGTTCTGTAAACTGTTGAAAAAGTTGTAAATGCTTGAAATTTTGATCAATAGTTTTAGAGAAAATAAGCACATCATCGATATAAACAATTATAGATGTAGAATAAGGATTAAAAATGTCGTTCATTATATTCTGGAATTCAGAAGGAGCATTTTTTAATCCGAAGGGCATTAAATTCCACTCGTAATGTCCAAAAGGAACTGTAAATGCGGTTTTATGATGGTCTCTTTCAATTACCTGAATTTGCCAAAATCCAGACTTCATATCAAAATTTGAAAAGATTTTTGCATCATAACGATGATTAAGAAGATCTCTTTTGTTGGGGATTGGATATCTAATCCATTCTAGAACTTTATTAAGTGGTTTGTAATTGATGACAAGTCTATGAATACCTTGTTCCTTTTCTGCAGAGTTGTTAACATAGAAAGCTGCACAACTCGAAGGGGACTCGGATGTTCTGATTAGTTTCTTATCGAGTAGAGTCTGTATTTCCTTTTTACAGTACTCTAACAACTCCACGTGCATCTGTGTAGGTCGTGCTTTTGTGGGAATGCTGCGTTCATCAAAATCCTTATCATAAGGAAGTGAAACAATATGTTTCTTTCTCTCCCAAAATGCGTTGGGAAGGTCACAACATACTTTCTTTTTAAGTTTTGTCTACATCAAGGATTTTCTTTTGAATTGTTGGATTTTGTAATTGTTCTTCGATACGTTGGTGAGAAATTTTATCTTGAAGAAAATAGATATGAGATTGTTTGTTTTGAAGAAGGTTGATATGTTTGAAAATAGAATTTGATTGTAAGAGAGAAATTTCTCTTTTTCTAGTGGGTGTAAGAAAATTAAATGATATAGATTTACCCATAAAATTTATATGGATTCCTATTTCATTAACACGAAATGGATAAATTTGTGTTAGAAATGGGGTGCCAAGAATAACATCATGGGTGATATTATCTACAATTAAGAAAACATTTTTGAAACAATAATTGTCATTTTTTATGTATCCCTTATTAAGTTTATATTTAATGCTAAGGTGTTCTCCATTAGCACTGCTAAGATGTTCACGGGTTCTTTCACAATATGTTGTATTAATAATGCCTCCTCGGATGCAGTTGTGATCCGCTCCGCTGTCAATTAAGGCAATTATATTAGTGGAGAAGTCTTCTATAACAAGATTAACAATAGAGTACCATTTTTGAAAAGTAACTTGTGAAAGAGTTACAATAAATTGTTCATCAGGAATATCCTGAGTAGAGATTTCCGAAATTTTCTCAGATGTTTCTGGTATATTAGAGAGGTCACTAAATTTTGACTCAAGGAATGCAAATTTGGTGTCAAATTCTAAATCTTTAGTTTTGAGGCAAATAATTTCTTGTTTCAGGGATCGAACTTGAGACTTGAGCTCATTAATCTCATTTTGTAAATCTTTGGTTGTAATTTGTTGTAAAGGATTAGGAAAAGGATATTTGTCAAATATTTTTGTAATACTAGTAGATTCAGGGGTAAACCTGAAGGACTTATTTTCTTCTTCAAGAATTGAATTTTTGAATTTTTCTAAATACTCTTTCTTTAACTCATTGTCAGTTATGTTCCCAATTAAATCTAAAAGAAATTCTTTTTGAGAACGATTTGTAATAACATTAAGCGTTTGTATAGGAGAAGATTCGTCCTCGGAATTGTCATTGCTTGTTTCCATGTAGTAATCTTCTTCCTCAAAATCAGAAAATTCTTTTGTTAGTAAGGCTAAGAGCCTTTTCTGAAGTTCTGGTTCCCCATAAAGTAACTCATTAATCTTTTGTTCAGTTTTACATTGAAAAGCTTTGTGGCCTATTTTACCACATTTGTAGCAAACAATCTTGTTCTTTTTAATAGGAGTTTTACCCTTACCCTTTGGAGTAGGTTTCGGGCCAAACTTCTTCTTATACGGCTTTGGAGGAGGAGGAGGAGGTCGTCTGTAGGGATGAGGTTTATTAACCTTTTTCTGAACCTTTTGATGAACAACAGAAGGATCGCAGAAAGTTCCCATTTCCCTTATGGATTAGGCTCTATCTGCTCCATATTTGGCTTGAAGTTTGATCTCCGTGCAAAGATTAAGTCCTTCATTCTTGATAATGCCAAAGAGCTAGCCAAATGTTAATAATCCAATGGGGATATCATTAGTACCAAATTGTTGTCTTAGTTTGCTTAAGATGCGTTCTCCAAAGAGTTTTGGAAGTTCGGCTATAAAACGCTCTTTCCAAAAATCTTGTATTCCATCATCTCTTTTAAGGACATTTGTAAAAAAGACATCTCTATACCAACGATAATCACTTAAGGTTGGACACCTTAAGTTAATAAGAATTGCTTTGACTGCTGCTTGTTCTTCTTTTGAGTTGCCAATGAAGTGTAATGTAATAGTATGGATCAAGACTTCAGGGCCATCCTTCACTATTACTTGTTGCCCTTGGGCATTAAGAACTGGCTCCCCTCTTTCATTAGTTTGTGGATAACTATGATTGAGGATTCCGCTCCTTTGGTCTGGACTTAAGAAATTATCTCACCAATTTTTTAATTGGCCTTGGAATCCTATGGCTAGGGTAGTAGCGATTTGATCCCTTTGTAATCCTTTAGTTTTGTAGGCAGTGCTGGCCATAAGCATTTCCTGAAGGATGGATAGTATTTCGTATTCAGCTTTGCCATCTATGTTCCAAGTATAGAGAGCATCACCATTGAATTGGGAAGAGGTAAAACTTCCTCTTTCTTCATATTGAAGATCAAGAGGTGATGGTTTTGGATAATAGTTTTTGGTAGACTTCCAGTTTTGGATTTTGTTAAGGGGGAGAGGCTCATCACCATTGAAGGTAGTTTGAATGGTATTAATTATATCCTCAGACGAATCGCTATAATTTCCTTCTTCTTCAGAAGAAGTTTCTGAGATATAATTTTGGCATGACTTATCTAAGCATGTAATACTTTTGGACTTACTAGAAGTAGCAAGATCTTTTATCTGTTCTGTAATAGCTTCGAGTAATTGATCATTATTTTTGGCAGATGCTTCCACTAAAGAATTTTCATTCCGTTTGGGGATACTATCCGTTTTGAAAAATGGTTTTGAAATATTATCGGGATTTTGAATAGGATTTTTTTGAAGTAATTCTTTCATGAACATTAGCAAAAACATGATTCAATTGTTCTGATATAGTGTTGAGAATAGTGTTTGTATAGTTAACTTGGTGATGTATTTTACGCACATCATCAAGCTGAACCGAATCTGTACCATTCCTCTCCTGGCCCTTTTATAAGGGGACGTGATTAGAACTTCATCCTTAATAGAAAGCTTAAGAGGAGCGTTAGGAGGATGGATAGATAACATGCTACTGCCATCATCTAAATGCCACAGTTTGTGAAGATTTGTTTGAACATTGATGCTGGGAATTGAATAAACATTATTCATTCCCTTTTGAGAGGCAAACATTGAGAACCATAGGAAAAATGGAATATTAACTGTTAGCCTTTGCATGTCAGTCTCCCATTCTTGCTTAATTTTGGTTTGAATTTGCTCATCAATTTGTTCAAACCATTTGCTGTTTGAAGAATTAGTATCTGAAAGATAATCTTGTTCTAAAGATATTTTAGCAATTTCAAAATTAGTTTTTGTAAGAACATTAATTCCTGCTCCTATATGAGAAGAAACAGGAGAGGATGATTCCGTTTGTACAGGCTCAACATAAGGAGATTGGTAACGGTAACAAAAAGATCCTTCAGTATGTGTTTTTCGAGGAGTTGCATGTCCAAAGAAAGACCTACGAAGAACAGAGGGCTCAGCTTTTGTCACAGATTCCCTGAAGGATTTAAATCTATGGGTAATCCGACCATTTGGTTCTTCTATAATTTGGTCAATTCATCTCTTTCAATTGGAGGAGCTGGTTGATTGTTTTGATAACGTGCTCTACTAGAATTGTAATCTCATCCCATTTTAAAAGTTTTGGAGTAAAAACAGAGGGTTTGTCATCCTTGATTTCAAGCAGAATAGTTTCTTTAGAATTAGCAGGAAGAGGACTTAAAAACTTTGCGTTAAGATTAGTAGACAACAGTCTAAAATAAACTCGATAGATAACAACAAAATTGCTGCAATTGAAGAATTCATCACCTTGAACATGTATATCAAGTTTTAAAGATTCTAGTGTCATAGGACAAGTAAGATCAACAGAAAAATTTGGGTAACAATTAAAAAATATTAGACCATTGCATATATTTGTCTGGATCATAGCAAGCAAAGATGTTTTGTACTTCTTTAACCTTTTGTCTCGAAGAGCCATGTAAATAGGAGCATCAACTCCCCTTTTGACTAAAGGTTTAATTGTTACTTTAACCAATCCTATATGCATAAATCAGTATTGTTCCTTTAAATGACTCTGTATAGAGTTTTGATTTATTGAAGAAATAGTTTGCAAACCATTTTGAGTAGCAACTACTTCTTCATGAGTTTTGACAGAATATATAGTTTTAAAATCAAATATTCCTATTTTGTAAATATTATCTCCATCAAGTTTTGGTATGGTCCAATCTGTGTAATGGTTTGGACCAAGGGCCTTAAAGGAAGATTTTGTTCTAAGCTCATTACTATTAACTACTGCTATCAGACTTAAACGATAACACCCTACGGATCCTGGATGCCATTTCATAACATAACTGAAATAGTCACTAATTGGGAATGACGACACCACCGATCAGGACGACCACATGGTTGACCAATGGATTTCTGGCTGACCAAACGTCTTACCAACAGTTCCTACTATTCTGGCTTTGATACCAACTGAAACCCAGGATTAATAAGCAAAATAAACCTTTAAAGAAAATAATATATAATAGAATTGTACCAACAAAGATTATTATTAATTGTAAAAATAAAAACTTGCAACACTTATTGAGAAGGGGGATACAAGTTACAAGCTTTAAAGATGGCCAACTACTTACAGAAACTCGCTCAATTTTTTCTACTGATTTTATTACAAGAAAAGTGCTCCTACAATAGAAAAGTAGGAGAGCAACATAATAATTGAAAATTGTAGCAAAGTTGACTACAAACTTTGAAAAGTAATCATCCGGTTTCGTCTTTTGCAATTATCCATCGAAAGTAGCTTAAAATTATCAAGGGTACCTGTAGAAGATATGCCCGGACCTATCGTAGATGAACAACACTTTGTCGGGGAACTGTGGGGAAAAGTACTTTGTCAGGGAAAACTGTACTGAATAGTATCAGCCAATAGTTTTGTCTTTACTGGCAAAAGAAATTTTTTTTTAAAGGAATGACCCTTACTTTTGCCAAAGGTGAAGGCCTTTGCGGGTTCTTTTGTTTTTATTTTGTCACGTATCATATGGGTCTTGCGAATCCTGTAGATCACAATCTTTATGTGTGTGTGTGTGTGT
>JACYFF010003369.1:39314318-39393720 GCA_017589665.1 Selenicereus undatus
ATATATATATATATATATATGTGCGTGTGTTTTTGTTGGGGGTATATATATGTGTGTGTGCGTACATATATATATGTATGTATGTATATATATATGTGTGTGTGTGTGTGTGTGTGTGTGTGTGTGTGTGTGTGTGTGTGTGTGTGTGTGTAGTTATATATATATATATATATATATATATATATATATATTTATATATTTTTATTTATATATGTATGCCTGTATGTATATATATACGTATATAGAATTATATATGTATATGTATTTATATATATATATATATATATATATATATATATATATGTGTGTGTGTGTGTGTGTGTGTGTGTGTGTGTGTGTGTGTGTGTGTGTGTGTGTGTGTGTGTGTGTGTGTGTGTATGTTTTTTGGGTATGAATAGAGTTGGTTCATCACCACATAACTTGTTTATTCATCCTATTGAGCACTGCATAATGTGATGTTCTCCTCAGTTTTTTAGCCTCTTAGTATATCAGTGTTGTTTGCTATCTATATACATGTTATATTTTTTTGATATGGTATTCAAGTAAAGTTCTCTGTGTCTGAGCTTTTCTTTGATAAGGTGAACTTTTTGCTTTGCTGTTATGATTTGTTTGTTGAAGACTGCTTGGTTTCTAGTGCCCCATATGTGGTATGTTGTAATTATAGCTCAAGTAATGTGCTTTTTGGTTTTAGCCCCTCTGATCTTTAGCACTGCTTTCAACATGTGCTGCCTGTTATGTGCTATAGGGATGTGCTGCCACCATCTGCTTGGCTCCTTCCATACTTCTTTGGTATAGTTGCTGGTATAGAATAGATGTGTTTCATGTTTAGCTGCTGTGTGACAGATGGTACATGTGGTTTCTTATTGAGGCAGGAACCTGTTAAGCCTCTGTTTAGTGGGCAATCTGTGTTGTATAAAAACCCCGGATATGAATGCATGCCTGGGGATATTTGATCTGGCCCATATGAGTTTTGCCCAGGTGACCTTTCCTTTGCCCTTCATTTGCCATTTATAACCCTTTGTAACTATGTATTGCTTTTCTATATGCCATTCTCATGTAAGTGGGTTAGTACATGCCATCTTAAAGTCCTCTTTCACCTGGCATATCCTCCTCCAATGCCAGCTGCTATCTTGAGCAGGGGTGCAGTCCCACCAAGGTCTCTCTTTTAAATACCTTCCATGAACCCATTTCACCCATAGTATGTCCTTTTTCCTTATGACTGCCCATACCCGTTTTGCAATGGTGGCTTTGTTCCAAGCTATAAAATCTTTGAGACCTAGGCCTCCTTGAGCCTTAGGTAGGCAAGTGTGCTGCCAAGATACATGGGGGACTCCCTTAAATTCCTCTGTGCCACTCCATAGGTAATTCCTACATATTTGTGTGATTCTAGCTATCACCTCTGTGAATAGCAGAAATATTGAGACCTAGTAATTGAACATGCCAAATACTATACTGTTAATTAGCATTGCTCTTCTAGTAAATGAAATGCTTCTTGTGGCCCAAGTGTGTACTCTGGCTATTATTTTCTCCACTAAGCTCATGCACTCAATCTTGGTGAGTCTGCTTGCAGTGATGGGGACTCCCAAATATTTCATTGGAAAGCTGCATTCTTTCAATCCTATAACCTGCAGACATTGGTTTTGTATCTCTTGTGAACATCCTTAAAAAATCATTTGTGATTTTTTGGAGATTTGCCTTTAGCCCTGCATATTCATGAAAGGCAAAGAGGGCATTCATTATGTGTTGGAGTGATGCAGGGTTTGCTTTATAGAACGTGATTAGGTCATCTGCAAACATAAGGTGGGTGAGGCCTATATTTTTGCAGTTTGGATGGAATTTGAAACCAGGCTTCATGCTTGCTACCATCATTAACCTTGAGAGATACTCCATTGAGATCACAAACAGAAGGGGTGAGAAGGGGTCTCTTTGTTTGAGCCCTTTTCCCCCTTCAAATGTTTCACTTTCTTGACCATTAAGATGTATTGAGAATCTGACTGAGGTCACACAGGCCATGACCCATTTGGTGAATTACAATGGGAAATTAAGTGCTGCTAGTATCTCCTTTAGAAACTCCCAATGGATGGAATCAAATGGCTTTTGTAGGTTTATCTTGAGAATCCATATAGGGGAAATGTGTTTCCTTTGATATCCTCTTACTATTTCTTGGCATATGAGTACATTATAAAGCAATTCTTTGCCTTTCAAAAAGCACCTTGACTTTGATTTATCAAACTTGGTAGTACTTCCTTTATCCTTTGATAGAGTAACTTGGATATGCATTTGTATATGACATTGCAATAGGAAATAGGTATGAATTTTGAGGCAATTTGAGGGTTGTTAACCTTTGGTAGGACCATTACTTTTCTTTCACTCACATAGCATGGCATAACTCTTGTGCTGAAGAATTCTTGGACTGCAGAGCACATCACGGGACCTATTTTGTTCCATTTAGCTTTGAAAAAGCCACTACTATAGCCATCTGGAGTAGGTGATTTAATGTTTGCAATAGAGAAGATGGCCTCTTTGATTTCTGTATTAGTGAATCTCTTACACATAAAGATCTACTGCTCTGGTTTTATAATTGGTCCTTGATTGATAACTGTCGTGCATATTAAACTTCTTAGATTATGCTATTTCCCTAGTAAATCCTTATAGAATCTGAACATGACCTATCCTACTTGGTCAAATCCCTCTATTGAGTTGCCATTAGCATCCTTGATTGTGTAAATATACGACGCTAACTTTCTTTGCTTGACTTTTGCAAAAAACAACCTTGTACTATCATCTCCATATTTGATCTATTCAATTTGCTTTGTTGCTGAATAAGTGCTATGCTGGATGAAAGAATGTCTATATATCTTGCTCTGGTCTCTTTCTCATTTTGAATCATCCTAGTATTGACTCGATCATGTTGAAGCTCTTGCTGTGTGACTGTGAGTTCCCATCTTGCTATGTCTTGCTGTGCTCTCAGGTCTGCATAATGGTTCTTATTAAGCTTACTTAAGAGCGGTCCGAGTTGGATCAGGTATCTCCTTAGCTGTAACATTTTGTAGAAGGTTCTTGATGTTGAGAGAACTGAATCAATGATCTTGAAGAAGTCATTGTGTTTGCACCATATATCACAGAATTGGAATTTGGTCCTTGGCTTTGGTGAAGTCGGAAATTGGATAAGTAATGGGGTGTGGTCAGACAGCCCATTGGCAAGGTAGTAAGTTTGTGTGTAGTCTAACGTATCATACCAATGGATATTGATTAGGACTCTATCAATTCTACTCTAGATTATTTTATTTGTCAATGAGTAATATGCACTTGTCTATCTCATTTCATGCAGTTCATAAGTGTCTAGTAGATGAGCTAGGTCCTGCACTTCTTGATCTTGAATTGTATTGCCTCCCATTCTATCTTCTTTGTAGAGCACTGAGTTGAAGTCCCCTAATATGCACTATGCTTCTGTCATCTGCTGAGCTAAAGATTGTATGTCACTCCATAGATGTTGCCTCTGTTGCTCATGGTTCATGCCATATACAAATATAACGTAGAATTTTTTTCTTGGTATTCACCTGAATTATATAACAATGTATAAGTTGTTATGTTTTCTTGAGTACATTCACCTCATAGGAGCCAAGCTATCCAGATACGCCCTTTGATGTTGAGTGCAAAATTATGTCGCCATATCCATCTAGGGAAGGTTCTTGCTACTACTTTGCTGTCATTTGTCTCTTTTACTTTGATCTCAAATAAGCTTAGCAGGCCTACTTTATTGGTGTATAAGAAGGCTCGAGCATCTTCTTGTTTATTAGGCCAATTTAGGCCTTTTATATTCCAGCATACTATATTATCCATTGGATCTTACCTCCTTATTCATGCTTTCTAGCATTGTTTCTGACATTTTAGCAACTTCTAGTGCTTGGAAAGAATTAATATGTAGGGGTGAGTTACTGTTTGTAGTTGCATTGACTGCTTGGCTGATGCTCTCTTAGATACTCGGGTGTACTCATCTGGTACAGCTTGTTTTGCCCATTGATCAGTTGTATTTCCATTACATCCTTCTAGCGGTGGATCCTTATGTACCTCTCTCCTGTCCTTCCTATCCCCCCTTCTTTTTGTAATTTTCCTCCTCATGGCCGAACATATGACAATGTGTGCATTTTGTTGGCTTCCATTCATATTTCACTTGCTGTCTATTCAACACGTCATTATCATTTAAGAATTCTATGAATTTAGGGAAATGTCCATCCAATGAGATATCAATTAGGAGATTGGCATAACGAATCATGGATTTTTTCGTGGCACATCTGTCTATATTTATTGGAATCCCCAGTATGCTTTCAATTTTACTAAGGCTTTCTAGCCCCCAGTACTTGACATGCATGTCAGGGAATTGTACCCATAGTGGAAGGGATTTTATTGCCTCATTATGCAAATCCATCTCAGGGTTCCAACCCTTGACAAGAAAAGGTTTAGCAACAAAGAAATAGATGCCACGCTTTTCCACTGTCAATTTGTCTTGCATATTCCCAAATCAAACCAGAAATACTCCCTTTTGTAATGATTTTATCAATGTCAAATGTTGCCCATATACGCTTAATCAAGCCTAATATAATCTCAAATGGGGGATTCGCCCCTACAACTGAGCATAGTACTGCAATTTGCCAGTATTCAATCTCAGCTACCACATCTTTTTTTTTTGAGCTTAGCACATTTCACTCCATTAATTATTCTGGTGGGGATGAATTTGAGTTCCGTGCCCTTATTATGATCAAGCACAGAAGCATAGGAACTATAGAAATGTTTACCATGGGTTCTTCTACCTGTTCAATCACTGTTGCATTAATGGGCTCTTCTGTACTCCTTTCTTGGGTCGATTCCTGGTGTGAGGTCATTGATGACCCCCCAATATGCGTGCCTATTGATGGCAAAGGATTGCTTTGTGCTACTGTTCAATGTCTTCCCTACTTTCCTCCTCTTGCCAGGGCCACCCCTGAATCCCCAGCTGAGTGGGGAGCACCTCGAGTAGACGGGAGGAGTTGGCACCAGGCAGATCATCCAGGCAAGGTGAGCCCTATAAGGGGCCAACAAAAGTGTGGTGCTCTCAAGCTTTACGTTGACTCCTTATACCATACATTCTTGATGCTAGGCTTAGTATGAGGAGCAATAGCATACCTCTCATACTCAAGGAGAATACCTGAGGAGAGGCAAAGATTCGTTAGAGCAAAGAAGAGTGTCTACCTTGGAATGGTCATTAATAAGCGAGCACATGTGAAGTATGGCAAAAACTAGGTGGAGAATCAAACTGGACGCTCGTGGCATAACCTGCCTAGAAGCAAGGTGCATCGTAGAAGGCCATCAGTTGGTAAGGTCAGGCGAAGGTCATCCCCCCCCCATCAAGTTGTTGGCAACGACGACCCACCTTAGTATCATACTTTTCACCACAGCTTTCAGTCGTGAAATTATGGATGCCCCAAGACCAAAAAAAGGGAAAGATTCCCAACCTAGAGCTTTATGACGAAATCACAGACCTTTAATGTAATAGCTTAACCCTAAATTATGTTTATTTATTTAATTACCTCATGTTTATGATTTCTCATATTTATTTATCGCATTTAATCATCCCAATGGGGAAAAAAAAATATATTTAGGAGCTCACTTGGCAATTCAGGTTTTATTTGTTTATTTAATTATTAACAAAAATTTTGGGAGAATTGATAGTAGGCCCTAATAATTGTAATCTAAGTGATTTTATTTTCTTTCGTAACGTTACAAAAATTTAATTTTGAATTACGTAAAAACATTAACATCATGGAGCGTTTTATTTCCGAACACAACTTATTTTGGCCTAATTGGAAGCCCAACAGGCTTGTCTAGTTAACCTAGCTAACTACCATGATTAAGCCTAACCATAATTAGGTAAAAGTCATTTTTGAAGATAAAACTCAGCCAAGTTTGATAGATTAGTCAAAAAAAAAAATCCAAATCCAAAACCACATTTTCTCTCTCTTTTCTCTCTCTCTACACGGCTACCCAGCCCTCTCAGCTATTGATTTGCACTGTTCCTGCCACCCAATAGCAACCCTCTGGCCACCAAGGCAACCACTAGCCATCCCCACACCCTCTCAAGCATCAAACATCACTTTCACGTATTTTTCTTCAAGCAAAGTGAGTAAACCCTAACCTTGTTCTTATTGATTTTGCTTGGATCTTCATTTTGATTCTTGTTTTTGTTTTTTTGGTGGTTGATCATGTTGTTTTGATAGAAATAAGAGTTATTTTGGATGTTTTAATTGTTGGATAAGTTGGATAGTAAGTAAAGATTGAGGTGATCATGTTCATGCAAGCATAAGTTAAAACCATGTTTATGGATTGATTTGTATTTGATTTGGTGATCTTTAGCATTATAAATAATTATGATGGAGTTGTCGCAGTTTTAGATGGTTTTGGAGGAGTTAAGGGTGAATCTAAGTTGGCCAAAAGTTGGGGTTTTAACGATTATGCAAGGTTTAACCTTCCTTTAATAGCAAGTATGTTATTTGTGTGTATTTGATTGAGAAATGAATCTTTGATGTATATGATTATGAAGTGAAATTGAGTGTGGTGGTTTTGTATGGTGATGGAAAGGACTAAAGCTTTGGTACATGATTTTAAGGAGTGATTTTAGATGAGGATTTGTGTGAAAAGAGAGGAGAAAGCAATGACAGTAGGGGTTGGGAATGACAGAAAACAGGGCAGGCTTTGCTAATAAACTGGTAATAAACGGCCTAACTAAAAACTATGACTTTTGGTGGGTACATAGATCAGTGATTTAACTTTCAAATGGCTTCTGAATCGCCTTAATCTGAGGTTTGTGGAAAACATTATGGTTGTTTTACTAAAACTGCGCACGTTAGACCAAAGTTGGCACACTTGTGTTCTAGCCCTATTTTGGAAACCCTATCGTAGGAATCATGTTCTGTTTTCAAATGAAAGGTTTGTGGGACTTCTTAAGCTTTCTATATTGGGGAAATTAGGTTTCAAATGGAGATCAGGAGATTAGGTTATGAGTCATTTACTTTAGCCCCTATACGCCCTTACTTTTCTTTTACTAAAGTATTAGCTATGAAAATAAATACATTTACTAACTAAATGTTCCTATAACGATATTTTTGTATAAAATCAGGGCCTAAATAGAGATAAGGAGATTAGGTTATGAGTCATGTTTTGTTTTAGGGAAATGCTCAGTGGATCGCCCTTAGACTGACAGGCTGACTGGAGAAGATAAGTGAGCGAGAAAATTTGAAAGGAATAGTAGTGTTTTAGTGCCGAAATGTTTTGAGCGCAGTATTGTGAGATATTTTGATGTTAGAACTATATACTCTGTTAAGAGTTGCTATATTTGATGTAAAATTTGAGATCGTTAGTTACTGTTTATGTTGGTTTGATGGTTTGCTTTTACAAATGCCGTGTGGTGGTAACGATGTTTAGCTTAGTTGTTTTTGATTATTTTTAAGCCAAACCTTGTCCTTTTTTTGATGGCGGCAACGCCCCGGTCATTGGGTTATTATTTCTAATTGGTGAATTAATGAAGAGAACGCAAACAATGAATTATGTACACTTGGGGTGTTACAGATTTGGTATCAGAGTCAGGTTTTGATTTTCTTGATGGGATATGGAGTATGGAGTTTAGATATAGGAGAGTGAGAAGGGTTATTAGTAAAGAATATCGTACACTATTGGAGACTTGTGATATTAGAAATAGACTTGTGATATTAGAAATGCATATTGTTTATCTTCTACATGACCTTTATTTGTATTTTCCATGCCAGATGGATCCTTATGCTGTTAATATGACGTCTGGTACGTCTGTGGCTATCCACATTTCATTATTGTATAGTAGCATGATAGCTCATGCGCAGGACTTTTTCTCCGAGTTTCACAACATCACGGTCCGTGCATATAGATTCCCATGGTCCTTACCCACGATTAATCCGTGGGTAGAGTTCATATTCTGTTATCATCATTTCATGATGATGGGGAACCCAGGTTGGGATGGACCTAGGTTCTAGGTCCAGGGAGAGAAGAGGGGGATTACTATGGAGATTCTTCAGCACGTCTTTCCTTTACACCAGGCACATCCCCCGCCTGCACCACCTACACCAGAATAGGGACCACCTTCGCCGCCTGCACTAGGTACTGTACAAATGCCCGACAGTCTTGGAGAGGCTTGTATGGTGGGGGATCTCCCTGATACACAGGAGATCGTTGTAGTTAGTTCTGATGATGAGCCCATGGAGGGTTTTGAGGGCTATTTAGAGGAAGAGGGTGATCAAGAGGAGGATCAGGGGATTGACGAGGTAGTAGAGGAGTAGCAGATGGAGCAGGAGGTCGATGAGGATGTTGGAGAGCAGTAGGTCAATCAGGAGATTGACGAAGGTAGAGTTTGGAGCATCGGACAGCAGCTTCGACTCAGGCGAGGAGCCGAAGGATGAGTTCGACCCATATTAGGATCCGTCTAGGGATCGTTAGGTTTTTTTCAGGTGTTGACTTGAGTAGGTTACATTTTGAGCCCTACATGTATATAGTATTGTCGGATTGGATAGTTGCATTTTGTGTAGCATATGACATTGTATATAGTTAGTCAAATCCTTCCGACCGTGGTGACATGGTCCATTTCTTTTTTGGGCATGTGACGGACTTAGGGACTAGGGGCTAGTTAGTGTTTTAGGTAGGAGTTAGGGCTGATCTTACTTAGTTGGCTAGATGTGTTATATTTTGTTGATAATGTATATAAACATGCAGCTGTGTATATAAATAAGCAGTTATGAAATGATATAATGAAACTTTGGGTTCTGTTTTAAATAATATTTGAGCCATATTAAATGTATTTGTTAGGCATACTTATCTTATATGTTTGGGTATTCCAATGATTGAATTATTTCATTTAATGTATGATCAGAATGTCTGAATCAGTGCAAAACGATGCAAAGATTCATATAGAGGATAACTCGGATCATGGCCTGGGGTTGGGTGATCAAGCCTCACATCATGTGCCACCAAATTTTGGCTAAATGCCACCAATTTTCCCTGAGTTAGCTAATAACATTGGGGACGGGAGCTACTGGCCAACCTTAGTAGCTAAACTGATGAAGCGGATTCCTTAAGTACCTATTGAAACCCCTCATAATGATGATAAGTTAGAAGATAGGGTAGCGCCCTGCAACCCTAAAGTGTATGACGGAAATTATGATCCAGTAGTATTGGAGTAATGGGTAAGGGGAATGGAGGAAATCTTTGTAGTGGTAGAAGTTCCAGAAGAAAAGAAAGTAAACATTGGGACGTATTATTTGTCTGGTGAAGTTAATATTTGGTGGAACACTGTTAAGGGTAGGCTCATAGGGCCTGAATTCACTAGGAGTAAATTTTTGCATGAGTTGAGAGCAAAGTTTTACCCAGTCATGGTCCAAAGGCAAAAGGAGAAAGAGTATATTGAGCCGAAGATGAGTGGTAACATGACTGTGATGCAGTATGCCAGTAAGTTCACAGAATTATCTAGGTTTGTCTTGAACTTGTGTCATCTAAAAGGTTAAAGATGAGAAGGTTTGAAGAGGGTTTGGCCTTCTACATTCAAAATCAGTTAGTTAGATAACCAATCTTGACTTACCAAGAGCTATATGAGCGAGACGTTGAGGTGGAGCGAGTGAAGACAAAGTTGAGGACCTTGAACCTGATCAACCAAAAGAGAAAAGGGTTTAAGCGAGGAACTGCAAGTGACAGTGTGAACCAGAAGAAACCTTATCTCGCTCCTTCCAAGCGCTGTCCTACAGGCTCAGCAGAGCCCTGTGGGAAATGCGGAAGAACAAATTACACCACCCCTAAATGCCGAGTGGGAACCAACAAGTGCATGTGGTGTGGAAGCCTTGAACACCTTATTGCTGCATGCCCTCGAAGGTTGAAGGCCGTAGATAAGGGTGTGGCAAAACCCTTGGCCGTACCTTGCCAAGGGGCGCCACCACAAAGGCCTGCAGCAGTAGAACGAACGTATGTAATGAGCAAGAAAGAAGCTGCCACCTCCGGTATGGTAGTCACTGGAACTCCCTTTTCAAATTCAAAGCCATTTTGTGTATTATTTGATTCGGGTGCTACTCATTAATTTATATCCACCCAATTTGCCATGCAATTGAACCTGGAGGGTAGGAAGACGGAAGCCAATTATAGGAACAAGCTATCCAATGATTCTGTGATTGAATGCCCTATCTCCTATAAGTTTGTTCCCATTATCATTGGTGGAACCACCTTCCCTGCGGATTTGATTCAATTTGATTTTTCTGATTTTGATATCATTTTTGGGATGAATTGGTTGCACACTATGGAGCTAAGATTGACTATGAGGATCTTAAGGTTATTTTGAAGGATGAAAAAGGGAGAGAAGTATGTTTCTATGGGCAAAGAGAGGGAAAATCTTGTCCTTTGATTTCTGCTATGAAAGCAAGTAAGCTGTTGTGTCAAGGGTGTATTGGATACTGGTGTTATGCTATTAACACCCAAGCACAAGAAGAGAAAGTAGGAAATATCCATGTAGTTTGTGAATTTGAAGATGTTTTTCTTGAAGAGTTACCAAGACTACCCCTACAGAGGGAAATTGGTTTTGAAATTGAATTAATCCCTGGTGTCTAACTTATCTCCAAAGTCCCATATCGTATGACCCCAACTGAGCTTAAGGAACTAAAGATTTAGTTAGATGAACCATTATAGAAGGAATTTATCAGACCAAGTGTGTCCCCATGGGATGCCTCAGTGTTGTTCGTAAAGAAAAAGGATGGAACCTTAAGGCTATGTATTGACTACAGGGAGTTGAACAAGATCACCATAAAAAACATATACCCTTTTTCGCGAATAGATGACTTGTTTGATCAACTGCAAGGAGCAGGAGTCTTCTCTAAGATTGATTTGAGGTTAGGATACCATGAGCTTAGAATTAAACCGGAAGACATTCCCAAGACTGCGTTTAGGACCAGGTGTGGCCACTATGAGTTTATAGTGATGCCGTGTGGCCTCACTAATTCCCCCGTAGCCTTCATGGATCTTATGAACAAGGTCTTTAGACCCTATCTGAATATGTTTATAGTGGTGTTCATAAATGACATCCTTATCTATTCTAAAGATAGGGAGGAACATGCTGATCATTTGAGGATGGTGTTACTGATATACTCGCAATTGCACGGTTGCGTTGTAGCTAATCAAGGTCTATCCTATAGAGGCTAGGTTGATTTATTTAGGCTATGTTCCCTCAAGATATGCTAAGCGAATCAAAGTTTGATATTGAAACTAATTTAATCTAGTATCTAACCTAGGGGATAATCAGTTGAGGATTTATACCAAACTAGCAATCTTCCGATTCATGTATCAATCAAGCACTTCTTCCTCTAATGGTTGTTTTAAAACCGATAATCGAATTATCACAAGCCTTTTTCAAGGTGAAGTGAAATACCTAAATCAAATCAATCCTCAATTTTCATGGATTTCTTGATTAGTTTAGGTTCATTAGGCACATGATTATCAAATAAATGGTTTCTCAATCCGTAATTCTCTTTCAAGATATCACACAATCAAGTCAAATCCTAGGATTCCGATATTTGGGATTTCACCTTTCAGTCCTTCATCCAAATAACCACAAAATGCAAGAAAGTGATCAAGTTTCTCACAAGACAATAAACTTCTAGAATTCGATAAAACAATCCAACAATTTCGAAAGCACCAAATGATATTAACACTAGATCAAGAAACTAACAAATGTTTGCACAAATCCAAAATCAAAACAACAACGATAATCAAAATACAAAACATAAAAATGAGAAAAGAGAAGAAAAGAGAAGAGAAGAGAGAAGAGATGCTCAGCCAAAGAACGTGCTTGAATCGTCGTGCAAACCCAGGATAGAATCCTTGCAAATCTTCACTTTAACTCACTCTCTCTCTCTCGCCCTAATCTAAACTCTAATCCTAAGTAGAATGATATGGAGAATAGAATAATGTGATGGTTCTTTTTGCTGCTTGAGGGACGGGTATTTATAGGAAAACCCAATCAACCTCATCCACACGATGCGAGAAAACGAACAGGCTAGTAGTTACACCTCCAGCACGGTTCATGGCATCTACCACAGACAGACCGTGGTGCTCTCTGGCTCATTATTCTTCTGTTCTTCTCTTGTTCCACGGGCATAGTAACTTAGGGGCATCCGTGGTGAGTCAAAATATACTCATATAGGGTCAAATGCTGGGTAGAAAGGCCTGAAATCCTACAAAATACATCAAACAGCTATACCTAAGCATAAATCAAGAATAAGAGTATAAATCATAGCATAAAGCACATAGTTCTCCTAAAAATGTGTAAAAGTGACCATAAAATGATATGCATGTTAGGCGCTTATCAATTACAAACCTTGAAGGAGCATTAACTTTATGAAAAATTAAAGAAGTGTGAATTTTGATTGGAAGAACTGGTATTCTTGGGACATGTGGTTACAAAAGAAGGAATCAAAGTTGACCCCCAAAAGGTGAAGGCAATCATGGAGTGGCGAAGGCCTACCAACGTCATTGAGATTAGAAGTTTTCTGGGTTTAGCGGGCTATTATCGAAGGTTCCTTAAGGACTTTTCGAAAATAGCTTCACCCGTGACCAATCTACTAAAGAAAGCGAATAAATTTGAGTGGACAAAGAAGTGTGAAAGAGCCTTTCAGGAGTTAAGACAGCGATTAACTACCTCCCTAATCCTGACGCTACTCGTAGAGGGTAAAAAGTATACCATTTATAGTGATGCTTCAAAGAACGGTTTAGGGTGTGTGCTGATGCAGGAAGACAAAGTAGTAGCTTATACATCTCGACAACTCAAGCCTTATGAGAAAAATTACCATACCCATGACCTGGAGTTAGCAGTCGTGGTCTTTGCATTGAAAATTTGGAGACATTACTTATATAGGGTACCATGCAAGATCAATATTGACCATCAAAGTTTAAAGTATATCTTCACCTAGAAGGAGCTCAATTTGAGACAACGGCGCTGGCTTGAGTTGCTTAAAGACTATGATTTGTAGATTCAATATCATCCAGGAAAAGCAAATATTGTAGCAGATGCCCTAAGTAGGAAGCGCAACATAGCCTAATCACTATGGTGATTACTCAGTTGAGTCTTTTGGGAGAACTTGAGGATTTGGGAATTCAACTAGTGTCCCATGGGCAAGCAAATGTTTAATTATCTGCACTTACCTTACAACCTTCTATAGTGGAGGAAATTCGGGTGAATCAAGAAAGTGATCCTAAACTCCAAAGAATAAAGCAAAATCTAGAGAAAGGGAAGTCTCCTAGGCTTGTAGTACATGAGGATGGGACCCTGCGATTCCAAAATTGCCTATGCGTACACAAAAATGAGGAATTAAGGAAACAAATCATAGAGGAGGCTCATAATACTCACTACTCGATGCATCCAGGAGGCACCAAGACGTATATAGACTTAAGGCAATACTTCTGGTGGAATAATATAAAGAAGGAGGTTGCATAATATGTAGACAAGTGTCTAACCTGCCACAAGGTTAAAGTAGAGCATCAACATCTCAAAGGTGAATTGTTATCCCTAGAAATTCCCACTTCAAAGTGGGATTCAATCTGCATGGACTTTGTTATGAGTTTACCCCTTTCTACCTCAAAAAAGAATGCTATCTGTGTCATAGTTGACCGACTTACCAAGTCGGCCCATTTTCTACCAATTAAGGATACTTGGAGAGTTGAAAAACTAGCCCAACTGTATGTTAAAGAGATAGTCCGCCTGCACGAGATCCCCTTAGACATAGTATTAGACAGGGATCAAAGATTCCAAACCTTTAGTGACTCTTTAGTAGCTTTTATCAACTTGAGACAGTTGGGCAAATTGAAAGAGTGAATCAAATTCTAGAGGACATGTTAAGAGCTTGTGTATTATAGTTCCAAGGGAAATGGGAGGATGATTTATCGTTGGTGGAGTTTTCTTATAAAAATAGCTACTAGTCCACTATCAAAATGGCCTCGTTTGAGACTTTATAAGAGAGAAAATATAGAACCCCACTGTGCTGGAATGATTTGGACGAGGCATTGATCATAGGTCCAGAAATGATCCAAGACACCATTGAAACAATAAGGAGAATTCGGGACCAGATTAGGGTTGCCTAAAGTCGGCAAAAGAGTTATACGGACAAGAGAAGGAGGCCTCTGGAATTCAAGTAGTCGATAAAGTTTTTTTAAAAGTTTTGCCAACCAGAGGTATCAAGAGGTTTAGAGTACGAGGCAAATTGAGTCCAAGATATATTGGACCTTATGAAATCACTGAAAAGTTAAATCCAATAGCATTTTAGCTAGACCTGTAGGTAGAACTAGAACACGTGTATAACGCGTTTCACATCTCTTAGCTCAGAAAGTGTATTCTAGATCCGGACCACACCATTGTATCTGAACCTATTGAAATCACTGAGGATCTAATATACGAAGAGCGTCAAGTCGAAATATTAGATCGCAGGATTAAGCAGCTGCGCAATAAGCAGATACCACTAGTCAAGGTACTTTGGTCAAACCATACATCCCAAGAAGCCACTTTGGGAGACTGAAGAAGAAATGAAAGCCAAGTACCCACATTTATTTAAGGTAATCATAAATTTCGAGAAGGACTCTTTAAGGGTGGAAGACTATAACAGCCAGACCCTAAATTATGTTTATTAATTTAATTACCTCATGTTTATAATTTCTTATATTTATTTATCGCATTTAATCATCCCGGTGGGACAAAAAAAATTATTTGGGCCCTCACTTGGCAATTCGGGTTTTATTTATTTATTTAATTATTAACAAAAATTTTGGGAGAATTGATAGGAGGCCCTAATAATTATAATCTAAGTGATTTCATTTGTTTCCTTTAACATCACAAAAATTTAATTTTAAGTTACGTAAAAACATTATTATTATAGAGCGTTTTATTTCGAAAGCCAACTTATTTTGGCCCAATTGGAAGCCTAGCAAGCTTGTCTAGTTAACCTAGCCAACTACCATGATTAAGCCTAAACATAGTTAGGTAAAAGTTATGTTTGAAGATAAAAACTCAGCCAAGTTTGTTGGATTAGTAAAAAAAAATACAACCCAAATCCAAAATCACATTTTCTTTCTTTTTTCTCTCTCTCTACATAGCTACCCAGGCCTTTCAATAGCTGATTTGTATTGTTCCTACCACCCAACAGCCACCCTCTGACCACCAAGGCAATCACCAGCCATCCCTACACCCCCCTCAAGCATCAAACATCACTTTTACCTATTTTTCTTCAAGCAAAGTGAGCAAACCCTAACGTTGTTCTTATTGATTTTGCTTGTATCTTGGTTTTGATTCTTGTTTTTGTTGTTTCGGTGTTTTGATAGAAATAAGAATTAATTTGGATGTTTTAATTGTTGGATAAGTTGGATAGTAAGTAAAGATCGAGGTTGATCATGTTCATGCAAGTATAAGTTAAAACCATGTTTATGGATTAATTTGTATTTGATTTGGTGATCTTTAGCATTGTAAATGATTATGATGGAGTTATTGCAGTTGTGGATGGTTTTGGAGGAGTTAAGGGTGAATCTAAGTTGGCCAAAAGTTAGGGTTTTAATGATTATGCAAGGTTTAACCTTCCTTTAATAGCAAGTATGGTATTTGTGTATATTTGATTGAGAAATGAATCTTTGATGTATAGAATTATGAAGTGAAATTGAGTGTGGTGGTTTTGTATGATGATGGAAAGGACCAAAGCTTTGTTACTTGATTTTAAGGAGTGATTTTAGATGAGAATTTGTGTGAAAAGAGAGGAGAAAGCAATGATAGTAGGGGATGGGAAATGACAGAAAATAGGGCAGGATTTGCTAATAAACTGGTAATGAATGACCCAACTGAAAACTATTACTTTCAATGAGTAGATAGATCAGTGAGTTAAATTTCAAATGGTATTTGAATCTCCTTAATCCGAGGTATGTGGAAAAAGTTATGGCCGTTTTACTGGAACTACGCAGGTTAGACCAAAACTGACACACTTGTGTTTTAGCCTCGTTTTGGGAACCCTATTGTGGGAATCATGTTTTGTGTTCTAAATAAAAGTTTTTTGGAAATTCTTAAGCTTTCTATATTGAGGTATTAGGTCTCAAATGGAGATTAGGAGATTAGGTTATGAGTCATTTACTTTAGCCCCTGTACGCCCTTACTTTTCTTTTACTAAAGTATTAGCTATGAAAATAAATACATTTGCTAACTATATGTTCCTATAATGATATTTTTGTATAGAATCAAGGCCTAAACTATGATTTTCTCCCCTTTTGTGCATAATATGACTTAGTGACATTTCATTAAAATCCCCAGGTGCGTTCATTGTCTGTATCTTTAGAAATTAGCATCTATTTATCAAAATTATAATGCTTTGGTAAGTATATCAATGAATTAGTTTAATCAGTGATTTATCACATAATTTGTGATCCCATCAGTTATTAGTTACAGGGTATTGCCCTTCTGTTACCCGCACGACTACAGGCTAGGTCCCCCGATTGACTTGGTAGGTGTACACCTATCTTCAGATCGTAACAGTTGCTCGGGGTTCATTGTCAGATAATAATTGACAATGCACTTTTATATTCATCTCATTCCCTATTTTAAATTAAAATGAATTGTAATGCGAGGCCAACTAGTTCTTCCATGAGCATTTAACAATACAGAAATCCATGTACTGAGCTTCTGCTCACAATTTGAAATGTTTTCATGTTTTGTTTTTGGGAAATGCTCAGTGAATCGCCCTCCGGCTGGTAGGCCAACTGAAGAAGATAAGTGAGCGAGCAAATCTAAAAGGAATAGTGGGGTTTTAGTACTGAAATGTTTTGAGCATAGTACTGTGAGATATTTTGATGTTAGAACTATATACTTTGCTAAGAGTTATTGTATTTTGATGTAAACTTTGAGATCGTTGTTACTGTTTATGTTTGTTTGATGGTTTGCTTTTACAAATGCTGGGTGGTGGTAATGATGTTAAGCTTAGTTATGTTTAATTATTTTTAAGCCAAGCCTTGTCCTTTTTTGGATGGCGGTAACGCCACGACCATTTGGTTATTATTTCTAATTGGGGAATTAATGAAGAGAACGTAAAAAGTGAATTATGTACATTTATGGTGTTACATTGAAAAACACCAGGTCTATATGAAGCCCAAATGTACGTCCAAGATATAGACAATGCGGCCTACTATCGGTATTTCCTGGCAACCCTAAGGGGGTCCTGCAAAAATGGTTTGGCAATCATGCACCAGATAGTATGACCTACTTCCAAGAACTATACGATTGCTTTGTAAGATAGTTCATGGCAAGCCACAAGGAGAGGAGGACCCCTCGAAAATCAAATAAGGAAAGAATGAGTCATTGGCCGAGTTTGTGAAGAGATTCTAGCAAAAGGCCGTTCTCATCCCTGACCTGGAGAATGGTGTGGCTTACACCTCCTTCCTTAATGGCCTTAAGAAGGGATGGTTCAAGTTCTTATTGGGCAAACAAAAAGAAATCACTCTTGTGAAAGCCCTTAAAAAGGTCACAGACTCCATTAAGGCCGTCGAGATGTACAGAGAAACTGTTGATGGACCAGGAAGAAGCAGAGTCGAAGAGAGGATCCCTACTCAGGCAGAAGGAAGAAAAAGGAACAAGGGCCGGGATTAACGCTTTAATGTGGATCCTAGAAGTGCGCTCATGGAGATCAAGGGGCATCCCATGCCCAAGAAGTTGTAGCCTATGGGTAGGTCATACAAGCCGCGCAATGTATTAAAGTATTGTGAATTCCATGAGCAGAATCTTCACATCATCGCAGAGTGTAGGGAGCTGAAAAAGGCCCTTAATGAGCTTGCAAATAATGGGAAATAGGTAATTCCTTCAAACCGGGTCCCATTGCCCTTTACAAGGGCAAAACCATGTCACAAGAAAGGTCACAAAAGACGAGTGTACCATAGAGATGGTAGACCATAGAAGGGGGTATATCGAGGGCATCTTCCATGCAATATGGTAGGCTTAGATACGTGGTATGTAATAGGTAATGCCTACCAAAAAGGGGATGCCTATACAAATCCCGACCATGACCTTTAGTGGGGCTGACAATCATGCCCTCATCACCCATCATGACGACCCATTGGTTATAGAGCTAAAGGTGGTAAGTGCTCCTGTTCGGAGAATTTTGATAGGCATAAAAAGCTTGACATGCATCATAACTTGGGAGTGCCTCAAATAGGGTAGGTACTCTTGAAGAGACATCATACCCTCTTACACTTGATTTTAGGATTTGGGGGGCAGATAATGAGCCCAATTAAAATGATCCATTTACATATGCAGTTTAGAGAAAAGGTTAAGTTGAGAAGCTTAGAAGTGAGTCTTTCAGCAGTGGATATACCCATAGGCTATAGCATTATTATTGTATGACCGACACTCCACGAAGTCAAGGTAGTCCCAGTTTCTTACGTATTATAAGTCCAATACGCTTCACATGATTACAGTGTAAGGAAGCTGCATGGTGACCAACGGACGACCAGTGAATGCTACCTAGTCAACATAAAGCTGCTAGTCGAGCAGAAGGGGCAGCTCCAGGCAGTGTTCCCTAATGTTAAAGCAAAAAAGCAACGACTCGAACCTCCAAACATCGCAGAAGCTCTGACCATATGCACCATAATTATGGAGGACCAAGGACACCCACGCCAGGAGGTTGCTAATGACATTGAGCCTGTCCCATACGAAGACAAGCACTGGTCCCGGACGATGAGGGTTAGATGGAGCATTCCAGCATAAGTTCGACAGCTCCTCGTTGATCGCCTTAGGGAATATAATGATATATTCACTTTTGGTACTAATGAAATGCCCAACTTAGATCCCGCGGTCAGCACTGCCTAGATGTGGATCCAGTTAACTACCCTGTGGTGCTAAAGAAAACGTATGATCGATCTAGGAGTATCAATGCCTGAGTGGATTTCAAAATGTGGTGTTGGTGAAGAAACCTAATGGTACTTAGCAGATGTACATATACTTAACAAACGTCAACAAAGTCTATCTAAAGGATAGCTACTTTCTCCTTAACATTGATAAGCTAGTCCACTACACGACCGCCCATGCCATGTTGAGTTTCATGGATACCTTCTCCAGCTATCATCAGATTCCCCTTTACCCAAATGACTAGGAGAAGACTGCTTTCACAACTGGACAAAGGGTTATACTACTACAAGGTCATGTCATTCACACTAAAGAACATAGGGTGACATACTAACGGTTAGTAAATAAGGAATTTGGAGACCTCATTAGGACTAACATTGAAGTCTCTGTAGATGACATGCTTGTCAAGAGTAAGGAGTACGTTGGACATTCGGGCGAACTACGGTACATTTATTGTCCTCTGTAGGTACAGGATGAACCTTCACCCTAAGAAATGCCTCTGAGTGAGGTCCGACAAATTCTTGGGGTTCATGGGTAGCAGTTAGGGCATAGAGGCTAGGAGTGTGCCAAACCGGTTAACTGGAGTTTCGGTTAACCGAAAATTAGTAAGCTGGTTTTTCGATTCAAGAAAATTCCGAACCGTAACCGAACCAAAAATTTCGGTTAACCATTTTTCAATTAACCGTAAATTTCAGTTCATCCAAAGCCCAAACCGTGTCTGAATCGAAAAAGTCGGTTAACTGGTTTTTCAGTTTGGTTAACTGATTTTTCGATTTGGTTACCGGTTAACCGTTCATAAATAAATAAAAAAGTATACTTTCTTACCTAAATTTTTCATTTTTTATGATAAATTTTTTTTATAAAAATTAAATTTTGGTTAGCATTCATAAATAATAAAAAAAGTGCACTTTCTTACCTAAATTTTTTATTTTTCATGTATAAATTTTTTGGAAAAAAAGTTAATTTCGGTTTGGTTAATCGCCGGTTAATCGAATTTTCAAATCGTTCGAACCGTAACCGAACCAAAAATTGAAATCTTTTTTCGGTTCGGTTAATTGAACTGAGGTTTTTGAAAAAAATTGTAGGGTAACTAGTTCTTTGGTTTGGTTTTTCGGTTTTTCGATTTGGTTTTCGGTGTCAGTTTCTTTGCACACCCCTAATAAAGGCCAACCCAAACAAGATGCAGGTTGTCCTTAGCATGAAGCCTCCAAGGAATATGAAGAAGGTGGAATAAATAATAGGGTGAGTGGCCGTAGTCGGGCACTTCATGTCAAAATCTACAGATAAGTGCCAACCCTTTTTCCACGTGCTCAAGAGGCGCACCAGCTTCAAATGGAACCAAAACGTATAAACGACATTCCAATCACTAAAAGAATACCTATCCCGCTTTCCTAAGATTGCCAACCTAGCCTAAGGCAAGCCATTGCTCTTGTACTTGGCCATGTCTGAATAGACAGTGAGTGCGGTCTTGGTGGTTAATACGAAATGGGAGCCAATTCCAGTGTACTATGTGAGCCACGCGTTCGTAGGAGCAGAGCTCAAGAACCCCCTAATTGAGAGGTTCACTTACACCTTAGTCTTGGCAAGTAGAAAGGTCCACCCTTATTTTGAAGCCCACAAAGGTGATAGTCATGACGGACTAACCTTTGAGAAATGTCCCGCAAAAACTATGCGTTATGAAGGATGTTGAATTAGGCGGTTGAATTATCCCGATACGAGATAAGTTTGAAGCTTGGCGCAATCAAAGCCCAAGCCCTAGACGATTTCTTCATTGTCGCCGGTATTGAATTGTCGTACCCATCCTACGGCGATGCGTGGAACCTTTACGTGGACGATTCTTCTGCCAAGGATGGTAGTGGCGTTGACCTCATCATAGAGACATCTCGAGGTGAGAAGCATGAGCACGCACTCATGTTCATGTTTAAAGCCTCTAACAAAGAGGCGGAGTACAAGGGCCTGACAAGAGGCATTTTGTTGTGTTACATAGGAGGGACTAACTAAATTCGAAGCATACTAGGATTCCAAAGTTGGTCGTTATTCAACTCAAGGGGGAATATAAGGCTGAGGACAAAATTATGGTAGCTTATGTGTGCTATTGTGGAGCTTTAAAATCACTCACATTCTATGGTCTGAAAAACCATTAGACTAGTGCTTTGTCATGTTGCTTTATAGGAGTTAGATGGAATGCTTCCTTCAAACTCAGTGGAAGCAGAATGCATCAGTAAGAGGGCTAAATACTTTACATGAGGGAGTCTGTAGTTTGCTCATCGGTGGGTGGGCATTTGCTGTCATAGGCTTTTGGATCGGCTACTACTGGTCATTTCTAAGGGAGGATGCCATGGCCTTGGTACAAAAATGTGAGAAATGCCAAAAGTTCTCGCTCGTTCAAAGAAAACCTTCCACCTCATTAACCCCCACGCCAACACGACTATTTGCTGAATGGCTTATGGACATCCTTGGACCATTCCTGAAGGCAACTGGATAGAGAAAATACTTGGTAGTGGCCATTGATTACTTCACCAAATGGGTCGAAGCCAAGGATGTGGCTTTAATCATGACCAACGAAGTTCAAAAGTTAATTTGGAGAAATATAATCACATGCTTTGGCATTCCTTAGGTAATAATTCTCTACAATGGACGACAGTTCGACACTAACAAGACTAGGGACTACCTCAACGACTATGGTTGTCAAGCCCAGTTCACCGCTGTCGACCATCCACAGACTGGTGAGTAGGCTGAGGAAGCCAACAAGGTCATTCTAAATGGCCTGTAAAGAAAGCTTGACAATGTTAAAAGGAAGTGGTTGATGAACTTCTTAGTATATTATGGTCAATACGTACTACAAAAAAGACTACTATAGGGGAGACTCCCTTTACGCACGTATACAGGTCGGAGGTCGTCTTTCCAATCGAAGTGGCCATCCACACCTATCGTTTGGCCACATTCTAAGAAATCCCTCAATAATACAACCCTTAGGGAAGCCTTTGAACTCCACCCTTCAGCTTTGGGGAGACATTTACCTATGAGAAGATCTTTATAGTGAATAGGTCCGCAAGCAAAAAGTCAAAGAGCAGCCCTTATCAATTGGTGGTCTGGTTCTAAAATAACGGAGGCTGTGGCTATGTCATATAAGCACAACAAGCTCATGGCCAATTAGGAAGGCGCACCCATTGTTAGAGAATAGGTCCCACCACGAACATACATGCTACCAGCACTTCAGGGAAAGGAAATCTTGCGAACTTGGCATAACAGCAACCTCAAGAAGTACTATTCCTAAATGCTAATAGTGCATATTTGATTCCCTTCTAGTTTACCAATCGAAGATTGTAAAAAGGACCCCGTCAGAACTTTTTACCAATTAATGAAAAATGAATTGGTGTAGATGGTACTGAGATTATTTTGCATACTTAATGCTCTTATCGTTAGGTTTGGGGGCATGAAGTACAACAATGACAATCCAATAGCAATACAAAATGCAAATAATAGGAGAAAAAACTTAACAATAAGTGCAAAATTAAGGCAACAATAGAAATAAAGAAGAGGTGATCTTTTTTTGATTAAATGAATAAAGTCCAAAGAATGCCCCATGACCCCAAAGGGGTTTAAGCTCATAACAAAACCAAAAGGGCAAAAGGGGGATTTGTAATAGCCTAACGCTAAATCATATTTATTTATTTAAATAAGTCATGTTCTTAATTCACTCACACTTATTCATCGCATTTAATAATTCCGATTAGGAAAATTCATTTGGGCCATCACTTTGCAATTCGGGTTTTTGTTATCGTAAAATTTTGAGAAAATTGATAGTAGGCCTCAATAATTACGCTTACGAGATTAAAATTATTTTTCATAACATCGCAAAATTTAATTTCGAGCTATGAAAAATTTAATCTCATAAGGTTTAATGTTCTTTCCGGGCCCAAATTCATTTAAGCTCTATTTTAGCAGAACAGGTTACGACCCATTTGCTTGGTTAATTATCCTCTATTATACGTAATTGTCATTAGAAAAAAACATGCTTTTTCAAGGATAAAACTCAGCCAAGTAAACTTTGGAAGATTAAAATCACTTTTCAACCAACTTAAAATCACAAAATTTCAAGCCTATTCTCTCTCCTCCTCCTCCCACACGGCCAGCCTACCTATCTGCTATTTTGCTACTGTACACCTTCAACTCCCTTGGCCGCCAGCCACCTCATCACACCCTTCAAACATCACTCACACCTCCTTTTTCAAGCTCAAAGAAAGTAAGCCCTAACACTCTTCTTGTTGATTTTTAGTTTTAATTCTTGTTTATGTTGATTTTGATTGTTGATCGTGTAATCTTGATAGAAATATGAATTATTTTGATATTTTAATTGTTGTTTAAGTTTGAAAGCATGCAAGGGTTGACGTTCATAATCATGCAAGCTAAAGTTTGAATTAAAGGATTTGGATTGTTTTGTAGTTGATTTTGTGATAATTGGCGTTAGTAATGGATATCATGATGTTTATGTTGATTTTAGATGAGTTTAAAGTACAAGTTAGTCATAAGCTGAGGTTTTAGTGATCATGTGTGGATTAGTTTATTTTTCAGCTTCAAATATGCTGATTGTATATAATTGGATTAAAAATGAAATTTGGATGTGTTGTTTAACTTGGATAATGTGTTGAAGTGATTTTTGCAAAAAGGGGTGGATTATGAAATTTTTTTTCAATTAATTGAAAGATGTTATTTTGTATATTTATGCACGTAAGTGAGATTATGGATGTGTTTTAAGTGTTTCTGTAAAGAGAAAAATTGAAAATTAGATGAAGATGATTATGGAGTAAATTTGAGTAACACGACTTTGTAAGGTGATGATAAGGAACAAATAATGGGTTAGTGATCTTAAAGAGTGATTTTATAGGGAAATTATGTGAAGAAAAGGTTGAGAGCATGGACAGTAGGGTTGTGAATAGACCTAAAACAGGGGTCCTTTTACGAATAAATCGGTGATGTTTGGTCCATTGAAAAATTGTGATTTTTTGTGTGTGGATAGATCAATGAGTTATTTTCCAAATGCCTTTGGAATCAATTCATTTTGAGTTTATGGAAAAAATTATAGCAAATATTCTAAGACTGCGCAACATACGGAGAAGCTGTGCACAGCTTTATTTAAGCCCAATTTTAGGAGCCGCGTTGTGGTAATTGGATTTTGCACTGTGGATGAAAGTGTTACGGGACTTCTTAAGCTTTCCTTGGGGTTTTAGGACTCAATTTAAGGTCGGGAGTGTAAGTCATGAATTATTTTCCTTTACTTCTATTAAGCATTTACTTTATAACCTAAACTATTTACATTGGGGTACCTTACTTTAAATTATATTATATTACCTTGATTTAAACTAAATTTCCATAGTTTATATAGTGTGTATCATCTTAGTTTAACATATCTTATATCTATTCATTGGAGACTGAATGCCATTTAGTAAACAAGTTCTATTAAAGTTATCAATTATGAGAATAAGTTCAACTACTAACTACATGTACCTATAATGATAATTTTGAACATAATCAGGCCTTAATCTATCGTTTCTTCACCCTCTTGTGCATAAATACTATTTAGTGAGGTTTCACTAAATATCTTAAGTACGTTCATTGCATATATCATTAGAAATTAGAATGTATTTATCAAACTTATAATGTTTTAGTGAGTACATCAATAAATCAGTTTAATTAGTGATTTATCACATAACTAGTGACGCCATCAGTTATTAGCTTTAGGGTGTTTACCCATCAGTTACTCACATAGCCTCAGGGTAGGTCCCCCGATCGGCTTGGCAGGTGTACACCTATCTACAGATTATATCAGTTCTCAGTGGTTCACTACCAAATAATAACTAGAAATGCAGTTTTACATTCATCTCATTCCCTGTTTTGAATTAAAATGAATTACAAAGTGGGCACAATCAATGTTTTAATGATGATTTAACAATACAAGAATGCATGTATTGAGCTTCAGCTCACATTTCGAAATATTTGCTATGTTTTATTTTAGGCAAGTGCTCAGTGAAACGCCCCTATGCTAGCAAACTTGCTGAGGATGATAAGTGAGCGACATACCCAAGTTGGATTAGTAATCAAGTATTCCACTTCTATTTTATTTTTTTGGAGATGTAGTTTAAGTTATCTTATGGTTGGAACTGTGACAACAATGGTGATTTGCCTACTATTATGTATAAACCCTATGTTTGTATCACTAACACATGTATGATTTTTGGATGATGTTGATCGTCTATAGGCTTGAATTATACTCAACTATATTCTCTCTAGTGTAATTGCTTTAAACCTTGTCCTTTTTAGGACGACAATAACACCCTGATCATTGGGATTATCACTTCTAATCAAGTGAATTAGTCAAGTAAATGCAAACAGTGTAACATGATCATTTTGGGGTGTTACTTATCGACACGATCCTTGTCCTCATATTTAGGACCTTTTCCCTATCTTCAGGATCCCCCTTGTTTGGGTTTGTCACCCTAAAGTTGCACAATGTTGCCTAGATTAGCCTGATCCTCATCGAAGGGCTCCTCATAGTCAAAGATCACCTCTTCCAGATCTTAGCTAGTTTGCTCAACCCAGTAATGGCCCTTTAGGTACTAGACCTAGGCCTCAAAGTACCATCTCCTGCTTCATATGATCTCACATCCTCCACCTCATTCTCTATGTCAGTAATGTGCTAACAAAGGCCCTTCTTAGCCTTCTCCCAACGCTTCATCTCTTTCTTTAGGTCTTCGTAACAACCCTTATGCTTGTTCAAGGAGTACTGTTCCTATGCCTTTTCTTCTTTGATGGCCTTAGCCTGTTTCTCAAGGCTAATCATACCTTGCGCAATCCTTCTAGCCCATAAGGCTAGTCACGGTTGACGTAATGCCCTTAGTCCTCAAGGCCAGCACGAAAGCCTAAAAAGTGTAAAAAGGGTTAACACCAAATGAAGGGGAAGGAATTACATAGAAAGAGGGGAGGGGGAACAGGTTAAGTCATAGTGTGGGTACCTCAACAACAGTCACCTATTCCTCGATGACCAATGGAGCATCGGGGATGGAGGAGGATGCAATATCCCTTAAGCGTGTAATCCTCTTAACAAGCTTTCACATGATCCACGAGTTGGCCTCTAGAAACAACACATCCCAACCACCTGCGTAGAGTACGCTGCTATGACCCTATCACCCATCATCTGTTGGCTACCTTGCCAGCCACTCAAGGGGGATGGTCCATGAGGCTCCTCTAAACTAGCGTGCCAGATTGGAGGCAAGGTTTTGGCCTCTTCACGAGGATCACTAGTGTAAGCGGTCTTCTTAGGCGACTCTTGGTCCACAACATACTTCTCATGGTGCGGGTGCTTTTGAGTCATGCTTGGGGGCAAGGACATTGAAGAAGGAGGGGGACAATTTGTTCAAATAAATAATCTGGCCTGCATTTCATGTAATAACCACGTCAACACCTCAAATAAAAACAAAAGGGGAAAGGAAGCGACAAATTGACTTACTTTTATGGCTTAAGCCTTAACTTTATGACACCTTTGGTCCTTCCACTAGTATGCCTAGAGATTACCTCAAGGGTTGCATCGTTTGACCCGACGACTCGAGACTTAACAACCTCACACGAGCTTCTACTATAGAAATGAAAAAAAAACCAGCCAGGTCAGGTAAATAATGAAAAAGGAAACATAGGGAAATGAATGATACCCTTTGAAAAATTCTTCATGATAAGCAGCCCGGGCGCCGCTATGAAGAAGTTATTCTTGAAGTACCCTAGCTTGGGGAGCCAATTCAATGGCTCCTTGTCACTCCACTTAACCCTCCCTTGTATGGGTTTTTTCCCATTATGTTTATTTAATACCATGGACATGAAAGTGTGGAGTGGACAAGGTCAGCTATGTTCTCGGATTATATGTTAAAAGTAAATTATGGAGGCCTACGTCGCGTTCTTTGGTAACGGAATGAATTTCTATTTGGCTTATTAAGGTTCGAGACTGGGAGCTCGCCCTAACCATTCTTAAACTTAACAAAAAGGAAGTTGTACTTCCATTCTTTAGCTTGAACTTCCTTTTGATTATGGACATAAACACATTTTTATTGTTGAAACTATACCATTTTGCCTCCCTACATCGCTTGGTGCCTTTTGTATGATGTGCGATTGAACGAAGGCCTGGGCCATGCACTCCATCCTTCCCAATTCATACGTAACAATGAACGAGCATATACTGTGCCAAGACATAGGCACAATATGTGTGATGGCTAAGTCATATCCCATGTAGATGTCCTAGATCACCTTACACAAAAGGAAGTAAAATATGCAGCTTAGGGCCACGTGATAAATTGCAATGTAGCTGGAAAGGGGATTCTTCACTATGGCATCTGTATGAGGGAGGATGAAGTTGTAATTAACAAGAAGAAGATATTTACTCTCTAGATCAGAATGTTTGAGAGCTTCGATCACCCTCAGATTTGAAAAATGGAGCCTTGGCCATAAGTGGGATTAAAACGAGTAGGGGCACTAGGAAAGTTCCTCCCAACTGCCACAACTGCTTTGGTATTACCTTTGCTAGAAGCTATCATATCTGAATCTATCCCATTAGAGCGATAGTTTTGATAGGCTCACACCCTACTTCTGGCAAGAGAATGGGAAGAGGAAGACAAATTACCTTCTAAAAGACCCTCAGTCATAAATTTAGATACGGTCTTTGGGCATATTGTTTGCTTTGTCATTGCCAGCTTACATTCCTGAAATTCATGCATACGGTTAATGGCTATATTTGTTTCCTATGGATACACCATGACCTCTTCAAGGCTCAATATGCGAGGATTAGAGGCCTGCTCTTAGCTAGACCACGAGTTGTCGGGCATCTTGCAGATGGGCAAAGCATAAGGGATGTTTTTGGGCTCTCGAAAGTTATTCTTAGGGGGAAATGATAAAACAACTGGGCCACCAATTTTAGCCGGAATGTTTAGAAGCATAGGATGACATCACTCCTCAAGTGGGCCAAGGGATCCCCCTCAGGAAGGTCTGCTTAATGAAGAGATTGAAGATGACATGTTTATTCTAATTCACAAGGATTCAAGTAAGGAGGGAGTGTGCATACCAGCTTTGAATTAGGTTTTGAAGACTTGGGACTTGAACTCCTGAAGGATTTAAAAATATGAGGAAAGGGTTAGAGTTTCACTTTGAATATTTGACGTTGGGGTTGAAGGCTTCAAATGAAAAGGCATAACTTCTCTCGCTAAAAAGTGTGATTTCTCTATCAAAGAATCCAAATTTTGCAAGCCAAATGATCCTCCTCCCCCTCCTTATATAAGGAAGGAATGAAGAGTGGTGGGGCATTGCGTTTCCTGAGCTAAGAAGTGCCTCAGGCGGAAGACGCGTGTCAATATTAAACAGGTGTTGCAAAGTCTCTAGACATTGCACCTCTTGCCCAAAGGGGTTAAAGCCCGCTAAGCACGAACTCCAAGCCATCCATTACACATCTAGCCCCTAAGGAGCTAACATTTCTAAGCATGGCCTCTAGGCCGTCTACCACACCTTTAGCCCTCTAAGTAGCTAAGGTCTACTAAGCACGCTTCTAGGCTGTTTGCTATGTCTTTAACCCTTTAGGGGCTAAAGTATGCTCAGCACGACATCCAAGCAGTCTACTACACCTTTATCACCCAAGGTGCTAAAGTATGGCCCCTAGGTCAACCGCTACACCTTTAGCCCCTAAGAGAGGTAAGGTTGGCTAAGCACGGCTTTTAAGCCATCCACTACACCTTTACCCTCCAAGAGCCTAAGGTCCACTAAGCACGACCCTTAACTGTCACTACGCCTTTAGCCCCAAGGGGCCATGGTTCGCTAGGCATGCCTTGCAGGCCATTCGCTATGCATTTATCCACTAGGGGTAGGGCATGCTGAGCACGACATTCAAGACATTGGCAACCCCTTTTTCCCCCACGGGATGAGCTCCGTTAGGTATGACCCTCGGTTATCCGCCACGCCTTTAGCCCCCAAGGAGCTAATTCCACTATGTAGGACCCCCAGACCATCTGCTACACTTTTAGCCCCCAAAGGGCTAAATTCCACTAAGCACAGCCTTAGAGCATAGGTTACACCTTTAGCCCCCTAGGGCCTAATGTTTCTAAGCACGGCTCCTAGGGCATCCGTTACCATTTTAGGCCCCTAGCTACTAAAGTTTGTTAAGCACAATACCTATGTCGTCTACTGCACATTTAGCCTTCATTGCGCTAAATTCTTCTAAGCATGACCCCAGGTTGTCCGTTATGCCGTTAGCCCGGCAGGGGCTAAGGTTTCTAAGCACGACCCCCATCCCCTCCGTTACTTCTTTAGCCTATAAAGATGAAGGTTTCTAAGCACGATGCCTAGGTTGTCTGCTACATCTTTAGGCCCCAGGGGGCTAAGGTAAGCTAAGCATGGCCACCAAGCTGTTTGTAACACTTAAGTCTTCCTAAGGTGACCCTTGGGTTGATTGCTACATCTTTAAGCTTATACTAAACCACAATCAAAGAAGGATAAGTGAAAAGAATAGGACCACCAAAGTCCATCCATTTCATTGACTTAGTGTGTATGTACAAAAAAAGGGTTTAACCACGAGGAAAGAAAAGGTGAGATCCTCTGTGGAAGAAACCTTAGTTACCACAATCGGTAGATGTTGTCTGTTTCTCACTCGACTTGACGCTTTCCTTGGGTATGTCCAAAGGAGCTGCATCAGTAGGCACTCTAAGGATAGCTCTAACAGTAGCCATGGAAAGGACCGACGGGTAGAGAACACCTCATCCTTGTGGATACCCAACCAAGTCTTAAACAAGTACCACTAGGGGTCTTCTAAAGCATCCTCTAGTGTTCGACCACAATCTCCAAGAGGAGGACGCCTAGCTTAACGACATCGCTTCCCACCATGGTGTAAAATGTTGCTTACTCCACCTTAGGAATATTAGCTTCCTAGACGAGCTCCTCCATGGCCTCCTTTATATGGTCTAGGTAGATAAGCTGGTAGTCCATGGGAAAAGGCATTTAAGGAAGAGGAGGCATGACATGATCCAAGTTCTCCTACTTAATTCTCTCCTAGACATGAATGACCATTTCTGACATGTGCAGGTAGTCGGGGGAACCCAAATCATAGGGCAACAGTTCATTTGAGAACGAGGGGAGGTAAAAATGAGAATTCACTTTCTATCCCTACCATTTTATATTGCGGCCAAGCATCTCAAAAGGAGCAGTACCATAAAATGCTCAAGGGGAACTTAACTGGCAGATAGGGGGTAATAAATAACCTCAGCATCTGTGCAGCTAGCATTGGAAAAGGGTACAAAATAGAATCACAAGGATAATTTTCTCCACATTCCACCTGCATCACCTTTTTGAACTGTATAGGTAAAATGGGAGGGGCTAAATGATCTAGGAAAAACCTCCTGATGACTTTAACCAGTCATGTTAGTAAATGGGCCCATTTGACATGAAACACAAAAGTAGTAGGTCTAATTTTTTCGATAGGCCACTAAGTGAGGAATAAACCAGTCCCTAATCAAGCCTAGGAAGATAGAAAATCTATAAATACTACTTTAGCCCAACTACAGTTCTTATAAACACTTACCTACCTAGCCTGAAAGAGGTATTCAATTCTCATGAAAATCCAGGCTCTGACATCACCAACTGTCAAAGTCTACTCCTTTTCTCCAAAAGATCTCACTTTTCCCTGAAAGGATTGACTCTTATTCGTTTTTTCTATGGTGTAGTTTTCCCTTTCCCGATTTTGGGAATTTGACTTGTTCGTTGAAGGGGTAGCCCTTGGACTCATCGCCTTGGGTTGGTATTTTCGGCTATAAAGAAGCAGGGAAGGACGGTCTAGATCACCCATAAGCACCTAAATCCACTCTCTTGCCACTTCATCAACCTTAAAACTCTGTGTAGACACACTAGATAGGCTTTGCATCGAAATAATGCAAGGCTCGGCTTAGCTTATATTCGACATTCATCAATCGCACTCTGGAGAAGTTGCAAAGAAGTATCAACCCAAGCTTCATAAGTATACTACATGCTATCCCAAATGAACGATCCAATCTTGGTTTCGCATTTCATGTAATATAAATTCTCTCTTACATATCTTTCATGAACTGATCGATTAATTGTGTAGCCTTTGTAAGCAACAATAGGCCTTTTTTGTACTTTTCTTGGCGGTGGGGGGGGGGGGGTGATTGTAAAACATGCATTATTTGAATTTGCTCTTATTTTTGTGTATAGCTTGGAAAGACACACCATTTCTGGCTTTTACAAGTAGCAAGCCCGTAGCAAATTTGCTACTGGAACCCTAAAAAAAAACATGTAGGCATTCACATCATACAACAACACCTCTCAGTCTGAGTCCTATTTCTGTGGGATCTGGGGAGATCCAAATGTAGGCAACCTTACCTCTACAACCATTTCTTCCCATAGAGAGGTTGATTCCGAGATATTCATAAAAAAGGAATTTATGAAAATATTTTAAAGATGAAACTAAAGATATGCATTCATTATCATAGTGATCCATAAATTGTCATCCAAAAATCTTTCAGTTGATTAACCGCAAAGACACACACCCTATATTAAGCCATCACTTTGCTTTAACACACATACGTGCACTACGCACACTACACTCTCTTTCTTTCTTAGGATTCTACATAAGAGCTATAACACACATCTTTAATAATCATTAGAACATTTTTCCTTTTCTTTGCCTCCTAGAGAGTCTGCTAGAAACATATTCATTTACCTCTTCAAACCAAATGAAAGCTCAAGAATAAACTGTATTTTCAGTTACTAGTCCTTTCCCTAGTTTGTGTTGTTCTTTTCCAAGTTCACCTTCTTAAACTACATGCCATGCAAGATCTACTTAAATTAGAAAGTGATTAACAGGTCACGTCCGCTAAAAGAAGTGGCAATATGGTAATGCTTTAGATAAACTTGTCACATGAAACATATGTTATTTTTCAGGGTGTTTTCCAGCATAACTAATAGACGCAAAAACAAAATAAAAAGTCTTTTTTACCCTTCTTTGAAAAAGCAAGAAAATGTTGGATAACAAGAACTTCCAGAAAGATTGCAATATGCAATATCCACAATAGCCTTAGATTGTTAAAGGCTATTGTATCACTAAATTCTCACCTCCACGGAAATATTATAGTAGCATATTTAAAAGGGGCTATGAAAAACCAAATTCACTATTTGCATTATGAGAAAAATTAGAAACTTTTATCAGATGTGTAGTGGGTCATAGGAGCTAGGGAGGGCTAGGAGAGTCAAGGAGTGACAAAGGACAAAGTCCCTTGCACTTGCAAATGAAGGATTAAGAGAAGCCTCTCATACTATGCATTTTTTGGTCTTTGAAGTTCCCTATATTTTAACAATGAAAGATATATAATTAAGACATTAATGGTAACAAACAATAGACTTGATCTACTTTTAGCAACCACGACTAACTAAAATATATCATAAAAAGTAATATTTTTGCAAGGTTGTGCTTCAGGAATAAGATGCCAGTCCAAAGCAAAGGGCTTGTAATTGTGACATCACTAAATGTTATATTGCTATAACACCCACTGGGAAAAGATGGTCTCGATTATAATAAGCTAAATGAAATTTCATGTCCATCGAAAACGTAAGTTGAGTGAAACGGGAAAGGATCTTACACAACTGAAAGAAAGTACCCATACAAAAAAACCGAACTAATGAAATTACAGCAATTACTAAGATAGAACATCAATCCAACATTTCTGGTTCAAATTGAGGCTTAAATTTGAAGCAAGAATACTTACAAAGACTGTAAATGTTAGATTCATATAGGCCCCTTTATTAGAGCAAAATGGGTGAACAAACATGGGAACTATGCAAATGAGATCTGATGGAACAATACCACCATCCCCCCCCCCCAAAAACCAAATCTGTGAGGTTTGTACCTACCAAACAAACAACTGTAGATCCATACAAATCTCCTTTGTATTTCACAGCTATTACTAACTTAATTTCTCGGATAGTTGTAAGAGTCATTATTGGATTAGTTATTTCAACTTTATTATAGTAAAATAAATCTTCCACGGAATGTATTTGTTTCTTTATTATGAAATAGTATGAATCACATAAGTTGACATTGCACTTATCTCATCTAGAATGAAGATATCCTTAACTTAAAGATAGATTTCATCATGATGACTCACAATCCAAATAAATGGGGCAAACACAAATCATATTTACTCCTATTATTTAGTATAATTTCTTATACAAGGCTACAAAATTGAACCCAACATATAGAAGCATGAAGTCCACACATGAGATTTTAAAAAATTTAAAAAATATTGACGAAACCTTCATGAAAGTTGCAAACAACATAAATGACTTAACACAAGAAGCAGAAATTCGAAGCTAGGCATACCAATCAAGTTCATCAATCCCTAAATAGTAAAATACTTTAAATTATCATCGTCAAAAATCATGCCCAGCCAAAATAAACATATATCGTAATGAACATTAGTAAAACACTCCCCCCCATCGTTGCTAATCTACATGTTGATGAAAAATTGTGATAAAAGTATAACAAATGGAAACACTTCATACTTTAACAAAATTAGATCAAGTTTGAAAGGGAAACACACCTATAAAAATATGGAGAAGACATGAAAATTACAAAAGAGAAAGAGAAAAGGGAGTCTAGGAGAGTGACATATGTTGCGAGCGCTATAGTCCTTTCCTACTATAAGGAGGTGAGATTTTTGCCAAAGAGAAGTGTTCTAGTTGTTATGCTTAAAATGGCCCCTTATACACAATACCTCCATTTATACTGAACATACTCAAACAACGTGTTTCTTCTTTTGCACATAGGATTCAGTTTGTTACTCAAAAAATTACACAATGGTATCTTAGCTTTTGATATAAATACTTAAAGAACTTTAACTTTTCGAAAATAAATTACAGACCGTGAATTTTTCTTGAAATAGTTTTATAAGTTTTTTTTATACAGAAAATAATGAAATTTTTTTAAAAAACTTTAAATATACAATAAATATTGTAAAGTGAATATAAAAATTGCTTATAAAAATGATTGTAATAAATCAAAAAATAATTCAATACAAAAATTTTCAAAAGCACTAAGATTATAAATAATTTAAAAAAAATATAAAAAAATAAATAAATTAGAAACAGTCTAATAAATCATAAAATAATTCAGTAGATTTTTTTTATATAAAGGTCGAAAATCATTTGTATATGAAATAATTGAATAATAATATATGAAAACTTATGCAAACCAACTAAAATGATTATTTAAAATATTATAATTTGTACCATGTATAATTTCTATTATTTATGTAACGCTCGCGATTCTTAACTCGGGCTAACTGTTTGGGTTAATGTTTTCATTAACTGTGTTCTATGTAGTTGACCATGGTAGGCTATTTGTTTACTAGTCAATCAGGTGTAATATTTGTACGGAGTGATGTGTTAATTTTCTTGATTTAGAACGCAATTATGTAAAATTAGCGAATTCGTTAATTAGGTAGCCAAGATATGATTGCATAAAATTGGTAAGTTGAGTGAGAATGTTCGAGGTTGAGATTGAACGAGACTAGACTAATTAGCATCGGGATCAGTTTATTAAGTGAGATTAAAACAACAAAATAAACAAAAAAAAGCGGAAAGGAACCAAAAAGGGGTCGAGGCCCCTTTCCTTCTGCAACCAAAAGAACACGACAAGGGGATTCTCACCCCAACCCCGCGACCCACAACACAAAGAGAGAGAAAGAGAGAATGAGTGAAACAGAGAGGGAAAAGGGGGCTGGCCAGTTGGTCGGCGACGGCGGCGGCAACACCCCTTTTCGCACAACCAGCCGCGACCTCAAACTCGACAAACATAGAGAGATCAAGAGAGGGGAACCATGAGAGAAAGACATCACGGCAGTGGTGGTCGACGTAGGTGGGACGATGGCCAAGCAGCGTCGACAAGGTGTCCTCGCGAGTGGGCCCGGGCCTAGCAACCACCAGGGGCCACGCAAACCAGAGGCTTGGGATTAGGGTTTGGGAGCTCAGCACTAGCAACACGACCACCAGCTCAACCACCATCGAGGTGGTCTGACCTGATTTGGACAGTTAAGGAATGGGACCGAGCGACGGAGAGGCAGAACAGAGCAGTGGTAGCAGGAGAACCGAGTCGTTCGCGTCCAAACCAAACCCTAGGTTGTTTTATTAACTTAGAGTCTAGGTGGGTGGTTCCTGATCCTTAAACCTACTATTAATTTACAAATGTTTTTGAAATATATATGATAGCTGATTTAGCAGTTAGGTTGAAAATGTAACGAGTTGAGAAACTGTAAGTAGTCGGTGAATCATTTGGGTTGAACTAAAATGATTTTGAGGACTGTTGTGATCAGTGCTGTGAGGAGGGAGTCCAGGTTGTGTGAAACTCCGTGAATTACGAAGTATAATATTGTGTTACAAATGTGATATTAGTTAGATTTTGCTGAAACTGATTCTGCTAAGCTGAAAAGAGGTGTTAATTGATAACATTGGGTTTGCATGTGTGTTAGGTGTGTTTGTATAAACCAATTGAGAAACTGCACTGAGTTGAGAAACTGGATCGAGTCGGCGAATCATTTGGGTTGAACTAAAATGATTTTGAGGACTGTTGTGGCCAGTGTTGCGAGGAGGGAGTTCGGGTTGTGCGAAGCTCTGTGAATTATGAAGTGTAATATTGTGTTATAAATGTGATTTCAGTCAGATTCTACTAAAACTGATTCTGTTAAGCTGAAAAGAGGTGTTAATTGATAACATTGGGTTTGTATGTGTGTTATGTGTTTTTGTATAAACCACGTCCATGCCAAATTAATGTGCCTATAGCTCTTAGGTTGCTGGGTTGTTTAAGTGTCTCAAATAATGATGCGTGAGTTAAGAAGTCGTTCATGAATGAAAATTGCATGATTCACCAAATGTATTCCCAATGCCTTAGTTGAACGACCAATTGTTTCGCAGCCTCTAAACTATGTTGCACATGCTCATTTGAACGAACATGTGGTTGCATTGAGTAAACCTTAAAATGTACCGAGAATAGTCCTTTTTGACTAAGCGTTCATTTAAACTTAATGTCGAGCTGAATCAAGCTTAAAATGATGCCCCGATTATTTTTAGAAATCCCCTAAGTGAACTATTGAGTTATGAAGTGATACGAATCACAAATAAGTATGTTTCAACATGTTCAAAGTCGCCCTGAGTTGAAATGAGTGACTGTCTATGGCAAATAGGCAAGATGTTCTAAAGGTGGTTGTGATTATGCGATGTAAACCTCTTTCATGACTTGAATGACGTCTCTTCTATATGTTAGAATTTCATGTCATTGGATGAAATGTTTGTGTATAAAGTGCGAATAATTGAGATAATTACTTACAAATGCAAGGTTACCTTTCAAATGAGTTTCCATATCACTTGTCTTGAAGTGTGAATGAATATGCAAATATTAACTCGTTTTAAGCATATTTTACCAAATGAGTGGTCTTATGCTTTCTAAATCGGTGTAAAAGCATTTAGGCTTCGAGCCTCATAACAATCAAAATGTCACTGTTTGTGATAGAATCAAAGTTTTAATGCAGACGCATTTAGAGGTGAAATGCATATAAAACGTTTTGGGCTAGGAAAATAGTGCCACATGTATAGTGATTAGGGAGAATGCCTAGTTCTCGGGAACCCTAGTACTTAAGCAGATGGACCCATAAGTGGGAACGCTAAAAGACCTTGATGGGGGTAATATGTTGCCCAGGGAGTAGACTCAGAAATGGGAACCCTGGAAGATCCCGACGGGGATAATATGAAATGCGAGTGATGATCTCACAGGTATGGTCGAACGTGAGTGACGACCTCACCCGTACCCAGCACAAATATGAGATTTCGATGCCTATGAAAATGATTTTGTGCGTGTAATGTGTTGTGAATGCCTCATTCGAGGGTGATGTGGTGTAAAGATTTGCAAAGGTTCATGTTTTCTTGAAAAGAGTTTTTATTGAGTTTCAATTATCTGTCAAGTGCATAACGACGGTTTTATAAGAACTTCCATTGATTTAAGAGATATGTGATAATCTTACTCTCTTGCAAATAGGAGTCTCACTTGGTCATTTTGTTTAAACTCCTTTACGTTAGATGCTTATATGTGAACTAAGTGTTCTATTGCATCCAATACCTGAATTGTTGCATGAGATAGCTTATTAATGAATCCTGTGTGCGTGTTATTTGACGTTATGCTTACATTGTGTGATCTTATGTTGATATAAAACGGAATTACCACCAATAAGTTATAAGAGACTTAGTTCAGGCAAGTTAAGCACCTTAGGTGTGAATTAGAAGGAGTATAGGCTTACCATCATACCAGAAAGGTCATTGAGGTGACGACAGATGTGGAAGAGCTTACATGCTTATTATATGATATTATATATCAGATTGTGTTTGTAAGTTCTACTATTTTGTTTTCTGGGCGTTTGGAGTATTCAATGAGAGTGTGGTTGCTCATCCCCCTATCTTTTCTCCTTTTTCCCCAGGTTCCTAAAGTAACAGGTAGAAATGGGTTCACGTAAGCTGAGGTGGAGTTTCCCTTACTGCCCTAGAAGTAGACTTTTATGCTTTTGTAGTTAAATTGTGAGCTTAGTGACATATTGTGATGTAATTTAAGTTCTTGAGTGCATGTAAGCTAATTACTGAAGCCATGTAATGCATGTTGTCTAGAAGTCGCTCTGCATGGCAATGTGAGTCGACCATCTGATTTATCAGTCATCTTATGGCTGGAGTTGTTTATTTTCTTTTGGGATGTAAATCCTAGCACTTCGGATGTGTAACTCGTTGAGTTGTACTTTTTATTTCTTTTCTATTATTGAACCATATTGCTTAGTATACTTCGACTGTGTGGCCCATAGAGTTATGATTTCTGGTGTGTAGCCATTGAGTTATGAAAATATGTTTGTGTGTTTATCGAGTGCAGGAACTCATGGTAAGGCTAGAAGTCTGGTTTTAGCTGATTTTTAGGCAGAACTCTGTCCGTTTCACCCTAGAATTTAAGTAGAAATTAAGAAATCATTAATACTTCTAACCCTAGGGGTCTAGGGCGTTACAGATGGTATCAGAGAAAGGTCCTGCAACCACAGGCCACAACCTGAGTGTTGCATTTCATATAACTTTTTAGGAATGCATTTATGATGACGTGGTATATGGCGTGCTATTGTGTGCAAATGTCGTTTTGTTATGAACGTTGGTGCGTTTAGTTAGCTATTTGCGGCTTGAGTGAGCTAATTGATTGAGTGAATGAACCATTTGCTAGAATATAGACCGAATGACTTGCATTCTTGTAGATTAGCTAAGTGTTAGCTCAGTAATGATCATTTTGTATATGCACCTTGGTGATTTAAATCAAAAGTTTAAAGTAGGCTTGGTTTGAACTCAAATGAATGGAGAAGTCTTAACTCTAAGCTCATCCTTGCCCCTAAAGTACTATTTGCTCCTCGGGCCCCATAATGGAGTGAGCAAACATACTCAAAGGCTGGTCGAGAAAGAGCTAGAAGTAGTTAAATCATTCTCCTTTTGAAACCTAAAGACTTTGAAAGTTGACATCCTTCCTAAATAGTGAGTTAAGGTTTTTGTTCGCATTAAAAGACCTTTTTAATTATATAGTTAGGTCTTATTGTTGCATGCGAAGACTTGCCTTTGCTTTACAATGATGTTCAAACCTCGTTATGTGAGCATAAGTTTCTATGTGTAATGGGATGTTTCCAATACCTACATGCCAAGATGCATACGTTGCTTGATGTGTCCATGACAAGTTGTCAGTAAGTGATTAGAGATTGCTTTTCTTGGCTAAAAGTTCTTTTAGACGATACCCCCTTTTCATATGAATTCTCAATTGCTAAAGGAACTGAGTAAAAACTTCATATACGCGAGTGTCAGTATGGGAAATTATGATAGGGTCTTGTTGATTGTTGCCTAAGTGTTATTCCAAGCCTTTCTTATATGTGCCATTGATGCTTAGATGATGCTTTAATTTAGATTGTCATTCACATAGAAAGTCTTTCTTGCATTTCGACATGCAGCTACTGTTACTCATGAGTCAGCTAGGCGTTATACTCATTGTGGGGTGGGACACTATTCTTGTTATAGGATTGATAGTGTCTTGGCTATATCAACCCCAACACACCTAGAATGGAGATAAAAGGGAGAACCTGGCAGACTTTGGAATTGGTACACCACATGCATCACCTCGTTACCTCCTGGGATGACAGTCTATACTTTTCCAACATCTCCTTAAGCATTAACATAAAGTGAAGAAGCTGGAATGCCCCATAGTAGAAGATAGAACCTCTCCATCCGTACTAGGAGTTCCTCAGACCTCTACAATTACCTTCTGCAATAAATGTGTTGCAAAACCTCAACGTATATCCGTAAGACCATTAATGTCATTGCTCTTGCTCCTTGTTAGTTGATTGATGGCTAACTTCATACAATTTGGATAAACCTCAAGGCATACTGATATATCTCTTAAGGGTTAAGCTTAAACTCAATTCAAGAGCGTAAGTTAAACCATAAAAGATTATGATCAAGGGACAAATTGAAACTCACTTTTGTAAGAAAACAAGTGAATTTGAAGATAAAGTGAAAGATATGAACTTAACTCACCCAAATGAATCCACACCTGGAGAGTTAAGAGCTAGACTTAAGGGGATTGATGGATACAGGTACCACCACCACCAAACTCCTCAAGGGTTCGTCCAAAATAGGCTCCTTAGATATAGCAAAAGCACCACCAAGAAGTTTGATTTGGACCTCAGAGATCACCACTCTAAGGAACCAACTTAGAGATACAACACTTAGGAATTTAGCACAAGAGAATCCACCATTGCAAGAGAGTTTTCGCTCAAGTTTTTCTTTAAAATTCATCAAGTTGTTATTACAAAATGAATGGCTAGGCTACTTATAAGGCATGCCTAAGCCTTTCCTCCCTTACTAGGTAACCTTTAGGAGGTTACTTAACGATTAGGAAACTTACTAAGTACACTTACTTAGCTAAATTACATTGCATGTCCTAAAACTATGCTAAGCATGAACAATGAGTCTAGTTTTAACAAAATAATCAACTAAACTCATTCCTTTAATTTCTAGGTAGCTTGTTCATGTTTTCCTTGCTAGGAAGGTCTTCATCCCAAGGCTGCCACCTCAAAAAGCAAAGCATATGCATGCACGCCACCTCAAGCCCATGGTGTTCGAATATATGCTTGTAAAATGGCATATCCTCATTGACCCACATGGCATTCTCTCCTTGAGTGAGTTAGAGGGTGACTAAGCATGACTAGACAGCCAAGCAAGCACAAAGGTTGGTGAAGAAAACCCACCTAAGAGGGTAAACCTCTTAGGCTAAGCAACTAGCCATGAGAGTGTTGTGTGGACCGATTTTTGGCTGTCTTTAGGCCACCTCATTTTGATGAGTAATCTTAAGTTTCCTTCCATGGGGGGAAACCTCAGGATGTCTATAATCCCCACCATTTAAGAAATCTGGATTTGCACATCATTAAGAGGCTCAATTAACTTGATTAACCCAACCATTCAGTTTTAGGTGCTAACCGAGTAGCTTGGCGAAATGGATTGGACTAATAGATTAGCTTACATGACATGGACCTTCTTGGACATGATTGGATTCTTGATATCCTAAACTAACTAGCACAAAAAGAATTATAACATTTGGATGTCATTTAATCTAGAAAATAATAAAAATAATATCGAGTACAATCTGTCTCAACCGGGCAGTTTGGACAGTCTGGATTTAAACACTGATTTGGATGGGCAAATGGACTTCAAATGAGCTGAAACTTGTTTTTTGGAAAGATAACTTCTTGAAATTCAAACCCATGGCAAAATATTTGAGTTAAACCTCAGAGAGGCCTAAGTAATTAAGCTCACAAAAACCAGGCATATTGCTGTTTTGAACCCAGAACCTTCCGTTTCAAGTCCTTTGATAGTGTGGACAAAAATACTTAATTTAAAATTGATTTAATCGCACAATTAAGTTTATTAGAATGTCAATAAAGCCTCTTAGAAAAGAAATCAAAGTTAAATTAAGTTTAAGTTGATGAATCAACTTAAAACTGAAACAGGTTCAAAAATGATTAGGGCTAATTGAGGATTACATGGGCTGATATCCATCGTATACCCTTGATCTTAGGTTTTAAATGAGGTTGCATTCGTGTATACTCATCTAGATGTCCTTCCATAGGACATTATTGTGAACCTATCTATTTTGAAGAATAAGCATAACTTTATGCATAATGTAAAGGTTATAGAAGCCTATATAGTTACTTAGGTTCATTATGCACGGTCATACAGGTGTCTTGTGAATAAACTATTTAATAAATGCACATTTAGGTGTTTGCTTGACTTGAGTTTGGATTGGCATGTGACTGAATTAGCTAATGATCTAACTTATGTAATACATAACATGGTATAAACTCTGAGTCGTTATTTGCATTTCGTGAATTCTTTCATCTCATGTTATAGCTGAATAACTGCTTGCACACGTACTTAAAGCATGATGTGGTGACCATAGAAACTTGCATTCGCATATTCTTGCCCTTATGCTCTATGTTTAATTGAATGGCATACTAGCGTACCACGATTAGAATTGAATTCTCGACTTTGGATGTTGAGATGTTACGCTTATGTAACGTAGCGTCATTATGGCATCGAATGTCGTTGGAGGTTCGTTGCTATTGATGCTATGCTATGTGAGACTATGTGATGAGTGTAATGCGCCCTATAGTAGTTTTTATGGGAAATTCTAGAGTTGTACTACGTTACTCGTTATTGTTGCTAATTTGCTATATTGTGATTGTCATTTGTGGCCTTGTCTCCATTCTAAATGCCTCATTGTCGAGTCATTATGCTACCATTTTGTGTTTTATCATTGCTATGCTTCAAACCCAATATCAACGCTTACATGTCTTTGAGCATAACCATTCACTTGTATGAATCTATGACTTAAGAGACGATCAGTTCCAAGTAGGGACCCTAGGGGAAGTTCCCGCCCACCATCAAAACTATTGTGATTGTCTTGTAAGCTTGTCGTTTAACAATGTATACGAGCGGGAAATCACCCACTTTGCCAAGTATAACTGTCGACTTATTAACAAAGGAGCACTAAGCAAATACTTAGTGGACTTCTTTCTCAACGAAAGCTATAAGTTCCTAGTGGCGATGCCTAGGTCAACCCACCCTACCTTGGTAGTTGAACTTCCATGGGATGGTAGTTAAATTATATAAGGGCATTGCTAGGCATGTGGACCGTTTACAAAACCTATCCTAACCAAGAAACTATGTATCTACTTCCCTTAAACAACTTACGTTCGGACCTACATTGGAATCTTACCACTCATCGACTCACATTCTTGCCTTAGCATTTTCTTTTCAAATTGCCCCTATCCACATGTAATGTTGGTTCATGTTACTTGTGATTCTTAATCTTCAGTGTGTTGTGTTGTTGACACTATGTGATGTCAGTGTGACTTCGAGTGTTACCTCTAGTTCCGTCATTGTTGATGTGATGTAATATGATGTCTCCGCTACTTTGGTGTGATGTGGTAGCTTTCTGTTTGATTGGTTTAACCTTGGAGTGATTTGATATGTTCATGCTTTCGAATGAACCTAGTTAAGCTAACACCTTCGTATGACCTTGACATGTCCTGTATAAGTTTCCATGAATGCAAGGCCTAAAAATTAGCTGGGGTCGATGTATAAGCATAGGAGTGTCAATTGCACATGTTTCCCTCTTGTAAATTACTTGCTATCTATGTGTTTAGTTGAGTTCATGCTGCTTGTGATCCTTGGGCTTGAAAATGTTGAGTTGTTGAGTCTATACGATGTCATTATACTAAAGTTATGCTACGTGATGCTATATGGTGCCCTTACTACTCTAGTGTGTTATAAGAGTCTCCAGGTTGACTGTTTTAATCTTAAAGGTGATTTGAATTCATGTTTTAGAAAGAAACTACCTGTATATGACCTTGGGATGTTATGGCCTAACTGTTATACCTTTAGGTGACGATTCTTAACGATGCATATACATAGAGTTGTTTACTCACCAAGCGAATAGTGTCTACATAATTAAGGGTTAGTGTTCGTTTTTTTAAATAAGCTTAATTTGCTTTTCCATGCCAACTCATTTGCCCTTCTTCTATGCGTTTGCCCTCGGTGCCAAAATAGAGTGAGTAGACACTTGAAGAGGATTGGCGAGGAGGAGACTGGATGTCATAAGCCTTTTCCTTTCGATTAAAAAGATGTAGTTGATTGAAAAATGAAAATTTTGGATCCTAGTACAAATAGTGTAGGTCATAGTACCTGTGTAAGCATTTTGTGGTTGACTGAACTGTGAACTTTGGAATTTCTAGGACGAAATTCTTTTAAGGGGGGAGAATGTAATGCCGGGGTTTCTTAACTTGGGCTAACTGCTTGGCTTAGTGTTTTCAATAACTATGTTCTATGTAGTTGACCATGTTAGGCTATTTGTTTATGAGTCAATCAGGTGTAATATTTATAAGGAGTGATTTTGTTAATTTTCTTGACTTAGTACGCAATTACGTAAAATTAATGAATTCGTTAATTAGGCAGCTAAGACATGATTATGCAAAATTGGTAAGCTGAGTGAGAATGTTCAAGGTTGAGATTGAATGAGACTAGACTAATTTGCATCAGGATCGGTTTATTAAGTGAGATTAAAACAACAAAATAAACAAAAAAGGGGGAAAGGAGCCAAAAAGGGGTCGAGGCCCCCTTTCCTTGTACGACCAAAAGAATACCATAGGGGGGTTTTCACCCCAGCCCCACGACCCACAACATAAAGAGAGACAAAGAGAGATTGAGCGAGAGAAAGAGAGAGAGAGAGAGAGAGAGAGAGAGAGAGAAGGGGGCTGGCCGGATGGGCAGTACCGTCCTGGTTCGCACAACCAGCCACGACCTCGAACCTAACAAACAAATCGAGAGATCAAGAGAGAGGAGCCGAGAGAGAGAGACATCACGGTAGTGGTGGTCGACGCTGGCAAAATGTTGGCTAGGTAGCGTCTTTAAGGTGTCCTTGCGAGTGGGCTCGGGCCTAGCAATCACCAAGCATCATGTGAACCAGAGGCTTGGGATTAGGGTTTGGGAGCTCAACACCAGCACCACGAACACCAGCTCGACCACCATTGATGTGGTCTGACCTGATCTGGACGGCCAAGGATTAGGATCAAGCAAGGAAGGATGCAGAACAGAGCAGTGGTAGCTGGAGAAATGAGTCGCGTGCGTCCAAACCAAACCCTAGGGCAGTTTATTAGGTTGGAGTCCAGGTGGGTGGTTCCTGATCCCTAAACCTACTATTAATTTGCAAATGTTTTTGAAATATTTGTGATTTGTGATTTACTAGTTAGGTTGAAACTGTAACGAGTTGCTAAACTACAAGTAGTCTGTGAATCATTTGGGTAGAATTAAAATGATTTTGAGTACTGTTGTGGTTGGTGCTATGAGGAGGGAGTCTGGATTGTATGAAATTTCATGAATTAGGAAGTGTAATATTCTGTTATAAATGTGATATTAGTCAGATTTTGCTAAAACTGATTCCACTAAGCTGAAAAGAGGTGTTAATTGATAACATTGGGTTCGCATGTGTGATATGTGTGTTTGTATAATCCACGTCCATGCCAAATTAATGTGCCTATAGCCACTAGGCTGCTTGGTCGTTTAAGTGTTTCAACTAATTTATGCGTGAGTTAAGAAGTCATTCTTGATTGAAAATTGCCTAATTCACTAAATGTATTCCCAAGGCCTCAGTTGAACGACTGATTTTTTAGCCGCCTCTAAACTATGTTGCGCATGCTTATTTGAACGAACATGTGGTTGCATTGAGTGAACCTTAAAATGTACATAGAATAGTCCCTTTTGGCTAACCGTTCATCTAAACTTAATGTCGAGTTGATTCAAGCTTAAAATAATGCCTCAATTTTTTTTAGAAATCCCCCAAGTGAACTATTGAGTTGTGAAGTGATACGAATCACAAATAAGTATGTTTTCAACATGTTCAAAGTTGCCCTGAGTCGAAACAAGTGACTATCTATGGCAAGTAGGCCAGATGTTTGCTAAAGGTGGTTGTGATTATGAGATGTAAACCTCTTTCATGACTTGAATGACGCCTCTTGTGTATGTTAGAATTTCATGTCACTAGATGAAATGTTTGCGTATAAAGTGTGAATAATCGAGATAATCACATGCGAATGCAAGGTTACCTTTCAAATGAGTTTTCACATCACCTGTCTTGAAGAGTGAATGAATATGCAAATATTAACTCGTTTAAGCATATTTTACCAAATGAGTGGTCTTATGCTTTCTAAATTGATGTAAAGCATTAAGGCTTGGAGCCTCATGAGAATGAAAATGCCATTGTTTGTGATACAATGAAAGTTTTAATGTAGACGCATTTAGATGTGAAATGCATCTAAAACGTTTTGGGTTAGGAAAATAATGCTACATGTATAGTGATTACGGAGAATGCCTGGTTCTCGGGAACCCTAGTACCTAGGCAGATGGACCCAAAAGTGGGAACTCTAGAAGACCCTGATAGGGGTAATATGCTGCCCAGGGAGTAGACTCAGAAGTGGGAACCTTGGAAGATCCCGACGAAGATAATATGAAATGCGAGTGACGATCTCACTAGTACGATTGAACGTGAGTGACGACCTTACCCGTACCCAGCACAAGTATGAGATTCCGATGCCCATGAAAATGATTTCGTGCATGTTGTGTGATGTGAATGCCTCATCGAGGGTGATGTTGGTGTAAAGATTTGCAAAAGTGCATGTTTTTTTTGAAAAGCGTTTTTATTGAGTTTCAATTATCTGTCAAGTGCATAACGACGGTTTTATAAGAACTTCCATTGATTTAAGTGATATGCATTAATCTTACTCTCTTGCAAAAAAGATTCTCACTTGGTCATTTTATTTAAACTCCTTGACGTTAGATTATATGTGGTTTAAGTGTTCTATTACATCCAATACCTAAATTGCTGCATGAGATAGCTTATTAATGAATCCTTTGTGAGTGTTGTGTAACGTTGTGCTTACATTGTGTGATCTTATATTGATATAACATGGAATTACCATTAATAAGCTGTAAGAGACTTAGTTCAGGTAAGTGAAGCACCTTAGGCATGAATTAGAAGGAGTGTTAGGACACCATCGTATTAGAAAGGTCATTGAGGTGACGACAGATGTGGAAGATCCTAAGCGCTTGTTATATGATATTATATATCAAATTGTGTGTAAGTGCTACTTAAAGTATGTCGTGCAACTGCTTTGTTTTCTGGGGGTTGGGAGTCATTCACTAAGCGTGTGGTAGCTCATCCCCTTATCTTTTCTCATTTTTCCCTAGGTTCCTAAAGTAACAGGTATAAGTCGGTTCACATAAGCTGAGGTGGAGTCTCCCTTGCGGCCCTAAAAGTAGACTTTTATGCTTTTGTGGTTAAATTGTGAGCTTAGTGATGTATTCTGATGTAATTTAAGTTCTTGAGTGCATGCAAGCTAATTATCAAAGCCATGTAATGCATATTGTCTAGAAATCGCTCTGTATGGCTATATGAGCCGACCATCTGATTTATCAGTCGTGTTATAGCTGGAGTTATTTATTTTTTTTTTGGGATGTAAACCCCAGTACTCTAGATGTGTAATCTGTTGAGTTGTACTTTTCATTTCTTTTCTATTATTGAACTGTATTGCTTGGTATACTCCGGGTGTGTGGCCCGTAGAGTTGTGATCTTCGGCGTATAGCTGTTGAGTTATGAAAAATATGTGTGTGCATTTATCGAGTGCATGAACTCATTGTAAGGCTAGAAGACTAGTTTTATCCCATTGTCTGGCGGAACTCTGTCCGTTTCGTCCCATAATTTAAGTAGAAATTGAGAAATCGCTAATACTTCCAACCCTAGGGACTAAGATTTTTAGAAAAAATAATTAATTATATTAAAAATTTATGAGAATAACATGTGTCAAAATATTACAAGGGTTGGTTTTGTTTACACAAACATGAAAATAAAAATAAAACAAGGTTATTTATTTAGAAAAAGAAAAATAATGAAGCCTCTTGAAGACAGCAGAACTAGAGGGCCCCGATCCCACCCTTGGCCCAACCAATTGTTCTTTTGGTGAGTGCTTAGTGAAAGTTTGAGCTATTCAAATGAGTAGAGTTGCCACCACATTTTAGGAAAACATAGACAACTTGTAGAAACTACTTTTATAAAACAATCTCCACAATCTTAGATGGTGATTGACTTGACTCCAAGTCAAGTAGTCAAGAGTTAGGTTCTTAGGTAAAGGTTTGACCAACAGTATGGACAATGTTTGTCTATCAACATTGCCTATTCAATATGACCTCGATTATGGACAACAAAAGATTAATATTGGAACATTGCAAATTACATGCAAATGTCAAGATTCATGTAATTTTATTTGTATTCCATTAGTGATGCCACAAAGCCATGAATTTGTCTGATCACTTGTTAAACATGCTGTTTTTGATATTTAAATAAGAGCAAATAAAAGAAATAAATGCAAAAGAATGAATTTTGTGACCATTTTTATTAATTACATAGTTTTGAAATTGATATATAAGAGAAATAAATCAAGGAGAATCAAGCAAGAATATGATAATCGAAATTAATGATTAGAAGCGAAAATAAAGAATAAAAAACATAGTACTTTATTATGTTATTTAGTTTTCATGACTCACCTTGGTCTAATTTGGCTTGACCCCAAATCAAGTGTGAGAATGGGTGGAAGCTAATCCTAAAATGTTTGTATAAAAAAGGGGAAAAGGTAGTTTCGTATTTTGAAAGGAGTTTTGCTAAGAAACCAGAGAGAGAGAGGGAGAGATCGAGAAGCTAGTGGGAAGGAAAGTCTCTCTCGGAGGGGGGAAAAATAAGAAAGCTAGAGGGATGGTAGTCACTTTAGCGAGAGAAAAGAGAAGACATGAATGGAGAATGTCCATTGAAAGAGGATGAGTGCACCCCTTTTTATAGTAGTTAGGAGGAGGAGGAACCTATAGGGTTTGCAGAAACACAAAAGATTATGTTCCATAAAAAAAAACTTAGAGAAGGATTTGTGGTTGTTTTAGCTCTAATCATGCTTAGGGTGCAAGCAGGAACCATTCGAGACCGATCATAGTCAAAACAGGCTAACGACAGGCAATAAGGGTTAGCAACAGGTTGTTGGGCATGACAATTTTTCTAAGCCATTTTGTTTTTGGAGTAACTTTCTCATCTAACCTCCCATTTGATTGATTCTTTTTGTTGTTAGAAATCTTATTGATGTGGTTTCTAATGGATTAAGTTTTATTATTTTTGGATAAGGTGAGAGAGAGTTATATGTCCAAGAGTGAGAAAGTGTTGGTTTCTAAATACATCCTACTATCCAACGTATTTCTCTTCTGATGCATATCGAATTTGAGCTTTTAATATGTTCTTTGAAATTTCTTTCAATGGATGATACAGTCATGTAGATTCATTTATCTTTGAACTCTTAACATAGGTCTTAAATGAGGTATAAATGGTCATTTGTAATTAAATCTCCTCAAAATGGGGTAATTCAACCCTTTATTACCTTTTTTGCAAATCTTATGGAATCATTGAAATGTTTTTGCAATGTTTTTGCAAAAACATGCATTTTGCAAACTATTTTTATAGGGACTAGACACTTTAAGAAGCTTGATAAAGTTTCTTTGCCAATGGTAGGTTAAGTAAGTGTTGCCATTGGATTGCTAAGGCATCAAGCATGCAATGTATATTCAATGTATACTCTGAGGATATATTTGTGTGTTTATAACTCCTTATAGATAATGCCAAATGCTTAATCTGCTCTGTAAATTAGGTAAATCGTTGGGTTTATATATAGTAGATCATTCAAAAAAAAAACATGCAAAGAACTCATGTTGTGGGTTCATCAAAACATTAAATCATTGATACTTAAGTTATTTTTTGTAATAGATGGGTGAGAAGTCAAGCAAATTAAAGAAGGAACATGGATGGAAAGAATTGAGATTTTAAAGGAAGTAAATGCTTGTGTGTGCGCGTATGCATGAGAGAGAGAGAGAGAGAGAGAGAGAAAGAGAGAGAACGACAGAGATAGACAAAGAAAGATAGAGATAGATAGAGAGGGGGGAAGAGAGAGAGAGAGAAGGAGAGAGGAGAAACGGGAAAGCAAACCATTGACATGTGAATGACGGCATTTGGTAGGCACAAGACCTTTTTGTGGCTACTTAAGAAGAAGTAAATGCATTGTTATCTCTTTATGGATCTCAGGGTACAACCTTAAAAGAATAATGAATGATCCCTCACTTGATTTTTGCTAAAATCTTTTGGTCACCACGGGTTACTAAGTGTTTAGGCCCAAAAGCTATTATGGGCCTCATTAGTTTGATATCTAAACATATATAAGTTCGTAAAACTAAAATCACATATATCATGATACTTCGTCCCCCATCAAAATGCCCCCTGGAAGAGATGCTTTCCCTTTTGCCCTCCATCTCTACTTTTTAAAAAGGAAACCACCAAATTCTCTCATAAAAAAACCAATCATGCACCTATTAAAGCAAATAGTATCTAATATAGACGTAGACCCCTAATAGGTCAATTTGCATACTAGTTGATTTCCCTTGATCTGAGAAATTATAACCACGTAGTCCCTCACCACTTTATGTATAGGTGGTTTTTATTGGGGCGCACTAGGTGCAAATGTTGTAAACTTCTCGAACAACCAAATAGGTTCCACAAAGATATTTGGTTTAACAGAGAAAGAAAGAGAAAAAGTTGCACAAGGATTTTGTTTCAAATTTGTTAGGCCGATGGCATCAATTATTCCAGCTACATTAATAAAGATGAATAATAAGGAAAGTTAAGGAAATTTCATTAAAATTGTTAACATAGGTTTTTTTTATTGTTTTAAATTGTTGACTTTTTTTGCTTTTTTATTAACACTATATGAAAAACCTACATAATTTATAGACTAAGGGCTTGTTTATTTCAGTAGTTGTAAGGAATAGTTAGCACTTGGGAGTGACAACAAGTAGTTAAGAGCAATTATGACTAGCAATTAGCAGTTGTAGTAGTTGTGAGTAGTTCGGAGATAGTAGGAATAGAATTTGTATAATAATGCGAACAGTTGCAAGCGGTTAGGTGCAGTTGAGAGTAGTTGGCAGTGGTTGAGGGTAGTTGGAATTAGCGACTAGCAGTTGGAAGCGGTTGAAAGTAGTTGACAGCAGTTGCAGTTGGGCAAATGTTAAATCAAACATGCCCTAAATGTTGAAACAAATGCATGGGGGTTATAGAAGTTATTTGCTAAATTCCTTCGTTCAATCTCATCCTACAGTACAACATTTGCTTTGCTGGATCTTAATGTAGGAATATGAAGTATGGGATAGTTTGGTTGTGGACTTGGCATCTTAAGGGGAAGGCATATATCTCATACAAGTATCCTGAAATGATTTAGAGGCTTAGAAGAATTTAAATAAAATGAGGGATGTAATTTGTGAACTGTTTAAAAGTACATTACCACTAGAGCCAAGCAAAACACCAGGTACCTAATGCTAAAATCGAGACTAGTTTGGAGTTGGTGGTTCCGAATTCGAAATGGGTTAGACCCTTTTTGGGACCACTTCTGAAAAGTAGGAATTGATAATTGGGCCCAAGAATAGTTCATAAAATTTTAGAATGCAATTGGACCCAATATCTAGTACTATCTATATTTCCTTTTCTTTAAATAACAACAAGCATCATTTAATACTTTTTACTTGAGGAGCCAGCGTTACTTTTGTTAATTTTCCTACACTACTCTCATAATAACTACCCAAATCTCAAGGGGGCTCATCTCTCTCTCTCTCTCTCTCTCTCTCTCTCTCACACACACACACACACACACACGTACACACACAGACATAAACATATCGTTTCTCCTCTATAACTTCATAGCTTCTAAGTCTGAACTAGCAACACTACTGGGTATATCATTCTAAGATTAATTCTCATCTCCATTCCCTTATGCACTTTGTTTTTTCTCTGTATTGATAATGAGGCATATGGACAATCTTGCTACTGTCATTATTCCTTAAAGTCAAGCCCTTTTTGTTTTCATTGCCCACCGTCATGTTTTGTTAGAGGTATAAGTTAAGTTACTCTATAGTCCTTACTATCTACCTTAATTCTCATTTTTTTTCTTTTGAAAAAGTTGGAAAACATTTTGGTCTAGTATTTTTTTTCATGGTAATGCTATTACAAGATTTTCCATGCCTTCTGGATATGAGTGACTCTAATATAAACGTTGTTGGCTCTGTTTTCATTTTAAAATGAAAGAAAAAATGTGAAGGGCTAGGTACTTGAAAGCAGAATTGATTTTGGTTAGCTCTAGTAGATGGTGTAGAAACTGTGTACTTCATTAAACTAGTTCTTGGATTGGTTCTTGTTTCTATGTACGTATAGTAAATCAAGTCCAATACTAATTTCATGAAAATTGATGGGGTGCCAAACCTTGTTCGCCTTAGTTGCCATGTAGAGCACTAACTGGTATTAGTGATGATAGTTTTTTTTTGTTGGGAAGATGTACCAATGGTTGAGATCAAGGGGCAGGAAATGTTAGTGGGCCAAAATAGTTGGGGATTCACCTATTATCTTGAGACATTCTATCATGTCTTGAACACCTACTCCCACCAGGATTCCAATTAAGGACAAATTGGCTCATTTGATGTAGGAGGAAGTAAATGTCTACTTCGAGGATCATGACAGTTAGCTTTTGGTGATTGCCCTTCGTTGTCTTTATTGTTTCTTTCCATAATTAATGATACCTTATCAATTTTATGTTGTATTTGTCTTTCTACTTGTGAGAACTATTTTCTTTCTGATGTCGGAGGTTTACCTCATATTTGATTTTATTTGCTTTATTAATAGTTTGTTTGTGCTTGCTCACCAAGTACTAAACCTTACACTTTTATTTATTCAATTGGATTTTAGTTGTTATTGAGATTATTTTGTGTTTTTATGTGGCTTTGTGAATTTGTGTAGGAATATAGTTGAAATAAGGACTCATCATGAATGATTGAACAAATGGAAGAAGTGCGGTAAAAAAGGAGACACGTTCATGTCGTGCCCACTAATATAGTCATGCCTCTATTTAAACCATATTTCCTACAAGATGCTCAATGTGGAAGCCTTGGAGACTAGGAACCCTAGTTTTTTTTTTAAAAAAGAAGATTAAATAACTTTATCACTGGGTGACTAGCCAATAGGTGACAAATTCAATACAGTTTGGGTGAGCAGATGTGAATTTTTCATCGCAATTATTTTTTTAAATTTATTTTTTACGTAAATAAATTATCTTATACCAAGGTTGCAAACTTTAAACGGACAAGATGAATTCTAAAAATTGGCAACCTAAATTGCAAAGATGACCAACAATGTCTAAAAATTCAAAGACTCCAATTATCAATAATTAAACTTCTGTTTTTTTTTAAAATATAAAATTACAAATGCACTTTTATTCAAATTTCTTAAATTGTCGTCGGCAAATGACCCAATAAATTGGCACCAACAACAATGGTTAGGATTTATGATTAGCTGTTAGTAACGGTTAGAAATAGCGATTAGTAGTGGTTAGGAATAATAGTTTGCAATCAGAAATGCTTACTAGCTTTCACTAATGGTTAGCAATGGTAAAAATTAATGGTTTATCGCGTTTAGGATCAGTTGGACTTCTTAAATGTTTAAACAAAGAGTAGTAATTGGGCCTCTTTTCAATTCGAGAGTTTTTTTTCAGTTCATTTATGAGAATGACATCCCATATTACTATAACCTATGCTTTCCTGGGGTTTTTTTTTTTTTACTTGACATCACATTTGAGAATGAGTGCTACACTGACAAGGTATGCTTTAGGCAGTTTTTTGGGGAGCAGGGTGGAGAACTTATCTCCCTCTAGGATGGCGTTGAAATCAAGTAGCTTATTAACTATTTTACAACATTTTTAAACTAATCACACCAACAAACATAAGTATATGATTAGGTCAACAAATCTAACACTAATTAAACACTAATCATGATTAATCGAAACTAATTGAAGTCTAAGCACAAATCACCAAATAAGATAATTGTTCAGCAAAACTAAACCAAACATGATCACAATCACCAAAGAACTCACAATTAAACACAACTAGCTAAGAAAACAAAAATCAAAATTAAATGTAGAAGAGGGTAGAGAGAGAATTACCTAGAATGCTTGAAATCCAAACTTTGGAGCTTCAACCGCCAAACTTGGGGTATAGGGTGTGGTTTGTCATAGATGCCAACTTATTTGACCTAATCTGCCCTAAATACTCCTAATTTAACCCGTAACTGACTAAATGTTCAGCTTTCAAATGTGGCTTTTCGAACCCTAACTTAAGAGAAGGGGAGAGTAAAAAATGGATATTTAAGCAATGAAAAAGAAAGACTGAAAGTAGAGAAAGGATAGAAAACAAGATTCAAAAGCAAGCAACATTGTTAAAGTGCGAAAATAGCCCAAAGTAAGAAAAATTGAATGCTAAAAGAAAAGAATAAAGGAAAGAGAATGAGGAAACTAACCATTCAATTTAGGAACTTGAAGAGTAAGTATCACTGAAAGAGGATCAAATACTTAGAAGTAGCACTTAAACGACGTGAAATGTGATTACATTAGAGAAACTAAATTAGAAAAACTAAATACTAATGTACTCTTGAGCATTACCTTAAGAACCCTAAAAAAGAGGATAAAACCTAAGAATCCTACTTAATTACAAATTAGGGACAAAAGGGTTTATAGAGGCCCTGAACATCGAGCTTGGAAAGGCTGTGCCATCTGACATGGAAGATTATACCCTTTATCTAGAAGAGGAAAATACAGTCAAAATTAGGGGTGGCACGACCATTCCAAAATTGGCTTTGGCAGTTGGCACGACCATGCTAAAACTTGCACTGGTAGTGCCATTTTTAGCACTTGTAGTGCTGTTTTGGCACTAATTGCTTTTGTCTTCCTCCTAGCCTTTTTGAGCTTGAATCACTGGCATCTGTTTTGTATGTTATGACTCCATTAAGCCTTAAAAGCTTCAATATTATCACATTGGCTTATTTCCTACAAAAAAAAAACACAAAATGTAAATAGAAATTGCAAATTAACCATCATTAAAAATTGAAGTCTCGATGGAATGGGACATAAAATGTCACATTTTGAGCTCGAACGTATATGCCTAACACCAAGACCTTGCTCATTCTCGAGCAAAAGAAAATCAAACTATTAAAACCTAACCCACTTTTAAGGGAATCCTGATTGCATTTAGCGTCTACAATAAGGCCTCTAAACCCCTTCATTTCTTAGGTGGATAAGTGAGGTCTAGTGAGGGTTTTCAAAGGATATAGCACAAAATCTTTTCAAAAATAAAGGAAAGTCTATTTATTTTTACAAAACATAATTGTATATGCAAGTGATGGCAGATAAAGTACACAAGTTGGGTTGTGTCATCATTATAGTAACCAAGTCACCAAACTATATATAAATAGAATGTACAATCAAAAGACATTTAAGTCACAAGATGCAACCGAGCTCCCATGTTTCACCCCGCACAACAATATGCAATGATATATACATCTTGGTGTATGTGCAAATAATATAACTATTCTTAGAAATTAAGTTGGCCACATTGACATGATCTCTGTTTCCTAGCTAGTTGACATCTTTGCTCCTTTTTTTCTGGTAGCTATCAAGATTTAAAAAATGCACACATTCACAACCCACTTGATTTACAAATATTTGGGCATTTTCTATAATAAGGGGGTTTGGTGGGATTGTGCAAAGAACTTATTTCGATGCCCAAATAGATGTGTGCTTAAGTATAATACTGCATATTCAAGCTAATTGAAGATAAAAATAAAGACTGTGACTTTGAACATTGATGCCTATTTTATTCACTTTTTAGGCCTTTTATCTTTTTTTATTTTTTGCATTTCTACAAGTTCTTAGAAGGCATCTAGACAATTAAAGGTTCACATGCTAACTTGGCAACAAGATTCAAAAAACTGACGATAAAGTGTGCAAGGCACGCACATAATCACACATATGAGATAAGGTTATTATGAAACGTTGAACTACATCCTAAACTAGACACCCCATCATGGAAGCTCTATTTACATATAGGTCAATTATAGAGCAATATGGGATCACAATTGCCTAAAAAGACATATTTTCAAAACAAAACAAAATATTTGTTGTATTTTCTAAAATTTTCAAAAAATGTACGATTGGGCACATTACCCTATGCAAAAAACGCATAATGTCCTCATTGTGGGAACCAAAGCACTACAAACAATTACATGACCCACACAACTAAAAAATCAACATAAATCCATATCATCAAGAACATAACCAACATATCTTTACAAAACCAAAGCATGGTCAATCAATATATATAAAACTAATAACACCACCAACAATCATAAATCCCAACACATGAGACAAAGAATGGTAATCATAGCTATCTCTACTTAATGAATTCCAAATTTTCTTCAAAATCGATCATAAAAAAAAACATAATGCTAATATCCACAACTATGTAAAAGAGTGATAGAAAAAAATAAAAGAGAGAAGATAGGTGAGTTGGAATTATCGTACCAGGTGGGGTATTAATTATGCCTAGACTATGCCTCACTAATGTGCTATAGGAGGCTCACATAGCATCACTCACTCCATCATGTTGTCTCTTATATCAAACCTCATCATAGCCTATAACAACTTATCGAATGAATGAGAGCAATACTCACAAAAACAAAAAATCGTTAGTAATAGGAGGATATTCTAAAGAAAGGACGTCCCCCAAATAGATCTAAGAGCTCTCTTGGGTTTATCAAAGCTTTGGGACCAACCATAAGAATTATAGACATCCCAACATCACTTAATGCAGAGTATAAGGGGCACAATGTTTCACATGAACCATGAACACACAAACTAGGCATGAATCCTAAATCCTCAACCCAATCCTTAAGTCATATAGTCACATCAAGCTCAGGAGTTTGGTCTAAATTTTGGGCATCAATCATGCAAATCTCAGACTTGGGGAAGGTTGACATTAAGGAGTCCTCCAAGAGTGAAACAATAAAGGAATACAAGGAGTTAAGACAATATAAGTAAGGATATGGCTAGGATTGAAGCCAATAAGGGTTGCATTAATAAATTCAATATAAGAAGGTGTGACCTTAGCTCGCTCCTCAACCTAAGGCTACTCCAAAGGAGACTCATCAAGTGAATACTCCTAGAGAAAAATAACCTTGGAAACCACAATCATGTTATGTTGAAGATCACAGCAAGCTTAACCACTAGTTTCTCACTCTTATTATTCTCTTTCATAGGGGGCTAAAGAAAAAGGTGCAACCATATCACCCTTAAGAGCATCCCTAGTCTCAAGATGAGGTGATCATTAGGGAAGGCAAGGAAAGGTCACTTATGTTCTCATAAGGCATTTGATTATAAAAGTGAGTGTATGAGCTAACTCCATGGTCCAAAAAAAGATCGTAAAAACAAAGGGCCACTACAAAAAATAATGTATCCTCCTATATTTGCGTCACTACCCTTAATTGAAGTGTGGAGAGAAAAATGATAAAATTTTATAGTGTTCTCAATTCCACATTTAACAAGTGTGGGGAAGTCGTATACCTTTTCCAATAGTTATTCATTGTGGGGAATTGAAAAGACTTTTTATAATTGGCTTTTATTATATTAAGAAGATAGTTTTTGTAAAATATTTGAATATTTATATTTACATATAAATATATTTGAATCCAAAGGAATTAAAAAATACACTATACGCAGAGGTGAAATAAAAAATACACTATACCCAAACCCTTGTGTCTACTCCCCTACCTGGCCATCATAGGGAGGAAAAAGAGAGAGAGAGAGAGAGAGAGAGAGAGAGAGAGGGTTGCTGGTAAAAGAAAATTTCAGTGATGCACGACCACCACCTCCAGCACGCCCGAGCTACTGGTTACATAGGCTAGTGCTATAACTCAGACCATAGCCATAGGGAGATTGTGGAAGTGTTGGTTGTGGGTGTTGCTAGATAAGAATCAGAGGTTGATTTGAGGATATGAACTATTTAAGAAGGTCAATTACAAACCTGATATTAGTCAATTCTAATGTAAGTAAATTCTCAATCCTCCTATTTTTCGATTTCCCTGAATAATATAGACCAATTTTACTAGATTATGATATGAATCTTACTATTATGTTGCTGCTATGTAATTTTTCTAGACTCCTAATACGTAGGCCGCCTCTGATTAGGGTTTAACCCCCTTTCTCTCTCTTCTCGCTCATTTTGAAAGAGATCTCATTGATTTCATCTTGTCGATATAATCTGTCTCGTCTTTACTTGAGTTACTTATGGATAGGTACTGTTAGTTTAATCCATCCCCCCCTTTTCTTCATATTGATTATGTTTTGCTTCGATGCGCTGGGCATGATTGTTAGATTGACTAGAAACTTTCTGATTGAACTTGAGGTATCGTTTGTTGAGATGAAAATTTGTTATATGTGTTAATGGGCTTAATGTTTGTGCTGAAACATTAAGTTACACTTAGTTCGATTTTGGGTTGACTCTTACTTCGTACCTGAATTTTATGAGTTGATTTTGGAAGCCTATATTACTTGTTGTTGCTCAATTCAAATACTTGTGTTTTGATCAAGCCACTGTGGAAGTAGTAATGATTGAATTTAGAACGATCATCAACTTTATGTGTGGTAGCTTCGGCTATAAAATAGGTTGGTAAGTGGGGCAAATACCAGGGCTTCTTGGTGGTGTTTTTGAGCGAAATTCTTAGAAGAGAGGAATTTCTACCTTTGGGTGTCTTTTCTCTAACTATGAATGATTATGAATGATTTATGCGTTTGAGGTATGTTGGCTAAAGGGTTTTCTAAGTATACCAACGTTGGCAAGGACATATGATGAAAGTATATGCTTTTATTTATTTGTCATAGATATGTGTGAAAGGGTTAACTAAAAGACTACATATCTGTAATTTTTTCTCCCTAGTTGTCAGCGTGTGTGCTCATAGCATGTTGCTAGAGATTTTAGATGTTGGTTGCTACTCTTAGGCCTCCTTAATGTCGCCAAACTCCAATGTCTAGTAATAATATTAAAGCTACCAATTTCAAAATCCCTGGGCATGTATGTTGTAATAGGTTTTAAATAATAGGAGATGCTAGTTCTTTTTTTAGCTTAATTTTACATGCTTGACGGTGAATTATATTATTAGTTATGTGCCTATGTGGATGAATGCGCGCTTGATCCTTGCACCTTACGGGTTTTATAAGCTCGATGTTGTTCACTACATCCTTATACCCTACTTGTGGTGGGGGTAGGCTGCACTGCGGTAGCAATGTTGATGGTGTTGTTGGTGGCGGGAGTATTGGTGGTTGCAATATTTTTCCATCTAGATAGGGTAAATAAGCAAAGAAGTTGAGGGAGAAAAAGGTGAGGAAAACACTTTTTGGATAGCCCTTATGTTATCATGGCTGTAAAAACTTAAGTCCTTACTCCATAATGGATGAAATCCTTGAGCTATTTCTATTAAAATTTGCATGAAAGTGTCTATTTTACTTTGAGCTTAGGATTAATTGAGTGATGCAATTCTTCGTTTAAGTTGTCCTTACCTTAAAGGATATATGCTCTTCAATACTCTGTCACATCCTTTGTTTTTCTCACCCATGCTACGATGCAATCATCTGTTGCTCTTTTTCATAGACTTATGATAAATACCCATAAGTATTGTTTTGGTTTCAAATTGTCATAGTTCTTTGAGCTAAATTGTGTGCTTGTTTTCACAGAATGTGTTTTCGGAGGAACTAAGTAATAAGGTTGTGGAAAGGTGATGGAAACCCTAGCATATTTTTCACCTCTGCTAGTAGAAAAGGCAACAAGGCAGTTGCGTTGTCTTCATCCACTGTTTTGTTCAGTCTATAATCCAGTTGCTTTCTTGTATTGTAGAGTTTTTTGGTTATGTGTGCATGTAGATACTATGGTTGCACACAACACCATATTTCATTGGAACATCAAAGGGCTTTTGATCCAAGGTGGAGATCTAACCAGAACAGGGAAATATGGTGCTAGTATATGTGTAAAAATTTTAAAGATGAGATAAGAGAGGTAAGTTTTACAGAGAATTTCTCTAATTACATGTGTTTTCTTCTAGTGTTATCCCCTTTTAAATTTCTCTTATTATGTTTTTACTCTAACCCTTGTTTACTTATTTGGATTGCACGACAGGGTGCATTTCTTGAAATGATGTCAATCCAATGAAGATGATAAATATTAGAACGCTAATTATCGTTTTTGGCCATTGAGTCATGTTTTGCTAAATATAGTGACTCAGATACAAACATATATACATAGTTCTAGCTGGCTAGTGATATAGGAATACTTTTACTTAAGATCCTCATTCATGTAAATTGCCATTGAGGTATATGCACATGTATGTATGAATGTACGTACATATGTACGTATGCATGTATGTATGTATGTATGACCCTGTTTGGAAAACAACTATTAACTGTTAGCTATTTGTATTAAATGTTAGCTGTTTGAGTTAGCTATTTGTATTAGCTATTTGAATTAGTTGTTTGTTGAAAAACTCTTTAGTAAAATTAGCTATTTTTGATAAATTTATGAGATAAAAAGCTAATTCTTCAGCAAGCTCTTCCCAAAAGCTCATGGAATTAGCCTTTTTAAATTAGCTTTTTAGACCCAAAAGGTTCTAAAATCTCTTTTACTAAACACCCATATTAGCTTTTTTACTTGGTTAAACAGCTAATTTTGGTCAAAAAAGCTCTTTTTGGCCAAAAAGAGCTTCAAAAAGCTGTTTGCCAAGCACCCCTATGTATGTATGTATGTATATATGTGTGTGTGTGTGTGTGTGTGTATGTGTGTGTGTGTGTGTGTGTGTATTAAAGCCAGATAATGCACAGTCTCATTCATTTTCAATTTATTTAATTTTATTGTTTGTTTATTTATTTATATATTGAGAATGATGCTTGTAATTAATGTGGAACTTAATAATTCAAAAATAAAACAATAAACATACATTATGTATTGTTCTTTTTAATTATTAAGTTTGATGTTAATTACGATCTTTATTATTTTTTTAAAAATAACATTGATATTAACAACACTTGTAAATGTGGACGAAATTAGGACTTCTTACACCTTTATTTATGGGCATAGCATAAAAGAACCACACATCAAATGTGGGAGTTGGTACTTTCCTCTGCATTTATAATTGTGTGTAATTGATTGTTGCTCACACTTGCTGTAAATGTGGCTAAAAATTCAACACACATATCCTCCTTACATTTCGTCTAAGTGTAGGCAATTGTTATTTCCTCACTTATAAGTGTGGTTACAGGCAAATTAAATGCAAATAGAAGCAATCTTTCCTATAGTGGGCGATAAAGTATTCATGAAGTTGGGGTAGATTAGGAGGAAGAACTTTGTCTTGGCTCTCATAACTGACTGTGATCACCCATAAGGCATTAAAATCATGAGAAAGCTTATCTCTACAGCCAAAGAAATCAAAGGACTAAGACTAGAGGTCTCCCTTATTGTCTCTAACTCATAAGTCTCATTACTTAAATCGTCAAGAAAGTCCCAAACCTCATTAGCATTCCTGCAAAGAAACCCTCCCTACGTATAGATTCAACCATTGTCTTTGTATTCATATCCAAACCCTCATAAGAAAGTTGGCAGAAATTCCATCTCTCTAAATCATAGTGAGGGCACTAGGTAAGCTGCTTCTTGAATTAATTCATAACCCAAAAAAGCTCATGTTTAGGTTGGACAAAAGAGAATATTTCAGTGTTAAGGTTAATGATCCTGCTAGTAGGGAAGTACCTCTTAAAAAAAATCAACAAAAGAATTCTAAGATTTAATAGGATCCCCCTTAAGTCTATATATTCACTTTTGAGCATAATATTTAAGAGCAAAGGGAATAACTTTATCCTGGCAACATGGGTAGCCTACAAATGTGAATTAAAGAACACATCTCTTCAAACTTGCTATAAATAAATAAGGATCCTCAAAACAGGTAAATTTTGAAAGCATGTCAACATAGAATGAATAAAGCCATAATTGCACATCACAAGGGATAGGGGGAAGGTTAAAATAAGATCTTGGGGAAGTTTGTAGAGCATAGAAATGATCTCTCAATGAATATGTTGGGTTGAGTTCTATTCTCTCCACAATTGACTCGCCAAGATTGTTAGGCTAAGAACAAATTAAGGATAGAAATAGTCACTTAAAGAATAGAAATGATCTCTCATTAGGCTCTCAATGAATATGATGGGTCAGGTTCTAGGAGCATAGAAATGATTTCTCAATGAATATTTGTATATGAATATTTGTATTGTTTAATATCATAAAAGTAAGTAAATAATCTATAACTCAAAATACAAATTTAGGAAACTATAAAATATGACACCAGCACACAATGAACTTAAAAAAAACATATTTGCACGAAGTGACCTAATATCGCGCCACTCGTTCCTGACAATGGTGCCGTTTTGTTGGGTAATTTTTCAGGGAGTAAAGTAGAAAATTTGTTGTCTTCTAGGTTTAATGCTCCTATGATTGTAGGAAAATTATCTCTATGTTTTACTTTATTAAATGTGTTTCATGGAAGAATAACTATTGAGGCATTACTGCCACTTTTCCAATTTTTTAGAAAATCAAGGCTTAATTAAACGAAATGCATTAATAAACTTAAGTGGAATAAGAAAAAAGAACTATCATTTTTTATGAGATAAAAATATTACATCGAGTATGCAGTGGGCTTGTATTTCTAGTGATCAACAAAGTAACCAAAAACAAATACAATATTTTGGAAAGAAATAATGTGTTCTATATTCAGAGATATGCATTCTCCTTTCTCCAAGAGTAGCTCTACTTTTTACCTAAACCAAAAATAAGAAAGAAAAATGAGACAGAGCTTAGCACATCCGACATCGTACTATCAAGAATAAACATATTTTATTTGGGTGTGCTATGGCCATAAAGTCACTTTATTTTAACTGGGGGAGAGAGAACAATAGTAAAACAATTATCATATTATTATTTGAAATAGAACACTTAACAATACAATGCCATAATAGTGATAAGTGAGGATTACCCTCCAATAATGAGCTAAATAATAATGTGATTGGGATGGGATCCCACACATGTGCATACTTAGGTAGATTAAGCTTTAATAACATCGGTACCAAAACAACAATAATATTGGATCCATCGATTAAATGATAGAATTCAATAAAACTTTAGATATATATATCTTCACATTTATAAATTAACAATAAGAAAGGTATGGTCATAAAAAATGTACCTTGATTTTCTTGGATGATAAGAAATGCTTACTTTGCCAACTAACATGCAAAAATAGATTCTAAGTTGGTCTACTATATGACATGGAAAATACTGTTTGTTAATTAATATGTAATCACAATTAACAACAGTGTTGATAAATAATATTGAGAAAACAAAATTACAAAGGGGGATGTAAGGCTAATAGAGTAGGTAACTTCGACAATTTTCGTGGGAGAATTGAGTCACATTCATGCATTGCATAGAGTGTGAATCCTATGGTTTGAGCTTGAGATCATGGCTAGGTGCAGAGAAATAATATATTGAACATGACTAGTTGGCCATATTTTATGATAGGAGATAGAGTGGTTAATATGATCAGGTGGCTCACTTCAAGGACTTGTGGAAGTGAATCAACTTGTATTTTAGGCTAAGGAGCTTTTTATAGGGCAGTTGGGCCATAAATTAGGATCGATATAGTGACCTTACCTAAAATAGGAAGATTTCGAATGTGACATGTTGGCCATTATACACTACGAAGAATAGGGGTGTCGAAGACGGTCATGTGCCAATTTTGAGGAGTTTTATTAAGGGTTTGGGTGACAGATTAGGTAAACCAAATGTGCAACCTAAAGAGTGAGTTGTATAAGTACAAGGAATGTGATTTGATAGTGATACAATAAGGGCATAACTTGGGTTTAGGCCCTAAACAGGCATGTTAGCCACTATACACTATGGGGTAAGAGAGAGAATTCACGGAGGGGGTTCTTGATGGCTATCGTTATGGTGGTTTTCTAACCATACTGTTGTGGGAGTTAGTTATCACATCCTTGGAGAGGCCCAAGGTGGTCATGGGTTCTGTAGACAACGTTAGAAACAAATAGTTAAGGCAAACCTCGAGAGAAAAAAAAGTTAAAGGTTTGATGTGGATGGTGTTTATGGTGGTTTAAGTGGCGATGGTTGATAGTGGTGACATGGGCTAGAATTGTGAAGCCCATGGAACTCATTTTCCTACAAGTTTACTTGCCAACGTTGGGTTTTTCGGCGGTCAAAAGTAATTGATAAAAATAGGGGACATATGAACTAGAGTGATAAGCATGGATTCATGGGGAGCTTACAGTGGTGTTTGGTGGTGAGACTGCTAGGGTGAACTAGAGATAAGGTAAAAAGCTTCCAAGTTGGTTGGATGATAACTGTGATATCAGAGATGTGACTTTTTCAACGGGTGGCTTCTCTATCCGAAAACAAGGCATTGTTTTTGTTTAGGAGAAAGAAGAAGATAATGGGGCTATTTGGGATATTATAAGGGCATGATATGAAGCTAGAGAAAAAGATTTGTTGTGGGGATTATGGGTAGCTCAACCTAACTATTTATAGGGGAGAAAAGTATGAGTTATTATCATATTCTTATTGCACATCATGCGGATGCATTGAGCTCTCATAGTGTTTAAGGGATGAGTGTGAAGAGCAAGGGCGAAGTGGCAAGTATGAGGAGTTGTCGTTTGGCATGGTTGTTGCTTGGCGAGAAGTTTGGGCCTAGCCATTTTATTACCTCAAGGCTTACTTACTTTGCAAATGAGCCCTATTGAGGGTATATATACATCCCCACCTTCTCCATGGATGATGGGGATCAATTTAGTCCAATGGTTAATATGAAGCCTCCAAAATTTTCCATACAGATATTCTAGATTTTTACAAGTTTAAAACCATGTTCAACGTTCCAAAGAATATCCTAGAATATTGTAATACAACCTAGAAAGTTCTAAAGTACTCCAAAAGGTCCTATACACTCTAGAAGGTTTTAAAATGATCTATGGAAGATTCTAGAGTACTCTAGAAGATTTAAGAACATTTGAACATATTCGAAAGGTGACCAAAAGCATTATGGAAGGTTTGCCATAAAACTCGAGAAGTCTCTAGAAACTAGGCCTTATGACATTCTCCCTGTCCTTCGAATTAGGCAACATTCTTGTTACCTTTGGTCGTTGTATGCCTGATTCCTGAATTAGCCTACTACTAGGAAGGGTCCTTCTCACTCCGCTAGATTGGCATCTAATTGGAGTGTATCATGTCCACCGATTAGGCACGTTTGTCCTTTATGTGCATGTGTCCTTTCTTCATGCTAGATAGCTTCCTTCTTGGTTTTCATTTTCTTATGTGGTATTGCTAGCATGATGCCTTTAGACCCATCTATCTTTAATGTATCACTGACCCCCTCTTGAGGCCCTTCATCGCTCATGAGGGCATCTAAGTAAGTCGCTTCCCTATTCTTTGAAAATTGAAGGACGGGTAACACCTTTTCTTTCTTAGCCTCTCATGTTGTGGATATCGCATGAGCTTCGCACTTGTCCATGATGAGCAAGGTATTACCATAGGAGACTATGAAAGCCTTCACCATATTAATAAAGTCCACGCCTAAATAGAATTTTTGATTATAAAGGGTAGTGATAGTTATGTTGACCTTACCTCCCCATGACCCAAACCAGATCTTAGCACCCCAAGCCATTCCAAAGATTGGGAGGCTATTTGAATTAACTTCTTTCACATAGCTCTTGTCCTTTTGGTACAATAAGCCAATGTCATCAGCGAGTTCCTTTACCATATACATGATGTCTATTCCAGTGTCCACCGTAGATTGGAGTTTCTTACCTCCAATTTTCATCTCCACATACATACAACCATTGCGCTGTTCCCCCACTTTTTATATGCATGGCACTTATGAGCGTCAATCCTTTACTATTCTTGCCTTTCTTCTTGCACCATAAGACCAACAAGTTTATGACACTTCAAGCACTCAAAACCTACATAAGGCCCATAGTAAAAGAGGCATGAGATCTCCTTAGAAGACTCGTCTTTTGTGTTACCTTTGTCTCCAGGTGGCCAGTATTTCTTAAGAGACTCATCCTTTTTCTCCTCTATCGCCATTGTCTTCTTGGTTTTTCTTGCCTCATACTTTCAAGGATTCCCTCTTGAACTTGAATAATGACTTAATAGCGGCAACCGAGAAGTGTTCTTGTACCCCACGCCTCTTCAACTCCATCTTGGCCCATCCCTTAAGATCATCAAGGAAATATAAGAGTGCATCATGCTCCCCTATACATGAAATCTCCAAGAGTAGCTCATGGAATTGCTTGAAATACCCCCGAATGTGACCATCTTTGTATTGAAGGCACCAAAGTTTGGCCCTAACCTCATATTCGACATCCTTGGGATAAAACGACTTCTTGAGATCCCTCTTGAACCCATCCCAAGTGTTAATGGAATTGGATCCTCTCTTGACGTCATCACAGCTACGATGCCACCACATAAGAGCAATGTCTTTACGGAAGAGTGAGGCATTACTCACCATTTGTGACTTTTCCGCCGTGACCGTTGCCTCAAATAGGCTTCAAGTCGCCATAGGAAGTTCTCAATCTCCGTAGCACCGTTAGCCTAGATGAAGGTTAGATGCATTCATCTTTGGTGTAGTAGTCATGTAGATGGCCCCACCGTTGGCTACCGCATCCGGGCACACCTTGACTTGCACATCAAGATCCACGGCCTTTGCCTTATAGACCTTAACCTCGCCCTTATAAGCCTGGATCTCACCTTTCTTAGTGACCGTCATTGCTCGAAGGGCTTGGATCTCATTATTAAAGTCATTCACCATGGAGTTCACAACAGCCTATATCTCTCGGCGAAGCTCCTTCAGGTCCTCCATGGACATGAGCTCCTTAATATGCTTGTCCATGTCATTGGCCCTATTGTTAGGTCGAACATTCGAACATAGAGGCATTCATCTACACTAGCCTTTCCTCTACAAGGTGTGTCAAATTTGTGCTCTTATTCTTTCGCTTCTCGCCACCTATAGACTCCTAAACATGGTAATCAAATTTTTTAATTACCTAATGATGAGGAAATTAAATCAATCATAAATCTAGAGGCCCAATGAGTTATTAATCCAAATAAAATGGCAAAAAAAATAATAATGAGAATCCAATTATATGAGAGTTGGCTGAAGTCAGCAAGGCTCATTAGGCATAAGACCTGGTTGGTTTACCAGGGTCGGCAGCCGACTGGTTTGCTCTTGTTTTGGCTCCCTTTTTCTAGAATTCAAGTCCAACTCGATTACCAGTGCTAATTTCACAGGCGTGTCAACTTAAAAGCAGATTCGTAATATCAATAGAAACATCACCAAGCCTAGTATGATTAGGAGTCGGTATTCTTTTCCTAGGTGGAGTTTGTCTGATTATCACTTGTAAAAGGGGGTGCCTCAAGGGAGGAGGAGGAGAGAAAGACAAAGGAGAGGAGAAAAAGAAGACAAAGGAGAAAAAAAGGAGGGAATAAGCAATTTATCAATTAGTGAGAACAAAATCAATTTGTGAGATCAGAGCTGTTGAAAGATCATTTGAGAGATCATGGGGAAATTATTGTTAGTTGACTACAAACCCGAGTCTGTCATCTACGATTAGCATCATCATCACTCCATTGGGTTCCCCAGGTAATCAACCTTGAGGACAAAAGTTTCATCTTTTTCTTCCTCTTTTCTCTTTTCGTACTTATTGTGTACGTATAAGTTAATAAAGATGTAATATTTTAGGTACTTCCTACCCGCTATAAATTATTTATTTACCTATCTTTGCATTACATTAAAGATTGTACCTTTTTGCATGATTTATATGAAATATTATTAATCTTTGCATGATTGTATGTTAGCCTAATTACAGCTTTAGATGTTCCGTGTTGAATAGTAGAGGTCATCAGTGATAACGGGCGCTGATATGATACACACCATTGCGTTATTATACCTTTGCCCTCGAATCTGGATCCTTGACTCAAGACCAACGAGTCATGAAGAGTCCTTATACCAGGGATTTTATGGGTGCTTTTTGAACACCTTTTTGAAGTTAAATCAATTCGTCCCTTTAGTTGCCTTTTGATACAATTCACTTCGGCCTCTATTAAATTGTATAATCACAATTATTTGTATTCTTTCTTATTTTCTATCCCTTTTCTAATTTCTAGACCCAGCGAAGTGATCCTGATCCTAGATAGTACGACTGTCTAGACCATGGAAAAAGGCCTTAATATGACCCAGGAATCAACCGGTTTCTAGGCTAGGTAAGAAATTTGGTTCTGGGATCAGGGAGTCATCATTGCCCTGGATCAGCCCCAGGAAAAAGTGGACCTGATTTCAGTCCTGGAACCGACTAGTATTTCTACAATTTTTTTAGAAAATAAAAAAGGAATAATGGTTAACTCCCTTCCCCCCCCCCCAAAAAAAATAATAGAAAGAAAAATAAAACGCCCCAGCAAAAGGGTAGTCAAGCCATTCCTGGGTGATCGCACCCTGAAAGAGGTGGATCCTTATAGTGGTGACTCTAGTGAGGACAATTTTCTTTAAGTGGGCAAGATTTGAAATTCAATATAGGACATAGTTTTAATCACACTCACAGATACATTGAAAGGGGCAACCCTATGTGGGATAACGACACCTCTAGGTAGCATAAACTAATTATCGGCCTTCAGGAGATTAGCTGACTACTCTGTGGATCTACTAGACTCAATTGAGCATGCAGTTGATCCACTCACTCGCGACACATTTTTCGATCCACACGACTTAGGGAAGCAACCAAAAACGTCCCAGTCTTACCATGGACTACATGGATGACATGCAGAGCATTTGGGTCATGAGAAGACTATTGTAAAGCTAACATAAAACCCTTATAACTTAGAAACTTGGTTTAGGATTAGAACTCATGTGCATGCTTGGATTTGTTGTTGTATGACTTAACTGTTTAGCCCTAAGGTTTATGCATTGATTCTTTAGGTCTTAGGAGAGCCTAGGTTAGGAGAGGTTGAACTTAGTGGCTAGGGTTATAGGCTAAGCTGGCTTCAAGGCTAACTTAGCCCTAAGGGACTCTTGACCTCAGACTCGACTAGGTTCAAACCTTACTCTAGGGAGTAAAAATCCTAAAAGGACACCAAGTCATAAGTATGGAAAGGTACTTAGAAAAAAAAAATAATAAAAAAAAAAGAGTTTGCATTCCAGTAAGAGTTTAAAATTGCCGTTGGTTTGGAACTAGGAAGGGAACAAGAGTTAGTGGCTAGCTGGCTTCATGGCAGCTAAATTACATCAGATAGATTTAGCCTTAGAATTAAAAGGAAAAAAGTCAGTATAGTTACCACTCGGTACCTTTGGATAGATCTAGCCCATTTTGTGTCAGTTTGAGTCAACATACGGTCTGCATACTGGGCTCTTAATCTTAGATTTTCATAGTGCATAAATCAGCGATTTCGAGTCCTCATTTCCTAGGAAAAGTACTTAGATGGGCCAATCCTGAGCACTCTCCATTATTTACCAGGATAGGGAGGTCTAAGAAGGTGTACGAGTGAAGCCCAAAACCAGGAGACTTTTATTTAAGGAACAATCAACATAAGCTTCATTGGCTAGGCCAGAGTCAAGGTCAAAGTCAAGGGGGAATCAACTGCCTATTCCAAGGGTAAACAACAATAAGCTCGCCCAACTCTTAAAGGTAATTAAGAAAATGCAAGTTAAGATGGAAGAGAGTGACAAGAAGGTGAAGTCACTAGTGGTTAGATTTCAAAACCTCAACAACGAGACCCGCATGGAGAATAATGAGCAAACTCCTCCATCCTAAGACGAGAATGATAAAGAAAGGGATTATTGGAGGATATAAAGGGAAAAGAACCAAAGAAGAACACTCTTGAAGTTGAATTCCTTGTAGATCACATAGAGCAGTTGCGTGAGGAATCTTCAATGTTTAATAACTATTTTAATGATTATATGGCATTCACTTGAATCCTAAAGGGGACGTTACTGCCAAAATTGACCATGCCTGATATCAAGTTTCATGATGCTGAAAATCCACACCACCATGTGAAGAATTTTATTAGCCCTATGACTCTAAAGGGAATAGACAAGGATACCTTTCACTTAATATTCCCTTAGACTTTTGATCAGGAAGTCATGAGGTGGTATAACACTATTGAACCACGAAAAGGTCATGAATTAGGATGATATGTGCAAGGAATTCCTGAACCAATATTATTATAACACTAATCTCTGAATAACACTCAGGGGGTCTATAGTTACTTAAGCAAGAAGAGAACAAAGGGTTAACTGACTACCTTCCTAGATGGAGGGCAAAGGCTACCCACATACTAGATCAACCCTCTGAGACAGATTAAGTAATGTGGTTCATTAGAAGCCTTCCACCTTCACACTATCAACACCTGCGATTCATACCATTTGAGAGATTTACAGCATTAAGAAATGTCAGCATGCTAGTAAAGGAAGAACTATCCAAGGAGGTATCAACACAGACATGAAACAACTGGAGAAATAATCACCCATAGGGATGAGAAGGCTAGTGGCTCCAAGGAGGTGCACGTCGTAAACCTTATTAGCGAGTATACCCCTATAGGAACTACCTACGCCCAAGCTCTGGAACGGCTGTTGGGTAAATGGAAGATCAATCTTCCCAAAATTAAGCCAGATATTAAATCCCTTTGGCATTGCAAATACTTTGATCCAAGCAAGTACTACAAATACCATCGTTGGTGAAAGCACGATACTAAAGATTGTTGGACTTTAAAAAATGGGATGGAGAAGATGTTTAAATCTGGAGCACTTCTATTACCTAAAGCAGCTCAAAAGCACAATAATGACAGGAATCCACTCGGGAATCATGAAAATATTTTTTTGCTATCGAGAACTAAGAGAAAGAATAGGATTTGTCCAAGTTCGTACAAGACATTAGTAGCCTAAAACCAAGGGTAAACTCGCCTACGCTAAACATGGAAGCTTTTGGCCTTTGGGAAAATGATAAAGACGATATGTATAACCTGCTCGCTGATGCAAACGATAATGACTTTCTGGACAGAAGATGAAGCAGAGGACTTTTGAGGAGAAGAGTGCTAGGAGATAGTGTAGTAGCTTATATGATCCAAGAGAAACTAGGCTAAGGAGGTCCCACTATAGGCCCCCGGGAAAGAGAAAGCAAGATGTAAGTATATGGCAGCTCATAGTGGCCTCTCAGAAGCATAGACAGTTCCTAATAGACGCGTTGAATAAAATTAAGGTATCTCCTAAAGCTACCATAGAAGAGATGAAAACCACAATTACAACTGGCAAAAATAATACAACTTTTAGCAATGAAGATCTCTTGTCAGGAGGTGCGGCACACAATAATGCCCTCTAACTCACTATAACCTGCCTTTAGAAGCATGTTCCTCTACCTTTTGGTTAACAATGCTGTAAAACCCACAGCCCCTAGGGCCAAGAGCGTTGCATTTTCTTAACTTTCTACTTAAATTCCGGGGCAAAACGGATAGAGTTTCCCCTAAAACTGACCGTTTCCAGGCTAAAAGCCTCACAATAACCCTCGCAATCAATGGAAGCATAAAACATTTTAAAAGAAGCTCAGTGGCTACGCGCCGAAGTTCATAACTCAATGAGTAACTCACTGGGAGTACATCAAACAAAATAATTCACTAATACAGGAGAAGTGAAAGATACAACTCAACGGTTCACACAACCGGAGTACTGAGGTTTACATCCCAAAACGTAAAAGATTTCAACTGAAAGGACAAATAACTAATAACATGGTTAGCTCACGTGGGCATACAGAGCGATTCTTAAACCAAACACACTACATTAACTAGAATACTTGTTTACAAATGTTTACAATTATAGGAATATATTACATGACTTCATTAAACCCGTAAGACCCTTCAAATGGGCACACATGACACCTCTCAAGCAAGAATTAAATCCATCTTAGCATGAGAGACATGGCTCCTACTTGTCATAATGCAAACCTAGGGAAAAAGGGGACAGAGTAGTGGGATGAGCAACCACAAGCTTAGTGAGTGTCCCCCGACCCCTTTAAACAAAAACCATTGCAGGTGATAATATCTTTAGTAGTCACATATCACGTCTTTATGTATCACTACTATAATAGGCAATCAAAGTCCCTGAAGGACGGGTCATTAACCCTAACTTCTTTCTAACTACTCAAATCATTTCTAGGTCCTTAATGACCAATTGTTCTCACTAGCAAACACCAAGGCATGCAAACAAGCAACAAAAGCTATGCACTGAACTTTCTTTTATAGATTAAGCATAAGGATCTTTCTTTTTCATAAACATAACTACTTAGAATTCCATTCAAACTATGCATGAAACCTCATTCATACGATGTGCACATAAGCCTATCTCTTTTCAAAATCATACTTTTCCTGGCATTTCATTCATATGATATGCATAAGACACACACATTTCAAGTCTTACTCAAATCTCATTCATAGGGTTTGCATGGAATATGCTCATAAGGCTTTCTTTTTCATAATCATATTTTACTTAGCATCTCATTCATAAGTTATACTTGGAATATGCACATAACGCTTTATTTTCATCAGCATACTTTACTTGGATCTCATTCATAAGATATGCACAAGTTAAGCATAGGAAGCTTTCTTTCTTTTTACTAAAAACACTTCATTTAGAGGCTCACAAAAACTCTTCTGTTAGCCGTTTGAGGCTCATATTCTTAAAAGTGTCTCTTTCACATTGGTCTCATAATGACCCTTAAAACTTTCTTTCTGAAATACTTAAAATGGCGAAACGCTGACTGCTTTCCTTACTTATTAGGAAATTACTATGGGAATAAGATCATCATAATGTGTTGATTGGGCGAGATCTATTCTCAACCCCTAGTGAGATTAACTCACGCCAAGCTCTTACTCCCGGGATAGCAACTTACTTTTGGACATTAACCCTCGTTAGGGTCTCTAGGGCTTCCCACAACTGGGATACTCCCTAGGCCAGGGATTCCCCCATTCCAGCAGGTTCACTCTCATCTATTGTCCATATGCACAATATCTTAGCCAATTTAAAGCGTATGGCCAAAACAGCTGATAAGTTTGCTGCCTGTTGTAGTGAAATCCTTTTTCATACAACACACTCTCTTTTTATTTAAATTCTTTAGGGATTCCTTCGTCCAAGCGAGTTCACTCCCAAAACTGTATTTGCAATGCTAAAATAGGCCATCGTTTGCTAATAGCTATGGCTACTTTTCAAACTCACCCTCACTCGCAGCAGGAAATTGGATGACATAAAGTGAGGGGGTTTGCACGTAACACATTCAAACACTTCATAATCAATCAATCTCAGCATAAGCCACGCATGGCTTCGCAATCCACACGATTGCGGTTAGTTCACAACCTAGGTTCCTTCCTCACTTAGTAACCGACCACAGGAAGCCTTGAACTACTCGTAGTTTTACCTCCAACCATCCAACTACTATCAATGTAACACCCCCAGCCCGCTAGGGCTAGGAGCGTTACGTTTTCTTAACTTTCTACTTAAATTTCGGGGCAAAACGGACAGAGTTTCCCCTAAAAACTAACTGTTTCCAGGCTAAAAGCCTCATAATAACCCCTGCATTCAACGGAAGCATAAAACATCTTAAAAGAAGCTCAACGGCTATACGCCGGAGTTAATAACTCAACGAGCGACTCTGTCGAAGTAGATTAAAAAAAATAATTCATTGATACAGGAGAACCGAAAGATACAACTCAATGACTCACACAACCGGAGTACTGGGGTTTACATCCCAAAACGTAAAAGATTTCAACTGAAAGGACAATTTACTAATAAGATGGTTGGCTCACATGGGCATATTGAGCGATTCTTAAACCGAATGCACTATATGAACTAGAACACTTGTTTACAAACATTCACAATTCGAGGAATACATTGCATGACTTCATTAAACCCGTAAGACCCTTCAAATGGGCACACAGGACACCTCGCAAGCAAGAATAAAATCTATCTTGGCATAGGTGACTTGGCTCCTTCTTATCATAATGCAAACTTGGGGAAAAGGGGGAAAGAGTAGTGGGATGAGCAACCACACGCTCAGTGATTGTCCCCCGAACCCCTTAAAACTAAAATCGTTGCAGGTAATAATATCTTTAATAGTCACATATCACGTCTTTATGTATTACTACCATAATAGGCAATCAAAGTCCCCGAAGGACTGGTTACTACCCCTAACTTCTTTCTAACTACTCAAATCGTTTCTAGGTCCTTAATAACCAATTGTTCTCACTGGCAAACACTCAGGCACGTAAACAAGCAATAGAAGCTATGCACTGAACTTTCTTTCACGGATTAAGATAAGGATCTTTCTTTTTCACAAAAATAATTACTTAGAATTCCATTCAAACTATACATGAAACCTCATTCATACGATGTGCACATAAGGCTATCTCTTTTCATAATCATACTTTTCCTAGCATTTCATTCATATGATATGCATAAGACACACACATTTTAGGTCTTACTCAAATCTCATTCGTAGGCTTTGCATGGAATATGCTCATAAGGCTTTCTTTTTCATAATCATATTATACTTAGCATCGCATTGAGAAGTTACACTTGGAATATGCACATAACGCTTTATTTTCATCAGCATACTTTACTTATATCTCATTCATAAGATAGGAAGCTTTCTTTTTTTTTTTGCTGAAAACAAAAGAGGCTCATAAAAAATCTTCTGTTAGCCATCTGAGGCTCATATTCTTAAAAATGTCTCTTTCACATTGGTTTCATGATGACCCCTAAAACTTTCTTTCTGAAATACTTAAAATGGCGAAATGCCGACTGCTTTTCTTACTTATTAGGAAATTACTCTGGGAATAAGATCATCATAATGTGCTGATTGGGTGAGATCTATTCTCAACCCCTAGTGAGATTAACTCACGCTAAGCTCTTACCCCCGGGATGGCAACTTACTTTTGGACGTTAACACTCGTTAGGGTCTCTATGGCTTCCCACAACTGGGATACTCCCTAGGCTAGGGATTCCCCAATTCAAGCAGGTTCACTCTCATCTATTGTCTATATGGACAATATCTTAGCCAATTTAAAGCGTATGGCCATAACAACTGATAAGTTTGCTGCCTCTTGTACTGAAATCCTTTTTCGTACAACGCACTTTCTTTTTATTTAAATTCTTTAGGGATTCCCCCGTTGAAGAGAGTTCACTCCCAAAACTGTATTTGCAACGCTAAAATAGGCCATCGTTCGCTAATAGCTATGGCTACTGTTAGTTACAAACATGAAAACTTCCCTTTTCAAACTCACCCTCACTCGCAATAAGAAATTGGATGACATAAAGGGAGAGGGTTTGCACATAACACATTCAAACACTTCATAATCAATCAATCTCAGCATAAGCCACACATGGCCTCGCAATCCACACGATTGCGGTTAGTTCACAACCCAGGTTCCCACCTCACATCATAAACGACCACAGGAAGCCTTGAACCACTCATAGTTTTACCTAAAACCATCCAACTACCATCAATGTAACACCCCCAGCCCCCTAGGGCTAGGAGCATTATGTTTTCTTATCTTTCAACTTAAATTTCGGGGCAAAACGGACAAAGTTTCCCCTAAAAACTGACTGTTTCAAGGCTAAAAGCCTCATAATAACCCCTGCATTCAACGAAAGCGTAAAACATCTCAAAAGAAGCTCAGCGGCTATACGCCGAAGTTAATAACTCAACAAGCGACTCGCTCGAAGTACATTAAACAAAATAATTCATTGATACAGGAGAACTGAAAGATACAACTCAACGGTTCGCACAACCGGAGTGCTGGGTTTACATCCCAAAACGTAAAAGATTTCAACTGAAAGGACAACTGACTAATAAGATGGTTGGCTCACGTAGCCATATTGAGCGATTCTTAAACCGAACGCACTATATGTGCTAGAACACTTGCTTACAAACATTCATATTTCGAGGAATACATTACATGACTTCATTAACCCGGTAAGACCCTTCAAATGGGCACACAGGACACCTCGCAAGCAAGAATAAAATCCATCTTGGCATAGGTGACTTGGCTCCTTCTTTTCATAATGCAAACCTGGCGAAAAAGGGTAAAGAGTAGTGGGATGAGCAACGACACGCTCAGTGATTGCAACCCGACCCCGTTAAAATTAAAACCGTTGCTGGTAGTAAGATCCTTAATAGTCCCATATCACGTCTTTATGTATTACTACCACAACAGGCCATCAGAGTCCTCGAAGGACGGGTTACTGCCCTTAACCTCTTTCTAACTACTCAAATCATTTCTAGGTCCTTAATAACCCATTGTTCTCACTGGCAAAAACTTAGGCACGTAAGCAAGCAATAGAAGCTATGCACTGAACTTTCTTTCATTGATTAAGCATAAGGATCTTTTTCTTTCATAAACATAACTACTTAGAATTCCATTCAAACTATGCATGAAACCTCATTCATACGATGTGCACATAAGGCTATCTCTTTTCATAATCATACTTTTCCTGGCATTTCATTCATATGATATGCATAAGACACACACATTCTAAGTCTTACTCAAATCTTATTCATAGGTTTTGCATCGAATATGCTCATAAGGCTTTCTTTTTCATAATCATATTATACTTAGCATCTCATTGATAAGTTACACTTGGAATGTGCACATAACGCTTTATTTTCATCAGCATACTTTACTTATATCTCATTCATAAGATAGGAAGCTTTCTTTTTTTTTTTAACTGAAAACAAAAGAGGCTCATAAAAAATCTTCTGTTAGCCATTTGAGGCTCATATTCTTAAAAATGTCTCTTTCACATTAGTTTCATGATGACCCCTAAAACTTTCTTTCTGAAATACTTAAAATGGCGAAATGCCGACTGCTTTTCTTACTTATTAGGAAATTACTCTGGGAATAAGATCTCATAATGTGCTGATTGGGTGAGATCTATTCTCAACCCCTAGTGAGATTAACTCACGCTAAGCTCTTACCCCCGGGATGGCAACTTACTTTTGGACGTTAACACTCGTTAGGGTCTCTATGGCTTCCCACAACTGGGATACTCCCTAGGCTAGGGATTCCCCAATTCAAGCAGGTTCACTCTCATCTATTGTCTATATGGACAATATCTTAGCCAATTTAAAGCGTATGGCCATAACAACTGATAAGTTTGCTGCCTCTTGTACTGAAATCCTTTTTCGTACAACGCACTTTCTTTTTATTTAAATTCTTTAGGGATTCCCCCATTGAAGAGAGTTCACTCCCAAAACTGTATTTGCAACGCTAAAATAGGCCATTGTTCGCTAATAGCTATGGCTACTGTTAGTTACAAACATAAAAACTTCCCTTTTCAAACTCACCCTCACTCGCAACAAGAAATTGGATGACATAAAGGGAGGGGGTTTGCACGTAACACATTCAAACACTTCATAATCAATCAATCTCAGCATAAGCCACACATGGCCTCGCAATCCACACGATTGCGGTTAGTTCACAACCTAGGTTCCTTCCTCATGTAGTAACCGACCACAAGAAGCCTTGAACTACTCATAGTTTTACCTCCAACCATCCAACTACTATCAATGTAACACCCCCAGCCTGCTAGGGCTAGGAGCGTTACGTTTTCTTAACTTTCTACTTAGATTTCGGGGCAAAGCGGACAGAGTTTCCCCTAAAAGCTAACTGCTTCCAGGCTAAAACCCTCATAATAACCCATGCATTCAACGGAAGCATAAAACATCTTAAAAGAAGCTCAACAGCTATACGCCGGAGTTAATAACTCAATGAGTGACTCGCTCGAAGTACATTAAACAAAAATATTCATTAATACAGGAGAACTGAAAGATACAACTCAACGGTTCGAACAACTGGAGTACTGGGGTTTACATCCCAAAACGTAAAAGATTTCAACTAAAAGGACAACTGACTAATAAGATGGTTGGCTCACATGGCCATATTGAGCAATTGTTAAACCGAACGCACTTTACGAACTAGAACACTTGTTTACAAACATTCACAATTCGAGGAATACATTACATGACTTCATTAAACCCGTAAGACCCTTCAAATGGGCACACAGGACACCTCGCAAGGAAGAATAAAATCTATCTTGGCATAGGTTACTTGGCTCCTTCTTATCATAATGCAAACCTAGGGAAAAGGGGAAAAAGTAGTGGGATGAGCAACCACACGCTCAATGATTGTAACCCGACCCCGTTAAAACTAAACCCGTTGCTGGTAGTAAGATCGTTAATAGTCACATATCACGTCTTTATGTATTACTACCATAATAGGCCATCAGAGTCCTCGAAGGACGAGTTACTTCCCTTAACCTCTTTCTAACTATTCAAATAATTTCTAGGTCCTTAATAACCTATTGTTCTCACTGGCAAACACTTAGGCACGTAAGCAAGCAATAGAAGCTATGCACTGAACTTCCTTTCATGGATTAAGCATAAGGATCTTTTTCTTTCATAAACATAACTACTTAGAATTCCATTCAAACTATGCATGAAACCTCATTCATACGACGTGCACATAAGGCTATCTCTTTTCATAATCATACTTTTCCTGGCATTTCATTCATATGATATGCATAAGACACACACATTTCAAGTCTGACTCAAATCTCATTCATAGGGTTTGCATCGAATATGCTCATAAGGGTTTCTTTTTCATAATCGTATTTTACTTAGCATCTCATTCATAAGTTATACTTGGAATATGCACATAACGCTTTATTTTCATCAGCATACTTTACTTAGATCTCATTCATGAGATATGCACAATTTATACATACGAAGCTTTCTTCTTTTTTACTGAAAACACTTCATTTAGCCTCTTAAGGCTCATAAAAACTCTTCTATTAGCCTTTTGAGGCTCATATTCTTAAAAGTGTGTTTTTCACATTGGTCTCACAATGACCCTTAAAGCTTTCTTTCTGAAATACTTAAAATGGCGAAACGCCGACTGTTTTTCTTACTTATTAGGAAATTACTCTGGGAATAAGATCATCAAAATGTGCAGATTGGGCGAGATCTATTCTCAACCCCTAGTGAGATTAACTCACGCCAAGCTCTTACTCCCGAGATGGCAACTTACTTTTGGACGTTAACCCTCGTTAGGGTCTTTAGGGATTCCCACAACTGGGATACTCCCTAGGCTAGGGATTCCCCCATTCAAGAAGGTTCACTCCCATCTATTGTCCATATGTACAATATCTTAGCCAATTTAAAGCGTATGGCCATAACGGTTGATAAGTTTGCTGCCTATCGTAGTGAAATCCTTTTTCATACAACGCAGTCTATTTTTGTTTAAATTCTTTAGGGATTCCCCCGTTCAGGCGAGTTCACTACCAAAACTGTATTTGCATCGTTAAAATAGGCCATCGTTCGCTAATGGTTATGGCTACTGTTAGTTACAAACATGAAGACTTCCCTTTTCGAACTCACCCTCACTCACAACAAGAAATTAGGTGACATAAAGGGAGGGGGTTTGCATGTAGCACATTCAAACACTTCATAATCAATCAATCTCAGCATAAGCCACACAAGGCCTAGCAATCCAGACGATTGCGGTTAATTCACAACCCAGGTTCCCTCCTCACATAGTAACTGACCACAGGAAGCCTTGAACCACTCATAGTTTTACCTCAAACCATCCAACTACCATCAATGTAACACGCCCAGCCCCCTAGAGCTAGGAGCGTTACGTTTTCTTAACTTTCTACTTAAATTTCAGGGCGAAACGGACAAAGTTTCCCCTAAAAATTGACTGTTTCCAGGCTAAAAGCCTCATAATAACCCCTGCATTCAACGGAAGCATTAAACATCTCAAAAGAATCTCAACGGCTATAGCCCGGAGTTAATAACTCAACAAGCGACTCCCTCGAAGTACATTAAACAAAATAATTCATTGATATAGGAGAACTGAAAGATACAACTCAACAATTCGCACAACCGGAGTACTGCGGTTTACATCCCAAAACGTAAAGGATTTCAACTGAAAGGACAACTGCCTATAAGATGGTTGGCTCACATGGCGTTATTGAGCGATTCTTAAACCGAACGAACAATATGAACTAGAACACTTGTTTACAAACATTCACAATTCGAGAAATACATTACATGACTTTATTAAACCCGTAAGACC
>JACYFF010003369.1:39393730-39414809 GCA_017589665.1 Selenicereus undatus
CCTTAACTTCTTTCTAACTACTCAAATCATTTCTAGGTCCTTAATAACCCATTATTCTCACTAGCAAACACTTAGGCAGGTAAACAAGGACTAGAAGCTATGCACTGACCTTTGTTTCATAGATTAAGCAAAAGGATCTTTCTTTTTCATTAACATAACTACTTAGAATTCCATTCAAACTATGCATGAAACATCATTCATACGATGTGCACATAAGGCTATCTCTTTTCATAATCATACTTTTCCGGGCATTTCATTCGTATGATATGCATAAGACACACATTTCAAGTCTTATTCAAATCTCATTCATAGGGTTTGCATGGAATATGCTCATAAGGCTTTCTTTTTCATAATCATATTTTACTTAGCATCTCATTCATAAGTTATACTTGGAATATGCACATAACGCTTTATTTTCATCAGCATACTTTACTTAAATCTCATTCAAAAGATATGCACAAGTCAAGCATAGGAAGCTTTCTTTCTTTTTATTGAAAATACTTCATTTAGCCTCTTGAGGCTCATAAAAACTCTTCTGTTAGCCTTTTAAGGCTCATATTCTTAGAAGAGTGTCTTTCATAATGGCCTCATAATGACCCTTAAAACTTTCTCTTTGAAATACTAAAAATGGAGAAACGCCAACTCCTTTTCTTATTTATTAGAAAATTACTCTGGGAATAAGATCTTCGTAATGTGCTGATTGGGCGAGATCTATTCTCAACCCCTAGTCAGATTAACTCACGCTAAGCTCTTACTCCCGGGATGGCAACTTACTTTTGGACCTTAACCCTCGTTAGGGTCTCTAGGGCTTCCCACAAGTGGGATACTCCCTAGGCTAGGGATTCCCCTATTCAAGCAAGTTCACTCTCATCTATTGTCCCTATGCACAGTATCTTAGCCAATTTAAAGCGTATGGCAATAACGGCTAATAAGTTTGCTGCTTGTCGTAGTGAAATCCTTTTTCATACAATACACTCTCTTTTTACTTAAATTCTTTAGGGATTCCCCCATTTAAGCGAGTTCACTCTCAAAACTGTATTTGCATCGTTAAAATAGGCCATCATTTGCTAATAGGTATGGCTACTGTTAGTTTCAAACATGAAAACTTCCTTTTTCAAACTCACCCTCACTTGCAACAAGAAACTGGATGACATAAAGGGAGGGGGTTTGCACGTAATACATTCAAACACTTCATAATCAATCAATCTCAGCATAAGCCACACACGGCCTCGCAATCTACGTCATTGCGGTCAATTCACAACTCAGGCTCCCTCCTCACATTGCAACTGACCACAGGAAACCTCAAACTACTCATAATTTTACCTCAAACCATCCAACTACCATCTCGGTCTCAATTTCACAATCTAGCATTCGAACCCCTAGGTCATACTGAAAAGCGGTATGTAAACTTACCAATGCATAACTCACTGAGCAAGCAAATATGATTAAGCAGTGCGCTACAACCAGCAGTTATAACCATATATACGTACATATATGTCCATATTGCATTAACTTGAAACGAACGCTTAGCAAGCTGAATTAAACTTCCAAGGCATGAAGCTCGATTACATTCATGTATTATAATCAAGGGGTGAACATGCTTGTTTCGAGATTCATAAATTATTTCCAAAGCTAGAAACATGATTTAACTAAATAGGCAGGCATCGATTCGAGGTGTTCATATATTATTTCGAAGTCACAGTTCAGGTATAAACTAACTAATCACACAAATATCGATTCTAAGCTTTCTCATTTCATTTCAAAGCTATTAATCGAGCATGAATTACTAATTGTACATGTGTCGATTCTGAACATTCACATTTCAATTCGAAGCAATTAAACGGGCATGAATTGACTAAGTGTACATGTATCGATTCTAAGCATTCATATTTTGTTTCGAAGCTATTAAATGAACATGAATTAACTAAGTGTACATGTGTCTTCTCTAAACATTCACATTTCAATACGAAGCTATTAAATGAGCACAAATTGACTAAGTGTACATGTATCGATTCTAAGCATTCATATTTTGTTTCGAAGTTATTAAACGAACATGCATTAACTAAGTGTACATGTATCGATTCTAAACATTCACATTTTAGGTATAAACTAACTAAACTTAACATGCATTGATTTAAACTACATTCAACTGCAATAGAACATGCATGACCCCAATCGATCTAACTCATCCTAAACTCACATGCAACGCAACTTAAGGGTTAAAACAATTTCGAAACTACTAATACTTAGGAGGCGAGAAACACTCACCTGGACTCCAAGCTAAGGACTCGTTCTAAGGGCTTCTGGGAATGATTTAGATGCTTGAAGACCTAGACATACATCCCATTTTCGCAGCTTAACCATCAATTCGCATTAGTATTCCATTAACCCGATTTTTGACCTCTCAATTGCGTCTTTGCTGCTACTGTGGCAGTTGTCACACTCGACCCTGCCCACAATGGACGTCTGGCCACCGTCCCGCCGGCATCGATTGCGCGTTGCCACGCCCACCACTGCCCCCGACCTTCCTATCTCGCTCTCTTTCTCACCTTCCCTGCGTGTTTCACCAAGGAGTAGCGTCGAGGGGGTCACACTTGGTGCGATGGTGGCCGGCCGCCAATTGCAAGCATCCCTCGGCCCTCCACTTTCTCTGGTGGTTGGGGTTTGCGGGGTTAGGGTTTGAGAAACAGCCCCTCCTCTCTCTCTCTCTCTCTCTCTCTCTCTCTCTCTCTCTGTCATGCGTTTGTGGGCAGCAGAAGGAGAAAGGAGCTTCGCCCCTTTTTACCCCACTTTTTTTGTGTCAAGCTAGCTCATCAACTGAATTAGCTAGTCCAATCTCGAACGTCTTATTCTAAACCCAAATTGATAACACGACCCTTCGTTGATTGTTCGTTCCCAAATACGTCGAGGTTCAATTTATTAAACCTTGAAACTAATTCTAAGGTTGACAACCTAATTGTATTCGGGTTTCTAATCGATTTAGTACTCGTTAATAATCTATATTAACACGTACTAAAAATCATCGAAAGATTTTCAAAACCAATAATGATAATAATATTAATAGCGACGAAAACATTCTTTTTAATAAAATTATCGTTCACAAAAGCGCGTCAGTAATAATTTAACTCGTATAGTTAATAAAAATCTGATTTTTATAACTTACAAGGTAAGACAACTAGGTTAACTTAAAATAAATAAAGAGGGTCTTATAAATTCTTAGCAATAAATGTCTGTCCATAGAGGACAACCAAAACGTTAGGGATTAAAGAAGAACAGCTCTCGACACCATCCACTCACTTAAAAGCATACGATAAGTCACAGTGGTTGGTGTTAGGTACTATTCACCTTTCCATTAATATGGGCCCTATCGAGAGTAGTATAGAGTTTCAAGTCCTCAATATACCAGCTACCTTTAACATACTTTTGGAAAGTTTCTGGCTTCACGACCATAAGGTGGTTCCCTCCCCTTTATATCAAAAAGTGAAGATGATAATAAAGGGGAAGTACTGATTGCTGAAGGTGTCATACTATATGCTATGATCAAAAATAAGGGGCCAATACTAGAAATAGAGCATGATCGTGATGATGAAGAACTCTACAATTTTGGAACATTGATGGCATTAGAAAAGGATAAAGCTTGTTTCGGCTGTGATCCTTATTCTATTCTGAATGTCAATGCCATCCTAAAGAAGTGGGGCTACATTCTAGGAATGGCTATAGGACAGAGAGCATAGGGGTGGACTACCTTCCCCTTGACGCAGAGGGAAGACTATAAGCTTGGATTAGGATGCCACCCAGCTACCAAAGAGATAGTCAAGGCTACATAGGAAGCACAGGCTTAGAAAACTGCTACTAGGCGGGGATACCCAAAGAACTACACTGTTAGGCCCTATCTTCTCACTCTTAATGGAAAGTTCGTGCATGAAGGAGACACCTTCCCCTTCTATGGCTTTCTTGGACCTTGGTGTATAAAAGAAAAGGGACTCCTAGTGCCTAAGTTGGAAATATTTAATGACTAACACTTGCTACTAGAAGAATAAGTGTTCACTGCTGAGAAAAAAGAACAATCCACAAAAGATTGGGTGGATCTAGCAGAAAGCAACATCTTTGGGATGTTGTTCAATCAAGGTTATAGGAAGGCAAAAGACCTTATTGTTGTTCTCTCTCTTGCCATGTCGAACAGTATATTTATCTTGCTAACTTCTTCACCGAATTTCATGCCAAGGGTTGCAAGCAATTAACTTGGACATCCAAAGAGGAAGGAAAAGTTTTTACTGTAGCTATAGGGGGAGTTTAGGGGAGTCTAAGATAGGGTCTAAGAGTTAATCTTTAGCTTTTGTGCCTTCAAGTGCTACATCAGATGTATCCATTTCAAATTATAATAAAATAAGCTCTTCTATTTATGACTCATCTAATTCATTTCCTTCTGAATGTTGTGCCTCTTATAATGAAAATGAAGAAGAAAACCCAAAAGAATTAATTAAAGCAATGGAAGATCATGAAAATCAAACTTTCATAATTGGGGATGCAATACTAATCAATTTGGGGACACTTAATGAACTCGGAGAACTCAAAATAGAAAAGTTAACCCTCAAGGAGCAAGAAACTTTTACTGCATTCCTAAAAGAATTCATAGATGTCTTTGCGTGGTCCTACAAAGGTAAGCTGAGCATTGATCGGGACATTGCAGAGCACAGAATTCCTCTCTATCCAGGTGCAAAACCATAAGATAGAAACTTCGACGAATGAAGCTGGAATGCGCCTTGAAAATAAAGAAAAAGGCGCAGAAGCAATGAGGTGCAGGATTCATTAAGGTTGCATACTACCCGTAGTGGGTAATAGATGTTATACCAGTCCCATAGAAGGACAGAAGATTAAGAATGTGTGTAGATTTCAAGGACCTTAACAAGGCAAGCCTAGAAGATGATTTCCTAGGATCACACATTGATGTTTTGGTCGATAACAAGGTCGACCATGCTTTCCTTTCTTTTGTGAATGGATATGTGGGTTACAATTCGGTCAAGATAGCAATTGAAGACATAGAAAAAAACTACTTTCATCACCCCGTGGAGAACATATTATTACACTGTGATGCTGTTTAGATTAAAAAACATTGGGGTACCTATGAAAGGATAACTACTACCTCACTACAGGATGAAATGCACAAGGAGGCCAAAGTATATGTGGATAACATGATCATAGAATTCAAGCAAAGGGATGGTCATGTTCAAGCTCTTCAGAAGTTCTACACTAGACTTAGGAAATACAATAGGCACTAAAATCCACATAAATGTGCATTTGGAGTCACCTCAAATAAGATGCTTAGGTACGTCACCAGTATTAGAGGAATTGAGTTGATCCTTTGAAAATTAAGGCAATACAAGAAATGCAACCACTCGAGATAGAACGGAGATACAAGGATTTCTGGGACATCTGCAATATATTAATCACTTCATATCAAAGCTGACAATGATATGTGAGCCTATCTTTAAGAAATTGGAGAAATGAACAAAGACTGAATGAGACCTGGTGTGTCAGGGAGCATTCTATGAAATCAAATAGTACCTACCTTATCCACCAGTTCTAATGCCCCCACGACCAGGCATTCCTTTAATCTTATACCTCGCAACGACAGAAACTACCATGGAGGCCATGCTAGCCTAGAAAATAGAGGTAGAAGAAAGGGTCATTTAGTTCATAAATAAAAAGTTCCTCGAATATGAGATCCATTATACGGCCTGGAAAAAAACTACCCTAGCATTAGCACAGGCAACTAAGAAGCTTAGGCACTACATGCTAACTATACGGTGTATATGGTAGCTCCAATGCATCTCGTAAGATATTTGCTTTCAACCTATAATAAGCAGCAAGGTGGCTAGGTTGACTATAATGTTGTTGGAGTTTGACCTATATTACATGCCACAAAATTCCATTAAGAGAAGGGTTGTTTCTAAGTTTTTGGTAGATTTACTGATAGAAGACTAATAGGAAGAACATTTTGACTTGCTCGAGGAAGAAATCCTGTAGATGAACGATGTACTTTGATGGGGCTTCATATCAGAAAGGATTTGGGGTAGGCATCCTCTTCGTATCACTGGAAGGTGCACATATTCTTATTTCAGTTAAACTAGACTTCGAGGTTACTAAAAGCATGGTGGAATATGAAGTGTGCATCATTGGATTATAGGCTACCATAGAAATAGGGGTCAAGAAGTTATGGGTATACGAAGATTTTAATTTAATAATTAATCAAATATCTCATACATTGAAGGTAAGAACTGAAGCCTTGGAACCATCCCAAGCTTTCTTTATAGATCTCACCAAGCATTTCAGCCATATTACGTACACTTATCACCCACGAGAAAACAACTAGTTATGCCTCGACACAATTCGCTCGATGGCTAACATCTCTAGGGGTGACCATCCAATGCCAATAATAGCGGAAAGGAGGAGCAAACCGGCGCACTACTACACCAACAAAGTTTACAATGTTGACTTCGCTGCTTGGTATTATGACATTTACCAATACGTAACCAAGAAGAAATATCCACCAATATCTTCCCCGAAAGTGTAGCAAGCGTTAAGGATGTCGGGCTTGCACTAGTTCAAGGATAAGATGAGGCTATATGCAGATAATCTTACTCTGTGTAAACCAGGATAAGGTTCATAAGATCATGAAAGAAGTTCATGGTGGGGTATGCGAACCCCATATAAATGGGCGAATGCTAGCAAAAAAGTTTCAAATTTTAGGGTATTATTGGTCCACAATGGAGGGGGATTGCTATGCATATGTAAGAAGGTGCCTCAAGTGCCAATTGTATGCTATCTTACAACATCAAGCTCCTTCCTTCCTCTCGACATTAACCTCTCCATGGCCCTTCTCTATCTGGGGCATCGACATAATTGAAAATTTTACCCCAAAAGGGACCAGGAGGCATGAATATGTGTTTGTAGCAATTGATTACTTTACAAAATGGGTAGAGGCGACTTCTTATGGGAAAATTACTTCCAAGCATGTGGCAAAGTTCCTCCTTAACAACATGATTTGCAGTGGGGTTCCACACAAACTAATAAGTGATTATGGGAGCAACTTCAAAAAAGAAGTCGTAACTTTACTTGAAAAGTATAGAATTCAGCATCATAAGTTATCACTATACCGCCCTCTAACAGATGGAGCAATCGAAGTTGCCAACAAAAACATCAGAAGGATAATTGAAGAAAATGACTGAGAATTACAAAGATTGGTCTGATAAACTCACATTTGCTCTGTGGGGGTATCGGGCATCAATTCGAACCTCCACAGGTGCAACACCAAACCCCCTCGTGTATGGAATGGAAGTAGTGTTCCCAATAGAAATGGCGATACCCTCACTTGTGGTGATCTCTGAAAGCTAAATTCAAGAGTCTGAACGGGCGAAAACCTAGCATGAAGAATTGATAATGGTAGACGAGCGGAGGTTAAGAGCACTAAATAACGCCTAGATCTATCAAGTTGGAATCTCAAGAGCTTTTAATAAGAACATTAAACTAAGATATTTATAGGAAGGTGATTTGGCATTGAAGGAAATAAGGGCACCAATATAAGATCTAAGGGGACAACTTAAGCCCAACTGGTTGGGACCATGCATCATAAAGACCATACTACCAGGGGGAGCTGTGAAACTTATTCATATGAATGGAGAGGAATATACTCAGTATACTATTCTGAACCAATTAAAGAAATTGTATGCCTAAAAGTCCATATCAGACTATTAGCTGAACTCATAACAAGTTCACAAGGCCCATCCAAGTCCTGAAAGAAAAAGAATAAAAAAAAAGAAGTGTAATGAACTACGAAGACCTGATTCTATATTTCAAATACATAGGAAGTCTTAACTGGATCGGCCTATCCAAATCTAAAACATTATCTTGACACAGAAAAGCAGGTCCACGTAGAAGAGGTATGAAACAAGGTTTGTTATGGTAACTAAAGCAAAAATCAACACTTTTAGTACCATCCAAAATTCTAAAAGCATGCAACTCGAAATAAAATGTCCTAATAGCATTCTACTACGAAAAATCACTAAACTTATTAGCAAAACATATAAAAGGAAAAGCTTAAACTCCTAATACTTCTTTAACTTCGTCACAACTGGGGGCAATGTCTTCTAGGAGATAGGATCCTTTGCTATTTTCTTTCCATTTTGGGACGAGTCTTCTTCTTTCCTGCTTTAAATAGCGATTAGGTTAGCATAAATTGCCTTCTTTACCTTAGCATCATGTTCAGTTATCCACTCTAGATACTGCTTAGAGATATGTGGATAGCATGGGATAATAGAAGGCACCGCATCAATGGGAAGGCCAAGCTAATAGTTCTTCCAGGACATGACACTAGAATATTCATTCTTTCAAACTTTAGGGACACCATAGTCCATTGCAAGGATGCCTTATCTATGGCTGCATTGCCTCATTAGTCGAATCAGAAGGTAATAGGTTCCCTCAAACAAGCCAAGAAAGCAAAAATAGGCAAATGTCTTCTCGTTATACACAAAAATCATATGCGCCACCAACGAACCACCCAATGGAAGAGAGGATCTTTACCTAGGAAGCTAATCTAGCTAGCCTTAGACTAATCCTTGTATAGTCTTCTTCTTTGACAAAATTACAAGGCAAGATATGTATCTACATTCCTAAGGATCTTTATCGACGTCAGATGCTCAAGCAGCAAGATCTGCAGGCACAATTAAAAAATCAGTAGGGTCCAAATACGGGCCGGTATCACACCAAAAAAAGAGGAAAAAAAGAAATGTAAAAAGAGAGACTCAAAAATCGATCAGTTTCCATGCCGTAGAGGCTATGTGCAGCAGCAGTGGGTTGCCCGAGCAAAACTAATCTGGATAATGGTGGAGTTGGTCCAGACATAAGATACTCTCAGCAGCGAAGGGTATAGAAGTCTGGTCAGAATGCATCTCCTCGACCACACTTAGTAAAGCTGGAGAACCCTTTTCGAAATACTATCTACGAATAAGAAAGCACCAAGAAGACATAGGATGGTAGCCTTATGCTCGAAAGCATTATTGATAGCCCGACCATTCTTTTGTAGATAAGAAAACAGGATAACAAAGTCTACTTCATCCCCGAACAATATGGTGGTCACACTATTGTCATCTAAACCCAGGGAATGATGATATAGAGCATAAAGGTTATAGAGGTGGTCAATAAGGTAGGAGAACAATAAAGAGAAAAGCCAAGGATAGCACTAAATTCCTCCGCTAATGGGCAAAATTTTCGATTTCTAAAGTGGAAGACATGGAACTCAGGATCCCAGAAGTAGGTGGAAGCTCGAAGATGCTCCTAGGAAATTTCAACTTAACACAAGTTAAGAAGACTGCGTAGATGGGAGCTCTTAATGTCATGTTTGTCAGCAAAATCAAGGGATAGGAGCCAAGAATTCAACTCTTTCATAGCAGTTATTTTTCATAAAACCTTACTCTGAATTGATGAAAATTCAAAGCACAAGAGATCTTAATTTATAGTAACGGTAGCATTAGCCAATTCCAAATAGCCCTTGGTATCGGCCAGCCTCTTGACTATGCTAAGGGATATCGAATTCAATTTGAGCTCGACATAACAAATTAAGCAAATTCAAGCAATAAGGCCTACCCAGTAAAGGGTACCGACTAGCACCCTGGGTCGTTAATAGGCCATTACCGTTTCCTTTTTTTTTGCTTCATTTATTCCAAGCTTATCTTGTAAATTTCAGTTGGTTGTAAAATGGTTATTATTCAATAACATATGGGATTATTAATTAGGTCCACAATGCCCTCTAATTACCTATTGTGTCCATTCTTTTTTTGAGTTTTTTTATTTTTAGGGGGAGTGGGGGCTAATGTACATTAAAGTTAGTATGAATGTGCATAAAATTTTCTTACATTAGCATTGCATGAAAAGCGAAATAAAATTACAGCGCCATACCCAAAAGCATCATACATAGATCAAACAAACTTCCCCCTATTGATTATATGGGAACCCACTGCTACTTCCACCAAAGAGGTAGTTAGTATAGTCTAAAGCACATCTAGAATCAACCAAAGCACGACTACTACCAAATCAGATTTGAGGGTTGCCCCCAAAGTCCAAGAATGATGAGGAGGATCACCATGCATCACCCCAGATGATGCATAAAGCATCAAGGGTAGGTTTGTTTTGTAACTTTGTAATAAATGAGTTTAGGTTGAAATAAGTTTTTTATTCTATTTCATCTAGTTTACGAGGCCCAAGTGATGCGTGTCAAGACCCAAACGAACTCTTATTTATTACCTCATCCACACCAAAGCCCAAGTTAACTTTCCTTGGTCAAGTTGGTCACTATTCTAGCATATCACTTGGTTTTAACTTGCTTCTCATCACCCTATCGATGTCCAACTAGGGTTATATATACTTCTTGGGGAAGCTTAGAGAGTTAACATTAGGGTCATGCAATAAAATCCTAAGTTAGGTTGTATATTGACTGCTTAAACTGATGAAAAACCCCAACTTACACATTAAGTATAGGTCTTTGTTAGAAAACTTGTTGAATTTGGGTCATGTTTGAATCCTACCAAACGAAGCCTAAATGAGGAAAGCCCAAGCTTTTGTGATTTCCTAAGATGTCTATTTATCACCATGTGCTAAAATTTGGCATTGGTTTACAATATAAACAGAAATGGCCTAAATATGTAGAGTGTGCACAAAATTTCAGTTTTGGATCAATCCGAAATTTTACCTTAATTAAGGAGGATTCGGCTATTATCTTTGGGATTAATTAGCGTGGGGTGATTCTATACATAACATTGAAGATTTTCCAAGTGATGATATCCCCATTGGTGGTGTATAGGCTTGTAAAAGTCTCCTAGAAGGAGGGGGAAGAATCCTAGAACAATACAGCTAGCCTTGGTTGCAATTATCTAAGTAATTTGATTCATTTTCCTAAGATAATTTGTAATCCCCCTATTGGCACACTTGCTTCACTATTATAATAGCTAATCCCCCCCCCCCCCAGTTTGGGTGTTTATAGATCCTAGTGCCTCTATGTAAACTCAGCTTGAATTGAATTATGAATGGAAAGGCACATGATGATTTTCTCTCACTAAAATCCATACATCTTTATCACTTTAATTAAGAGTGGTGAGTAGAGACTTTCCTTTAGAATTCTTCTTTAGTAGCTGGCAGCATTTAGGATAAGAATTTGATTGGGCATAAAGCGCACAATCTATTGATTGATTGAGATTAAATCCAAAAGAAGCATCCTTTAGTGTGTTTATTTCCCTTGTTATTTTTGAACTTAGGAGCTTGAGGATTCCAATCCTCATCATTGGAGGAGGATTTACCATATAAAATGTAAGGCATATAAGGTTTCCCTGATGGAGTAAACAAAGTATAAGGATCCTCAGGTTTGTAAATCTGAAGTAGCTCCACCTCCAATGGTGACTCCGGGCGACAACTCTCAACTCGATCATAGGAAGACTTATGAACACCTTGAGGCCTAGTGGAAGAACATCTTCTAGATTGAGAAGCACAAGACCTTCGTGGTTGAATATATTCTTCCTGACCCTATGGTATAGATGATGAAGAATTAAGCAGAGAAGGTGAAATATAGCCTTAATTAGAGAAGAAAATCTAACCTCATCAGCCGAGGATGGTGACATAAGAAAAAGTTCACAAACACCCTCTGCAAGGAATGGAAATGGCTATTAGTCCCAATTACTAGTGGCTGCACTAAAGAGAGAAGGAAGAGTTAGAACGGTTGTCGATCAACTTAAAAATAAGGTAGCCAACACACTTACCTAGTAAAGGTAGGAGGAAATGGGAGATTCGGACTTTTCGATCCAATGGCTAATGAAATCTACACATAAATAGCTTCTCCCCCTTCTCTAAACACCTTGATGTTTAGGCTCGCAATAGGAACTTAAGCATCCGTTACCTACAAATCAGGGATTTTAGATGTCAATAATAAGACAAATGCATAAAAGCATAAAGAACCCCTTCGCTAAATCATTTTACAAAATAAAAAGGACTTTATTGTTCTCAGAGCATTAGTAGTTGCACGAAAATGCTAAAGATCTCCTAACTCAAATTGTTTCCTTATTTACTTTTCCTTAGTCCACAAAACCATGGTCAGAAAATTCGCAGGTGCTCGATATCCCGTAGAAAGAGTTAAGAAATACTCATAAAACCAAAGCTGCACAAAACAATGAGGGTTAGGCGTCTCTAATAAAGACGAGAAAAAAAGAAGGAAGAGGAATCCTACCTCAATAATTCTCCATATACCCCCACAGGGTATGCTCGTACATTGCTCCCCACAAGTGCGCTAAACCTTCTGGACTCCCATGCATATTCTGCAAATTAAGGTGGAATATGCAAGAACTCCCCACTTAAAATACCCTACCCTATCTAAGTTAACTAATTTGACTAAGTAGTCAAAGCGGCAGCGCTTGCTGAGGTCAGCAAAGATAGTCGTGCCAAGAAGGAAAGTGAGAATTAACCACGATTGTTGATTCGGGGAATGTTGGGCCCACCGCTCATCATCATTCATTAAATCCTCCAGGATATTGTAGGAGAAGTGATAGCCATCTTATCGGAAGGGACGTGAAACATGTGAGTGTTATAACAAAATCGCTCAACCACCCCATGAGTGATGAAGCAATCAGTTAAGTCCACCACCTCATATAATGTAGAGTAAAGGGCGCTAAATCCCACATTTTCTACAACAGCTTGAATTTGAGCCCTCCATTCACCAAGTTCAAGCATGAACTTTATAAGGGCACCAACACCCCCAATTCTATCATCCTTCAAAAGGAAGAAGAGAACATATTTTAGGTTCACGCCAGATGAAAATTAAAAAGGGAAGTAGTAAGAAAACAAGTACTGAGAAGAATAAACTCTTACTGCGTTTATAGCTGCATGACTAGATGCATGGCGTCCAACATCTAGCAAAAGGTTATGCCCATCCCAGATATCGACAAGCCTTCATTCTCTTTCGATGAAAGAATCTTTAAGAAGCTTTACTTCCCTACAAGGAGGATGAGGGCTTCTTATGCTCATAATGTTTTTTCAAAATCATAGCTAAGAAAAGAATGAGAAAGTAGAACCTAAGAATACACACTTGAGAGCAAGAGAAGAGGATGGTGTGAATTATGTAAAGGAGAGGAGGCTATTTATAGAAATAAGAAGGCAAACCAAGGGAGGTACACACTGACCGAGTTCTACATAGAGGTGCCTTACCAAACAATAGGCATCCAAGGAACTAAAAAGTAAGAGAAATCAAGCCCAAAAAAAAAAGAAGAACAGGGCCACGCCTAGGGAACTGGCTAACATCTCTATCAAGGGGAATAATACAAAGTTCAAAGCATCCAAGGAGCTAGAAGCAATGAAGAAAAAAAAAAAACAGTTATACTAGGGACCGACCAGTTCCCATCATCATGCATGCCAACTTTGGATAAGAGACTTGCAAAGAAAAGAACAAAAGACATCGCCTAGAAAGTCAGCTGGTTCCCTAAAGACGGAGATACACATGCAACAACACGTGAAAAGAGAAAACAAACAAACAAAAAGAAGAAGTGATGGCCAAGTATGAGTGCATGTCAGTTCCCCATGCAAATTGGGTCATGAGCATGCATCAAAATAAGTGGCAATCAGATCATCAAACTAAAAGAATCATCAGTACGTAAATCACACGATGATAAAAGGATTATCAGTGTGTAAATCAAATGATGATCGAAGAAGTAGCCAAAGGATTATCAGTACATAAATCGCACAATTATCAAAGAATTATTAGTGCATAAATTGGATGATGATTAAAGAGGTAGTTGAAGGATTATCAATACGTAAATTGCATGATGACCAGCAGTAACGGTACGCTAATCCGACGAAATGATAAATTTATCTACTTCAAAATAAAAATAAAAAAGCAAGGCGTCAGACCTTCAGATCTAATAGCGGTTAAGGTTCAAGCACTTCAACAAGGATATATAGGTGCTAACTTCAAGACGTCCAAGTCAAGGCAAAATTTTAAGCGCTTACTTTGACCTTCTCCCTACTCACGCTCTATCAAAGTGAGGGCTAACTGTAGACACCCAAAAATGGAAGTCAAACTTTTTAATTGCCCAATGATGAGGAAATTAACCCAATCGTGAACCCAAAGGCCCAATGAGGTGATTAATCAAAATTAAATGGAAAAAAAAGTATTAATAAGAGTTCATTTAGAGGAGATGTAGCTCGAGTTAGCAAGGGTTTACCAGGGCTGGAAGCCGGTAGGTTTTCCCCCTCTTTTGGTCCAACTCCGTTTTTAGTGCTAATTTCGTAGGTACATCTAGTTCAAGACAGATTCTTGATAACACTAGAAAAGTCATTAAGCCAAATATGATTACGAGTCAGTATTCTTTTCCTATGCACAGTCCGTCTAATTATCACCTATGAAAAGGGGGTGCCTCAAGGGAGGAGGAAGAAAGAAAGAAACAAGGGAGGATGAAAATAAGGGAAAAAATGATAAAAAAAGGAGGGAATGAGCAATCAATAAATAAGTGAGAACAAAGTCTATTTGTGAGATCGGAGCCATTGAGAGATCACTTCAGAGATCTTGAGGAATTATTCTTAGTCGACTACAATTCCAAGTCTCTCATCTAAGATTACCACCACAATCACTCCACTGGGTTTCCTAGGTAATCACGTGGGCTAAGCCGAGGGCAAAATTTTCATCTTTCTCTTCTTGTTTTCTCTTTTCATGCTTATTATGTTATTATAAGTCAATAAAAATGTAATCTTTTAGGTAGTTCCCACTAGCTATAAATTATTTATTTTACCTGTCTTTCCATTAGACTAAAGATTGTACCTTTCTGCATGATTTTATATAAAATATTACTAATGGTTGCATGATTGTAAGTCAGCGTAATTAAAGTTTTAGATTTCCCATGTTGATAGTAGAGGTCATCAGTGATAATGGGTGGTGATATGACGCGCATCGTCGCATCTTCGTACCTTCGCCCTTGAATCTGGATCATCGGTTCAAGACTAAGGAGTCAAGATGAATCTCCACACCAGAGATTGTACGAGGGCTTTTCGAAAACCCTTTTGAAGTTGAATCGATTCATCCCTTTAGTTGTTCCTATAGGTACGATTCACGTCGAAGAGAGACCCGGTTTGTAAGTTTTTCTAAAAACTCAGTGACGGCTCAATTAAATTTATTTGTATTCTTTCTTATTTTCTACCCCTTCTTTGATTTCTGTTTTCAGTATAGTGGCACTAATCTAGATAGTAAGACTGTCTAGACAAGAAAAAAGGGTCCTAACCTGACCCACTAACCGACCGGTTCCTAGACCAGGCAAGAAACCTACTTCCTGGATTAGGCAGTAATCACTGCCCTGGATCATGAACAGGAAAAACTGGACCTGATTTTAGTCTAGGAACCTGCTCTTGGGTTAAAATCAGGAACCAACTTCATAGGTCAATCCATTATTTATGCCTTTTTTTAGGAAACAAAAAAGGAATAACAGTTAGGTCTCTTTTCCAAAATATTAATAATAAAAATCAAAATAAAAGACCACAACAAAAGGGTAGTCGAACCATTCATGGGGATTGCACCCACAGGAAGGTAGATCCTTAGACCACCTTGTTGGTTGCAGGTAGAACCCTCACTTACACTTGATATGATCTCTCCCAAACAGTGCAAAAATGCATGCTTCTACAAACAGATTTTCCGTCAAAAAAAATCGTTCTCGACGTGCATTCTGACTGAAGACCTCTCATATGGAATTCATTCGTTAGAAAACGTTTTCTGATGGATGCCTAATGGACAATCCAACAGTTGATACCCGATGCAAAACCTATCAGACATTTTTCCAATGGAATCTCCGACGGAATTTTCCATCGAAATTTTGAAATAAAATTTAAAAAAGTTTTGAAAAAACCTAGTTTGTCTGAATTGATTTTAAATTGATAATAAATCTAAAAATACAAATAATTTGTTTGATGCTCTCTCTCTCTCTCTCTATATATATATATATAAATGTATATGTATATAAACATTAAAATTGATAATATATAAAAATGAAGCACGACAAACAAGATATTTAATAACAATTAATTACTTACAAATGTTACAATTTAGCCATTAACCATGATTCTAACACATCATACATTACAATTTTCGATTTCTTCTTTTGCCCATGTAAAGTACCCCATAAGTAAACCATAACCACTACCAATTTTTAAAAAAACAAACAGTTCCTTTAAGTTTAGGTCCATTCAAATCACAAATTATTTTTAAATACAAAACTTTAATAGCATTTATGTTGCATCATCACTAATTTACTTACAAACATTACAACTGTTTCATTTATCCAAATAAACATACTTTACAAATCAAATTAAGAATTAAAATATTTGCTACATATTTTATATTCACTAATGGCACTAATAACTAATAAGTAAATATATTTTTTTAACACTTTAGATTCCCACATTTATATTCACTAATGACACTAATAACTAATATCTAAATATGTTTACTTAATATTTTATATTCCCATATTCCGAAAATAAATTTTCACATTCATATTTTACTCAACAAAATATAACAATCTAAATAAAAATATGGACTAGAAAAAATAAACTTAACATAACTATTTCATTTATCCAAATAAACATACTTGAAAAATCAAACACAAAATTAAACTATTTAGCTCTCATTTTATCTAAATAAACATGCTTAACAAAAAATTAAACAAAACACTATTTACCAAATAAAAAATTAAAGGTACTTAAAAAATTGTACGAATCAAACAAAAAATTTAAACATACTTCAAAAATAAACACATTTAACGTGCTCACAAAAAATTAACATACATAACAAGTCAACAAAAAATAAACACACTTAACATACCTAACAGCTCAAACAAAAAAAATAAACATTCTTGACATATTTAAACTATTTAGAAAAATGAACATATTTAACATACTTAACATACTTAAGTTATTTACAAAAATTAAATTATTTACTTAACATACTTAAATTATTTACAAAAATAAACATACTTAACATGTTTTGTTTCATTTATCCAAATAAACATATTTAACAAATCCAACAAAATATTAACATACTTCACATCCATAATTTGCCAAACAGTACATGTCAAACACATTCTACGTATATACTATAAAATTACATTTCACAAAATTATTGCATTTATCCAAATTAATATACTTGCAAAATATAAAAATTGCAATAAAAATGCATGGTGCTACTAACCTTTCAAGTTAGCAACAAAAATATCCCAAACAAAATTTCACTAGCAGACGGTGGTAGGAGCACTGCGGCGGCGAGGTGTGGCGGCAACAAAGGTAACTCCACACTAAAAATAATAACTCAACCACCACCAAAAACACCAACCAATGCAAAAATTTTCACATTGAGCAGCAAATTACCTGAAAACGAAGCACTCACTGGCGAGATAGATGCAACGGCGAACTCTGTAGACAGTCACTGGCGATGTGGTTGTGGTCTCTCACTGTCAATCACTCTTTCTCAGTCCTCCGTCAAAGTCTCCCGAGTTTATATCAAAGAAGTGAAGACTTCGCTCCCTGGCTCGCGACCATTGAACGCATATATGTTTTTTTTTATAAATTGTGTCTTTTTTTCTGGCAGATATTCCTACAGGATTTCATGGGAAATTTTAATTTCAATGGAATGTTGTCAGAATATCTATCGGATAATTCAATATTTTTTCATCCGATGCAATTTTCGTTGAAAAATTTTGGACCTATCGGACCCTGTCTAAATATTCATCGGACTATCCAACGGGTGCCTCATCTCGTCGTGTTTTCCATCGAAGGTGGACTACTTTTTGTAGTGAAACTTTGTCTATGACACCAACTGCCAATAGGTGTTTCTTCACTTGAATTCAACTCCCATGCCACCAAGTGATCTACTTGATACCCTTCAAGTTTGCTTGTAAGTCTTATCGAATGTAATTGATTAAACTTGAGGAGCTAAGCAAGGTAAGGGAATAAGGGAACACACCCAAGGAAGAGTTTGGGGGAATGTTTTTTTATTAGCTCAAGGCTTGGCTTTACCAATAAGCAACCTTACAGCTACATATAGGACTCCGCCTCCTCAATGAAATGAGGAGAATGAATTAATCCAATGGCTAATATCAAGCTTCTAGAATTCTCATACAAATATCCTAGGTATTTATAAGTCTAGAACCTTGTGGAACGTTACATAAAGTATTATAGAATATTCTAGTACAACCTAGGAGGTTCTAGAGTACTTCATAAGGTCCCGAGCACTTCAGAGGGTGTTGAAATGATCTAGAAGATTCTAGATTACTCCAGAAGATTTGGGAACTTTGTAAAAGGTTCTAATACATTCCAGAGGATTCTAGAGCATTATGGAAGGTCTCGAAAAATTTGAAAAATATCTAGAAACTAGGCCTTGTGACATAATGTAGGTGTTATCTATTGTTGGAAATAAGACAATATGCTATGCAGATGACTTGAAACATGTGCACCTTCACCCCTTTTATAATATAAATAATTATTGTAAAATAGAGATTTAGAAATATATCAGACTAATTTTATACATTCCAAAGAAATTGAAAATTTATGAAATTAGAAGCAATAAGGAGAAATATTACCTTAGAATATTCTAAAAGAAGAGTGAACAATAATCCAATTTATGGGGTGTTTTATATGACTTTTTAAATAAAAATTAATAATACCGAAACTAATAACTAATTTGACCAGCTTCATTTTCAAATACTGTACTTAGAAAATTGTTAATAAGAACATTTATGAATGAAAATGAACATTTTTCTATCATAAAGTTTTCAATAAACAAGAGAAATAATTACTTTGAAGGTTTTAGTGTAAAATAATAGCAATTTTCTAAGGCCTTAAAGCTTATAACCACTAAATTAGAAAATGTGTATTAAATTAACCAAGTACTATAACATTGTTTATAATAAATACATAAATATTAATGCTAAAAAAAATAGAGAATGGGCTACACACTTGGACAGTATTGAAATCAAGTAGCTTATTAGCTATTCTAGCACATTTTTTAACTAATCACACCCATAAACATAACTAAATATCATTAAATCTACTGCTCTAACACAAATTAAACACTAGTCATGATTAATTAAGGCTAATTAAACTTAACTAAAAATAATCAAAGAACATTATTACTAAGGAAAACTCAACTAAAAATGATCAAAGTTACCAAACAACTCACAATTAAAGACAACGAACTAAGCAAACAAAAATTTAAACAAAACGGAGAAGAGGGTAGAGAGAGAAAATTATGTAGAATGCTTGTGGTAGATGCCCACTTATTTAAACTAATCTACCCTAAATACTCATAATTTAATCCATAATTAACCAAATGTTCACCCTTTCAAAAATGGGTTTTCCACCCCTGACTTGAAAGAAGAAGGGGAGAGTGAACATTACAATTTGAGAAAAGAAACAGAACGACTGAAAGTAGAGAAAGGCAAGAAAATAAGATTCAGAAGCGAATAATATCATCAAAGCACATAATTAACCCAATGTAAGAGGATTTGAACAATAAAAGAAACAAAAGGTTAAGGAAAGAGAATGAGCAAAAAGTAACCGTTCAATCGAATAGCTTAAGGAGCAAATAACATTGAAAGGGAATCAAATACTTCAAATTAGCACTTAAATAAGTTGAAATTTGAGTATGCTAACAATAATAAACACCAATTGACTGCTACGCACTACCATAAGAACCCTAAAAACTAAGTTAAAACCTAATAATCCTACTTAGTCACAAATAGAGGTGAACGGGGTTTATGTAGGCCTTGAACAGCGAGTTTGGCACGGTCATACCAACTCTTTGCAAGAAGAAAATAGTGCTAAATTTAAGGGTGGCACGACCGTGCCAAAACTAGCATTGGCAATTGGCACGACCATGCCGAAACCGGCAACGTTAGTGCCATTGTTGGTTCTTATTGTGTTGTTTGGGCACTGGTTGTCTTTCTCATCCTCTCAGCCTCCTTTAGCTTGAATCACGAGCTTCTTTTTTGTGTGTTTGGACTCCATGATGCCTCAAAAACTCTAAGAATGCACATCTTTACTTATTTCCTACAAATAAACACAAAACATAAATAAAAGTTCTAAATTAACCATTATTAAAAAGTAAAAACTAAAGTTTAAGTGAAATCAATTGTGAAATGTTTCATTTTAGTCCAGATAGTATGGGCTTTATCAAACCTCTGCCACCTCATGGATTTACATGTACCCATACCTTTAGTATTTTTTTAATTTACATTGATTTATTCTTAAATTGAACAAACAACTAAATCAAGGATCAAAAATAATTTCCATGCCTCATGGAGTCATTTCCAATTCCATTCCATTTGAATGATATTGAATCAAATACCGCTTAATTAATTAAAAAAAATTTCTTTCTCCTCGAAAGAATAACAAAATATAAACATGAAAAATATATAACAAAAAAAGCAAGCTATCAAAGGCAAAAAAAGGTCAGTTAGCCGGTAGAGCTGACAAAAGCTAATATGTCTTGCGAACTTGACCCGAAAGACCTATCACTTGACCCAATTTTAACTAAAAATGGAATCAAAATTTTAACTCCAAACCTGAAATGACCCAACCCAAGTTGGCCTGGCTTAATTTTGATTTGACCTGATCGTACCTTCATGTCCAAAATTGACTTGACCTGAGATCTCATTAACCCAAAATTACCTTGAGTCAATTGATTCATTCTTAAAGAAAAGGTTGAAAAACAAGAAATATTGAACAACACGAGCAATTTAATGATATGTCTATTGTGCCTATCATGTTTTAATAATAAAAACTAATTTTTGCTAACTCGTGCAATGCATGGAATTTTTTTTTGGTAATTTTTGATTTTAACCTTTCTTAGGAGTTAACTATAACAAAATGTAAATTTTAATTGATCATATTGAAAATAGATTATGACTAACAGCGTGAACAGCGTGATTGTAAAAACATATTAAAAAGACAATAACTTGTTGTTATTATTATTATTATTATTATTATTATTATTATTATTATTATTATT
>JACYFF010003369.1:39414819-39478507 GCA_017589665.1 Selenicereus undatus
TATTATTATTATTATTATTATTATTATTATTATTATTATTATTATTAATTTATTTATTTATTATTATTATTTTATGACATTTACTATTAATTTTGATGACAAAAAATTAAAAATTAATTGTTAATAGATTAGGAGTTACCTACTATTAGTAGTTTGTTAAATATAATCATATAGAGTTTAAATTTGTACAACCGTATTTTTGGTGCATTTTTTGAGTGTGAATAGTTTCTCCATCTTATGTTGAATAACATGGCTGTAAAAACAAACTAAAAGGCAGATAAATTACTGATAATATTATTATTTTATAACATTTAACATTAACTTTGATAAAAAACAATTAAAAACTTTATTTGCTATGTACCTTTATAGTTACGAACTCTTAGCAGTTTTTTTAAAGAGTTAGGTATAGTTTGAAACTTGTTGTTATCGTTATGCATAATGCAAAAGCTAGTGATGAAATACTTTAATGCGAAATTAATTAACTCCTCAACTTGTTGATATATAAACTTGTTGATATAGCCCAAACCTAAATTATTTACTTATGTTCATTTATTTAATTAACTCATGTTCATGATTTTTTTTCATGTTTATTTATCGTATTTATTCACCACAATGGGGAAAAATTTATTTGGGCCCTCACTTGACAATTCGGATTTTATTTGTTTATTTAATTTAGTAACGTAAAAATTTGGAAGAACTAAAAGTAAGCCCTAAAACGTTTAATCTAAGTAATTTATTTTATTTTCCGTAACATTACAAAAATTTAATTTTGAGTTTCGTAAAAACATTATCGTCACAAAGCATTTTATTCCCGAACCCAACTTATTTCGGCAAATTTGAAGCCCAACAAGTTTGCTTATTAATCTAACTAATTACCATGATTAAACTTAACCATGGTTAGCTCAAAAAAATTACTTTTCCAGTTAAAAACTCAGCCAGGTTGTGGATTAATCAAAAAATCACAACTCAATCCAAAAACTCCATTTTCTCTCTCCTCTCTCTCCCCATCATGCCAGCCAGCTCCAACCACTCCCCGGCTATTTTTTAGCCAGTTTTCCGACAAACCCCGGTGATCTCTGATCCCCCGACATCCCTCTATCTTCAGTCACCATCCTCCATCATCAAAACCACTAAACATCATCTCCATCTCTACTTATCTTCAAGCAAAGTGCGTAATCTTGAAACTTGATCTTGTTGGTTTTGCTCTTTACTTTAGTTTTGATTCTTGTTTGATGTTTGTGATCTTTGATCATGATGTTTTGATAGGAAATAAGAGTTATTTTTGTGTTGACCATGGTAGAGTTGAGGTTGGATTATGCTAAGGTTAGGGTTAATCCTTATTCACGCAAGCTTGATGATAAAGTATTGAATTTTGATTGTTTTATCTTTGATTTGGTCATCTTCTAACCTATTGCCATTTATGATGATGTTTTTGATGATTTGAAATGAGATTGAGTGAGTCTAAGTTGGCCATAAACTAGGGTTTTGGCAATAATGTATGGTTTGTATTAAACTAGCTTTAAGCTTGGTTTATGTGTGTATTTGATTAAAAAATGATCTTTATTAGATATGATTATGAAGTAAACCTCAGTGTGGTGATTTTGTATTATGTTAGGATGGACCAAATCCTATTTACATGCTTTTAAGGAAGGGTTTAAGTTGAGGATTTGTGTAAAAAGGAGAGGAAAAAGCTAAAACAGTGAAGGCTGGAAATTTCAGAAAAACAGGCAGACTTCACGATTAAACTGGTAAAGATTGGACCATTGAAAAATTATGATTTTTGGTGGGTATATAGTTCAGTGTGTTAGATTTCAAATGCCTTTTTATTCGCCTTACTTTGAGGTATGTGGAAAAAGTTATGGTTGTTTTACCAAAACTGTGCAGAATAAACTAACATGTTTGTGTTCTAGTCTTATTTTGGGAATTCTATTGTGGGAATCAAGCTTGGTGTTCTAAATGAATGATTTTTGGGAATTCCTAAGCTTTCTATATTGGGGTTTTGAGTTTCAATCAAAGGTTGGATGACTAAGGTACGAGTCATTCTTTCTAAGCCCTTGTTATGCTCTTAGTTTTCTTTTACTAAATTATTAGCTATGAAATAAATATTTTTGCTAACCGTATGTTCCTACAATGATAATTTTGTACAGAATCAAAACCTAATCCATAATTTCTTCCAATTTTTTGCATAATATTATTCAGTGAGCTTACATTTAAAAATTTCAGGTACGTTCATTGCCTGTATCTTTAGAAATCAGCACGTATTTATCAAAATTATAGTGTTTTGGTAAGTACATCAATGAATAAATTTAATCAGTGATTTATCACATAATTAGTGACCCCATCAGTTATTAGTTATAGGGCATAGCCCTTCAGTTACCTGCACGACTTCAGGCCAAGTTCCCCAATCAGCTTGGCAGGTGTACACCTATCTTCAGATCATAATAGTTACTAGGGGTTCACTATCAGATAATAATTGATAAAGCAGTTTCGTATTTATCTCATTCCCTGTTTTTAAATAAAAATAAATTGCTATATGGGCCCGGCCAATTTTTCCATAAATGTTTAACAATACAGGAATGCATGTACCGAGCTTCGGCTCACAGTTCGAAATGTTTTCATGTTTTGTTTTAGAAAAATGTTCCGGTGAATCACCCGCAAGCGGGCAGGATGACTGAGGATGATAAGTGAGTCGGGAAGTCCATATGGAATGGTGGTGTATTATCGTTGAGATGTTTATAATACCGTATTGTGGTATATTTTAATGTTAAGACTGTATATTTTATCAGAATTCAATATTTTTGTGTAATCCTTGAGATGTTTGAATGGTTTTGATGTTTGAATGGTTTCTATATTTATCTAAATGGTTTGATGGGTTGTGATGGTGTGAATGCCTTTGACGGTAAACATTGATTATTATGGCTTAGTTTATCATGTACAAGCAAAGCCTTGTCCTTGTTGGACGATAGTAACACTTAATTAATTGGGTTATCATTTCGAATTGGGAAAGCTAATGAATGAAATGCAAGCAGCAATTTATGTACATTTGGGGGGCATTACAGATTCGGTATCAGAGCTAGGTTGATATTTTCTTTGTGGGATGTGGAGTTTAGAAATAAGAAGGTGAGAATGGTTGGTAGTGAGGCCATTATATACTGCTAGAGTGATATTATAAGTGTAGTAACGAAATTAGAAATGCAGGTTGCTTACATTTCCATGTTCCTTAATTATGATTATGTATCCTCTTATACATGTGTTTTTTTTTGTGTTAGATGGACCCTTATGGTGTTAACATGATGTTGAGTGCATCTATGGCTGGTCACATTGCACTGCTGCATGCTAGTATAAAGGCTCATGCACAGGACCTTTTTTCTTAGCTTCACACTATTACGTTCCTTGCACATAGACTGCTCTGGTCCTTACCCACAGTTGATCCGTGGGTAGAGTTCAAGCTCCGTTATCATCATTTTATGGTAATAGGGAACCCGAGCTGGAACGGGCCTAGGTTTCGGGCCCAGGGGGCTTCGACGACTATTACTATGAAGTTGTTGTTGAGGGACGAGTTTGAATATAGGGGGATTACCATGGATACTCTACAGCATGTCTTCCGTTACATCAGGCATATCCCTCACCTGCAGCCTCAGCACCAGCACAGGGACCACCCTCCCTAACCGCACTAGGTACCTCACTAATGCCTGACAGTCCTGGGGAGGCTCATCTAGTGATAGACCTCCCCGATACACCAGAGATAGCGGTGGTTAGCTTTGAGGACGAGGGCCATCTGAAGGAGGAGGATGATCCTGAGGAGGATCAGGACATTGATGAGGCAGTGGTAGAGCAACAATGGGATTAGGAGATTGCCGAGATGATAGTGGAACAACAGGTTGAGCAAGAGGTTGGTGATGCCGAGTCATAGGCATCGACTAGCAGCTTCGATTTAGGCGAAGAGCCTAATGATGAGTCCGACCTGGATTACGATCCATCTAGGGATCGTTAGGTGGTTCTAGGGGTTAGTGTTAGTAGTTTTCTTTTTGAGCCCTATTTGTTTATAACATGGTCGGTTTGGATAGATGTATTTTGTGTAGGATATGACATTGCATAGAGTTAGTTAGACCCTCTCCAACCGTGATGACATGGTCCTTATCTCTTTTTGGTCATGTGACAGACCTAGTGTCTTGGGGCTAGTTAGTGTTTGGGGTTGAGGTAGGAGTCAAAACTGACTTTGCCTAGTCAGTTAGATGTAATATGTTTTGCTAATCATGTATACAAACAGGTAGTTATATATGTAAATAAGTAGTTATGAAATAATATAATGAAGCTTTGGGTTTGTTTTCAATAATCTTTGAGTTATATTAAATGTATTTGTTGGGCATGCTTATCTTATATGTTTGAGTATTCCAGTGATTGAATTGTCCTGTTTAATGTATGATCAGAATGTTCGAATCAGTGCACCACAATGAAGAGGTTCATATAGAGGAAATCTCGGATCATGGCTAGGGATCGGGTGATCAAGCCTACCATCATGTGCCACCAAATTTTGGCCAAATGCCATAAATTCCTTCTGAGTTAGCTAACAACATTGGGGACTCGAACCACTGGCTAGCCTTAGTAGCTGAATTGTTGAAGTCGATTCCCCAATACCTACTAAAACCCCTCCTAAAGAGGATAAATTAGCAGATAGGGTAGCACGATACAACCCTAAAGTTTATGACGGAACTTATGATCCATGAGTATTAGAGGAATGGATAAGGGGAATGGATAAAACTTTTACAGTGGTAGAAGTGCCAGAAGAGCATAAAGTAAACATTGGGACGTGTTATTTGACCGGTGAAGCTGATATTTGGTGGGGAATACTATTAAGGATAAGCTCGTACGGCCTGAATTCACCTAGAATAAATTGCTGAGTGAGTTGAGGGCAAAATTCTACCCAATTGTGGTCCAAAGGCAATAGGAGAAAGAGTTTATGGAGCTGAAGATGAGTGCCACCATGACTATGATGCAGTACGCTAGTAAGTTCACAGAATTTTCTAGGTTTGTTCATGAGTTTGTATCATCTAAAAGGTTGAAGAGGAGAAGGGTTGAAGATGGTTTGGCCTTCTATATTCAGAATCAGTTAACTAGGCAACCAATTTTGACTTACCAAGAACTATAGCGAGCGGATGAAGTGGAGCGAGTAAAGACAGAGTTGAGAACACTGAATCCAATTAACCAAAAGAGAAAAAGGGTTTGAGCGAGGAACTCCGAGTGAGAGTGTGAACCAGAAGAAACCTTTTTCTGCTCCTCCCAAGAGCCATCCTATATGCTCAACAGCGCCCTGTGCAAAATGCGGAAGATCAAATCACACTACTTGTGAATGCCAAGTAGGAACTAATAAGTGCATATGGTGTGGAAACCCCGAACACCTTATTGTTGCATGCCCCTGAAGGATGAAGGTTGTAGACAAAGGTGCAGCAAAACCCTTGGCCCCATCTCGCCTACGGGCCCCACCACCAAGGGCTGCAGTAGTAGGACGAGCGTATATAATGAGCAAGAAGGAAGTTGCCACCTCTGGTACGGTAGTCACTGGAACTCTCTTTTTAAATTCAAAGCCATTTTGTGTATTATTTGATTCGGGGTACTACTCATTCATTTATATCCACCCGATCTGCCATGCAATTGAACCTAGAGGATAGGAGGACAGAAACCAATTATAGGATCAAGCTACCCAGTGATTCTGTGATTGAATGCCTCATCTCTTATAAACTTGTTCCCATTACCATTGGTGGAACCACCTTCCCTGTGGATTTGATTCAATTTGATTTGTATGATTTTGACATCATTCTAGGAATGAATTGGTTGCATACCTATGGAGCTAAGATTGACTGTGAGGATCTTAAGGTTATTTTGAAGGATGCAAAAGGGAGAGAAGTACTCTTCTACGGGTGAATAGAGGAAGAATCTTGTTCCTTGATTTCTACTATGAAAGCAAGTAAGCTATTATGTCGATGGTGTATTGGATATTGGTGTTATGCTATTAACACCCAATTAAAGGAAGAGAAAGTTGGAAATATTCCTGTAGTCTGTGAATTTGAGGATGTTTTCCCTGAGGAGTTACTAGGATTAGCCCCGCAAAGGGAAATTGATTTTGGAATTGAATTAATCCCTGATGCCCAACCTATTTCCAAAGCCCCATATCGTATGGCCCCAACTGCGCTTAAGGAACTGAAACTCCAATTAGATGAGCTGTTGTAGAAGGGCTTTATTAGGCCAAGGGTGTCACCATGGGGTGCCCTGGTGCTGTTCGTAAAGAAAAATGATCGAACCTTAAGGCTATGTATTGACTATAGGGAGTTAAACAAGATCACCATAAAAAAACAAGTACCCTTTGCCATGAATAGATGATTTGTTTGATCAATTGCAAGGATTATGAGTCTTCCCTAAGATTGATTTAAGGTTAGGGTACCATCAACTTAGGATTAAATCTGAAGATATTCCCAAGACTGCGTTTAGAACTAGGTATGGTTACTATGAGTTTACAGTGATGTCATTTGGCCTCTCCAATGCTCCCACAGCCTTCATGGATCTTATAAACAGAGTCTTCAGACCCTACCTAAACAAATTTGTGGTGGTGTTCATAAATGACATTCTTATCTATTCTAAGGTCAGAGATGAACATGCTAATCATTTGAGGATGGTGTTACAAACACTGAGGTAGCATCAACTTTATGGCAAATTAAAGAAGTGCGAGTTTTGGTTGGAAGAGGTGGTGTTCTTGGGACATGTAGTTACAAAAGAAGGAAACAAAGTTGACCCCTAGAAGGTGAAGGGAATTATGGAATGGTCTAGGCCTACTAACATCACTAAGATTAGAAGTTGTGTGGGTTTAGTGGGCCATTATTGAAGGTTTGTTAAGGACTTTTTGAAAATAGCTTCACCCCTAACCAATCTGCTGAAGAAAGTGAATAAATTTGAGTGGACAGAGAAGTGTAAAAAAGATTTTCAAGAGCTAAGGCAGTGAATAACTACCGCCCCAATCCTAACGCTACCAATGGAAAGTAAAGAGTATACAATTTATAGTGATGCTTCAAAGAATGGTTTGGGGTATGTTCTGATGTAGGTGGACAAGGTAGTAGCTTATGCCTCTCAACAACTCAACCCTTACGAGAAAAACTATCCTACCCATGATTTGGAGTTAGCAGTCATAGTCTTTGCACTGAAAATTTGGAGACACTACTTATATGGAGTATCATGCAGGATTTATACTGACCATCAAAGTTTGAAGTATATCTTCACCCAGAAGGAACTCAATTTTAGGCAGTGGTATTGGCTTGAGTTGCTTAAGGATTATGATTCGTAGATTCAATATCATCCAGGAAAAGCAAATGTTATAGCAGATGCCTTGAGTAGGAAAGTGCAAAATAGCTCAAATACTGTGGTGATTACTCAGTTGAGTCTCTTGAAAGAACTTGAGGAAATAGGATTTCAACTAGTGTCCCATGAGCAAGCACATGTTCAATTATCAGCACTTACCCTACAGCCTTCTATAGTGGAGGAAATTCGAGTGAACGAAGAAAGTGATCCTGAACACCAAAGAATAAAGCAGAATTTAGAGAAAGGAAAGTCTCTCGGGTTTGTAGTACATTAGGATGGGACCGTACAATTAAAGAAATAGATCCTAGAGGAGGCTCACAATACACGCTACTCAGTACATCGAGGAGGCACCGAGATGTACAGAGATTTAAGGCAGTACTTCTGGTGGAATAACATGAAAAAGGAGGTTGCAGAATACATAAATCTGACCTGCCCAAAAGTTAAAGCAGAGCATCAGCGTCCCGTGGGTGAATTGCGACCCCTAGAAATTCCCACTTGGAAGTGGGATTCGATCTCAATGGACTTTGTTATGGGTTTACCCCTTTCTGCCTCGAAGAAGAATGCTATCTGGGTTATACTCGATCAGCTTACCAAGTCGGCCCATTTTCTACCAATCAAAGATACCTGGAAAGTTGAAAAATTAGCCCAATTGTATATTAGAGATATAGTCCGACTACACATAATCCCCTTAGATACAGTATCGGAAAGAAATCAAAGATTCCAAATCCGTTTTTGGCAAGCACTTCAAAAGGCCTTTGGGACCAAATTGAACTTCCGTAGCTCTTATCATCCTGAGATAGATGGACAAACTGAAAGACTGAATCAAATTCTGGAGGACATGTTAAGAGCTTGTGTATTGGAGTTCCTAGGGAAATGGGAAGATGATTTACCTTGGGTGGAGTTTTCTTATAACAATAGCTATCAGTCCATTATCAGAATGGCCCTGTTTGAGGCTGATTTGGAAGAGACATTTATTATAGGCCCTGAAATGATCCAAGAAACCATGGAAACAAAAAAGGATTCAAGAGCATATTAAGGTTGCCTAGAGTCGGCGAAAGAGTTAAGTGGACAAGAGAAGGAGGCCTTTGGAGTTTCACGTAGGCGATAAAGTTTTTCTGAAGGTATCACCAACTAAGGGTATCAAGAGGTTCAGTGAGGCAAATTGAATCCAAGATATATTGGACCATATAAAATCATTGAAAAGTTGAATCCTGTAGCTTATCGTTTGGATCTGCCGGTAGAAGTAGAACATGTGCATAACGTGTTTCACATCTCTCAGCTTAGAAAGTATACCACAGATCCAAACCACACCATTATATTTAAACTTATTGAAATCACTGCGGATTTAGTATATGAAGAGCAACCAATCCAAATACTAGATCGCAGGATTAAGCAGTTGTGCAACAAGCATATACCTCTAGTCAAAGTGTTATGGTCAAATCATACCTCTCAAGAAGCTACTTGGGAGACTGAAGAGGAAATGAAAGCTAAATACCCACAATTATTTGAGGTAATCTTGCATTACATGGAAAATTCATAAGTTTCCAGGGTGAAACTCTTTAAGGGGGGAAGATTGTGATAGCCCAACCCTAAATTATTTAATTATGTTCATTTATTTAATTACCTCATGTTCTTGATTTTTTTTTCATGTTTATTTATCGCATTTATTCACTCCAGTGGGGAAAATTTATTTGGGCCCTCACTTGGCAATTCAGATTTTATTTGTTTATTTAATTTAGTAACGTAAAAATTTGAAAGAATTGATAGTAGGCCCTAACAAGTTTAATCTAAGTAATTTATTTTGTTTTCCGTAACATTACAAAAATTTAATTTTGAGTTTCATAAAAACATTATCGTTACGAAGCGTTTTATTCCCAAACCCAACTTATTTCGGCCAATTTAAAGCCCAACAAGTTTGCTTATTAATCTATCTAATTACCATGGTTAAACTAAACCATGGTTAGCTCAAAAAAGTTACTTTTCAAGTTAAAAACTCAACCAAGTTGTGGATTAGTCAAAAAATCACAACTCAATCCAAAAACTCCATTTTCTCTCTCCTCTCTCTTTCTCCGCCACGACAGCTAGCTCCAGCCACTGCCTGGCTCTTGTCCGGCCAGCCCCGGTGATCTTTGACCCCCCCTAATATCCCTATACCTCTAGCCACCATCCTCCATAATCAAAACCACTAAACATCACCTCCATCTCTACTTATCTTCAAGCAAAGTGCGTAATCTTGAAACTTAATCTTGTTGGTTTTGGTTTTTACTTTAGTTTTGATTCTTGTTTGATGTTTGTGATCTTTGATCATGATGTTTTGATAAGAAATAAGAGTTATTTTTGTGTTGACCATGGTAGAGTTGAGGTTGGATTATGCTAGGGTTAGGGTTAATCCTTAATCACGCAAGCTTGATGATAAAGTGTTGAATTTTGATTGTTTTATCTTTGATTTGGTCATCTTCTAACCTATTGGCATTTATGATGATGTTTTCGATGATTTGAAATGAGATTGAGTGAGTCTAAGTTGGCCATAAACTAGAGTTTTGGCAAATAATTTATAGTTTGTATTAAACTAGCTTTAAGCTTGGTTTATGTGTGTATTTGATTGAAAAATGATCTTTATTGGATATGATTATGAAGTGAACCTAAGTGTGGTGATTTTGTATGATGTTGGAATGGACAAAATCCTATTTACATGCTTTTAAGGAGGGGTTTAAGTTGAGGATTTGTGTAAAAAGGAGAGGGAAAAGCTAAAACAGTGAGGGCTGAAAATTTCAACAAAACAGGACAGACTTCACAATTCAATTGGTAATGATCGGCCCATTGGAAAATTATGCTTTTGGGTGGGTATATATTTCAGTGTGTCAGCTTTCAAATTCCTTTTGAATTGCCTTAATTTAAGGTCTATACAAAAAGTTATGGTCAATTTATCAAAATTGTACAGAATGGACCAAAACTAACATGTTTGTGTTCTAGTCACATTTTGGAAATCCTATTGTGGGAATTAAGTTTGGCGTTCTGAATGAAAGATTTTTGGAACTTCCTAAGATTTTTGTATTGGGGTTTTGAGTCTCAATCAAAGGTTGGATGAATAAGTTATGAGTCATTCTTTCTACGCCCTTGTCATGCTCTTACTTTTCTTTTACTGAATTATTAGCTATGAAATAAGTATTTTTGCTAACCAGATGTTCCTACAACGATAATTTTGTACATAATCAGAGCCTTATCTATCATTCCTTCCACTTGTGTGCATAATATTATTCAGTGAGCTTACATTTAAAAATGTTAGGTACGTTCATTGCCTGTATCTTTGAAAATTAGCACGTATATATCAAAATTATAATGTTTTGGTAAGTACATCAATGAATCAGTTTAATAAGTGATTTATCACATAATTAGTGACCCTATCAGCTATCAGTTAATGGGCATAGCCCTTCAGTTACCTGCGTAGCTTCAGGCCAGGTTCTCCGATTGGCAGGTGTACACCTATCTTCAGATCATAATAGTTACTCGGGATTCACTATCAGATAATAATTGACAAAGCAGTTTCGTATTTATCTCATTCCCTGTTTTTAAATAAAAATAAATTGCTATATGGGCCCAGCCAGTTTTTCCATAAACGTTTAACAATACAGGAATGCATGTACTGAGTTTCGGCTCACAGTTTGAAATGTTTTCATATTTTGTTTTAGGAAAATGTTCAGTGAATCACCCGCAGGCGGGCAGGACGACTGAAGATGATAAGGGAGCCGGGAAGTCTATATGGAATGGTGGTGTATTATCGTTGAGATGTTTATAATACCATATTGTGGTATATTTTAATGCTGAGACTTTATATTTTATCAGAATTCGATATTTTGGTGTAATCCTCGAGATGTTTGAATAGTTTTGATGTTAGAATAATTTCTATATTTATCTAAATGGTCTGATGGGTTGTGATGGTGTAAATGCCTTTGACGGTAAACATTGATTATTATGGCTTAGTTTATCATGTACAAGCAAAGCCTTGTCCTTGTGGGATGGTAGTAACACTTAATCATTTGGGTTATCATTTCGAATTGGGGAAACTAATGAAAGAAATGCAAACAATGATTTATGTACATTTGGGGCGTTATAATAATAATGGCAATTGTTTCTCTCTTTGGTATTTTAGAAAATATAATATAACAATTTTATTGAAATTTTAATTACTAAGTGGAATATCTCTTTAAAAATGTTTTATATTTTATGTTATAATAATCTTGGTGGGCAAAAAACAAAAACATGCATTTAATTGTGTAATAATTATGATAATCTAAAAATAACTCAATTTTCTTTTAAAGAGTAACATGTATCATTGCAATAAATCATTTAGCTTTGAAATTAGGTTAGGAATAACCAACCTTCCAAAACTTGTTGCTTAGGTAGGGGTTTGATGTACTCATTGAGGATCATGATACCGAAGAGCTACCTAAGTCTAAGGAAGTCCAAAAGATCCTTCAAGCCATGAGGAATCACCTAGAAGGCCAAGTTAGCGACTGCCTGGGTCCATCCAATAGGAGCAGCACCTTTCTAACTTTAGTTGCCTAATCATTGGCTGAATTAGGTTTTTTAGTTCAAGAAGATAGCTTTCTAACAAATACAATTTTAAGTTATTATTGCCCCTTGAAATCAATCTTCGAAGCCAAGTTGTCTAGCTTGCCTAGTTGGGCCAAAATGCTACCCTGTTTTGTGGATCTGTTTTCCTTAACCTTGGATCAACTGAGAAGCCTTCAAACTTAATTTTTACGATCCTTTTTGAGCGGACTTTGGTGGCAGTAAAAGAGTTCAAGCCTAAAGTCAAAGTAGGGGTGCAAAAGGAGAGGAAGTTCAGAAAGTGTGTTAGCTGTTTCAGTAGGGGACCACTTGCTTTTCTCAAGGCACATCCTTCAAATGGCCAGGATTCTAAGGCTCTAAGAGGACTTTCCTAAAAATAGCATTTAGGGCTTTCCTCTAGCTTTTGAATAACCAAATTTGGGTGAGTAGTTTGCAAGCTACAACTTGTATTTTTTTGAGGGGGGAGTAAGGGCAGAAATTTGTTGTCCTCTAGGACGGTGTAGAAATTAAGTCACTAGTTATTTTCGGCCCACTGAGTATAATTTACAAAACTAATTACTCACAAATTGTAATTTAAATATGATTAATTAAACTAAATTAAAACAAAGCATAATTAAAAAAATCAACAAAAAACATCATATTAACTAAACGTAACTAGAAAAACATCTAATTAACTAAGAAAGCATGAAATTTACTAACTAAAGGAAGAGAGAAACAAGTGTACCTCAAAACCTTGAAAATCCAACAATGGAGGTTGGCCTTCATTGTTTGAGCAAATGGGTGATGATTAAAGATGGATTCTCCACTTATTCTCACTAATCTAACTCAACTACTATTAATCTAATCCATTGAGGACTAAAAACTCAAACCTTTAAAAGTGGGTTTTCAAACCCTAAGATGAAGGAGAGAGACAAAGCTTGAAATTTTACACTCTTGAAGAAAGAGAATGAGAGATTAAGAATAGGTAAGAGAATAGAAAGATAATTAGGAAAGGGAGACACTAATTTCAATCCTTCAATAACCAAAAGCATGTAAATTTGGGCATTAAACTAGTAAATCAAACCCATCAAAGTAGGAAATTGAATGAAAATGAAGATTAAAGAGAGAGGAAGAAAGCTAATCGCATTAAAACTTCATTACTTTCGAAATGTGGCTACAAGATGAAAGTAAATCTACACTAATCTCTCCTAAATCCTAGGCTACACTCTATTCTTAAAACCCAAAAATTAGAACATCACACAAATGGAGGATAGGGCTGTAAATAGATCCAAATGTAGCGGGGTTGGTATGGTCGTGCCAAACCTCTAGAAGCCAACAATAGAAGCAGGGGAGGATAGCAGGTGGCACAGTCGTGCCGTGTAGCACGTGCACCCCGTGCCAATTTTTTGGAATTTTGCACACAAATAGAGCAAAAATAGGATTTAGGATGGTCATGCCACTTAGCATAGGCACCCCCGTGCCACTTGGCACTACAGCTCTTGCCACCTGGCGCTGGTATCATATGCCAAATTTCTGCAGTGTTTTTCTTCTTATTTCTCCCAGAATTTTTGTGATTATTAACCAGGCCTTGCATCATAGTTATCCCATATTATCCTTTAAGATTTTCTGGGTTAACGTGCATAACGGTCAGCATGTTACTTTTTGCTTTTTGTACTTGCTTTGCTTTTTGGTTCCCTCCTTTCCTATAGTCATTTGTTTGGCTATTTTCCCCTTCTTTTCTCACTGTATTAGCTTCCTTTATATGTAGGAAAGCTTTAGGCTTGAACTCCCTTCATTACTGAATGCATTGGTTGAGTTTAAACTCCCTTAAACTTTTATCTCCTGCTTATCTCTAGCTTAGCTTATCAGAGTGGTGATCAAGAGCCTTTTATGATCTTTTGAGTGGTGATATCTTATCTCATTAGATCTAAAGGGTGAGCTCTAAGATTCTTGGTGGTGATATCTTATCGAAGAGCCTTAGTTATCTTTCTTCATTCATTATTTGCTAGCAAACCGTAGCTCACTTCTTTCGCTCTTCTCTTCACTACTTGAGAAGTCTTCTCTGTTGTTCATCTTTACGGAATTAGAAGTGCATCAAGTGGTATCGGAGCTTAGGCTACCCTCTTAGCTGAAGCTTCTAACCCCAAACACGACCCTTTAGCCCAAACAGAATCCAACCCACAAAGAACCCCTAGCCACCTAGTTTCAAGTATGACTAATAGCATGACTTTAGAAGAGAGATTTGAGCAACTAATGAAGGCTAATGCCGAGAATGACACTATTAGTCAACTAGAGCATCTAAGAAGACAACTAGAGCAAGCAATGAGGAATAGTCGTGGAGAGATACAAAGCTCACACTCCACTCGTGAGTCCAATTTGGTTAAAGATGGGTCCAAGAGCAACCCTTTTGCAACAAATGAAGATGATGATGATAGGTACCCTAGGAGATTAAGGAGAGGCCAGCAACTTACTATGGATTTCAAGGTGGAAATCCTAGAGTTTAAGGGCCAACTCGACCCAGATGAGTTTACAGATTGGATGAACATCATTGAGAGCATGTTTGGGTACAACAACGTTCCAGATGACAAGAAGGTCAAGCTTGTGGCATTGAAACTATGTAAATATGCCTTTATTTGGTGGAATAATGTCTAGTCTAAAAGGCCTTGAAAAGGAAGGGTAAGATTCGGCCTTGGACGAAGATGAAAGAATAACTTAAGGCCAAGTTTCTTCCACCCCACTACCTTCAAGATGACTATACCAAACTCCTTAATGTTATGCAAGAATCTAAGAATGTGGAGGAGTATACTCGTGTATTTGGGAGGCTTGTGATGACTTGTGATATTAGGGAGAGTGAGGACCAAATGGTAGTGAGGTACTTGAGAGGTTTGAATGAATCCGTAAAAAATGTAATGGAGTTACAACACTACACTACACTTGATGAGGTTTGCTCACTAGCCCACAAAGTTGAGCATTAAAAGAAAGCTAAGCTCAAGAGGGAACCATCTAAACCTCCTCAAAGAACCCACCCTTTTAACAAAGGGAGTCTCCCTCCTACTCCTAAACCCAGAAGCACACCTATGACCCTCTTCCATCCCTAAGCCAAGCTCCTCAAAACCACCCCTTAACCCATTTGAGAAAAGGAGGTGTTACAAGTGTAAAGGATTTGGGTATATTGCTTCGGATTGCCCAAAGTAAAAGGTCATCACCTTAGTGGAGTACCAAGCACTTGAAGAAGCCGAACTAAGGGAGGAAGGGAAGGACAAGAAGGTTTATCTAATTAAGTTTGAGAAAGAATGTGTGGAGGAGGCAGATGAAGATGAGTTGCTTGTGCTTAGAAGGGCTATGAGTGGTCACAAAGGTTCAAACCGTGAAGAACAATAAGAAAACATCTTCCACACTCGTTGCACCGTCAGTGGTCGTGTATGCTCTCTCATTGTGGATGGGGGAAGTTGTGCCAACGTAGACTCAACTACCTTGGTAGAGAAACTCTAACTCAATGCCAAGCCACAGCCACGTCTATGCTCTATTCAATGGCTTAACCAAGGTAACGGCCTTCAAGTCTCTTCTCATTGTTTAATCACTTTGTTAACTGGGAAAAGCTATCAAGATGAGTTGTGGTGTGATGTACTACCCATGTATGCTTGTCACATCTTGTTGGGAAGGCCATGGCTATTTGACCGTAGGGTCGTGCATGATGGTTACCAAAACACTTACACCTTACTTAACTGCTGAAAGATCACACTTGCCCCCTAAGCCCTTCACCAAATCTCAAAGCGCAAAATCAAAGAACCCAAGGGAGGGGAAACACTTCTTTCTCTCCTAGAACCTACTCTCCTAGCCATGCACTATGAGTACAAAATCAAGAAAATGATCCTCTTCACTCCTTCACAAGAAGAAACTGAAACACCACTTCATTCCCTAGCCATACAACTTCTTAAAGAATACTCGCATGTCTTCCCTAAAGAAATCTCATATGGCCTACCCCCTGAAAGAACCATATAATACCACATAGACTTCATTCCCGGCGTAATTCTACCTTACAAACTGACTTACAGAATGAACCCCAAGGGCACATTAGAAATTCAAAGACAAGTAGAAGAGCTCATATCCAAGGGATTGGTGCATGAGTGCTTGAGTCCATGTGTCGTGCCCCACCCTTCTTGTGCTAAAGAAGGATGGTTTGATGAGACAAGTTGAGCCATCAACAAAATTACCATCAAATATAGGCATCTCACACCAAGACTTGAGGATATTCTTGATGTACTCCACATGTCCAAGTTCTTCTCTAAGATAGAACTAAGGATTGGGTACTACCAAATTCGAATTCGAGAGGGAGATGAGTGGAAGACCGCATTCAAGAGCAAGGTTAGGCTTTATGAGCGGCTAGTCACTCCATTCACTCTCTCTAATGCCCTTAACACGATCATAAGGATCATAAATCAAGTATTCAAGCCATTCCTTGGAAAGTTCATGGTGGTGTACATTGATGACATATTGGTGTTTAGTAAGACCAAGGAGCATTTCGAGCATCTAAAGCAAGTTATAATGGCCCTTAAGCAACAACAACTACATGGGAATCTCAAGAAGTGCTCTTTTTTCAATGTTGAGGTTATCTTTTCAGGGTACATAGTTTTGGCCCAAGGGATCCATGTTAATCAAAGCAGAGTTTATGCAATTACCGCCATTTTAGCTCACTCATGCAATTACCGCCATTTTAGATCATGGCCTATTCCTACTTCCATGCATGATGTTAGGAGTTTTCATGGCCTTGCTTTCTTCTATAGGAGGTTCATACGCCATTTTAGCTCCATTACTGCCCCTATGATTGAGGCATTGAAGGGAACTAAGTTCATTTAGACTCCACAAGTGCAAAGGTCATTTGAGGAACTCAAGGATAAGCTTACTCATGCATCGGTTCTACCACTCCCATGCTTTGACAAGGTGTTTGAGATTAAGTGTGATGCCTTTGAAGTAGGCATAAATGTGCTTTTGATCCAAGAAGGTAAACCCCTTGCTTACTTTAGTGAAAAGCTAAGTTAGTCAACGAGGAGGTATTCAATGTATGTAAAGGAGTTCTTTGCCATCATCCGAGCACTTGAGCATTAGACTGATTACCTAATTGCCAATGAGTTTATTTTACATTGGGGCCATGAGGCTCTTAAGTACATCCAAGGGAAACACAAGTTGTATAGGCACGCCAAGTGGGTTAAATATTTATAATCTTTACACTTTGTTATCAAGCACAAGTTTGCGAAACTTAATCAAGGAACGGATACATTGTCAAGAAGACACCTCCATTTATTTCAACTCAACTCTTGTGTACTTGGGTTTGAGCATCTCAAGTCCTTATATAAGGGTGATTTGGACTTTGGTGAGCTATTTGAAGCTTGTCAAGTTCGGCCAAAGGGAGATTTCATGCTCCAAGGAGGCTATCTATTCAACAGAACAAGATTATGTCTACCTAAGTGTGGAACCTGTGAGCTCATCATTATGGAAGTTCATGGAGGGTCCTTGGCGGGACATTTTGGTGAAGACAAGGCCTATTTGATGGCCAACGAGCATTATTATTGGCCTCACATGCTCAAGAATATTGAAGACATTATCAAGAGGTGCTCAAGCTGCCAACTGGGTAAAAGCCACACCTTCCCTTACGGCTTGTACAAGTCATTTCCTATCCCTCAAAGACCATGGTTGGATGTTAGCAACAACTTTATGCTAGGCCTTCCATGAACAAAATGCAACAAGGACTCAATCACGGGGGGGGGGAATAGGTTTTCTAAGATGGCGCACTTCCTTGCTTGCCACAAGGGCAATGATATATCACATGCGGCCAATTTGCACTTCAAAGAGGTGGTGAGATTACACGACATTCCCCTTTTCATTGAGCACAAATTCTTTTCAACAAAGGGAGGATGATGTGCCCATGGAGGATCATGATACCCAAGAGAAACCTAAGCCTAAGGAAGTCCAAGAGATCCTCCAAGTCATGAGGAATCACCTAAAAGGCCAAGATAGCTACTGCCCGGGTCCATCCAATTGGAGCAGTAATTGTCTGATCTTCGTTTCCTAATCAATTGGTGACTTAGGGCCTTTATTTTGCCTTGGTCTTTTATTTCAAGAAGGTAGCTTTCTAATAAAGCAAATTTCAAATATTAGGACTTCACTTGCCCTCTCAAATCAACCTCCAAAGCCAAACTGTCCAGGTTGCCTAGTTAGGCTAGAATGTTACCCGGTTTTGTAAGTCCGATTTTCCTAACCTTGGACCAACTTAGGAACCTTCAAACTTGCTTTCTGGGAACCAGTTTGGGCAAAATTTGGAGACAACAAAAGAGTTCAAGGCTAAATTCAAAGTAGGGGTGCCAAAGGAGAGGAAGTTCAGAGAGTGTACTAGTTGTTTCCTATAGGGGACTACTTACCTTTCACAAGGCACGTATTTCAAACTATTGGGATTATGTTGCTCTAAGAGGACTTTCCTAAAAATAGACATTTAGGGCTTTCCTCTAGCTTTTGAATGAGCCAATTTAGATAAGTAGTTTAGAAGTTATGGCTATTGGAAGTTGTAGTTGTAGTTTTGAAAAGTAACTGTCAGCATATTACTTTTTGCTTTTGCACTTGCTTTGCTTTTTGGTTCCCTCCTTTCCTATGGCCATTTTTTTGTTGTTTCCCCCTTTGTTTCTGATTCTATTAACTTTCTTTATATGTCGGAAAGCTTTAGGGTTGAACTCACTTGATTATTGAGTGCATTAATTGAGTTTAAACTCCCTCAAACTTTTGTCACTTGCTCATCTCTAGTTTAGCTTACTAGAGTGGTGACCAAGAGCCTTTTATGATCTTATAAGTGGCAATATCTTATCTCATCAGATCTAAAGAGTGAGCTATGAGATTCTAGGGGTTGATATCCTATCTAAGAGCCTTAGTTATCTTTCTTCATTCGTTATTTGCTAGCAAAACGTAGCTCAGTTCTTTCTCTCTTTTCCTCACTACTTTAGATCTCTTCTTTGTTCTTCATCTTTAAGGACTTAGAAGTGCACCAGGGTTTACCCCATACAATTTCTTTTTAATATTCATATAGATTATTTAGGCAGACTTAAAATAAAGATATCATTGTTTGCAAAGTTGATGTAGAGTTGTAGGCCGAAGTGTCACATGTTGTAAGACTTGAAAACAAAGTAATATTGAGATTGTTTTCAAAGCAAAATAATCCGAATTTTGGAGGTAGTGAAAATCAATCATCCGTCTTTAAGAAATAGCCTCAAGTGCTTTGAACTTTGTGGATATTTTTTTAATAGTTCAAGACCACTTGAGGTTGTATTTTTTAGATAATTTTAAAATAATATTATGTAACACCCAGAATTTCTAATTCCTTTCTTTGCTACTAATTATTAACCTATATAGTAGCGGAAACCTAACTGGAGTGCTACTGTTGTGTTTCCTTTGTGGAAACACTAGGCTAAGTATCAACCAACTTTAACGCAAGATATGCTTTAGTAATACTTCTGTTAAAAGATTTCAACCATAGTTAAAGCAACTACTAAACTTAAACAAAATCCAATACCAGTTTCTTCTCAAAACAACTACTTGATGCAAACTATCAGTTCAAACGTTGGAGCCTCATTCTAACTTTGGGTCCCCAATCCCATGTACAAACACTTCACCTGAAAACAAAACATTTTACACAAAAATGAGATAAATTCAATAACAATCACCCCTAATAGTCAAAGTACGCAAACAAGTTCATTTTCAAAACATTTTAGAGGAAAGGAAGACAAACAGCCAACACTCATACATTCTGAGTTGATGCACACAATAATGCCAGCCTCTTTTGTAACTTTTAGGCCTTTAAGGGTGACTGACTGCGCTGGATCTCATGGCCCGTACTTGGGTTTGACGCAACCGCTTAACTTTAACTTGGCCTACTATCGACTTGGATGGTTACCGCTTAACCATTTCCTGGCAAACCATCTATATGGACGGTTACCGCTAACCTGACCCACATCCCAACAGGGCACGTGGCCGCTCACATGCATGCGCTTTTACCTGGGGAAGGCTAATGGCCTTCAGTATTATAACATAGCTCACAGTCTCACCTATAAAACGATTATTTATACATTCATGCTTATCCTTTAAATGTTAAATCAACGCACACATGTCAATCTAGCACATTTCGAACCCCAAAGCATCTCCACACTATATGTATATTTTTCATTACAATAAAATCATTTCAAAAACCCATGCTCACTGGCATAGCAAGCTAACTCAACCCAAGCCACACAATTGTCTCATTCCACATTCAATCAGTACAATCCATAATTTCATATAAAACAAACATTTAGAGGAAGCCCTTACCATGTTCATGACACACATTTTTCAAACGAATTCGGGGTAGGGTTAGAACATGCTTATTACCTAGAATCTGTACAATTACAGGCTCAGTTACTTAATTAGGCCTAATAATCAACACCTGGACCAAACAGCATTCGCACTTAGTCCAAGTCCTTAGGAACCACAACTAAAGCCCATTTACTACTTATGATAATTTTTCCACAATTTTTAGACACCCTTAGGAGTTCCCAACCGTAGTTAAACCTGAATTCAGATTCGGTCAGAATATAGGCTCCATTTTCAGAGCCCATATCACTAGCTCCCAATGTCAAAACTCTAAGTTTTTACCCTTTCTGAAAAGGTCAGTCCGTCTTCTCCAATTCCTATGTTTGGTGCTTTTCCAGAATCTATCCAAAACTAGGTCTTTTTCCTTAATTACCCCATGTTGTCACTAGTTGCCCACATTTAGACAACCCTCGATAGTTTGGTCATAAGTCACTCTATGCTACTCCGATTCCCTTGATTCAAAATCCAAATTACTCAGTGCAATCCAACCTATCTACCATAAAATGTTTGTGATTTTTGGATGAGTACAATGCCGTGGCCCAATTTTTAAAGTCAAGTTAAAAACTGCCCCCAAATCAGTGACATTCTGCCTAGCCCTTAACCCTAACGTGAGTCCCCTTTAGGCCGCGATTTTCGTACAACCAAATCAACGACTAAGCCATAGCGATCCCAACGACCCTACACCCCTACTAATCCAAGTCAAGTTAAGATTTTTAACTTTTAATCGAAAGGAAAATCATGCCCACCTTGGTTCGGTTTTTGGGAGACAAGCGATCGGATCGTCACACCCTTGAAGTTTAAATCTGAAAAACAATTATAAAACATGTATTACAATTTGCACACTTGAATTCTTAATCCAAAAACATAATTTACACACTTGGAAAACATAAACTTGTAAGATTTGTGTCCCATGCACCCCACTTACCCACACGCCAAGAGAGAAGAAAGGGGGGAAGCATCGGTCACCTGGCAGCTTTCCGGCAGCAGTGACAACAGTTGCTGGTGGTAGCCAGTTGCTAATGTTGTGAGGATGAGGAGAGACATTGGGTCGAGGGAGGGAGAGAGATAAAGAGCGGCGTGAGGTTTAGGGGAAGTAGCGGGGGAAAAATAAAAGAAAAGTGGGGGTGTAGTCGGCTAGGGTAACACAAAAAAAGGGGGAAATTTTAACAAAAAAAAACCATCTTGGGCTAAACAATGAAACAGTCCATCAAGACTTAATTATAATTGGGTAAATAAATATTTAAGCCCAGGGGGTAAATAATAAATCAAATAATAGATAAATCGAGGGAATATAACTCGAATAAAGTTTTCAACTGATTCTTTTTATGAAATAGATAAAATTTTGAAAACAAATCATGGAGGAAAAATCTTACACATTGACTTGGATTATGAGGGTCAGTCCACATCCTACGATTCCCCATGTTTGATTTTCAGGATTTTACACACTACCCCACTTAAGAAAGTTTCATCCCCGAAACTTCAATAAACTACGGCAAACGCTATTATCACAAAAATGAACTTTCGGGGTTTCACATACTACTCTATTTAACAAAGTTTCGTCCTTGAAACATATACGCACCTGGTCATCGGAACAAGTGAGGGTATTTATCTAGCATCTCCTGCTCTGGTTCCCAGGTTGCTTCCGACATCTCGTGGTTGGCCCAAAGGACCTTTACCAAGGGCACCGTCTTCCTACTAAGGTGTTTCTCTCGTTGATCCAGGATCTGCACAAGCTGCTCCTCATACGACAGGTCTTCCTAGAGCTGTATGGGGTCAGGCTCGATTACATGAGATGGATCTAGGATGTACTTCCGTAGCTGTGACACATGGAGCATGTTGTGTACCCTTGGAAGTTCAGGTGGTAATTCTAATAGATGCGCTACCTCCCCAACCCTTTGTATAACTGGATACGGCCCGATGTACCTTGGGTTATGTTTTCCTGCCATACCGAATCTCGTGATTCCTTTGGTTGGGGATACCCTGACAAATACTTGGTCACCACTTGAAATTCTAAGGGCCTATGCCTTCGATCGACATAACTCTTCTTGCGGCTCTGAGTGGCTCTCATGCATTCTTGAATCACCCAGATCTTGTCAGTGGTGGCTTGGATTAATTCTGACCCAATGGTCAGGGCTTCATCGATTTCCTGCCAACAGAGCAGAGTTCTGCACCTCCTCCCATACAGGGCCTTATACAAGGCCATCCAAATACTTGCGTGGTAACTGTTGTTGTAGGAGAATTCGATCAATGCTAGCTATTCGTCCCACGCTTTCTTTAAGTCAAGGGCGCAAGCCCTCAACATGTCTTCTAGTGTCTAAATAGTGCACTCAGTTTGCCGTCTGTGGCTGGATGGAAGGCAGTACTGAAACATAATAATGTCCCAAATGCCTCCTGTAGCTTTTGCTAGAAACCCGATTGGAATCTGGTGTCCTAGTCTAACACTATGGAGTTGGGCACTCCGTGTAGTCGTACTATCTCCTCGAGGTATGCTCGGCCTAGCTGGTCCAGAGTCCAGGTATTTCTCATGGCTATAAAATGCACCGTTTTCGTGACTCGATCCACTATTACCCAAATTGCATTGTTCTTCCTCTGAGTCAGTAGTAAGCCTACCACAAAATCCATGGACACTGAATCCCACTTCTACTCAGGGATGTCCAGTGGTTGTAGAAGCCCCCTCGATTGCTGGTGTTCAATCTTCACCCTCTGATAGGTTAGGCACTTTGACACATAGTCGGCTACTTCCTGCTTCATGTTGCTCCACCAGAATGTTTGTTTCAGATCTTTGTACAATTTATTTCCCCCCGGGTGCACAGAGTGTGGAGTATTGTGACCCTCATCCAGAATCCTCTTCTTAAGCGCCTCTACTGCGGGAACACACACCCGGTTCTGAAACCTTATGATACCATCCTTATGGATCACAAACCCAGGTGCTTTCCCTACCAATATCTCTTCCCTAATCCATTCCAGTTGAGGGTCCATAGCCTATGATACTCAAACTTCCTCTATGAGGGTTGGCTGTGCTTCCATGGCGCAAAGCATAGACTTGGTCTCCGGGGTGATCACGTGAAACTCCAACTTTGAGAACTCCTTACACAAGTCACTGGACAGTGCCAACAAGTAGTTTAGTGTCGAGTACGGTTGGCAACTCAATGCATCAGCCACTACATTAGCTTTTCCTAGATGGTACTAGAAATGGACATCGTAGTCCTTTAGAAATTCCAGCCACCTTGTCTACCCAAGATTCAAATCATTTTACGAAAAGAGGTATTTTAAACTCAGGTGGTTAGTGAAAACCTCACAATATACCCCATACAGGTAATGCCTCCAAATCTTTAGTGCGAACACAACAGCTTCTAACTTTAGGTCGTGAGTCGAGTAGTTCCGGAGGTGGGGGATACGGGCAATCGCGGATCTGATATTGCGGACTACCGCAGCAAAAACACCTCTTGGCCGCGTGACACTACCAAGCGTAATGTCTCGACTTCCCGCAAGCATTCCAGGTCACCCTAGGACGAATGTTGGGGTGTTAGCCTCCACATGCGTTGTTGTTGGAGTAATGGTTCCTAGGAGGCCTCTTATATAGTTCTTGTGAGTGGGAATTTTCTCGTTGATCCCCCTTCCTCTTGAGTCCACGCTGCTCATTGAAGTAACTATTTCTCTCCTTCATCGCCCTCTCTACATTGACTGCGATATCGTACAAGTCTACATAGGAGGTGTACTAACATGCCGACATCATCTCCTTGATGGAGGGGTTGAGTCCGGTCTCGAACTGGTTCATCTTGAGCCTCTTGTCGGCTACAAAGGTCGAAGTGAAATGGGAAATCTATATAGACTTGGAGGTATGAGCTCATTCTCCTTCGCCTTCTGGAGGGAGACGGGATAAAAGTGATCCTTAATCAACTCCTTAAACCTTCTCCAGTCGAATTTAGGCTCATACTGTCTCTCTTGCACCATGGCCTACCATAAGTCGACCTTGTCCTTCAGATAAAACGCCACAAAGCTCACTTTCTACTCCTCAGGGCATTGGAGAGCATCGAACAACTTCTCCATGCCCCGAATCCAGTCCTCAAAGGTTTTGAGGTCGGGGGTGCCATCATAAATAAGCAAGTTGTGACTTGCGAATGCTTTGAACATATAGGAGTTGTCCTCCTGGTTATTGCTCTCCTTAGCCTCCATTAGCTTCTGCAAGTGCTCGTTCTGGCATTGTAGCGGTTCCCCTTGCTTTTACATTAGCTCCAATAGTAGGAGGTTGGTAAGCTCTGCTCCTGTTGGTGGGTTAGTTTCATCTACCTGACTCTGAGAACCATTCCCATTCCTAGGGCAGAGGGCTTCCAGTCATTTCCTGAAGCTAGATATGGGAATCTCCGGGTTCATAGAGGTTCTTGCAACGAGGTGGGGTCCGGTATGAGACTCATCATTATTTCCTACCATCCTGTTCGGGAACCAAGTCGGGTTTAGTTTCTCTCTTAATAGTTCATGACACACGTACTATTATAATTCAGTAAGACATTGTATACTACTGTATCATGCAAAGTTTAACATAGGTTGTTCAATCATATCAACCTTGCCACATTCATGTGATCCAGCCACTTTATCACATGCTTCATACACATCATAGTGGCAACATATCCACATAGTTCACATCATTCACAAGTAATGAACATTGGCATCTAGGTAACTCAGAATGATTCAATTGCATTGATTTTTAAATCATAAGCATTCCATACTAATACTCTTCATTACATAAATAATCAATAACTTTATTAGCCTATAGTAGCTTAACAGAAGAATAGAAAGATAACTAAACAACATAGTCCTAAAAAGTGAAACTTTTAATCAACTACTAGCTTCTACTAGCCAGGGGCATCCATTGGGTAGGTACCCTGATGCATACGACCACATCTACCCCGCTTCCAGTGAGGGACCTTAGGCTCAGGTTGTTCCTCGACTGTGTCTTCCTCCAGATCTTCCTCCATTAACTATTCCTCTTCCAGGTCCTCTTCTTCTAAAAGTTCCTCCTCGGGTTCCTCATCCTTTGAAGGCTCTTCCTCAGGGTTTTCTTCCTCTATGAGGTCCTCCTCGGGATCATCCTCATCTAAATCTTCCTCCTCGGGGTATTCCTCTGGATCTTCCTCAGGGTCTGCTTCCTCCATTAGGTCCTCCTTGGGATCATCCGCCCCTGAAGGTTCCTCCTCGGGCCTTCCCCTGGGTCTTCCTCAGGTTCATACTCAACTGAGGGTTCCTCTCCGGGGTTTCACTCCTCAATGGGTTCCTCAGCTAGCTCATCATCCCTACCCATAAGCTCGTTCTCTCCTACAGACTCATCATCTTCGGTATCCTCCTCTGTTGGTGGTGGTGGGGTGTCATCCTCAGTGTCATGGGTCAGAGGTTGGTTATAGGGACCTATATCTATGAGGTAGTCCATCAGTTCATCCATATCCATCCCATAGGTTCCCATTCACACAAGCAGCACCCTCAAGCAAAATGGTACAACCTATTCTTAAGGTGTAACTCCTTAACCCTATAACGCCACAGCGGGTCACTCGAAAGGATCTTAAGGAAGAACAGGGCTTGGTTGTGATCAGATCTCAAGCAGTCGTTCGAGATTCCTAATAGTCTTCCCTGGATAAAGGTATGAATTTGCTCTAAGTGGCTTTCCAGGCTAACTCTAGGCATCTTCCCCATCCTCTGATAATGGCAACGCTACCCCATACGTCCATAATGGTGAGTCGAGTTCATCCTAGTCATTAGTAGGTTCACATCAGATACATAATTACAAACAAATAAGCAAGCATGTGCAGACATGCTCCCCTTTCCCGTCCTACACTCACACTCCGAGTAGTCCTTAGGTCTACAAGTTTTAGTTCTTAGTTAATTACAATCTTTTTGGCGAGCCTTCAAGTCAGTCAACCTTCGCTCTAATACCACTTTGTAACACCCTGAATTTCTAATTCCTTTCTTTGCTACTAATTATCGACCTATATAGCCAGCGGAAACCTAATAGGGGTGCTATCGCTGTGTTTCCTTTGTGGAAACACCAAGCTAAGTATCAACCAACTTTAATGCAAGATATGCTTTAGTAATACTTCAGTTAAAAGATTTCAACCATAGTTAAAGCAAATATTAAACTAAAACAAAATCCAATGCAAGTTTCTTCTCAAAAACAACTACTTGATGCAAACTACCAAATCAAACATCGGAGCCTGGCTCTAACTTTGGGTCCCCAATCCTCTGCGCAATCACTTCACCTGAAAACAAAATATTTTACACAAAAATGAGATAAAATCAATAACAATCACCCTCAACAGTCAAAGTACGCACACAAATTCATTTTCAAAGCATTTTAGGGGAAGGGAAGACAAACATTCCATACTTATACATTCTGACTTGATGCGCACTGTCATACAAGTCTCTTTCATAACTTTTAGGTTCTTAAGAGCGAGCGACCCCACTGGGTCTCATGGTCTGCGCTTGAGTTTGACCCAACCGCTTAACTTTAACTTGGCCTACCGTCGACTTGGATGGTTATCGCTAAACCATTTCCTAGCCTACCGTCAACATAGACGGTTACCGCTAACCTGGCCTATGTCCCAATAGGGCACGTGGCTGCTCACATGCATGCGCTTTTACTCGGGGAAGGCTAATGGCCTTTAATATTATAACATAGCTCACAGTCTCACCTATAAAACCATTATTTATACATTCATGCTTATCCTTTAAATGTTAAATCAATGCACACATGTCAATCTAGCACAATTCTATCCCCAAACCATCTCCACACTATATGTATATTTTTCTTTACAATACAATAATTTCAAATACCCATGCTCACTGGCATAGCAAGCTAACTCAACCCAAGCCACACAATTGTTTCATTCCCCTTTCAATCAATACAATCCATAATTTCACATAAAACAAACATTCAAAGGCAGCCCTTACCATGTTCATCACACACATTTTTCAAACGACTTCAGGGTAGGGTTAGGACATGATTATTACCTGGAATCTGTATAATTACAGGCTCAGTTACTTAATTGGGCCTAATAATCAGCTCCTGGACCAAACAACATTTACACTTAGTCCAAATCCTTATGAACTACAACTACAGCCCATTTCCTACTTATGATAATTTTTTCACAATTTTTAGAAACCCTTAGGAGTTCCCAATCGTAGCTAAACCTGAATCCAGACTTAGTTAGAATGTGGGCTCACTTCCAGAGCGCATATCACTAGTTCTCGATGTCAAAACTCTAAGTTTTTGCCCTTTCTGGAAAGGTCGGTCCGTTCTTCTCCAATTCCTATGTTTGGTACTTTTCTAGAATCTGTCCAAAACTAGATCTTTTCCCTCAATTACCCCATGCTTTCACTGGCTTCCCACATTTGGACAGCCCTCGGTAATTCGACCATAAGTCACTCTATGGTACTCCGATCCCCTTGATTGAAAATCCAAATTACTCAGCACAATCGAACCTATCTAACATAAAAATTTCGTGATTTTTGGATCAGTACAATTCCGTGGCCCAATTTTTAAATTCAAGGCAAAAACTGTCCCCCAACCAGTGACATTCTGCCCAACCCTTAACCGTAATGTGAGTCGCCTTTAGGGCACGATTTTCATACAACCAAATCAACGACTACGTCATAGTGATCCCAACGACCCTACGCCCCCACTAATCCGAGTCAAGTCAAGATTTCTAACTTTTAATCGAAACGAAAATCAAATATGCTATGATGCGCACCTTGGTTCGGTTTTTGGGTGAAGAGCGATTAGATCATCACATCCTTGAAGTTTAAAATCTGAAAAACAATTATAAAACTTGTATTACAATTTGCACACTTGAATCCTTAACCCAAAAACATAATTTGCACACTTGAAAAGCATAAACTTGTAAGATTTGTGTACATGGTATGCATGGGATATGCCCCACTTACCCACACGTCGAGGGAAAAGAATGAGGGGGAAGCACCGGTCACCTAGCGACTTTCCGGCAGCAGCGACGACGGTTGCTGGTGGCGGCTGGTTGCTGGTGCTGTTAGGGTGAGGAGGGATAGAGAGTGGCGTGAGGTTTAGGGGAAGTAGCGAGGGAAAAATATAAGAAAAGGGGGGTTGTAGTCGGCTAGGGTAACACAAAAAAAGGGGGGATTTTTTTTGAAAAAAAACATCTTGGGCTAAACCATCAGAGAGTCCACCAAGATTTAATTATAATTAGGAAAATAAATATTTAAACCCAAGGGTAAATATTAAATCAAATAACAGATAAATCGACGGAATATAACCCGAATAAAATTTTTCAATGCATTCTTTTTATGAAATAGATAAAATTTTGAAAAGAAATCATCGAGGAAAAATGTTTTGTATTGACTTGAATTATGAAGGTCGGTCCACATCCTATGATTCCCCACATTGGATTTCTGAGGTTTTACACACTACCCCACTTAAGAAAGTTTCCTCCATGAAATTTCAATAAACAGCGGCAAATGCTGTCATCACGAAAATGAACTTTTGGGGTTTTACATATTGTCTTTAAACAGTACAAATATATAAAATTTAAAGTGTATAAATTTATTTTAAAGTTCAAATTGTTTGAAAAATACAGTCTAAACCAACCCTAACTTAAATTACTAAAAAAATACCTTCACAAGTCAATTATTGAAAACTATTTCTTAACATGATATTATTGATTTCTATCACTCTCAAAATTTAAATTTTTATATTTGAAAAACCTTATTGAGGGCATATTCTTTTTGTTAGGAAATATGAGTTGGTAAATAAGTGAAGTTGGTTGAGATTGGTAGAAGCGGGTTAAAGTAAATTGAAGTTAGTATTTATTTGTTGAAATAGATTGAAATAAGTTGAAGTTGGTTGAAGTAGGTTGAAATTGGTCGAAGTAAATTGAATTTTTTTTTTGGGTGGGTATGATGAGCAGAAGTTGGTTAAAATAGTAGAAAATACATTGAAGTTGGTTGAAGTAGATTAAAATGGGTTGAAATTGGTTGAAGTGGGTTGAAATTAGTATTTTCTTTATTGAAATTTATAAAGTGGATTGAAGTAAGAGCAATCGTAGTGGGAGACACGAGAGGCAGGCGTGGGGCTCGCGTTTCTGTTGCATGTCACTTCTTGTCCTCCCATCCAGCAGAACTCACGTGTGACCAAAATTTTTATCCTTCTGTGATTTTTTAATTTGTTTTTCTTTTTCAAACAAAAAAATATTATTTAGGTAGTTTAAAAAATAGTTGTGCATTATAAAGTGGGTTCAAAACAAAATATTTAATTCATTTGTCTTAAAATGAGTTGCATTGGTTGGGAAAATGAAGGATTGTAAGTTTTAGAGTTGTAAAACTTTTACTGACATGACATGACAGAGTTCCAACCGAAACTCTAGTTGAGAATACTCTAAATTAATGTGGATTGTTGTAAATTATTGGGAGTTGATCTTAATTAAATGTTGGTAAATTTAGATTTTTCAACAAAAAGAATTGAAAACAAATCCGCATTTCACCAAAGCGCCGCCAATGACCCTGTTTAATCAATTAGTCTATGATACATACCCATGTACCATGGTAATATACACACCTATATAAAGAGGTATTTAATTGGACCTAACAAATAATCATGTTCTATTGTGAATTGGACCAAAGTTCTCTCTCTAAATTTGGGCAGCCCACAGACATATATATATTCACGTTCATTGCAGCAAATTTTGAGCAAAAAGCAAATATTCAACACAAGTTCATCCTTTTCCTGCATTATGAGACAATGTCGTTCAAGGAAAATTTAAACAACAATCAGCAATACAAGCACCAAGAATATCCTTCAATTATAAAGCAATGGATTTGAGGACCAAATTATAGTTGAAGTACAAAAGTTGCTAATTAAGAGTTACAACTATTAGGAGTTCACGTTCGAGGTATGTATGGTTGATAATTCATCAAAGAAACTTTTAAATTTGTCAAAGAAATAATTATTTATCATCTCTTCAATGCAAAGTATATCTACCTAGAGCGACTTTTAAATTCAGAAATCATTGCACGTAAGGTATTCGACGAAATTCCCCAAATGGACGATTGTAATAATGAAATCGTTGTACATTAAGCTGACAAAAAAGGTACACTGATTTAATGAAAAGGTAAATTGCAGTGTATAAAAGGTTCACTGCATTGTTGGAAAGATATACAAAAAAATATGAACTGATAACAATCTCAAATTCGCTTATTAATAGAATAACTATAAGCAAATGATCATACTAATTACTGACATTACTCATATATTGCAGGTCCCCAGAATCAAGAACTTAACGAACAAAAATATGGTGCTCAATCGACAGGTATGATTTGTACGTATGCTCAAAATGTATTGATAAATACAATAACTTCTAACGTTATTGGCAACTTAAAATGCAGTTCCTCAGCATCAAGAACCCATCGAACAAGAATATACTAAGAATGATGAATTTGAGTTGATTGAACAAAGTGTCAGATCTGAGCAAGAAGCATATGATTTATATAGTACTTATGGTACAAACAGAGTTGCCGCTAATAAAAATGAAGAACATATTAGTAGAAGGTGGCATGTACCATGGCATCTATCGGAGATGTTACACTTGAAAATATTTGGGTGAAACTATGAATGTCAAAATTGATAGCATGATGACACAATCATTTCTTTTAACACAAATTAGTATATTGTTGATAAAATAGTTGATTGAATTTGTGGTTGTTAGAGCTATTTGCTGATTTAAAATTGTAGATGTGGATGCCATATTGATTATTATTTGGTGGTGGTGGATTGTTTGTAATTATATATCTTTATTTTTACGCAATGAAACTTTTGTGTAATGCAGTAAATCTTTTCCCAACCGAAATGAACCTTTCTCAAATTGCAGTGAACCTTTTCTGCCAATAAGCAAAATTAAAATATTTTATTCAAGGTAGTAAATGTTAATCTTTTCCTAACTGCTGTGAACCTTTTTTTGTCAATAAGCAAGATTGAGGTATTTTATTCAATGCAAACTGCAATGAACATTTTTCAAATTGCAGTTAATCTGTTCTAAAGTGCAGTGAACCTTTCCCAAATTGCTATGAACCTTTTCTACTAATAAGCAAAATGAATATGTTTTATTCAATGCAGTGAAGCTTTTCCAAATTGCAGTGAAGCTTTTCTAAATTGCATTGAACTTTTCCCAAATTGCAGTGAACTTTTTATGCCAATAAGCAAAACTAAGATGTTTTATTCAATGTAGTAAATCTTTTTTCAACTGCAGGGAACCTTTGTAGCACTCTTTATGCATTTTTCAGTAGCAACCTATTCTTTGAAATAACCTATAATTACAATCAACAAATCATGAAAAATGTTGAACGGTGATAGATTTCCTAAAAACAATTGAAAATTACCTTAACCAAAGAGAATAATGAGCTAATTTCATTTAATTTAAAAGAATTGGTCACACAAAATTAGCATTTTTATCAGTTAAGCAACAAAAATCTCCCTAAAAAGATCCATTTGTCAAACGAAATGTTGAATTAATTATTGTAACTAAAGTTCATCCTTTAAAAAAATAAAAGATTTATCATTTTTAACTAAGAATTCATTAAATACATATCGAAAGTTCAATATGTGATACTGAAGATTCATATTTATATGTGGTAAAAACATTCGTAAATTTATTAGGAGAGAGAGAAATGAAAAAAAGTAAATTTCAACATATATTTATTAATGAAATTTGATAAGATTATTAAAAGAAGCTCAAAATAAATAACAGCTTAACAAAAGAATTAGAGGATTGGAAGGTTAAAGGAGAGAAACAGGGAGAAACAAATGAAAAGATTGTGGGAAAAAACTCTACTTAGATTCAAACCTCACACCTATAGTTTAAAAGTCACATATTACACCAATCAGTCATCACAGCTCTTTGTAGTTTTGGGTGGAAATATTATTATAAATGTATTACCTGATAGATGATAGTTGACGGTATGTATGATGCAATGTACATGCGGGTGTAAGGTAAATATTTTTCTATTTAATAATCAGCTATTAGCTGTTAATTATTAACTGATTGTATTAACTGTTAACTGTTAGCCGACCGTAGGAGCTTTACCAGTTTGGTTGCCCGTGGTTATAAAACCCTAGTGGTTTAGCCACATGAATGACAGTACTCAATCGGCAGCCGAAATTAGTGAAGCAGAGGGGGGAGATCGACAATGGCGAAGTCGTTGAGGTCGAAGAGAGAGAAAAGGCTGAGAGCAATCAGAAGAGAGATTGTGGAACCCTTGTACGAAAAGAAAGAAGCCGCCAAGCTCGCCGCTCAAGAAGCCGCCCTTTCTGCCCCTAAACTCCCTGTTCGCTCCTCCAATTCCTCTTCTATGGATGCTGCCCCTTCTTCCATTACCAACACCGCCATGGGTACGTCTTTCTGCCTTTTTTTGTTTTAAGTTAATTTATGATTCCATGAATATGTTCTGTTTTCTGCGTTTTATTCCTTAGCAAAAAGGAAAAATTTTCGTTTTTCTCCGTTTCATGAGTTTTGATACAAATACCTATTCGAACTAGCAGAAGTTTAAATTGTAAGAGTCTGTACCCAAAACGTTTCAATCGAAATGGTTGATGTTTCCGCCTTTTCATGTTGGATGGGTGTTTTCCTGGTGGTTTAGATTCGGAAATGAAGAACCTAAACTTGGGCACCCTTGGAATCTCGTTTGTGTTTGTAGTCTCTGTGTTCAGGCAGCTTTATATTTAGATTGAAACGAGTTCATCAGCTGTACTGATTACTTGATGATAGCTCTTTTTTGAGCTTAGGCTACTTGATTTTGCTAACAAACTTGTGAACATAATGACCTTTTGATCTGGGTTTAATAGTTTTCACCGCTTAAAGTTGCATCAAACTAGTCATTAAGTCGGGATATATTGGGAATTGTGGAGAGAATCATGGTAGTAGAGTTTTTGAGACCAATATGTTCAGTTTTAAGGTGTCGCTATTTTGCAACGAGAAACAGGATTTATAGTTCAAGTCTTCAAGAGATTTTAGCTTAATGACAATCCTTGCTTAAAACTAGAATTGAGAGCCCTTTGTAAGCTTACACTCTTTTAGTCTTTTTTGGTCCCAGTATTTGAAGAGATTCAGATTTTTAGATTTTTAGGTTATTGTCTTTGGCCCTGTTTGGCAAACCGTAAGTAGCTGTTAACTGTTTATATTAGTTGGTTAAATTAGCTCTTTTTATAAATTGCTTTTTAATGACATTTGTTGTAAATTTTTAAAACTTGTGGACAATTATGTTATTTCTACAAAAAAACTATCGAAAAGGCTAATGAGAATAGATTTTTCAAAAAAAGTTTTTTGGAGCTAAACAATTATTGCGAACAACTATATACCAAATATTTTTTAACTGTTCGAGTCAGTTAAAATAGCTAAAATCCTACCAAATAGCTGATTTGCTTGGAAAATGTTCCAAATCTCCAAAATATTAAGCATAGATTGAAATAGCAGAATGAATTTTTTCTGTTTTTGGGGTGTCAAGAGCTATAGTTGGAACTTTTAATAGAGACTTGACGTTTCTAGGAGAGGAATGTAAATTAGAGTGGGTCTTTGAAATGAACTTAGTGGACTGTTCAGCTGTTGAAATTTCATAGAAGGCATGAAGGGTCTCACAGCAAATGAAGTGAATATCTGTTGTTATAATGATTTTAATTTTTGCGGATGACGTCGGTCTTATAGGAGCATGTTAGTAGTAGTGGTATGTGGTAGAGTAACTACAATCATGAATCAATGTTCATTGTTCACTATGCTTTGTTTGCTTTCTCTATAATGTGGTTGTGTGCGGTAGTAGAGTATTCTAGTCTTTATTAATTGTGATTTAGTTTATGTGGTTATTGGTCTGTTCACTTTGCTTTGTTTGCTTTGTCTATAATGTGGTTTGCATCCAAGGGTCCATGTCTTTGTAAATTTGAAGGGTTTTGCCTTTTGTCACATAGCGCTTTAGAACGCTCCGCATTTCTTTAGATTTTTCTAGAGTAGATTCTACAGTGTTCCAGATGGTTCACCAAGGTTTTAGTGTAGATATTTCTATAAAATATTATCGATGTGTAATTATAGTCGTTGGGTTAAATCAATCTCTACCGTCCACTGAAGACATTAATGTGTGTGTGTGTGTGTGTATATATATATATACTAAGTTCTTTTGAGTGTGTGAGTGCTTACTTAGCTTCTCAAGTCTAAGCCTAACTCAAGCATCACATAAGGCTTACTAGCAAACTAAGGAAAGGTTCCAAGTGAGATTGATAGTGCTGTGCGGGCTTGAGGCTATGTGAATAATCAACTTTTGACACTTAGTAGGTGTGGTTATGCATGTTTTTGTGCATGTTCCTCTTGAACAGGAGCCAAGAGGATGTGTTAATACCCGTTGAAGATCAGATAAGTTATTGTGTTATGTGCCCAAGTTTAGCTAGTAGTAAGTTCAAGCTTGCATGTATCTGTTGGGAATCTGTTCCGATTGTAGCAAATGCATTGTGTTGGATTTGGGTTATGCATGTTCCATACCTATCCACTGTCAGTGAATGCTCGGATTTGCTTGGTTTGGTGCTCTAGTCTGATGATTGCTATTTATGCATTCAAAATTTCCTGAAGATGCTGTTGCCATTAGTGTATATATATGTGTAGTTTCTCCGTTGGCTATTTATTGGGAGAAGTTGTGATGGTCTGTTTTTCTTTGGTATTGCAGATGTTGAGATGGCTGATGGCAGTCAAGGAACAGGCCGCCTAAAACCCTCTGGTGGAGTGGGTAAGAAGTTGAAAAAGAAGCTGAAGCTGGGTAAAAGTAAGGGACGTGGCAAGGGAAAGATCAGAAGGAAGCATATTTGAGGATTGTCTTGACTGATCTATGGCACCAATTTTGATCATTTTAGTGTTAGACCTTAAACTATGTTTGTAAGCTGTTATTCTTCTGTTCTAACAGCAATTACATGCACGATTTATGAGTAGAGTGGTAATGGTTGTGGCTGCTTTACCATGTATTAATTGAAACTGTGTTCAAAAAGTGTTGTTTCAGTATCAGGCCTAAAAAGGAAAAAAAATTGAAGTTCATATTGTGGCAAATTTTCTGCTGGTCGAGTCCTTAGCTATGTGATATACATCTATATCGTGGTGCATAAGTATGCTGCCATATTTATGTTTGCTGTGGAAAGGCAGTCCTTGGTAAGTTTTATTTCATCATTGTGTACCACGTTGCCATTGTCCTCCAGTGAAATTTTTTTTGGGGGGAGGGGCCGCAGGAGAGGGGAGAAGCTCAAGTCATTGCCTTCCTGTATCTTCAGCATGTTTACAACCTCTGTCAAGTGTGATAAATTAGTTCGTGTAAAACTTTGCTTGTTATCCCACTAATATTGACCGTGGTGCTTTCCTGCACACCAGTTTGTATTGTTCTTATAATCCACAATCTTATTGTTTTAATACTCTAACTGTACGTTCTATGTTGCTCATGACATCTTTCGATGGTTTTAGGTAACTTGGGTTCACTTTGTTCTTCTCACTTCGTTTTGGTTCCTTGCCAAAATGTATCTTGGTGTAGTAGACTGTGTGGTGTTTTAGATGACGGATAAAGGGAGGTCCGAAGTACGTCTGAGCAAGAAGTCTGGTGAAAATAACTCGTCCAGTTTACTTGTGGAGGAGATCATCACTTTTGGAGGGGATGATGATCTATATTGAATTGGAGGAACAAGTTGTAGATGTTTTAAGTTGGCCCCAGGTGGAAGATAGCTGAGGTCAAAATGAGTCCAAGACTGGAAGAGGATTTCAAAGAGGGGTTTGCACACGTTGCAGCGACCCGTGAAAGATAAACTTCACACAAATAATATGATGTTCCTATATAAGTTTAAGAATATTTCAGTACCACCTTTATTATGTTCCGTCATTTCGCTTCATTAGCGCATTATTCATTTTGCAAATTTCGATTCATTAACACAAATAAGTGCTTGTTTCATCCCATCCTTCGCCGTCATCTTCTTCATTCCACACTCTCAAATTTAGGGTGTGTTTGGTAAGGGTAAAAATCATTTTTCTAGAAAATAGTTTTCTGATTTTACGGTGTTTGGTAGAATAAGGAGGGTAAATTTGTTTTCAGGGGAAAATCATTTTCCCTAAAATGAATAAAAATATTTTCACATTGAATGGAGCATATGTTGATTTTACGTTTCTCTGGCGCTCACACGGTTCCTCATTCATTCTTTCTTTCATGTCTATTTTCTTTACATATTGTTCGAAGATTAAAGCAACGACATACAGTTCGAAGATTAAGGCAGCATATTAAAGATTAGTGAAATTGTATCATCTTGATGGCAATGTCGATACTGATGCTGGTGAATCTAACAAAACGCTTTGCAATTTATCGTCAGGGTTAAAAAGATAGAGAAACTCGCTAGGTCTTTTCTCTTCTTTGTTTGGATCACTACTTGAAGGTGGGAAATCGATAAAGCGTTACTAGCATCAAATTGTTGGCAGTAGGTAAGATCAAAAAAATTAAAAAATGTACATATTGTCACAACTTTGATTTGTATAACATCACTATTGTAATATAATTTCCTAAAGAACAAATTATAAATTCTGATTTTTCTAAATATCTTTTTTATTTTTATTTTTTCACTAATGTGTCTCTTTTTAGTTTTTGGTTTACTTTTTTGCTAATCAAACTCATTTTTTAGAAACTTCATTTTCCCTTTTACCAAACAACTCAAATAATAAGCTGAAAATTATTTTATATGAAAAATCATTTTACATGAAAATTGATTTTTTCGGAAAATGGTTTTCAACCCTACCAAACACGCCCTTGGTAGCAATTACTTCTCTAACAGGGAGAGTCTCTTTCTCTCTTTACTTGTGAGTGTTGGGTTTATTATTTTGTTGTAATTTAATTTAATTTCAAGGGATGAAGTTCTCCTATGCGAAGCAACTCTATAATGAATTTATACACTTCAAATGCCATCTCCTATGTCATAAGTTGATCTTGCTGGAAGACGCTACATTGGATCAACTGATTTCATTCAAGGAAGATGTTATTGCAATGTGAGGATCTCTTTTCTAGGCTGTAGTTTGAAATAGTGAATGCAGGAAGAAAGAGAACGAAGAAGGAGGAGGGTGGGGGAAAACAGGGCATCATGTGAGTGTCGCGTGGCCGAATAAGTGAAGAGGGTTGTTTGGGTTTCAGGAACTGCTAGGCCGCGGAAGAAAGGAGAGGAGAGAGGGAGTGATAGGGCCGTAAGCACACGGTGGCGTAGTAGCAAATCAAGGTCGATCCCACAGAGACTAGGTCAAGCTATTGGATTATGTTCCCTCAAGATAGGCTAAGCAAATTAACATGTGGGATTGAAATTAAACTAATCTACTATATAATCTAATAGATAAATATTCAAGAAATTAAGTCAACCAATCAATTACCCAGTTCAAGAATCGATAAAGCACTTTCTCTTTAATTAGGAAATTTCAAGGTGGATAATCGAGATATCACAACGCTGTTTCAAGGTGAAGTGAAATGCCCAAATCAAATCAATCATCAATTCTCATGGATTCTTGATTAGTCTAGGTACATTAGGCACATGATTATCATTCAAGGTCTCTCGATTCTTAATTCTTTCTCAAGACATCACACAATCAAGTCGAATATGGTAATCTGGACATCAGATTTCACCTTTTAGTACTTCACCCAATATCTAATACAAGCAAGAAGGCGACCAAATGATGGGGACCATCCTTTGGAACCAAGTGAAGACCAACCCACAAGCCTAAAGGACCCTACAAACACCAAGGAGGTCAAAGAGGTTCATGCCATGGTCCAAGAAGTCATCAACCATGCATTGCACATGCTGCCCAGTTCGGCCAGAATTTGGCCCAGTTTTACAAGCCTAATTACCCAAGCTTAAGGTGGACTTAAGAGGCTGAAAAATTTCTTTTTGGAACCCTTAATATGTCAGCTTCAAGGAAATATAAAGAGTTCTAGGTTAGGTCTCTAGGAAATAAGTCAATTGGAGCCTTTTTCTAGAAGTTGTAGAAACTGTTCCAGTCTGCATATGTTGTACCTTTTGCCCCATATCTCCCAAATTGTACCTCCAAATTGTTTATAACTTAAGGCACGATAAAGCTGACTTCTAGAGGTTTCCAACAAGGTCTACTTCAGCCAATTTGAGTGAGAAACTTAGGAGATATAGCTGTTTGAAGTTCACCTATGTAAACTGAAAAGTTGCTGACAAAAGCAAAAAGCACTTTTCAGATTTTGTTTTTGCTTTTTGGTCTTCTCTTGTTTTTGGACGTGTAAGAACTCTTGTTCCCCCTTTCTTGTAGCTTGTTAAAGTTTCCCCCACTATATAAGGGAGGCCTTGGGTTGTTAAGAAACACTTGATGAATGAATTTGGACTTTGAGTTGTGAAAACTCTCTCTATTTCTCTCAAAATTGCTAGTGTTATATCTTGAGTGTTTGCCAACCTCAAGTGGGTCTCTAGGTCCTCTTAATTCAACTAAGAAGGTGATTCATTTTTGTAACTTAGTTGAACGAAGAAGATTGCCCAAGTGTACAAACTAAGGTGGGTCTTCATCGCCCTTGCTAGTCCACTTGTTTCTATCTTGGTTCTTGCTTCCATTTTCCTCCTACCCAAATGCATTCTTGATTAACTTTTACAAATCCTTGCCTTAGTGAAGCTTGAATACATCAAGTGGTATCAGAGCTTAGGCTACCCTCTTGGCTAAGCATCCATCACCCAAACACATCCCAAACACAAAAACCCACAAAAACATCCCAAATACTTTTTCCCACAAACTTCCAGTCGTGCCAAAATAGAAACTTAGCACGGCCACCCCGTGCCACCTTGCCACGCCTGCACTCCCACACCCATTGCCGCGGCTCAGTACGGTCACACCGTGCCACCCCACACGACCGTGCCACTCCCTTCCTGTCCCAAAATAGCCACTCCTCACTCTAAAACCATCATGTCTACTAGCCTCACTCCCGAGCAAGTGACCGAGCAAGCTTTGAGAGAAAAGGCGAGCTAGAAGCCCAAGTCAAGTACCTTCAATCACAACTTGGTCAAATGATGCAAAAGAAGAGAAGGAACTTGAGAAGTTCTAGGAGTACAAGCAAGCAAGACTCGGATGACTCCGAAGAAGAAGAAGAAAGCAACTCACTTGAAGACTCCGATGAGGATGCATATGCAGGAAGATCAAGGAGGCATCATAGGCCTCAAGACCGAAGCTACAATGACTTCAAGGTGGATATTCCCAACTTTGAAGGTCAACTTGATCCGGATGTATTCTTGGATTGGCTTCAAACCATTGAAAGAGTCTTTGAGTTCAAAGACATCCCCGATGAAAGAAAGGTAAAGCTTGTTGCTTTAAAGCTTAGAAAGTATGCTTCCATTTGCTGGTCAAATGTTGTGACTAAGAGAGCTAGGAAGGGTAAAGGGAAGATAAGAACTTGGGAGAAAATGAAGTCCAACCTTAATTCCAAGTTTTTACCACCCCATTACTTGCAAGACAACTTCCTTAAACTCCAACACCTCAAATAAGGGTCTAAGAGTGTAGAAGAATACACTAGAGAGTTTGAGCAATTATTGTTGAAATGTGATTTGATGGAGGATGAGTCTCAAACTTTGATTAGATACTTGAGTGGTTTGAATGATGAAATTGCTCATGTTGTTGAACTCCACCCTTACACCTCCTTAGATGAGCTTTTAGCTCACAAAGTGGAGTCACAAAAGAAAGCCAAGGGCAAGGGCATGGCCTCCAAGCCTAACCCCTGTCCTTACCCATTCCAAAAGCCCTCATACTACCCTCCCAAATCAACTCCAAACTCAAACACAAGACCCCCTCCACCAAATCCCCCTCAAACCCCCTCAAAACAACCCCCAAAGCCCGGTGACAAGAAGAGATGTTTTATTTGTCAAGGCCTTGGACACTTCGCTTCCGAGTGTCCCAACAAAAGAGTTGTCACCTTGGTCGAATATGAAGCTTCTTGCAAGGAGCTAGATGATGAGAATGATGGGGAAGAAAAGGAGCTTCTCATGACCAAAGCTCTTGAGGAAGTTGAAGAGGGACCCGATGAAGGAGAAATGCTTGTGATAAGAAGAGCCTTGAGTGGTATTGCTTCCCAACATGACATGGAGCAAAGGGAGAACATCTTCCACACCCGGTGTACCGTGAAAGGGAAGGTTTGCTCTCTTATTATTGATGGTGGAAGTTGTGCCAATGTTGCTTCAAAGACTCTAGTGGACAAGCTCAAGTTTTCGGTTTCCGCACACCCAAGCCCTTTCACCATACAATGGCTCAATCAAAGTATGGCTTGCAAATCTCCTCTCGTTATTTACTTAGCTTTTCAATTGGCAAGAGTTACAAGGATGAGATTTGGTCTGATATTATGCCCATGGATGCTTGTCATGTCCTTTTGGGACATCCATGGTTGTTTGACAGAAGTGTGATGCATGATGGTCGGTTGAACACATATACATTTACCAAAGACCACAAAAAGATCACCCTTACCCCTCTCAAATCCAACTCACAAAAAAGGCCTCAAGACACTCCTAGCATGTATGTCTTTCTCACCACCCTACTCCATTCCCAACTCCATGAATATGATTATTTCAAGGAGTGGATTTTACTTGGCCAAGAACCGGCCGAAGCTAAGGATTCTTCCCATCCTTTGCTTTCCCCTCTCCTTAAAAATTTTGAACATGTCTTCCCTAGTGAGGTTCCTCATGGCCTCCCTCCCAGAAGAACCATACAACACAAAATTGATCTCATCCTCGGTGCCACCCTTCCAAACAAGCCGACCGACTGAATGAACCCACAAGAAACCCAAGAAGTGCAACGGCAAGTAGATGAGCTCCTTGCTAAAGGCTTGGTCCGTGAGAGCCGTAGTCGATGTACCGTGCCGACCTTGCTTGTTTTAAAGAAAGATGGGTCAATGAGAATGCGTGTGGATAGTAGAGCGATCAACAAAATCACCATCAAATATTGCTTTCCTATTCCACGGTTGGATGATCTCCTAGATGAGCTTCATGGAGCCACCATCTTTTCTAAGATTGATCTTATAAGTGGCTATTACCAAATCCAGATTTATGAAGGAGATGAGTGGAAGACGGCCTTCAAGACTAAAGGAGGTCTCTATGAGTGGCTTGTTATGCCATTCGGGTTGACAAATACACCGAGTACTTTTATGAGGCTTATGAACCAAGTTCTCAAGCCCCTCATTGGCAAGTTCGTGGTTGTCTACTTTGATGACATCTTGGTGTATAGCAAGAGTGAAGTAGAACATGCCCATCATCTACAATAAGTCTTGAGTATTCTATCTTAAGAAGAGCTCCAAGGAAACTTAGAGAAGCGCCACTTTTTCACTTCTCAAGTTATATTTTTGGGCTATGTTATGTCGGCCCAAGGAATTCATGTTGATGAGAGCAAGATTCAAGTAATCTGAGATTGGCCCATTCCTACTTCAATTCAACAGGTTGGGAGCTTCCATGGCCTAGCCTCTTTTTATAGGAGGTTTGTGAGAGATTTTGGCACCATTGTTGCCCCCATGACCGAGGTGCTTAAGGCCAAAAGGTTTGAATGGATCAAGCAAGCTCAAAAAGCCTTTGAAGAAATCAAGTGCCAGCTCACAAGTGTACCCGTTCTAGCCCTACCAAGCTTCTCCAAAGTATTTGAAGTTGAGTGTGATGGTTCTGGTGCTGGGATAGGGGCTATCCTATCTCAAGAGAAGAGGCCCCTAGCTTTCTTTAGCGAGAAACTCAATGATGCAAAGAGGAAGTACTCCAATTATGACAAGGAGTTCTCTGCCATTGTGAGGGCTTCGGAGCATTAGAGGCACTACTTGGTGGGAGGAGAATTCATTCTCCATTCGGATCATGAGGCTCTCAAATTCAAACATGGGCAACACAAGCTCAACCCAAGGCATGCAAAGTGGGTTGAGTACCTCAAAGCCTTTCATTTTGTGATCCACCACAAGTCGGGTCAACTCAACAAAGGGACAGATGCATTATCAAGAAGGTACCTCTTACTCTCTACCTTGGAATCCAAAGTCCTTGGTTTTGAGATTATCAAGGGGTTGTATGCCCAAGATGAAGACTTCAAGGAAGCGTATGAAAAGTGCTTTATCCATGCCTATGGTTTATTTCACTTGGAGCATGGGTTTCTCTTCAAAGGAACCCGGCTATGCATACCAAAGAGTGGGTTTTGGGAACTCTTGATTCAAGAGCTCCATGGTGGAGCTTTGATCAGACACTTTGGCATTGAGAAGATTTGTTCCATGCTCAAGGAACACTATTATTGGCCAAGCATGTCCAAGGATGTAGAGCATTATGTGAGAAGGTGTTCTACTTGCCAACCAGCCAAGAGTCACTCACGGTCCCAAGGTCTATACACTCCTCTCCCCATTCCTCAAGGCCCTTGGGAGGATGTAATCCTAGACTTCATCACGGGTTTGCCAAGAACCCAAAGGCACAAAGATTCAATCATGGTGGTGGTGGTCCGATTCTAAAAAATGGCACATTTCATATCATGCCATGCCACCAATGATGCTTTCTCCATTGCCAACCTCTACTTCAAGGAGATCGTTTGTCTTCATGGAATTCCAAGAAGCATGGTGTCAGATAGGGACACCAAGTTCCTAAGTTACTTTTGGCTTACATTGTGGAGAACGTTTGGCACTCACCTCAAGTTTGGCACCACATGCCACCCCCAAACTGACGGTCAAACCGAAGTAACTAATAGGACTTTGGGCACTTTGCTTAGAGTTCTAGTCAAGAAGAGCATCAAAGGGTGGGATGAGTTGCTTCCTCATGCAAAATTTGCCTTCAACCGAGCTCCTAGCAAAGCTACTTCTTTTTCACCTTTCCAAGTGGTGTATCGTTACAATCCAAGAACTCCCCTAGACTTGGCTCCAATCCCAAATCCAACCAAGTTTAGTTGGGAAGTCGAGAAGAGGGCCAAAGAAATTCAAGAGCTACACACTAACGTGAGGGAAAGAATTGAGAAATCCAAAGAGCAAGCCAAGCAACAAGCCAATAAGCAGAGTTTCAACCGGGAGACTTGGTTTGGATTCATTTGAGGAAAGAGAGATTCCCTAGCAAGCGCAAATCCAAGCTCATGCCAAGGTCGGATGGCCCATTTGAAGTCATTGAGAATATTGGTCCTAATGCTTACAAGATTGACCTTCCGGGAGAGTATGGAGTCTCATCCACATTCAATGTGCCTGATCTTAGTCCATATTTTGATGAAGATGATTAATTTTCGAGTTTCAGGTCAAACTCCAACCAATCCGGGGAGTATGATGGGGACCATCCTTTGGAACCAAGTGAAGACCAACCCACAAGCCTAAAGGACCCTAAAAATACCAAGGAGGTCAAAGAGGTTCACGCCATGGTCCAAGAAGTCGTCAACCATGCATTGCACATGCTGCCCAGTTCGACCAGAATTTGGCCCGGTTTTGCAACCCTAATTACCCAAGCTTAAGGTGGACTTAAGAGGCTTAAAAATTACTTTTTGGTACCCTTAATACGTCATCTTCAAGGACGTATAAAGATTTCTAGGTTAGGTCTCTAGGAAATAAGTCAATTGGAGCCTCTTTCTAGAAGCTGTAAGAAACTGTTCTAGTCTGCATATGCTGCACCTTTTGCCCTATATCTCCCTAACGGTAGCTCTAAATGGTCTACAACTTGACGCACGAGAAATATGAATTCCACAGCTTTTCATCAAGGTCTATTTTAGCCAATTTGAGTAAGAAACCTAGGAAATATAGCTATTTGAAGTTGACTTATGTAAACTGAAAAGTTGCTGACAAAAGCAAAAAGCACTTTTCAGATTTTGTTTTTGCCTTTTGGTCTCCTCTTACTTTTGGAAATGTAAGAACTCTTGTTCTCCCTTTCTTGCAGCTTGTTAAAGGTTCCCCCACTATATAAGGGAGGCCTTGGGTTGTCAAGAAACACTTGATGAATGAATTTGAACTTTGAGTTGTGAAAACTCTCTCCATTTCTCTCAAAATTGCTAATGTTATATCTTGAGTGTTTGGCAACCTCAAGTGGGTCTTTAGGTCTTCTTAATTCAACTAAGAAGGTGATTCATTTCTATAACTTAGTTGAAGAAAGAAGATTACCCAAGTGTGCAAACCAAGGTGGGTCTTCATCACCCTTGCTAGTCCACTTGTTTCTATCTTGGTTCTTGCTTCCATTTTCCTCCTTCTACCCAAATGCATTCTTGATTCACTTTTGCAAATCCTTACCTTAGTGAAGCTTGAATACATCACCAAACTTCTTACAAGCAATTCAGACTCCAAACTTGATGAAATGAAGCCCAACAATTCAGAAGCACACTAAACAATCAATTCAAGAAATAGGCAAATGCAAGTTCAACATCAATCCTAGGAATTAAAACTTCAAATTAACATGACTTACATAATCTCATATATCAATCTTGAAAGTAATAAATCTAATGGAGAAAAAAGAAAAGAAGGAAACAATTGCTTAGCTCGAATGCGTGCTTGAATATGTTAAGTTGCAAACACGATCCCATTTCCTCCCGAATCTCCCTCTTCTACTTGCTGTCCCTCACTCTAAAAAATAGAGTCTGTTCCTAATTAGATGGTGGAATTGAATGGAATGGGATGAATGATGGCTGAAAATAGGGCTTTTATTATGGAAAAAACATATCAGCCGAACATAAAAATGCTTGGAAGCTGAACAGCTACAAGGAAACTAGGGATGTCGGTGGAATAGGGGCCACCACGGCCAACCTGTGGGGACCACTGCGGTCAGACCGTGGTGCCCTCTAGTCGCTTTTCCCTATTGATTATGTAAAATATGGTCAACCCGGATTGACTGTGTATGCTATCCCGGGTTATCCTGATATATACCCGGGTAAGCCATGTCTCTTGCGGGTTTTTTGGCCAATTGTTATGGGCTCTTACCTCCTTGCATAATTCTTCATTGATTTCCATGGCATACTTGGGTTCTCTTAGCCAATTTCTCCAAAATATCATCAACAATACCAAACTCGAGCGTAAAATAGAAAAGAGGCATAAAATGACACAATCAAGCACTCTAATCCCCTAAAATGATGCCAAAACACTCATAAAATTCTATGCGAATATGACATTCGTCAAAGAGCCTGTAGCAAGGGGAGAAAGAAAGGAGATTTGGAATGGGTTGGGCCGTGTGCTTAACTGGGCTTCGGTCTTCTAGGCCTGCTTTTCTTTATTTTTTTCTTCTTCTTCACTTGATTCAAAGCTTCAGTTAAACATTATTCATTTTTTTCCTCAAGTTTTCCAATTCCTATAAAATGAATAAAATAGTATTAAAATTCTAATTTAATAATTTATTTTGGAGCAAATAATAGATAATAAAGGGTATAAATTAACTCAATTTCTGGTTTAACACTTCCATGTAGATTTCAGTAGCCCATATGAAGTCGGCGACATTTTTAAGGGCCTTAGCTAACAAAGTTTATTTTTGCTCTATTCAGGAGAACTTAAACTGCCTATTCTTTAGATCATTTAGGAAGGAAGTGGAGTACGTCTGGGAGTAGGACGGCCTCCGGATGGAATTTTCTCACAAACTCGGGCAATGACTCATTCATGCCTTATTTGATTTTGGACAAATGGATGCTCGTTCGCCTTTCTTTGTGGCTAGCAATGAGCTGGCTCGCAAACCGATCGCACAACTCTTGGAAGCATGTAACCACCCCAGGAGGTAGGCCGCCGAACCATTTTTGGGCTACCCCTTTCAAGGTGGTCAGGAAATAGCTGCAATAAGCCACATCCATGTCTTGAATGTACATTTGGTCCGATTACACTCCTAGGTGTTCTTCTGGCTCTATGGGCACGTCACAAAGCTCTAAGTTTGGTATCTTGACCTTTTGCATCTTGGGCGAGTTCATGAATTCCTCACTCAAAGGCATCAAAAGTGGAGTGGCTCTGGGATGTGCGACGTTTCCTGACAGCTTGAAAGGATTGGGTGGCTTCACAACCACCTCTACCAGGGAGGGACTTTTGAGACATTCACCACTTCAGGTCGAGCTGTGCAAATGGCAACTAGTCGACGCTAAGCCTTCTCCATATGCTGTTGGACTGCGGGTTCGATCCCTCGTAATTGACCGACCCCTATGGCACTCCCTGTCTGCTAAGAAGAGCTTTCACTCCCCCTAGGGTGTAGCGCCTTGGGGTGTGAGGTGTATTCTTGCTCTTCAAACCATGCCAAACGTTGAGAGTACGTGACATATGGTGTTGAAGCCGTTTTCGATAATATCAAGTCTTCATACGCCATATAAAGGGCTAGACACGCTCGAATAATCTGCCTAACTTCAATGACAACTATCACTCGAGGGTTTTCACAGCATGGCTACTCATTAACGTAAGGGCATGCATCCCGGTGGGGGATGGACTCCTCATTGTACACCTCACCATCGAGGGCAAGGGATTGCCTCAAAGAACTTGTCCCTTCCGTGGCCTTTTTCGCCTGGTTGATGACTTGCTGCAATAGGATATTTGTCATGCTTGCCATGAAAGTCCTTAGGGCATCCATAGTAACTTACGTCCTTACGTCGGGCAGTGTCAGCCCTACTAACCAAGGTATGGCCCTTGAGCTTTTTGATACGTGCTGAACCTCATATATGTCCGCTGGAGTACCTTGCGATACCCCTGGGAGATCTGACATAGGGTTCTTATCTCTTCTCGAACGGGCCCTTGCGGCGTCACTGATGAATGTCATATTTGCATAGGATTTCATGAGTGATTGGGAGTCATTTTATGACATTAGTTTATGCCCTTGTTTCGACCATTATGCTTGGTTCCACTTGTTTTGAGAGTATTTGTAGATTTTGGGTATGCGAGCCAAGTTATGTGAGTATAATGAAGATTTTGAAGCACTATGGATCAAAGGAAATAGCAAAAGAGGCCCAAAGACACCGAACATAGACGTATCGTGGTCAATACCACAGCTCAGAACGATATAGGAGAAGCACCAAGACAAAAATTGATCAAGCCTCAGAACGAGAGGCCATAATAGTCTAACCGTGGTGGTGCCTACGGTCTATGGTGGTCCCCATGGACAATCCGTGGTGAGATATGTTCCTACAAGTCTGCTAGATTTCTTCGTGGCTGTTCATGTTTCAAGTGTTTGGACGGTTTCGCAGACTTGATTTCAGCGATGGAAGCCTTGTTTGATGGCTTTCATTCATCCCATTCCATTCTACCATAATCCATCATCTAAAGTAGGATTTCTATTAGATTATAGGGAGGGAGAGCGAATTGAAGTGAAGATCTTACAACGATTCCCTGTCGGGTTTGTAATTGACTGATTCAAGCGAGTTTTTTAGTTGAGCATTTCTTTTCTCTTCTCTTCCCTTCTTTGCTCTTTTCTCATTTTAGGATTTATGTTTTGTGCTTTGAATTTTCTTTTGTTCTCTTAAAGTTGTATTTATGAAAGTAGTAGCCAATTTCTTGATCTAGTGTTAATCTCTTTTGGTACCTTGAATTATTGGATTGTTCTATCAAATTCTAGATGTTTATTATCTTGTGAGAAGCTTGATCACTTTCTTGCATGTTTTGGATATTGAGTGAATGATCGAAAGGTGAAATTCAATACTTAAACCCTAGGATTTGACTTGATTCCACGGAGTCTTAAGAAAGTCATGCCAATTGAGAAATCACGAATTTGATAATCGCATGCCTAATGAACATGATCAAATCAAGAGCCCTTGAGAAATGGTAATTGATTCAATTTAGATATTTTACTTCTCCTTGAAAGAGGTTTGTGATACTTCCATCGTCGGTTTTAAAACATTGAGGAAGAAGTGCTTGATTGATACATAAATTGAGACACAGTTTGTTTTGTTTAATTCCTTGAATGTCTATCCATTAGATTAGATAGAAGTTTAGTTTACTTTCATTCTCAAATTTTAATTTGCTTAGCCTATCTTGTGGCAACATAGCCCGGTAACTTGACCTAGTCTATATGGGATCGACTATGATTTGCTACAATACAACCGTGCGCTTAAGGCCCTATCTAGTTTTTGGTGTTGTTGCTAGGGATTAGTGTCAAGTATTATGTTTTCCTCGATATGTTTGGCTAAGCAGTTTGTGTTTTTCGTTAAAAAAGCCAAAACAATTATAACTTAAAAAATAAAAAATTTTAAGGAAAAAAACGATGGCCATTTTTCATTTTCTCCAATTCAAGCATGGATTATTTTTGTAGGTATTTTAAGCATTCAAATGCTTTTCTTACTCAATGTGGTTATTGTGTGGGTAAATGTAAAATTTTAGACATTGTTAATGAGGGTGTGAATAGTAAAACCCATGCTCTTGTCAAGTATTGCAGTTTTTTTGGTCAAAATGCCGATGAGGCTTGGTATTTGCTAGAGTGGATTGTTTAGGATTCACTTGAATTTGAGCAGGCTAGTTGTGTTTCGGGATATTCATTCTCTTATTCTTGTGCATTTTATGGTAGATCTTATTATGCCCCTTTTTGGAGTGAGTTGTGTAATTCTTATGACCATGATATAAATTCGTGCCCTTATTATGCATGATATTCTCAACCTGGCTTTGCATCACCCGTGGACAATACTCATGTTGTTCCGGCCTTATATGATCTATCCTTCCCTTTAGCTAAGTTCACGAGGATCACATCGAGTGAGCCTTTCAGGGTAGTTACTAGGTTTAGTGTTGTTCATGCATGTTTTGAGTCAGATAATACTTTAGATGAGGTGCATAATCTAGTTAGGACTCATTTGGAGGGATCACGTGATGTGTTTGGACATCAGGACTTTCCTGGTCTCATTTGTGATATTTTTCTTCGCAATCCCCTTATTCATTCACATTCATCGCCTATGTGTTCACAATCCTCTCCTCCTGAGTATTACATTGATGCTCCCATTGATATTCCCATGATTTGTAACGCTACTATGGATTTGGGCTATGGGGGCAACATGTTTAGTATGCTTGGTATGAATGTTGATGATTATCTGTCCCTAGGTTACTTAAGAGGGTATGATCCCTTTATTGACCCTTACTATGCATGCCTAGATGACTTGCCAAGGAAGGTCAAGTGGACTACATTTTTTAATCCTTCCTATAATTTTCTAAGGCCTTTGCTAATGTTAAAAGGATACTTATTGTCTTTGGTGTGATTTTGGTTATTGCCTCTTACCTTGTGTTTTCGAAATTTTGGTCCTAGGAGTTTGATAGGCTCCTGTGTGTTTCGACTGTGTATGATTTAATAGGCCAAGTCTTGAACTTGCGATGGAGTGGTTGATGCACCATTTGCCCCATTTATGAAGTGACTTTAACTTAGGTGTACAACACCTAACCTGGTGAGATCATTATGTTTTGTTTGCACTCGTTTTAAGGTTTAAGGTTTCTTTTTGTTTGCACTCGTGCGTTGCATTTAGTTACATTTAGTGTTGCTATAGGATTGCATGTAGGGATGGTGTGGATTGGTTTGAGATAATCTCCCCAATGATGATTCTTTAGGCACAATAGCTGTCATGTGCATGAGTAACTTTTGATGTGTAATCCCTTGTGGTGTTAAAATTTTTGAAGGGTTTGTGAATATTTCTTATTTTAACCCTTGTCTTAATTGAGAACTATGTTCTCCCTTGGAGTCTTGAGCACTAATGTTGGTACATGATAGTCATTTTATAAGCTGATTGAGACTTTGGTAGATATCCTGTGAGACTTTGAGCCTTCTTTGGACTAATCACTATATTTAGTCTCATGTTCTGTCATGTGCTTGATTCTTTCATGTTTCATCTCTAGAACTTGTCTAAACTCTCGTTTAAAACCACATTAGTATGTGCATAATTGATAATATGATAGAGGCATTCATTCTCTAGCTGCTTTAGCCACATAGCCCAATAGCCTACCCTTATGTTACATGTTAATCCATTTGCTAGCCTCGTTGAGCTTATGAACCTTTTCTTGTTGTGATCGCTTTCATTTTAGCCCTTGGTCGTGCTCATATTCCTGCCCTTAAGGCAATTCTATAGAGCATCACTTCAAGTATGTAGTGGGTGGTTTTGGGGGTAATTGAATTTAAGATGGCTTTGGTATGTGCATTTGTTAAGGGGTTGGTGGCATTGAGCATTTGGTTTTGTTGCCCTCTTATTTGGGTTGTGCTTATATCTATTAGGTTGTGAGTTGACAATTGGTAGTCGTATGCATTTCAATAGTTAAAATTCTCTTTTTGGTTTCTAAAAAAAGGCCAAAGAGAAGAAAAAGAAAAAAAATCTTGTTGAAACAAAAGAGAAAATAAAGGAAAAAATAAGGGAAAAAAAATGAATGTGTGATTGACATTGGATATGTAAATTGCTTGTGTTCCTTTCTTTGTCAACTCATTTCCTACTTAGTTCGTGGAGGATGTTCATTATGTTTTTTTAGGGTTTGGAATGTTCGTGACTTTTATGCTTAGTTGTTGCTTTGATTGGTTGGTCCCTAGCTACTTGGCTAATAGCTCCACATTGCCCACATTCATTAATGCACTCTTTTCCCTTAACACCCTTTTTAGGCCATGTTACCCCAAGTAAAGACCTCTTGATTGTTATGTGCACATTGCATTTCTAGTGGTGGAGAATTTGAGAGTCTTGGGAAGCATATGGCATATTGCATCTTTGGAATGAGTCTTGAGTGAACCTATGCTATAATTTAAATACATGAGCGGGAGTGATCTATATTTCCCCAAAAGTGAAGTTTTACTAGTCTATTTAGCACTATAATTTCTTGTACTAGCATGATATGCTTTGTGGCTCTTTAGGGTGATAAGGTTTGATATCTAGCTTGTGGTCATATACTTCTTTGAAAACATACACCTTCTCCTGACTTTGAAATGCATTATGGATTATTTGGGGTTGTCATTGATTGATGTTCTTACTTGTGATGTGCTATGAGTTGCCTAGCATGAGGAGGAGGCTATGTTCTTGAGTCCTAAATGCTTCTCCCCTTATTGGTTTATCTAGTGTTTGCCTGAGGACAAGCAAAGTTTTAAGTATGGGGGAGTGATAAATGTCATATTTGCATAGGATTTCATAAGTGTTTGGGACTCATTATATGGCATTGGTGTGCTTACTTATACGATGTATGCCCTTATTTCTACTATTACTCTAGGTTCCATTAGTTTTGAGAGTATTTGCAAATTTTGCCTTTGTGAGCCAAGCTATGTGAGTACAATGAACATCTTAAGGCCTAGTGGATCAAAGAAGATATCAAACAGGGTTCAAAAACACCAACACGGATGTACCATGGTCAGTACCACGACCTAGAAGGATCCAGGAGAAGCTCCAGGACAAAAATTGATCGAGCATCAGAACGAGAGGCTATGAGAGTCTAACCGTGGTGGTGCCCACGGTCTATGGTGGTCCCCATGGACAATCCGTGGTGAGATCTATTCCTACAAGTCTATTAGATTTCTTGGTGGCTGTTCATGTTTCAAGCGTTTGGATGGTTTTGCAGACTTGATTTCAGCTAAAGAAGCCGTATTTTACTGCTTTCATTCATCCCATCCCATTCTACCATAGTCCATCATCTAAATTAGGATTTGTATTAGATTAGAAGTGGAGAGAGCAAATCTTGCACGAATTCCATGTCGGATTTGCAATTGACAAATTCAAGCGTATTTTTTGGCTGAGCATTTCTCTTCCCTTTTTTTTTTTCTCTTTTCGCATTTTAGGATTTATGTTTTGTACTTTCAATTTGCTTTTGTTTTCTTGAACTTGGGTTTATGCAAGTAGTAGCTGAATTCCCCGATTTGGTGCTAATATCTTTTAGCACTTTGGAATTGTTATATTGTTTTACCAAATTCTAGATGTTTATTATCTTCTGAGAAACTTGATAAATTTCTCGCATATTTTGAGTAGTGTGTAAGGAACTGAAAGGTGAAATTCGATACTTGAACCCTAGGATTTGACTTGATTGGGTGGAGTCTTGAGAAAGTCACACCAATTGGGAAGCTACAAATTTGATAGTCACATGCTTAATGAACCTGATCAAAGCAAGAGACCTCGTGAAGTGGTAATTGGTTGAATTTGGGTATTTCACTTTAGCTTGAAAAAGGGTTGTGATACTTCCATTGTCAGTTTTAAAATAACCAATTAAGGGGGAAGTGCCTGATTGATACATGAATTGAGACATTGCTTGTTTTGTTTAATTCCTTGAATATCTATCCATTAGATTGGATAGTAGATTAGTTTAATTTCAATCTCAAATTTTAATTTGCTTAGCCTATCATGAGGGAACATAGCCTAGTAGCTTGGCCTTGTCTTTGTGGGATCGACCTTGATTTGCTACAACACCATCGTGCGCATGCAGCCCTATCAATCGCCAACCACCATTGCTCACTATCCTTCCCTATGAAAGACACCAATCTGTTTTTGAACAGATAACTTGAGGATGAGGTGGCGAAAAACAAGCTTATAGGATGGCAATAGTGTGGGATATTGACCCTCCTTTCCTCCTTGTAAAAAAAAGGCACACTTTGAATTTGGATCCGAGGAACGCCCTTCCAACGGTCAAGTCAAAAACCTTTACAAGGAAGGTCGAGAAGTAGAAGAAATAAGAATGTTATTCTGCCTTACGAAGGGAATAATCTTATTGAAAGACAAGAAACCCTGATTCTGATGTGGGTAAAGTCACTATCTAGATTCCTATGCTTTGAATTAATTACCTTTCTAAGGTGGGTAGGTGGGTATTTATAGGATAGTGTACGTAAGGATTGATTAGTAATTTTCCCATAATTCCCTTATGCGTAGGCCTAGATTTAGCTGAGCCTCAGTGAGTCAAGGGTCTATGATAGGGCTCTACTTTGATGGGCTTTACGCTTGAGTAGATGATGTGGCCATGTTAGCAGGGTTTTTTCTGGATCAATGTCAATTAGTTACTAGACTCTTATCAGTCTTAACAAGACAAGTCAAGGTTAAAAGCTTTGTTACTACTCAGAACATTGCTTTGTTTTACATTCTAGAAATACAAATATGAGATTATAAATTTCTAAACATCTATAATTCCATGCTCATGGATGGTGCTCTTACATCAACAATGAGCATCACCCACGTGGTAGAATATTGGTGGTTTGCAGGCTAAACTAGTAGCAAATTCATATTGTCATAACTGTGAGTCAACTGGTTCATTGTCTTATCATGCACATTGTTTCATGCAAACATTTTTATATCTAATTTATTATGGTTTCAATCAGATAGAAGACTTGAAAGCTCTTTGGTCAAGCATTCTTAATATTCATGGCACTATGCAACCCTAAACATTGAGGATAGGATTGGTGGTAATCATAGCAACTAAAATGGCTAATTTTGGCCACATTGTTGGCACGTTTGCTCTTGTAGATGTTCATTCCTCTAGTTGTACTTAACACTCGGACAAATAGGCAAGAAGAGGATGACATAATATATTTAAAAAATTGACAGGATTCATGTTAATCCAAAATAGGTATTGTTATAGGAGGATGCAAGAGTTGTGTTCTTGTCCAAGGGTATCTCGAAATATTGCCTCCTATTATTAATTTTGTCCCAAACCGAAACATGCAAACTTGGTACAAATATTGCGATATGTGAAGCACCACATCACTTTTCTAATATCTTACACCCAATGTCGTCATCATATGTGGAAAGATGCTCTATGTCTCAACTGCAACATAAGATGAAGCAGCTAAAGGGCCCTTAGGAAATTGCATAAGAAAGTGTAAAAATGCACATGGTAAAGTTATTATCCGAAGAATACAACTTGATGATGTACAAATGGATTAAAAAATAGGATCCATTCAATAGATCACTTTAAGCAAAAGAAGAATAGACTAGGGAGCAATTAATGATTAAGCTTTAGGCTTTTACTAGGATTCTCAAACATTAAACCAAATTTGAGAGGACAAACATGGTTACAATAAATTCTTCTTTGATATATTAAAGTAGAGGAAACAAGAAGCTTGTATCTTTGAAATACTTGATACTCAAGGTCATCTAATTAAAGTAAAGTAAGAGGTGGTTGATTGCATGGTGGAATACTTCCAAAATGTACTTGGTAAACAAGGTATTCAGAGGATGTGTAATGATGCTTAGATAAACAATTTGGGGCCTAAAATTATCTTCATGCCAACAACTTGAACTCAGTAGGCCTATTACTGTAGAAAAAGCGAAGAAGGCAATGTTTTCTATTTCTAGTTGTAAATTCCCAGACGTTAATAGATACTTGTAAGGACCATATCCAAGTATCCTCCTGGCTATGGTTCCCCTGTGAATGGTTGGATTCGTTTGCTAGGTATTTGAATTTAAAATTAATTTTTTAATTTTTTCAAAAAATGACCAAACTTTAGCAAAATAATTGGGCTGGTGCAATGAATTGGATCAGAGTCTTGATCCGAGAAAACTAGGTCCAGGTCTTTGGTCTGGTTCTAGGAAGTATTAACTATTTGATCTAGAAGACTGGGCAGCAGCCCTGATCTAGGAACGCGGTGTTTGGGTGCAAAAGTGACTATTTAAGTACTTCTAATTACTCACTTTTTACTCATAGTCGAGATTATTATTAGATTTTGTTTGGTTTTGTGATTTCTATTGAAAATAAAGGTTTAATGAAATAATAGACATAAAAGATGAGCAATAAAGAGATGGAGACTAACAAATTTGGCTCGAGTTGGAATATAGCACATTGGGCTTGCCCATAGATGATTTCCATAGTAGCCTAGTTTCTCTTATTTCATGCAAGCCCAACAGAAGATGCAAACAAAGGTAGACAAAAAAGAAAGAAAGGAAAAGGTGAAGTAACAATATAATTCAATATTTTAATGGCTTGGCTTTCTGTCTACGGCCCAACCCAAGCTTCACTTTACCCATACTTCTTGAATCTCCTAATCAAGTTAGCCGAAGTCAATGCTGCAACTCAGGTCAACATTCAAGTTAGTGACTTCTCTTGTCTCTGTTACTTAACCGAAAGCTACAAGACCTAGACTGACTTAGTGTAGCCTTGATCCAGTAGAAGCCTAGTCCAACCTAATAGGAAGGGAGGGAAAGCAGAAATTTAACAAAAGAGAAAGAGGAGGTTTAAGCTCATTAATGTGGGCTAACCCAAGCAGAGCAGGCAATTGGTGCTTTTCTTTTCTAGCAACATCCACATGACTGGGCATGTCGTAATAGTGCTCTGTAGCCAACATAGTGTGATCAAGCACATGCCTCTCTCCAATTGCATGATTGGCGAAGAGATTAGGAAAGTGGTGTCTTTACCATATAGATTAGCAAAGTTATAGAACTAGAATTTGGCAGTGAATTAAGACGGTGGCTTGGGCATAAAGAAAATCAAGTAATTCGAAATTTGGGGGGGGGTTGTTACTAGTATTAATAGTGGCCTTGAGGGAACCTTGAAAACCATTAATTTATCTCCCTCTCTATTACAACATTAGTTCCCAAAATTAGAGAGATTATTGTAATTTTAGGAATTCGTTTGAGTTGAATTTAATTTCAATTTCTCATACTAGTTTCAATTTTTCTAGTTCTAATTTCAGTTTAATTTTTCTAGTTCTAGTTTCAATTCATGTTTTATGTCTTTAGTTATTTAAGCTTTATAGTTTCACTTTTATTCAGTTTTTAACTTTCCAAAAATTCTCTTATTCAAGGTTTCAATTTTTATTACTCAATAGGGCTGTTGAAATCGAAGTCATGTGATGATCATTCGTTTAAGGTTCAAATTTTCTCTATTGGCATTTCTGGCAAATAGTCTAGAATTTTCTCTATTAATTTTAAGCAACTAAGGTAATCTCTTTCTTCCATCTTTAATTGCGATAGTTTTTATTTCAATTTCATGCTCTTTTTATAGATTATACTTTTGTGAGGTTATTTGCTATCATATGAAAATAATATTAGTTGGATTATTTCCATTTGATTAGTTTAGTATTTTAATACTAATAATTAAATCAACCCATCTTTGTGCACGACCATATAGTGCTACAACTATGGCTATGCACTTGCAGCTCTTTTTTTTTGTTCTTGTGGCACAACACCAGGCCAGAACTGAGCCCAGTTCTTTGTACAGACAACTTTACTGCTAGGACACATAACCTATTTTGGCCAATTTAACAAAATTTAACAAAAAAGTATGCAGGACTGCAAATTCAACTAGTAGAGCTACCAGTCAGGTTTTGAGAAAACTTATAAACCAAATTCACTCTTTAAAATGAGTAATAACCAAATGAACATCAAAGGGACAACAAGTTCATATGAACAAAAAATCAAAGGGACAGTGAAAGGGATAATAAGTTCGTTTCAAAGAGATTTTTGAAAGGCCTCAAAAATAATCCCTAGTGTTGCGACAATCTGAGTTCAAAGGCTCGAACCGAGTATCTAGATTCAAGGGCTAAGGTACAATATCATGGTGGAGTGCACTTTGACATCACTCCTCATCGTCAATGACCTCTATTAATCAATACGAGGAATTAAAGCTAGTTATAGTAACAAACAATTATGCGGCATATTAGGATCAATTGTATCAATTAGTGGAATTGAAAGTACAATAACAGCTTAGAAGGATTCAAAGAAATAATAGTTTTAATGGACGGGAGCTAAACTAAGTGAAAAATACACCTTTGCTAAGCTTGAAATAAATAAATAATGAGAAAGAAAGCAGAGAGAAAGAGGGAAGGACTGAAATGTTGGTGCCCTTAGAATACTTACGTGAGTGACTTAGAGAACCACAGGGTTGAGAATATTGAGCCTTGACGTGTCCCTTATAACGTTTCGAGGATTGATTTATGAAGGATTTGGTTAGGTTCTCTAAACATTTTAGAGATCTCTCAAAGTTTTATGAGATTTTGGTTGTCCTCTCCAACTTTGTGATGATCTCTTCAATTTTCCGATGTACATTTGATGCCTCTTACCTAAGGGGGTTTCCCCTTTTTATCGCGCATGAAGGGATAATCTGAAGTGGTTTAGAGAGGAGACCAAATTCAAATCCTCATAGACTAAACTAAAACTAACACATCTATAAAGCTAAGACCCTACTTATCAAAACACATTTTAAACAAAGAAAAGCAAGCACATAAACTTTTTGGGTTCCTAGCTAGAGTACCCGGTCGGGTTCGTAGTTGGTTCAAATTTTAGTAGGCAGGAACCAGGCTATGTTCCCAGGCTGGATTGTTGACAACCAAAATTATTTTGGCCATAATGTTCACGTCTAACTTCTGTTTTGAGTAATTTTTTTTCCTTTGAAAGCTTATTTAGTCGAGTCTATGTTGGATTGATTTCATAATTATAGGTTAAGCGTGGCAGATGATATAAGCAAAATAGTGAACACATGTCATTTCCGTCACATGTTATAGTAATCGGCTCATATATTTTTCGTTGCTTATAGAACTTTGGCATGTGATATGTCATTAGAAAGCTTATTCAATAACTATTATCAATACCTAAACTTAATAATTTTTTGCAAAGTCCAAGCCATTCTTCCTTGGTCAAGGTGGTCAGTGCTCCAGCACTTCACTCGACTTCGACTGGGATTCTTATCATCTAAATGAAGTCCAATTGGGCCAATCTATGCTTTGTTGGGAATCATATAGAGTTTACTTCAAGATGATACAAGAAAGTACGAGTTAGGTTGCATTTTAATTCCCTAAATTGATAAAACCTTGGTTCATACAGTGTAGGTTTTTGTTGAAACTTTTGCTGAATTTGGATCGCATTAAGATCTTATCTAATGAAGCATAAATAAAGTGAGAAAGTTTTTATGATGCCCTAAGATGTCTATTTTATCCCTATGAGCAAAAATTTCCGATCGGTTTTCAATATTAGGAGAAATGACCCAAATATGTAAGGTATACACAAAATTCTCATCTTGGAGCAATATGGAATTTGGCCTTGACTGAGGAGGATAAGCTATTATTTTTGAGGTTACATAGCATAGTTGATTCTATACATACCAAGGAAGATTCACCAAGTGGTGGGGCCCCTATTGGAGGTGTAGTGCCTTCTAGAAACCTTTTAGAAGAAGGGGGAAGAATTCTGAAAAAATACAGCTCACCTTAGTTGTAATTATCTTAGTAACTTGATTTATTTCCTACGATAGTTTATAATCCCTCTATTGGTACACTTTCCCCACTATTATAATAGCTAATTCCCCCATTTTGGATATTTATAAACCTTGCTACCTCCATGTAAACTTAGCCTGAGTGGAATTATGAATTAAAAGGCAAATGGCCATTTTCTCTTACTAAAATTTCTATATCTTTATCTATTTAATCAACAGTTATGAGTAGGGTCTTTCCTTTAGAATTCTTCTTTGGTAGCTCAGAGCCTTTAGGAGAGGAATTTCCTGGAAAGTGATTAAACTATCGTTAGTGTCTGACCTTGGGTACAAACCTCACAATCTTGTCGATTGATTGAGATTCACCCCCAGAAAAGCATCCTTTGTTGTTATTGTTTTCCTTATTGTATTGGTCTTGGTAGTTTGAGGATCCACCCTCTTCAAGTTTTCTCCTAAGTTATTTGATTTTTTTAGGGGCAATTTGTCAGCATATTCTTCCCTAGTAGCTTGTGGGGTGTAATAGTATACAGAGGACAAATATGTAATTTTTGTATTCCCTGAATGTTATATATTCAGTGCCAGGCTCCCTAATAGGGATATGACCTTAACTTACATTCGCACAATAGATTTCAAAAACTAACAATCCTAACTTTGAGGATATTAATTAGATTAATGATATAAACTTTAAGAAAAATGTAAATCCCAACTTTCTCGCATATGTAACACCATGTTTTGTACCTTTTATTTTAAATGCTACTCAAGGTCTTTTTGTTTAGAACTGCAAGTCATGCCAAGCAATTGGAAGTTAGTTGTGCACTTGAACAAAATTTTGTTGTTGACAGAATATGGAAAAGAGGAAATATATTTGATCAAGAATTTCAAGGTCAAGTTCGTGTGATATTGCCCGCCAATATAAGCCCGTTGACGTATACTTTTTTTTTGGCTAGCAATTTATGACAATGATATAAGAAGTAACAAAAGAACACGTACCTAAATGCCCAAATCACACAAGCTAGCATTCTTAGACATTAACCGGTAACACAACATAATATTATAACAAAACATACTGTTGTCTTTGTTTTGGCTAACCACTCTCTTTTTGATGATAACATCTTTAATGTCCAAACCCAAAACTTCAGACTTCCTTTTTGCAAGTTGGGTTTCACTGGTTACACTTTGTTAGGGTTGATAACAACCATTGCATACCCAATGCTTCAACCTCTAACCAAAATCACAATGTTTTCTACACTAAGCAATTGAGTTAGAGTTAAAAGATACAACATTAGACCTTTCCCCAACTATAGTGGAGTGATCCTTTTTCTTATCTATACTTGTCATTGGTCATGGATACCTCTTCTTTTTTCTCAATTATCTACTCTGTTTCTGATGATTTGATTGTTATGTGTAAAATTGGAAGCAACTCCTCAATTCAGCTGCTAGACTTACATTGTGCTCCTCAAACCTAACTAAACTTGTCACACTAGTGGCGTTTGTAGCATCATCTACTTGAAGTTCAAACCTTTGATCGTCATTTAACGCGACAAGTTTCTTTGAAGTTATATCATCCCCTTGTTGAGTAAAAATGACTGCGTAGGTCATTGAGCATTTATCAAAGAATTCCATTTGCTTCCCTTGGTTAATAAGTTTGTACGTTGATTGAGATAGTCAAACAGACCTTAACGGGCTTGTTTTTATGAGCATCCTTGAAAGCAAGAAGACAATTTTTCAAATACTCATGACACGCATTTGATTATGTGCTGGAGATATAGTGGAGTTGGTGCCATCCCTTGTCAAAGAAGTTAAAAGTTGAATCATACACTAGCCATCAAAATACATGTATAGACCATCTTTGTTGCTTAATTCTTCACTACTATGTCCCTAGAGCATACTATAACTTGCATTTGAAGTTTGCAAATATGGAGAAGTTTGATGACAATACTCATTGAGGACCATATATTTATCATGTTGACTTCTGGGGGTTTTGATAGCTGTTCCTGATACTTCAAGTTACACAACTCATTCTTCTTTCCAATTGGAATGGGTTCATGAGCATTCTTTACGACCATTTAGGCCCCAAGTTCTGTGTCTAAATAAGGTTTTTCGTAATATGACAATCATCCCGCTCACAACATTTTGACTCCTTTTTTGTCCAAAAAAAATTATCTTCACCTCTTTCACAATGTCTAAATTGTTTCGTCAATTTAAACAACTTATTTCAATTGATTAAGAGCTTGCTGAACGTCATGTAACACCAATGCTACTTTTGCTCTCTTGAATAAAGCATTAGCATCACAAGGATCAACTTTTAAAACTAAGGAGCACCACTTCATAGCTGTCTCAAATTTCCCTAACTTATGCTCTGATGCATCTAGGTTAAGTTTAAGGGTAATAGTTGAGCAATCCTTATCTACACCTGAAACAAGGCACCTAGAGCATGGAAGGTTGATAGATGCTAAAAAATGCACTTAGGATTGAGCGAAGTCACTATTCTTAAAAGGCCTATTTCCTTCATCTTTTAAAAAGTGATCTTTATTGAGGATTTTGTGAGGTCTCTTCACTAGAACAATAACCTGTGCAATGTCTTCCAACTCATGATCCTTAAGGTGAGTATTAATCAAAGCATCACATAAGGGATCATCTATACTCCAATCTAGAATAGGGTAGATACCACTAGGAAAGTAAATAGCAGTAACTACTCCTAGTGTAGGTCTCGCCTTTGTAGGTATGGGGATATCAAGATGTGCAAAATTATTTCACCTAGTAAAGAGTTGGATCATTAGATTTAAATGCGTACTTTACTTAGAATTGGATTATTCAAAGGAGCACAATCGAACCAAGAATTCAGTATTTTCTTTCAGAGCAAACTGAATTACCTAAACTAATGTAATTAATATTCTTTCAAATGTCCTTGGTTTTAGTCTTAGTTATGGATTTTTTATTGCTAGGATTTCCTCTCAACAAACAACTCTCTTTCAAGAATCTTTAAATTAAGTTCTAACATGTTGTTTTAACAGTGAGTTTCTCCTTTCAGTATTTCACTCAACTATCTAGTATATGCAAGCTAATCTGGCCAAAATTTAGTCACAATAGTTCATTCACAAGATAGAATTCAATCAAACCAATTTTAATAAAGCACTAATATTGAAAATTAGAGATCCAACATCAAAACTTTTGCTAACAAGTCCCTAGATTAAGCAAAACTACTCCCATATAATTGAAATTAACAATATCTAAACAAGATTTTAAGAAGATCAGAAGGAAAGAATCCTTAGCAACTATGGTGGTATTCAATGGCTTCCCAATCTCCAGGCCTCTAAGTGCCAATCTTCTACACCAATTGCCTCTCTTACTCACTCCAAAGGAAACTTGAAAATCCTAAAACTAATGATAGAAGTGTGATAGAAGTAAGCGTTAGATGTCTTGGCTCTCTTCCTTGTGCAGTCAAAAAACCCTATTTAAGCCTAAATTTGGCTGTCGCCAGCCGCAAGATGAAGGAAGACGAAAAGGCAAGTTCGCTCTGTCTCTTCTTTCTTCTCCACGGGCATGGTGACTTGGTGGCATCCATTGGGAGTCAAAACATACTAATTAGGGTCAAAGCAAGGGTGAAAAGGTCCAAAACCTACACAACACAGAAAAGAACCATACCAAGCATAAAACTAGAATAAGAGTACAGATCATAACATGAAATTCATAATACTCCCTAAAAATGCAGTAAAATGACCCCAAAATGAAGTGTACTTAAAGCATTTATCAAACTCCCCTATGCTTGAACTGTTGCTTGTCCTCAAGCAACTATAAAAATGAATCGTTGCTTGTCCTCAAGCAACTATGAAAACCAAAACTATAATGAAGAACCTCCTCACATCAACATCAATGGCCTAGCCAACCCAAGGAGCTAGCCTAAAAGTGACCGAACATTGCAAAATAGATGAGAGAATGAGGTTTTTGAAATAAGAACAAGTATCATCACATCAAACATTGAATTGATCACCCAAATAAACTTAAACAATCATATTGGCATGTACAATAGGTAAAGCTAAAAGAATTGGTAAACCCTCACTTTAGGGATGAAGCACTCATCACTTATGTGTTTAAAAACCTAATGCGGTTCTCTAAAATCTCATTCCAAAGAATCAAATCTACTATAACTTTGACAAGACTCTCAAATTTTTCAGCACTAAATTGCAACACATGCTAGACAATCATGAGGACTTTGATAGGGTTGTAACGGGGCAATGGGTAAAGGCAAGAAGGGAACAAATATGTTGGGATTTGTGGCACTCAAAGCCAAGGACTATAAGTAGAAATCATCTTCACCCAACTTCTCACAAAAAATACTCACACCAAACACCAATAGATCTCAATTACACAAAATTACCCCTTGTTGGTCGATTATGCGAAAAAGGGTTGAAGCATATGTAATATGAAATATATATGAAATCCTTGTATTATTGTGCTTGTTGACCCTATCCTTATGTAATGTAAGGTTTTGATGATGACAAACACAAATGTAATATATACTTGAGTGTGTTGATTGAACAGGTTCCAAATATTGAATACTTTGAAATTGCTTGGCTAACAATGCTCAAGAACAGGAACTCAAGATCAGTTGGCTGGCAAGACTTTCTAGAACTTCAGAACAACCTTAAGAACAGCTCTTAGGAGTGTTTGGAGCAGCAAGTTAAGTTTCTACAAGATGTCTGGTTGATTCAACAAGAGTCTTTGTTTTGCTATGGTTTTTATTTTATTAGATTCTTGTTAATATGCCAATTAGAAAGTCTTGATTTAACATTCACTCTGAAATGGTTTTTTCTCTTTGAAAATAATTTCAGAACACTATTTTAGAACAGTCCTGGAAACACGGCGACTAGGGTGTTTCCAGACTAAAAATGCGAAAAATGGTTTTACCCGATTCTTTCGCTGATTTTGGGCAGCATCTCCGAGACTTGTAAACAAGATTTTCTGTGGAGTATTTTAACCCCAAACGGTTATCTTTAACTAAGGGGATTTGCAAGATCTTTTTGAAATAAAAAGAATCTCTAATTTTTGGCAAGTGGATAAGTTTGTTGAGAAAATCATGGGCTAGTGGTTGAGTCCTTGTGGCTGAGAACTACCGCCTTACTCAAGCAATTAAGGAATTTTCTTTTTTCGTTACTCCACCACTTGCGGCTAAAGGACTCTATTTCCTTTAGGGATTTTGTTTTCCAAATCTATGAGAAGATAAATCTTCTTACCTTTCAAAATTCTCTATAAAAGGTGGCTTTCTACAACTCATTCAATATCGGTTTTCACAGCAACTTTCAAGAGTTTTATGAGATAAATTTTCAGAGAGAAAACCGACCAAAGTGTGTGAAAAAATTGAGCTTTCAAAATTGGCATAGTAGGA
>JACYFF010003369.1:39478517-39517145 GCA_017589665.1 Selenicereus undatus
TTAAATTGTGTGAAAATCCTACAGGGGTAGGTCGTGGTTTTTCGCCTCAGTTGGGCTAGAGGTGTTTCCACGTAAAAATCCTGTGTTCACCTTTTTCTTCTTCTTATTTTCGCTACATTTCAGTTTCTGGGCGTATTACAAACAGTCTGTCCAAATAGGGCCTAAGCCTGTTCCCAGAAAATTGCGAAAATTTGGCAACACAATTCACCCCCCTCTTGTGTTTGTGTACTCTCAAAACTAACAGTGCTTCTCTTTTTTGTTTTAACATTCTTTTTTCCCCTTTTTCTTCATGACTTTGTCTTTTTTTAATTCATTTTTTAGAGAAGGATTATGCCAATAGAAATTGTGCACTTTTCAACACTTTTGTAACAATTCGCCAAATTCAAGCAAAATAACATCAAGGGAAATATTGGATGAATCCCTTATTGCATACAAACAAACCACACCAAACAACAATGTCATTGTCTTCAAACTGCTCCCAATCACGAATGAAACTCTATTGTCTTGGCTAAAAGGGTAGGATATGTATTTGGCCAAGGTTCATTATTATGGGTTCATTTGCATCAAGAAAAATATCACGACTAAAATGGGGTAGCAAGGGATACATCATATATAATAAAGGTGACTATTTGGTCTATGTAGCTCATAAATTCAAAGAATGCCTCAATCATACTACCTAAATGTACATGCTAAATGTGATCTTGAACAAGAGTGAAAGCAAGTTCTAGAGATTTGAAATCTAGGAAGAGCCACACATGAAAAAGAATATGAGAGTAAAATGATGAATTAGTCCAAATAAGGCTCAATGTCTGATGGGAAAATTATCAAAGCTCAACTAGCTCGTTAGATGACACGTGCCGAATATTCATGCAAAGAATCAGTCTTTAAACGAGCCACAATCAGTATGATAGACAAAACATGAAGCACATTTCAAAAGCTTATAATCAAACATTTTATTCACAAATGTGCATAACAAAAATAGACAAGATAGGCCAAAGAAAACTACTTAGTCTAAGACTTATTATCGGAGGGTTTCATTGCTTTTCTGCATTTTTTTCTTTACTTATGCCCTTTTTGTTTGTTTTTTAACTCTAAAATGCAACTAAATAATAAAAAATAAAAATAAAGCTAAAACTAAGAAAAGAAACCTAAAACACAAAGAAAAATGAAATAATCAACTAAAAATGCAAACTACTCCTAAATGAAACACCTAAAATGCAAAATACTCACACATCCACATTATATAAACAAATTCACACAAATCTCCCCCATTTTTTGATAAAGCATTGCCCTTAATGCAAGGACATAAAAATCAATGGGCAAGAAAAAGAAGAACTAAAAAAGGAGATGGGGGGAGAAGAAGGCAGGTGGGGATGAGAAATATGCTAGTTGCGCCAAGTATATAAACAAGCCCTAAAGTCTTAGAAGTACTAGTTTTGGGAAGCAATCATCCCACAAAACTCATCATGCTGCTCCTGAACAAAGCCACTAGAGGCCCTTGGGTAAGGCGAGGAAGGAAGTGGTGTGGGTTGCACCAACTCTTCATCACCCGAAAAAAGTAAACATTAGTCTAGTTCAAGAGAGTGGCTCGGCGAACATCAAGGAGAGGCATGAGATGGTTCCCAAGACAAATCCAACAAACATGCCCAGCCTCCACCTTGTAAAATTTCATTTACTCAAAAGCCGCTAAGTTCAACCACTCAAAATTGGGAACTCTATCATTGGGGTTCGGTTATATCCTAACAGACCTAGTAATGGGGGTAATAGGCCCCTAATCACAATGCTCTTTGGAATTAGTGGTTGCACTATGTAATTGGTTACCCAAGAATGAACTAGGGTCAAGGCGGTCACCTTGGAGCATTCTATACAAGAAATGTGATCTAGATAGGTGAGGCACATTCAAACTATTTGCCATCGCAAAGAAACCACAGGCAACCAATCTTTGGGCCACTCGAATATAGGGGTTTCGAATAAAATTTCCTCTGGAGTTGCTTGTATCATACCGATAGTTCCAAGAAATTTCATTCCAAAACGCATTCGAGTTAAATTCTTTAGGGATATGTCGATAAGGAAAATCCATACTCAGTGGAAAACCAAATATGCTATTAAAGACACTCAACTTTAGTTTACAAAACTCCTTATTGAGATTGAAGGAAATGTATCCTTCTTGACAACGAAGCCCACTCGTGACCTCCATATGCAACATACACAAAAATTCAAGAGTGAGGTCATGGTTAAAGTGGTCCCTAATCGTTAAAAATTGCCCCATACCTCCCCTAACAAACAACCAACGAATGTCATCCAATAAACCTAATCTAGTTAATGAATCCTCATCATAATATTAAATAACAATAGCTAGCTTATTACTCAAAATACTATATCTAGTAATATTCTCAAGATGTAATAAACCAAGGGGTTTAGGTATATTACCTCATTTTCTTGCGTTTGTCGAGGTTCAAGAAGTTCAGGGTGCTCGTTGTGGTGCTTGATTGGATGTCCCTGCCTCGTGTGTGTTTCTTGCCTTCTTGTTGGGTACCATTGTAATAGAGAGTGGATTGGTGAAAGCTTTAAATACTAACTAAAGTGGAAATAGGAAAGAAAATGACAAAAGAGATGCAAAATTTGTGAAAATTAAGATGAAATGGGAAGAAATATGGAAGCAAATGTGAGAATTTGGAGGAATGAAAGGTGAAGTGGCATTGTTGAAGTTTAGGGTATGAAGATGGGTAGATTACAAGAGAATGAAGGTAACAAAAGAGAAATTTAAAGGAGATTTGGAGCAAAGTGAAGAAAATAAGAAGAAAGAGAAGAAATTTGATGAAAAATGAGTAAAAATTGAAGGTTTAGAGGTGGGTGGTTATGGATGTTTCAGAGCGAGAAGGAGAGAGAGTTTAGAGAGAGAAGGACATAAGGCAGAAAAAGAGAAACGGTTGTCTCAGGTCAAGGGGCTTGAAGAACCCTTGACTCCGGACGAAGAGCCTCACCACGAACCGTGGGTTCACCACGGAGGGTCCATGGCAAGCTCTATCTCTGAGTTTCTTTTTTACTTGGCAACAGCTCCACGGATCGGATTGGGCACCATTAGAGGTCTGTGGTGGCTATTTGTAGAGCTGGTAAAACTCTCGTATTACTTTTTTATCGATGATCTTTCTCTGTCTTCTTTCTACTTCTTTTGCTTCTTTTTCTATCTCTTCTAGAAAAACAAACAAAAATAATGCACCATGTATAATCAAAGAAAAGAAAAAAAAGTAAATGGGGAAAAGCTTGGGTTGCCTCCCAAGAAGTGCTCTTTTAGGGTCGAAAGCTCGACCGTCTCTTCTAGGAGAGCTTGGGATCAGCAAGAAGGTGGACATCAAGCTTGTCAATGGGTTCCCCCGTATAATAGGGCTTAAGAAGCTGACCATTGACCTTGAACACACCAGTTAATTATCTCCAGACTTCCATAGCTCCATGAGGGAATGCCTTTACAATCTTAAATGGTCCCAACCACCGGGACGTTCGCTTGCCCCGAAATAACCACAACTTGGAATTGAACAGTTGGACTGAGTCATCTTCCTCAAATCTTTTCTTCATAATATGCTTGTCATGCTAGCGCTTGGTCCTTTCCTTGTATATTTTGGAGCTTTCATAGGCTTCCAAATGTAAGTCATGTAACTTATTCAATTGCAATGTCCTCTTCTCACCGATCGCCTTAAGATCGAAGTTTAGAGTTCTAATTGCCCAAGATGCTTTGTGTTCTATCTCAACCGACAAATGATAATACTTTCAAAAAACTAATCAATATGGAGCAGTGCCGAGGGGAATTTTATAGACAGTCTGGTAAGCTGAAAGAGCATCATCAAGCTTTTCACACCAATCTTGTTGGGATCTATCTACCATTTACTCCAAAATGCTTCTCAACTCTCGATTATATAACACAACTTGACACTTGTTTTAGGATGATAATGCATAGCAATCTTATGAAAAAACCCAAACTTTTTAAAGAGTGGCTCAAGGGGCTTGTTGGAAAAATGAGTAACATTGTCACTCAAAAGAGCTCTCAGTGTGGCAAATCTTATAAATATGTTCTTTTTAAGAAACTTGATTACCACCATAGAATCATTGGTAGGACGGGAAATGGCTTCTACCCACTTGGAAATATAATCAACTGCTACAGGAATATAAAGATTATTGTGAGAAGGGGAAAAGGGATTCATAAAGTCTATCCCCCAAACTTTAAAAAATTCTACCTCAAGAATCCCACTTTGAGGCATCTCATGCCTTCGGAAATGTTCCCTATCTATTGGACTTTATCGCAAGTCATATCAATGATTCTTGTATCTTTAAAGAGAGTGGGGTAATAGAAACTTGCCTAAAGCACCTTAGTAATGGTCTTGTCTTGTCCAAAGTGCCCACGATAAATTGAAGCATGACAATGGTGAAAGGCACTACGAACCTCATCTTCTGGCAAACATCCTCTGTAAACACCATCTCCACACAGGGTGAAGAGAAAGGTTTCTCCCACACATAATATTCACATTAGAAAGGTATCTCTTCTTTTGTTGATAACATGACCCAAGCGGCATTACCCCACACCCCTTGAAATTCACTAAATCAGCATACCGTGGTGCTGCCTGGTGAGATATTGCAAGGAGTTAATCATCTAGAAAGGAGTTGATAATTTGGAAAGGAGTCGTCTATGGAAAGCTCCTCTATTGGTGTGGCCTAGGCACCCAAGCGAGATACCGCAACTACATTTTCATATCTGGCCTTGTCTTGAATTTCTAAGTTAAATTCTTCGAGACGAAGCACCCAGCGAATAAGACAAGCTTAGAGTTGGACTTCTTTAAGAGATCTATGATCAGTAAAAATGAACACCTTGGAATTGATCAAATATGGGCAGAACTTCTCCAAGTGAATACAACAGCTAAGAACTCTTTCTCAGTTGTGGCATATTTCATTTGAGCGACATCCAAAGTTTGGCTCGCAGAGTAGATGTGTTAGATCTTAGAGTATACTTCCACAAGAGGGGGGGTGAATTGTGGTGTCTGATTTTCGCGTTATAAGTAACAAACACCCTGACAGAGGTTGTTCTCCGATGACGAACACCCTGTTGACTTGTTTACAGGGGGTGTTTTCAGATATTGTAAATACGAAAATCACCAAGATAAATGCGGAATTAAAGCACACACAATTTTTACGTGGAAAACACCTCTAGCCCAACTGAGGTGTGAAAAACCACGACCTACCTCGTGTAGGATTTAACCACTTCACTAAACCGGGCTTAACACGTTACAAATGTAACACACCTTGTTACAACTTGCAACCACGTAATCTCCTTCTCAAGGCAGATTACACCACGTCCAAATCTCACCAGATTGGACACGTCCAAAGTCCACACGACTTAGGACCACTCACTCACTTTTCTGATTCAAGATCAGGGTTACAAACACCTTACAGGGGGTGCTTCTGACTAAGCAGATTTAAGGTACAATGAAGTTCCTATTATGCCAATATATTGAAAGCTTGCTTTAAACACAACTTGAACTGGTTTTTCTTTTCTCAAGTGAAGCTCAGAAATTCTTTTCACTAGAAAAACCTCTTTTGAAATTTGCCTTTTGGGAATGTTGTGTTTCAAGATTTCTTTTTGCTTTCTTCTCACTATAGCTCAGTATGTGCCTCAGTGTATATGTTTTCGTGAAAACTGAGCTGTTTTTAACCACAAATTCCAACGGTCAAAAACCAAGGAGAGGAAAGGAAATCATCTAATTTTGGAAGGTGATTTTTCAAGAGAAAAACTCCCAACGGCTAGTGATAAAACATTTTCCAAAAACTAAGGGATTTGTTATCTTAAGAGATAACCTTTATCTCCTTATAGCCGTGGGTAAGCTTTAAGCAAGGCAATTAGAAATTTTTAGCAATTTAAAAACTTTATCACATCCGAAGATATGGGCAGAGAAAATCTTTCAATTTTGGCAAATCTCCCAAAATCTATTTTCCCAAATCTCCCATAATATATTCAAGAAATATATTTTTCCAGAAGAATAACATTTGAAAATATTCTGGAGATTTTGGCCAACCGAAATAATAATTTCAAGGATAATCGGGTATGGCCACTTCAGGTCAGAAACACCCTAGGCACCCTGTTTGCAGGGTTGTTCGCAGTCTGGTGTTCTGAAGCACTTAGTGCAAATACCGATTCAAGAGATGTTAAAAAGCTTTTTCAATATTGGTATATTAACAAGAGTCTAAATAAATAAAGCCTATATACCCAAGACTTCTTGTTTTGAATCTTGTCCAAGATCCGTAGAGCTGCTGTGAACATCAAGGCTACCTTGTTTGCTGGGGTTGTTCTTTGCATCGCTAGAGAAGCTGCTGGGAACATCAAGGCTACCTTGTTTGTTGGAGTTGTTCTTTGCATTGCTAGAAGAGCTGTTGTGAGCATGCCTTACATCCAACTGTGAGATGGCGTTCTTGACTAAATGTAGAATCACCCAAAGAACCTGTTTTAGAGGCTTGTTCTCACATGTAGCAAACCAGTTAATACAGTAAAGATTACAAACACCAGTTAGGCCTGTTTGCAGATCATGTTTGGAGCAACACTACTTAGACACATTTTTACACTTGGATTTGTTATCATCAAAACTTGAATATAAAAACTCAACAAATTCCCCCTTTTTGATGATGACAAACCAAGTGTCCATATTGACAAAACAACCAGAAAAAGACTGCTGATAGGGATTCACGTAAGTCAAGAGCAAGTGAAGAACAGGTTGGTCAGGTCAGATTCTCACATGTTGTCAATGTCAATAGGTATCACCTCTTTTTCTTCTCTTTTTCTTCCCCCTTTTGGCATCATTAAAAAGCAATAATAACAAGTATAAAGGAGAAGGAATAACAAGTAAGAGAAACTGCAAATGGATATGTCATTAAAGAGCGAAGCAGTACAGAGGTAAAAACAGAACAGAAACAGCAACACAAATAGAACCAGAAACAACCTATACAATCAGGGAGCAGGGGGTGGTTTCGTCTGCAGAGGAGGAATACTAGGAGCAAGGGATGATAGAAGAGCAAGCAAGTCTGCATGACGCTTAGCAGAGAGGGCTTGTTCTTCAGCAAGAGCAGCCTTGACAGCAGAGAGCTCATCCTTGAGGCGAGCATTGTCCTCAAGAACAGCCTCTACCTTGGTGCATTGGCCTCCACTCGCCTTGTGAGCACTATGCCAAAGTGCTCAAATGCCCTTGTCAGCAGAAACCCATATCCGAGATCATGAGCCCGGGTGGTGTTCGCAATTCGCCCAATGTGGCGAATCATGATTGCTGGAAGATTGATGGGTTCCTCCCTGTCCAATAAGTCGACCAGGCACTGATCAAAAAGGTCGGCTGAGTTTCTCCCTTGACCCCTTGGAATCACGTTCTTAATGACGAACATGAAAAGGAGTTGGTGGGGAGGAATCAGATCACCCTTTTTGACAGAGCAGGGTGTTCTCAGACCCTGTTTGTGACTTAGGCGTTTGGACACTTCCAAGAGCCTGGCTTGTTCCATGGCTGTTTTGTCTTCCCTCACATACACAGCAAAAGCTTGTGAGGGTACTCCCAGAATTTTCCCAAGTGTGGGCGCATCGACCCTGATGCCTTGCCCATTTACAGAACTTGTCACCATCCCTTCGGTGACTCTACAGTTGGCGTAGAATTCAGCCAACTCAGGCACAGAACACCCCAACTGGGTGTTTGCAAACAACTCAAGCCAGCCTTGGGCTCGAAGCTTGGTCAAAAACACCCCGAGACCCTGTTCCTCAAAGAAACTGACAGACACTACCTTCCCCCTGACAACATTGCGCTTAAGCAACTTGGCATGTTTGTCAGACATAGGAGAGGGAGTGGACTGCCTTGGGCATTTGGAGGCAGGAACAGAGGTAGTCGCTTTTGGTAGGGGGGCTGTTCTTGGTTTTCTTTTGAGGGGTGGTTTTGCTGGAGAGGACTTCACAGTAGGTTTAGTGGTTGTTTTTGGAGGGGCTTGATCTTCAGAGGACTCAGAAAACACCGGTGTCCCCTGTTTCAAGGTGTTGTCCTCAGAATCAGAACTCGAGAACCCTTCAGTAGAAGAGGAGATCTCTTCAATAATAGGAACGGAGGGTTTAGAGGTTCTGGGGGTTGATTTGAAGATAATTCTCGCAGACTTACGAGGAGGTTGAGAAGGAGGTGAAGAGGGAGTTAGAGAGGGGCAAGACCTTGGTTATGGTCTTGTTCTTGGCGTTCGAGTGCGCCTAGCAACCATCTTCACCCTTTTCCTCTTCTCTCCAGTTTGAGAGTCGAGAGGAACAGAGTCATCCCCAACAATGTTTTCTGGGTTCTCCAAGAATTGGTCTTGGAAACCCGAAGAATCAGCACTTGCTGCAGAAGGAATAGGACAGGGGATTGTTCCCACATACACCATTAATTCCCAACCAAAGGGGTAGGGAATATCATTCAACCCAAGCCCAACACTCGTGAGGTTAAGCTGAGTGAGATACCCGAAGGTTTTGTGGATAATTGGGCGAGGAGGAGACGGAATTGAGGGTAAACTCAAGTTGCAAGAAACAGGGTTGAGAGCCATTGTCGCAAGGAGGAGGTTCGGTTTTTTGGGAGGTTTTTTGCTAGGGTTTGAAAGCAAGAACAGAGGAGAGAGAGAGAGCAAGATGAAGAGGACAGACGCACGCAAGTCAGTTTTTAAACTCCTCACCTGACACGAAGGATTACCTAGGGAACACCTGGAATTTTAGCAGGCAGCAATCAATGAAAGCAATTAAGGCATACCTGTTCGAGCCGCCTGTTCTTGAGCATGCTTTTCTCATCCCAAGGTTTGTCATGATTATTCTTTCTCCATCTCCCAAGGCAGCAGTACATAATCATGAGAGTACACAGACTACACATATTTCGCTAAGCACAGACCGCAAACATTAGAAACAAGAGAGAAGAACAGGTATTATAGGGTGTTTTTCGACAGCTTGATCTACCTCTGAGAATAGGTGTTCTCAGGGTGTTTTCACCAACCCCAGTTCCAGTCTATTTCTCTCAAACTGATCTCTAGCTAGTGCCTTAGTGAATATATTAGCAATCTGTTTTTCCGTTGAGCAAAAATTCATAGAAATTAAGCCTTTTTCCACATTATCTCTTAGGAAATGATGTCGAATGTCAATATGTTTTGTCCTTTTACGTTGACATGGATTTTTGGCAATATTAATAGCACTTGTGTTATCACAAAAAATAGGAATGCATCCAGTGTCAACACAAAAATCCTTGAGTTGTTGTCGTACCCACAACAACTGAGCACAACATGAGGCTGCCGCCACATATTCTGCTTCAGCTATGGACATGGCAACTGAATGTTGCTTCTTGGTAGCCCAAGATACCAAACAAGGTCCAAGAAAGTGAGCCATACCTGAGGTACTCTTTTTATCAACTAGGAAACCTCTTCTTTAAGGTATCCATTGAGGAATGCACTTTTAACATCCATTTGATATAGCTTGATCTCCATATGAGCTGCAAAGGCTATTAAGATTCGAATAGCCTCAATTCTAGCAACTGGTGCAAAGGTTTCTTCGTAATCAATCCCTTCTTCTTGATTGTACCCTTGAACCACCAGCCTTGCCTTGTTCCTAGTGACTGTTCCTGACTCATCCAGCTTATTTCGGAACACCCACTTGGTTCCAATGATTGTTCTATCTGTAGGTTTAGGTACAAGGTGCCACACTTTGTTTCTTTCAAATTGATGAAGCTCTTCTTGCATAGCCGCGATCCAATCTGAATCTGCAAGAGCTTCATTCACACTTTTTGGCTCAATGTTAGAAAGAAAAGCATAGAAAGCACAAAAATTCTTAAGTTTAGATCTAGTTTGCACTCCAGTATTAATATCTGACAAGATTTGATCAAGAGGGTGCGAACTATCGTGCTTCCATGATCTTGGATTAATTGGATCCACAGCCACATGTTTTGTTCTAACTGAAGTGTGTGTAGGATCAGGCTCAAGAACACCTCCTGATCCTGTTTCTGCACCTGTTTGCAAGCTGGTTCCTGAAGAACATGGTTCCGAACAGGGTTCAACGGTGTTTCCCCCTGTTTGGAGCTCACCTTGACTATCGCTTTGAGGAACAGCTTCTGTACCTGTTTCCTTCAAGGTGTTCTTACCTTGTTTTTCTTGATTTAACAGCTCCTTTTGGACAAGACCTAATTCAAACTCTTCATCCTGTGCATTACTCTCATTCAAGGAGTTAGATTCATCAAAAAACACATGCACACTTTCCTCAGCACACAAGGTGCGTTTGTTGAAGACTTTGTATGCCTTACTGTGAGAGGAATAACCAAGAAATATTGCCTCATCACTCCTAGGATCAAACTTTCCTAAGGCATTCTTCCCGTTGTTATGCACGAAACATCTACAACCAAATGTTCTTAGATGCATAATGTTGGGTTTTCTGCCTTTAAGAAGTTCATAAGGAGTTTTGTTCAAAATGGGTCTAATCATGCATCTGTTTATAATGTAACATGATGTGTTCAAGGCTTCTGCCCAAAAGTTCTTAGGAAGACCACTAGCAATAAGCATTGTTCTAGTCATGTCTTCTAAGGTACGATTTTTTCGTTAAACCACCCCATTCTGCTGGGGTGTTCTTGGGGCTGAGAAGTTTTGATCAACACCATGTTCATTACAAAATTTTGTAAAGCTTGCATTTTCAAATTCAGTACCATGATCAGACCTCAAGCTAACCAATGAGTGTCCTACTCTCTTTTCAATCTTTTTGAGAAGGGCAATAAAATTCTCAAAAGTTTCATCCTTGGAGGCCAAGAACAGGGTCCAAGTAAATCGAGAGTAATCATCCACTATTACAAGCACATACCTTTTCCCACCTCTACTAGCTATCCTCATGGGACCACATAGATCAATGTGTAATAATTCAAGAGGTCGGGTAGTGCTTACATACCTTTTAGATTTTAAAGAAGATCTGACTTGTTTTCCTTTTGCACAAGCTTCACATACCTTGTCATCATTATACTTGATGGAAGGTAGTCCAACAACCAAGTCCTTGGAAACAAGTTTGTTTAGCAAGGACAGGCTTGCATGACCTAGTCTCTTGTGCCATAGCATCATATCATCATTTAATGCATTTAAACAAGTTAGATTATTTTGGGGAAGAGTGGAAATACTAACTTTATAAACATTTCGACATCGCTTCCCCCTCAACACAACATCTCCTGTGTCGTCATTCACAATCAAGCAACGTGTTTTTGAAAACAGTACTAGGTTGTTCTTGTCACACAGTTGGGACAAACTTAACAGATTGTGCTTTAACCCATCAACTAGGTGCACATTATCAATTGAGTGGGAGAGAGTTTTACCAATATTACCTATACCGACAATTGTCCCAGACTTGCCGTTTCCAAATGCTACACTCCCACCATTCAAAGCTGTAAGTGAGAGAAAGTTTGATTCTTTTCCGGTCATATGCCGCGAACACCCATTATCGACATACCACAACTGCTTGTTTTCAAGGGTGTTTGTGGGGTTGTTCGTAAGATTGTTTTCTCTCACTTTAGCTTGCAAAACAAATCACGGGTTAGTTTTGGGAACCCAGATCCACTTGGGTCCCATTCCTTTAGACATGTAAAGCTCATCTTTTCTAATCCAGATTTGTTTCACATACTTTTCATTCTTTTCATTGGCATGTTTTCTTACAGGACAAGTACATCTATAATGACCCGTTTTACCACAATGAAAGCAAACAATATTTTCAGGCAATCCCACATACTTCCTATGTATTGGGTAAACGGTCTGTTTAGGCTTGTATCCAAGTCCCTTTTTGTTTCGACTGTGGTGAGTGTTTAACCAATCAAGGGCTTGTGAGGACTTGTTCCAACGCTTGGTCGTGGCAAGTTCGGTTTCCAGTTTTTCTATATTAACATGCAAGTTCTTGTTCTCTTTGAGCAAGTCTTCAACCATTCCTTCCACCTCAAAGAGTTTTTCCTCCACTCGAGTATAATCTCCTTCTTTTATAAAGAGATTTTCTTTGAGCATGTTAATATTTTCATGTAAACCAAGTTTTTCATTTTTAAGAATTTCATTTTCAAGCTCTAGGTCACGAACTTCTCTTTTTAGATCAGCACAGGTGTCTAGCACATTATATAGAAGTTCTTCTAAAGTAGCTTTGTTAAGACCATGTACCTTGTTCTTGAGATCTGAGAGGCTGATTGTTGATTCATCACTTGAATCTGAATCACTTTGTGCCATTAGTGCTACAGCCTCTTCTTCAGCTTCAGATTCTCCTTCATCTTCAGAGGAATCTCCCCAAGCAGCCAGCATAGCTTTCGAGAATCGCTTGCCCAGATTGTGTACAGGGTGTTTTCGACCCTGTTTTTGAGGTTGTTCTGGCAACTGATCTTCTCGAAGCAGAGGACAATTTTTGACTAAGTGATCTGGTTTGCCGCACTTGAAACACCCTATAGGTTGATCTTTAGGGGTGTTTCTGGACTTACTGGATTCTTTTCTTTTGTTGTTCTCCTTGACCTTTTTGAAGAATTTCTTGAATTTTCTGGACATTAAGGCCATATCTTCATCTTCAAGGTCAGAGTCAGTGTCCTCATGCGCTTTTAAGGCAAGCCCACGATCTTTCTTTTGCTCCTCTTTCTGTTGTGAGTTTTTCCGGAGTTCATAGGTTTGGAGATTACCAATCAACTCGTCAAGGGTGATTTTGTTCATGTCTTTAGCCTCTTGGATGGCTGTTACTTTGGCCTCCCACGTACGAGGTAAAATTCTGAGGATTTTCCTCACCAACTCTTCAGTGGTGAAAGACTTTCCCAGAGATTTTAATTCGTTTGTGATGTGGGTAAACCGTGTGTACATATCCATCACGATTTCACGATCACCCATATCAAACAACTCGTATTGTCGCATAAGTAGCTCAATTCTAGATTGTTTAACTTGACTCGTACCTTCATGAGCAACTTGCAGGGCGTTCCAGATAGCTTGGGCTGATTCACACTCGGAGATGCGAGTGTATTCATCTGGTCCTAGGCCGAAATATAATAGCTTCTTGGCCTTAGCATTCTTCTCCATTTTCTTGTAATCTTCAGAATCAAATTCAGAAGGTTCCTTGGAAACTTTCTTGCCATCTTCAAGTATTTTGTAGGGAACAAGTGGCCCGTTCTTGATGAGCATCCATAACTCATAGTCTTCTGCCTGAATGTAGTTCTCCATCTTGTTCTTCCACCAACTATAATGTTGGCCGTTGAAATAGGGTGGACGAGTGATGGATTGCCCTTCAAGAATTCCTTGTGGTGTACTCATCTTCAGAATCTCTCAAGCTGTTAGCCTTGTTGTGAGAGAACCTGCTCTGATAACACTTGTTAGATCTTAGAGTATACTTCCACAAGAGGGGGGGTGAATTGTGGTGTCTGATTTTCGCGTTATAAGTAACAAACACCCTGACAGAGGTTGTTCTCCGATGACGAACACCCTGTTGACTTGTTTGCAGGGGGTGTTTTCAGATATTGTAAATACGAAAATCACCAAGATAAATGCGGAATTAAAGCACACACAATTTTTACGTGGAAAACACCTCTAGCCCAACTGAGGTGTGAAAAACCACGACCTACCTCGTGTAGGATTTAACCACTTCACTAAACCGGGCTTAACACGTTACAAATGTAACACACCTTGTTACAACTTGCAACCATGTAATCTCCTTCTCAAGGCAGATTACACCACGTCCAAATCTCACCAGATTGGACACGTCCAAAGTCCACACGACTTAGGACCACTCACTCACTTTTCTGATTCAAGATCAGGGTTACAAACACCTTACAGGGGGGTGCTTCTGACTAAGCAGATGTAAGGTACAATGAAGTTCCTATTATGCCAATATATTGAAACCTTGCTTTAAACACAACTTGAACTGGTTTTTCTTTTCTCAAGTGAAGCTCAGAAATTCTTTTCACTAGAAAAACCTCTTTTGAAATTTGCCTTTTGGGAATGTTGTGTTTCAAGATTTCTTTTTGCTTTCTTCTCACTATAGCTCAGTATGTGCCTCAGTGTATATGTTTTCGTGAAAACTGAGCTGTTTTTAACCACAAATTCCAACGGTCAAAAACCAAGGAGAGGAAAGGAAATCATCTAATTTTGGAAGGTGATTTTTCAAGAGAAAAACTCCCAACGGCTAGTGATAAAACATTTTCCAAAAACTAAGGGATTTGTTATCTTAAGAGACAACCTTTATCTCCTTATAGCCGTGGGTAAGCTTTAAGCAAGGCAATCAGAAATTTTTAGCAATTTAAAAACTTTATCACATCCGAATATATGGGCAGAGAAAATCTTTCAATTTTGGCAAATCTCCCAAAATCTATTTTCCCAAATCTCCCATAATATATTCAAGAAATATATTTTTCCAGAAGAATAACATTTGAAAATATTCTGGAGATTTTGGCCAACCGAAATAATAATTTCAAGGATAATCAGGTATGGCCACTTCAGGTCAGAAACACCCTAGGCACCCTGTTTGCAGGGTTGTTCGCAGTCTGGTGTTCTGAAGCACTTAGTGCAAATACCGATTCAAGAGATGTTAAAAAGCTTTTTCAATATTGGCATATTAACAAGAGTCTAAATAAATAAAGCCTATATACCCAAGACTTCTTGTTTTGAATCTTGTCCAAGATCCGTAGAGCTGCTGTGAACATCAAGGCTACCTTGTTTGCTGGGGTTGTTCTTTGCATCACTAGAGAAGCTGCTGGGAACATCAAGGCTACCTTGTTTGTTGGAGTTGTTCTTTGCATTGCTAGAAGAGCTGCTGTGAACATGCCTTACATCCAACTGTGAGATGGCGTTCTTGACTAAATGTAGAATCACCCAAAGAACCTATTTTAGAGGCTTGTTCTCACATGTAGCAAACCGGTTAATACAGTAAAGATTACAAACACCATTTAGGCCTGTTTGCAGATCATGTTTGGAGCAACACTACTTGGACACATTTTTACACTTGGATTTGTTATCATCAAAACTTGAATATAATAACTCAACAAGATGGCATAGGGGTTATTGTCATTCTATTGCCCCAAAACTACTCCCACTGTATAGTCAATAGTATCGTACATTACCTCAAAAGGTAATCCCCAATCCGGAGCTTGTATAATCGGAGCAGAAATCAAAGCTTCCTTTAACTTGTGAAAGACACTTAAACACTCTTCATTAAACTCAAAGGGCACGTCTTTAACAAGCAAATAGGTGAGAGGTTTTGCAATTTTCGAAACATCTTTTATGTACTGTCAGTAAAAACCGTGTCCAAGAAAACTCCTTATACCCTTTATAGAACAAGGTGGCAGTAATTTCTCAATTATCTCTACCTGTGACTAGTCAATGTCAATGCCCCTATTTAAAACAATATGGCCTATAACAACCCCTTCCTGTACCGTAAAATGGCACTTTTCCTAATTCAAGGCTAAATTCATATCCTCACATCTTTGCAAAAATTTCGACAAATTATTCAAGAAATGGTCAAAGGTTGTATCATAAAGAGAAAAATCATCTATACAGACTTCTATTATGTCCTCAATAAAGTCGAAAAAGATAGCCATCATGCATCGTTGAAATGTGGTAGGGGCGTTACACAACCCAAATGACGTTCTCCTATAAGCAAGTGTATCGAATGGACAAGTAATGAGGTCTTTTCTTAGTCACTAAGGTGGATAGGGATTTGAAAAAACCCCCCGAATAGCCATATAAATAGGGAAGATAAGAATGTTATGCCAGACTCTTGAGCATTTGGTCCATGAAGGGTAGGGGAAAATGGTCCTTATAGATGGCCTTATTAAGCTTCCTGTAGTCTATGCACATACGCTAACCCGTAACTATCTTGGTAGGAATGAGTTCGTTATTCTTATTCTTTACAACCGTCATTGCCTTACTTTTTAGGTACAACATGGACTGGGCTCACCCACTTACTATCCGAGATAGGGTAGATAATGGTGGCCTTAAGGAATTTCAAAAGTTCTTTATTAACCACCTCTTGCATATTAGGGTTCAACCTTCTTTGGTATTCAATTGAGGGTTTATGGTCATACACCATCATAATACGATGTATTCACACAGAAGGGTGAATTCCTTTAAGGTCATCAAGAGTGTACCGTATGGCCTTATGATGCAACCTAAGTATTCTTAATATATTAAGAGTCAACTTGAGATGCATTTAGACTCGCATTCACAATCATAGGATATGTAGAATTGGGGATAAGAAGCTCATACCTCAAAGAAGAAGGAAGAGGTTTTGGTTCTGCCTCAAGGGCACATTTCTTATGAGACAAGGGTGCATCGTCATGCTCTAACGCTTCCACCTTAGCAAAGGTTGGATAAAATTGTGGAGAACCTTCCCAAAATTTAGCACACATTGCTACTTCTGGATTTTCATCTAGCATCATTTAATAAACAATGCCCAAGAGGATCTTGAGAAACATTATTAGGAATGGTCCTTTATACCAAACTATCCACTACATTAATCTGATGACACCTACCACAGATAGAAGGAAATTTAGAAGCTTTAATCAGGTTAAGTTGCACATGTTCATGTTCCACATCAAAAGATAGTTTACCATTTTTTACATCTATATGGCACCTAGCAGTGGCCAAGAATAGCCTCATAAGAATAATGAGGGTATGTGTATCCTCTTCCATTTGAAGGATTACAAAATCTATAGCCACATATAAATCTCCTACCTTAATGGGGACGTCCTCTAAAATACATATGGGGTACTTTATAGAAAGGTCTATAATTGTAAAGAGATAGTGGTGGGTCTATTTTCTCCTAAGTCTAGCTTTTTATAGAGAAAGAAGGGCATTAAACTTACACTGGATCCCAAGTCACACAAGGGACGATCTATCAACACATTCCCTATCAAATGAGGAATGGAAAAGCTACTAAGATCCTTAAGCTTGCCAAGGAGCTAATTTTGAATCGTGGCACTACACTTTTCAGTCAATGCCAATGTTTCAAGCTCTTCTAGCATTCTTTTATTAGACAGAATCTCTTTCAAAAACTTAGAAATAAGAAGGCATTTGCGACAAGGCATTGATGAATAGAATGTTAATATACAGTTTCTTAAGGACCTTTAAAAACTTCCCAAATTGTTGGTTAAGTTTAGTCTTAGCCATTCTTTGGGGGAACGACAAAACGGGAATACAAGGTCTTGAGGAAATTTACTTGGGGTCATTAGGAACCTTAGTAGAATTATGGGCACCATCGCCTATGATATCATTAGAAGATGTTGGCATCTACTTCTCAACAACCTCATCATTCCCATCATGCAAATGCTCATCTTGGCCAACCCCCTTAGGTCCCTCAAGTTGCTTACTTCCTTTTAAAATTATGGCATTGTATTGCTCACCAGCGCTAAGTTCATTCTTACTAGTACATCTTCCCACGGGTATAGATTAGGAGGTAGCTTGTTAAGCACTTTGAGCTTCTAACATCTTATTATGAGTAGTAAGCACATCAACCTTAGAGGCTAATTGCTTAATATACTCATCTTACTTTTGCTGCACCAAATGCATACTCTCCATCATAGTTTTTAAATTTGATTTTTAAGGCACTTGTTGAGGTTAAGTTGGTCTTTGAAATCTGAGGGGTGGTTTAAAATTCATTTGAGAAGGGGTATTAGACCTATAGGAGATATTGAGGTAATTCCTCCAACTAGAATTATAGGTGTTAGAGAATGGGTCATTGGTCAGTCAAGGATTGAAATTGTTGACATAGTTGACTGAGTCACTAGCATCTTGAGCAAATAGACTCCCAACTTGACAATTCACAGTCAATTAATCAACAGACCCATAGATTTCACATGATGGGGAAGGGTACTTGAACTAATAGAATTAACATTCAATCGTCCTAACCTTTGAGACATGGCATCTACTTTTGCGGAAAGCGCAAAGATAGCATCAAGTTCTAACTTACTTTCAACTCTCTTCGGTTGACTTCTCTCATTGGACCATTCGTAGTTATTTAGCACCATATCTTCAATAAGGTTGTAAGGCTCGTCTTTAGTGTTGTTGATAAGTGTACCACCTACCATTGCGTCTATAGTAGACCACACTGGTTTAGTGACTTCATCGTAGAAGGCTTGCACTAACATCCGTCGTTGAAGGCCATGATGTCGACATAACCTTAATAGGTCCTTAAAATGCTCCCAGACTCCATATAGCGATTCGTCCTCCCTTTGACCAAAAGTGGTGATTTTGTTTCTTAAACTTGCCATCTTGCTAGGAGGAAAGAATTTAACAAGAAAGACCTTGGTGAGCTCATCACATATTGTGATGTATGCAGAAGGCAGAGAATGTAGCTATGCCCTCGCTTAACCCTAAGTGAAAAGGGAAATGACCACAATCGTGTAGCATCGGTAGAAACACCATTGAGCTTCAATGTTTCGCACACCTCTAAGAATACCGAGAGGTGTAAGTTGGGATCTTTTAGCAGGGTGCCTCCAAATTCAGATTATTGCACCATGTAGCTAAGAGCCAGCCTCAAGCTCAAAGTTGTGGGCTTCCACGTTGGGTCGAGCAATAGTAGAGGCAATGCCTTGGGCCCCTGGGGTGACAAAAGCCCAAAGAGTCCTTATTTGGTTATCTCCTCCTGTCGCCATCGTTGAAGGGGCTCCTTGAGTTTTCGGTGTTTGCTCCTCTAACTTCAACTTCTTTCGCCTAGAGCAAAAAGTCCTTTCTACTTTTGGATTGAATTCAAATAGAAAGGAACTTCGCATATAAGTGGAGAAATCCTGCAGAGATCACCATAAAACACTACCAACACAAATCAAGAAAATACAATGAAAAAGAAAAACAAAAAAAAACTTTGTCAATCTAAATAGGCAAACTCAGTATCCGCAAATTGGTCCCTGGCAACGTCGCTAAAAATTTGACATTATCGCAAAAAAACAGGTGTTGTAGTCTGGTTTTAATATCATTCTCACAGGGACCAAATGTAATCTATTGAGTTTTAACCGATTATAAAAGGCCAAGGAACCAAATTCCCATGGCTTATCTCAACTATCACTATTTAACTTTCGAGAAATTCAATCAAATTAAAAGCATCTACGGAATTGTTTCACCTAGTAAAGAGTTGGATCGTTGGATTTCAATATGCAAGTTCCCTAGAATTAGGTGATTCAAAGGAGTGCAATCGAACTAAGAGTTCAATCTTTTCTTTTGAAACAAACTGAATTACCTAAACTAAAAAATCCAATTAGCATTCTTTCGAATATCCTTGGTTTTAGTCTTGGTTATGGATTTTTATCTGTTAGGATTTCCTCTCAACAAACAACTCACTTTCAAGAATCGTTAAATTAAGTTCTAACTTGTTGTTCTAATAATGAGTTTCTCCTTTCAGTACTTCACTCAACTACTAGTATATGCAAGGAAATGTGGCCAAATTTTACTTAAAACAATTCATCCACAAGCTAGAATTCAATTAAACCAATTTTGATCGAGCACAAATATTGAAAATTAGAGATTTAATATCAATACTTTGGCTAATAAGTCCCTAAATTAAGTAAAAATACTCACATAATTGAAAGTAACAACATCTAAACAAGTGTTTAAGAAAAGATTAGAAGGGAAGGAAAGCATAGCAACTATGGTGGTATTCAATGCCTTCCCAATCTCCAAGCCTCCAAGTGCCAATCTTCCACTCCAATTCCCTCTATTACTCTTAAGAAAACCCGAAAATCCTGAAACTAATGATAGAAGTGTGATAGAAGTGAATGCTAGATGTCTTGACTCTCTTCCTTTCGTAGCCGAAAAACCTTATTTAAGCCTGAAATCATTCATCCTCGCCCATAAGATGAAAGAAGACAAAGAGGCAAGCAGTTTCGAGCTCACCACAGAGCTTCTGTGGTTCGATTTGTGTCAAAAATCTCTGTCTCTTCTTTCTTCTCTACAGGGATGGTGGCCGGAGGTATCTGTGATGAGTCAAAACATACTTAATTGGGGTTAAAGTAAGGGAAAAAATGTCCAAAAACATGCAAGATACAGAAAAGAATCATAGCCAAGTGTAAAACGGGAATAAGAATGTAGATTATAGCGTGAAGTTCATAATTCTCCCTAAAAATACAACAAAATGACCCCTAAATGTAGTTTACTCAAAGCATTTATCACTAGAACATGAATTCAAATCAAACTCTTCGGAGCAATGCTCTAGCTCCTCTGCTGCACAACGAGATGTATAATTGTTGAAAGGTGATTGTACTAGGAGGAAAAGCCAACTTGAACCCTAGGCATAGAGGTAAATAACAAGATACTAAGAAAGAAATGCAAATGGGTTAAACAGAGCACATTGGAATGGGCAATGACTTCATGACAGCCACCGGTGCTGCTAATGAGAAGGTGAATGAAGTTGGTGGAGGGTATTTTTGCAAATTTAGTGTTTGGAAGAAAAAAAAAGAAATTGAAACAATTGGATCTGAGTGACATATACTATGAATGAATAATGAGATATTATTTCACATGATTTTATGCTAATTTGTGTGATTCATCATCAAATCATCACGATCCATTATCCCAACCCAAGTCCTGTCAAGTAATTTACATCACCTCTTCATCATCAGGGTCTCAGCTTAGCTAACAATTGTTTATAAAAGATGATAATGGATTAGCCACCAAGGGAGATTGGTTTGGACTTTTGAGTTTTCTTGCATTGTTTTTTTTTTTAGTTAATGAAAGATTTGTAATATAAGTAAAGCAGCCTTTCTTTGACTAATTTTTCTCATATTGTCGTAATATTGGATAGAAAGAAGGTCCTTGTGCATAATAAATTCCACAGTGTTGTGGACTGAATACTAAGTTAATATGTTACCAACCAACTAGTTGCACAATTGGCCTGCATAAAAGCATGAATAATCTTAATGTGAGTACTTAGTTGAAAAAAAGTGTGTCTAGTATCAGTACTTATACTTCCCAGGTTGCTTGATATGTGCTTGCATTGCCTGTATGATTATGCTATTTTTTCCTCTAATGTGAGTCTTCGTAAATCTCACTTCAATTATTGTTTGAATCCCATTTCTTATTATCATTACTTCAACTATAAAAATTGATGCTACTTCTAGGTCAAACTATTAATGCTGCTTAGAGGAATCTTCTTTCCTTGTTGCTGATAATTAAACCTCCTACTACCAGTTGTGCCTTCTCCCATGCTATGTAATATGTCTGTCTGTGGTCGATGGCTGAATTGTTTGGTTTAGTGGATGGAGGGATAGTGTTAGTTTGTGTCTAACGTGTCTTTCAACCCTTAATTTTGTTTTTGTTGCTCTGAATAGTTAGTAGTTCGAATTGCTATTTCACTGCAAAAACCAATATTGTTTTTGGTTGAATCCACTATAAAAATCATGCATTCATTGTAGGTCTTCTAGTGCACTTTGTGTATACAGTTCCATGAAAAAAAAAATTTAAAAATGAATCATATAAAAAAAAAGAAAAAGCAAAAAGAGGACTACAAAAATTGTATAAAACCATTCCAGGTGACAGACCTCTAGGTGCCACAGGCCCCAAAAGCTCCTTTTAGGTCTGATTCTTATAATGACCTCATCTTTTGACTCCAAATTGAAAATTCGTGAAGCCCACTTCAGGCCATGTAAATAAAAAAAAAATCATATCATGCCCATCTTATCATAGTCCATGTGTACATATAAGATAGCTCTTTAATCACATGTTAGTCCAATTTGCATCACATCCATCTAGGATAGTCCATTATATGAGTATTACCCGTCAATAGTTAGCCAATCATGGATACATCATAGGTCACTTAGATTTGTGTCCTAATCTATCTAGGGCCAATTCATGATTACATTAGCATCTGTTGTAGGCCATGCACTTAGAGTTTATGATCCATCTTGCATACACTAGTCATCTTGCATACATCTCACTAGACCACATTGCAGAAGCCCCTCCACATAAGTGTCAGCCCAATTTAGGACACTCCATAATCACCATAAGAGCCTATCCATCCTAGCCATTTTAGCACAACCCGAATTGTAGGCATCTCATCCCATGTAGATTAGTTCCTCACGTACACAAGGAAGACCAGTTAGTATTGTCTAGCATAGAGTCCACTCATTAGACTTTCATCTCTAACCTTGAGTCAAGCTGAACCCACCATGCCATCATAGCCAATTCCAAGTTCTTAATACCAAAAATTCTCACCTCATTTGTCCATTATTTTTAACCAAACCCACTCATAAGTCATTGGGAAGTTTGAGTTAAAACTGCTTTCCTGGTTATTCTCTGGAAGTGGAACCCCTGTGGACGTCTGAGGTGATTTTTGAGACAAGTGCACACCTCGCAGGTGGTTAGGAGGTTTGAGCTAAAGCTAAATATGTAAACTGAGTGGCAGGAAGTTAAGAGACCATTACTGTGACTGTCAAAGGTGGCAAGTCAATGGCTTACCCTATAAGCATGCTGCCAGGTGCATTCTTAGCCTAAACAAAAAGTTGGATGATTATTGTTGTCATTGGTTTAATGTTGAGTGGTACAGGAAGCTTTATGATGGCGTAATACACCTTATGCTTGACTCATGCTTCTGGGGGGAGAGTGAATTGCCTACTGGGGATCCCCCTTTGAGCTTAGGAAGAAGGGAACGCTAGATAAGCGTAAAAGAAGGGAAAGAAGACTTCCTATCCCTCCACAAATGTCTACCATCCAATTGAGTGGCACTAAGAACTGTAAGAAGTGCAAGCAATTTGGTCATAATAGACTTACATGTAGGCAACCAAGGGATGAAAATAGTAGACTTGAATACAAGAAGCAGCCTCGACAAAAGACTGGCAATCTAGTTAGCAGGCCAAAAAAGATCTAAAGATTCAGCCAAGCTTCTACCTCAACAACAACAGCATTAGGGGTTCTAACTCAGTGTAGCCAAGCTATTTAAGTCATATTTGTTGTATTTTAGATGCTTCATCTTCAGCTTCACTACTAAAAATTTGTTTTCTAAGGACGAAAAAGTTGGTCGTTAAATGCATTATTTTTTGTTGTTAAAAGCTTTAACGACGAAAAAAAAAGTTGGTGGTCGTCCGTTGTTATTGGTCCTGTCGTTAATAGTTTTAACGACGAAATGAAAATTTTCGTCGTTGTTCTTGGAATGATGAAAAGAGAAACCCTCGTTATTAGTTAACTAATTAACGACAGACGAAATAATAGTAACGATCAAATTGTTCATCATTTGCTTATTAAATCAAAAATAAAAAATGTAAAATTATTATCATTAATGACAACTTTTGTTCCTCGTTATGGATTGAATAATGGTTAACGACGAAATTTTTTGTTGTTGAAAATCACGGTCACCTGACGACCAATTATTTTTCTCATCACTAATTTTGTGGAGCTAATGTCAATTGTATAATCAATATAATAGTACAATGGATTAAATAACCCAAGGGAGTACTATGGATTAAATAACTCAAGGGAATACTAGTAATACTGAATTTGCATATATATTTATATATATGCATATCAATTGAATTGAAAATCGTTGGTTTGCAAATATATGCCACAAAGCAATATAATACCAACAACGTCCTAACTCTAAAAAACAACTCTGTAAACTAGAAGTTAAAGTTGCTATTAAATTTGATGTTCAAATAAATAAACTATTCGCTATAAACATAGGAGAAAACCAAATGATCTCACATCTTCAAAGAAAACCGTGGAAAAGCACCATAACTTGGAATAAGAATCTAGCATCTTCAAGTACCTACAAAGCAGGAAAAAGTATTAAAGATGTATTCATAGAGAGAGATTACAAAAAATATATACACAAAAGACATGCACTTATAAACCATATGAATCTCATACTTTTGGTTCCAGACATTAACATTTCCTTGACATAAATCCCACTTTCTCTAAATGCATGATGCCAACACCACCACCACCATTCATAAGACATAATCTGGAGTGTTAATAGCAGTAAATGAAATAGTCAAATTATGCCTACAGAAAGAAGACTGACCGCATAACCAAATGCAGTGAAGCAGTTCACTACTATTAATCAACTCCCTGCCTCAGCCTCCCACTTATACCATTCTGTCAAACACAAAATCTACCAGATGAAGCACACCCACCCCCTAAAAAAATAAAAAATATTTGTTGATTACAGACCAAACTATCCCATTGTAGAGTTCTATGGCAATATTACTAACCACATGCATATCTTTGACGCCACGCTGTAGATGTAATACATTGGCGCTTGAGAGAGAGAGAGAGAGAGAGAGAGAGAGTTAATCCACTACTGTTAATCCACTCCCTGCCTCAGCCTCCCACTTATACCAGAGTAATTGTGGGTCAAATGTAAACAAAACAATGTTAGAAATCGTGATAGTAATTCAACATTCAAAGTTACTCTGGCATAAGTGGGAGGCTGAGGCAGGGAGTGGATTAACTCTCTCTCTCTCTCTCTCTCTCTCTCTCTCTCTCTCTCTCTTTCTCTCTCTCTCTCTCAAGCGCCAATGTATTACATCTATAGCGTAGCGTCAAAGATATGCCTGTGGTTAGTAATATTGCCATAGAACTCTACAATGGGATAGTTTGGTCTGTAATCAACAAAGCTTTTTTATTTGACCCACAATTACTCTGGTATAAATGGGAGGCTGAGGCAGGGAGTGGATTGTAATTACTATCACAAAACGATGTTTGAAATCATGACAACATAGGCAAAACATATTGTGATAGTAATTCAACATTCAAAGTTGGCAATTGCCATTTTGAATTCCTGGGAGAAAGACTAAATAACAAGACACAACTATACGAAATAAGTCAGCAACACTCCATGCACAATAAGAACCAAGAAATAGCTAAAATACAATAACATGGCAATAACATAGGCCAAGGAAATAGTAGCAAAAAGATAAACATGGCAATAAAATTAGTTGAAGCCTAGAATAAGATACTATCAACATTCAATGTCATACAGGTCTTCTTATTTTCTAGATTTTGATCATCTTGTGAGTTACGCCCCCCCTTCCTTCTAGACCTCAGCCCTAACATTACAAGCCCAGTGAGCAACAGAAGCAATGCAATCACTTATCTAAACTTATTTGCAAAAAATAAGCTGAAGACAACAATAGCTTACTCTGAAAGCCAGATGCCCCAGAGTCAAGCCCAGTTGTAGCTCCCGTCACTAGGGAGTAAAGCTTGCCACCAGCTCATCAATTAGAACCAATATACACTTACTAAGCTATGTGCTCGTGTTGCTTTCTCATATCTTGTTCAAATCAAACCAAAACTGATCCATAGGCAGCCGAAACCTAGTATCAACTAAATAAAAATTTTCCATAAACAACTACTTCACTATTATGAAGTAAGAATTACTAATTATTGAGATATATTAGCAAATCAGGAGCATCACCAAAATTCAACTAAGATGCTTGCATCATATACGCTCACAAATAGCAAATTCCAGCAAAACACATATTAAAAACAGACCTTTTAGAGCACTAGAGATCATTTCAAGCTCAATCGACTATAACCACCACAAATTCAACCATAAACACCATTCAAATATCTCCCAACGTTTAACCTAAACCACAAGGCACCAAGATTGTTCATAGCATTTCATAACAATTGGTCAAGGTAAATAATATGTAATAGCAAATGTAATAGATACATATAATCGAAAATGTCAAGTAATACCTTCTGCAACATATTTTTCCCAGATTTTAGAATTGATGTCATAATCTAAAATGTCAAATAGCATGTAATAGCAAACACATAGATAACAGCTTTGGAGGCATGTTGCTTATATGTTGAACATATTTTCCCAAATTTTAGAATTGATGTTACAAAATCATTCCTCCCATTGAGACAACAATATAGCAAATGCAATTGGTGTAAATTTTTACCCAATCTGCAATAGTACAACCAAACCTAGAGATTTTACCAAAATGATTACATTAACATCAAAGAAAGAGAATGTCCAGTAACAAGAATGATATTTGTGGGTTATTAAAATTGATACCGAAGGCAGAAAAACCAGAAGTCAAATGAGTAAGCTTAGCTATGAACTTGCGTTGTCACTGAACATTGAAGCTCACAAGCTAGTAGCAACTATGGACGTATACACTCGCATGGACTTCATTACTTAACAAAGCAATCCAATTATGTACCTTGTTCAATGATGGTTAGTAATGATATGGTTTAGTTATAAAAATTTATTCCTGTGTTATATAGATGATAGATTCAAGTGTATTATGTCATCATCATGAAATGAATCAATGGCGTATCCATTTGAAATTGTTAACTCTGCTCTTCCTTGTTTCCCTGGCATAATGAATGACATTGGTGTCTACTTTTAGTGTATGGTTTGTGATATTTTGCTTTGAGTCTTATTTGCATTTGAAACTAGGTGGTCTGGAATGCTGTTTTGCTTCAGAACCCATTAAGTTTGTTCCATTTACACGGTCTGAAGTTGGAAATATTTCCCTATTAACATTGCTTTTGAATTACATTGTATGATTAATTTGGAGCAGAGTGAGCATCTAAAGACCCTGGGTTTGGTTTCACCAAAGATCTATAATAGGCTTGTATTCTTTGTAATTTATCATCTTTAAGTTACTGTCTTCATGCCTTGTTCTAGTAATATTGTGTTCATGTCAATGGACAAGCCAGTAGTCTCCATGTCACTTTAAGTGTCATCTATAAAGGTATTTGTTTCAAAATCAGAAAGTTCATTTCAGAAAGTTCATTTATCATAAAATCAAAAACAAACTTAAAATCCGAAAACTTCATTTATATGAGGCTTAAAGTTCGTTTAAGTGTCACTTTAAGTGTTAATGTCAAAAATCAGAAAGTTCGTTTATTATAAAGGTATTCGTTCAAGAGAAATGAACTTTACAAACAAAGAATATTTAGTGTCTTATAGATACAAAGGTGTATGTTTCAGTCTTAAAAAATTCGCTGCAAATGGAAACAAACTTTACACACAAAGAAATTAGTGTCTACTAGATACAAAAGTGCTTGTTTTAGTCTTAAAAAGTTCGTATCAAATGGAAATGAAAGTAGTTTTAGTTTCTAATATGTGAAGAAGATTCCATGGCGAGGCACAACATTTGTTGTTTCTAAACTGTCACTTTTGTTGTTGATTACATTTTACATTTCACACAATTTCACGTAAATTTCAATTTCAAAATCATAATGATAAACATAATAGAGCCAAATGATAGAATATACAAGTATACATATTTAATTGTATACATAAGATAGGATATCCATTCAAATCCGTTAATTACAACTTGCTGACAAAGTTCCAAGCACAACCTAGGCTTCAAGTTCATCACAAGACCACCACATACCCGCCTATCTTGAAACACTTTTCATTTCTAGATGAAAAATCAAATTAGAGAATATCGCATATGTGAAAATTCCCCATTCAGTTAACAACAATCAAGCTTCTAGACAAAAATTTTCCATTCATCTCATCACCCCTGATTTGTAGATGATAAATTTTCACTTAAAAATTTCTAGTCACTTTCAACAATTCAAACAATTGGCATCTTGGTGAGATTACTATCAGTGACCCGCCTACCTTGAATTTGAACAATTTGCAAAGTACAAATAGGATAAAGACAGGGGCAGAGATATGGATTGCAAAATCAAATTAGAGAGTATTTCATATGTGAAAAATTCCCATTCAGTTGACAACAATCAAGCTTCTACATCAAAATTTTCCATTCGTCTCATAACCCCTGGTTTGTAGATAAAAAATCATCACTTAAAAATTTCTAGGCATTTTGAGCAGTTCAAACAATTCGCACCTTGGTGAATTACTATTAGTTACACGCCTACCTTGAATTTGAACAATTTGCACAACAAAAACAGGAGAGAGAGAGGCAGAGACATGGATTGAAGATTTACCTGGAGCTGCAAAATTACTGTCAATTTTTGACCACAAGTTTTCGACAATGGCAACTTAGTGAGACTACTATCAGAGTTCAACCAAAAATCAAGCAAATCGACCACAAAAACAAGAGATACCTACGTGAGTTACTCAAGATTATGAGCAAGAATTGCAAATTATGGGCAAGAATCACACAATTGAGAACATACCTGATGCAGTGAAGACGAAATTTCCAGAAAGAACTTGGAATCGGCACTGATGCACACGCTAGGGTTTCAAGATTGTGCTGCAATTTGAAGGAGAAGCTATGTCGGTGTTTGTTGGGAGAATGAATTAAAAGATCTGTAAATAATGTGATTTTGATTTCATTTTAATAGTCCTCATGTCTCACGGTTGTTTTGATTTTAAGAGTCCTCAAGTCACGCATGCTGGCTAACCCATTCCATCTTAAGGTAAGTTACTTTAATTTGATTTTATTTTTTTTAAGGAAGATTTGATTTTATAGTAATGTGAACCTAATTTTTCACCCTAACAATCTTAACTTTGGAGGGAAATTGTACTTTATGTTTAAATTTTTATTTTAATTTTTCCTCCTCAATTTATGTGTATTCTCTCCTATTGACAATAACGACGAACGTTGTAAAAACAATAACGACCTACATTTTCGTTTGTTATCTAATGGTGATGTTTTGATGAAATTAAACAACAAAAAAACACTTTCATCATTATTAATAACATTTAACGATAAATTTTATATTTTATCGTTAAAAATTGGTCGTTAAAAATGCGATTTTTAGTAGTGCTTCTTGTATAAGCTACTTGCATCATTTTGCTGGTTGTATCTAGATAATGTTACAATTAGTTGTAATTCTTATGGATGTTAGTGCATGTATGACCAGAACATGTTGTGTATGATAAGTACATATATGGATGGGCAGCTTAAGTTCAAGCACGGATTCAAAGTACAATTTCAGCTTCTTCCACCTGCATTCAAAACATGCATTTTTTCAAGCTTTATATGTAACAAACTTGCAATTAAGTCAAAACATGCATTTTTCCAAGCTCTATATTGAGCACAGTACAGTTTGCTTCTTCCTAATCAACTCCAAAAGCATTACACCCGCCACAGTTGCACTTTGCCACATACAAGATCTAAATAAAACATAAGGACTCCATAACAACCAACCTTACATAACAACCACCTTCTAACATATTACAATATTAACACAAGTATAAGTAATGCAATTACACCAATCTCTGACATAACAAAGATGCTCTGCCCTTTCTCTAGTATTTTGAACATCATCTTCAACTCCCTAGCTCATGCTTCACTATCTCAATCTCACTTAACAATCTTTTGTCTCGATTTGGATTTGCTTCATCCACCCATCCTAAAAGCTTCTCGCATCTCAAACACTTAGCCTACATTCTACCTGGGTTTTGGATTCAATAAGACACCTTTCTCATTCCCTGAATATTACACCTTGGGCACATGAGAGTTTATTATTCATGGTCACTTCTCCTTAATAAAGTTGATCTTTGCACTTTCACCTTCAGATCTGAGTAATGTCAATAATAAATCCATTCAATTCCACTAACACTATGACAAAAAAAAAATCACATGCAATAATTCCAAGCACTGATTAATTCAATTGCTGCTGCAAACATTTGACAATTCTTGATGAATGCTCAGTAATACTCTATTGTTATAGTTCATGCAACAAAATAGAGGGAGTTCAAAACCAAGTAGGTTTATGCAAAATTACGGGAACTTTGAAGGTGAGAGAAATGGGTTGGTCAACAACTTACAACAACAAAGAGACCCATAAAAAAAAATTAACAGACTTACCTTCTTCTCCTCTACTTCAATGGCGTTCTTTAGAAGTGGAGAAGAAGAGAGAGTTTTGAAGGTGAGAGAAATGGGAAATTAGGTGAGGAGAGAGATTGGAGGTATTTAACTCAAACACTTGACCGTTATATCTCAACCCTTTCATGAACGGAATAATCAAAACATTACATTAAAATTGCAATTCTCGCTAAAAACTTATCGGCACTTGTACATTTGTCAACAAAAAATACCTTCTTAACAATTACTTGACAGTACTATGCACCTCAAAAGACATTCTAACAACATGGTCCCCTAAAAATTATTTCTGTAAAAAGTGGGTACCTTAAAGTAGTTTTTTTTCAAAGGACACTTTATGCTTTTTATCTTAACATAGAAGGATGCCACAACATCCATGATATTTTAGCATTCAGCAGTCTCCCATTAGAAGGAGATGAATTCCATACTTGAGTGGTAAAAAGGTCAAACTTGAAGATTTGATGTCCTAATATCTTATACCAAAAGATCCTAAAGGTTCAATCTTAAGGCTTAAACACCAACAGGTTCATATGCATTTGGCTATAGGGTTTCAAGCTCAAACACCAATGAGTTCAGGTCTTCAGGCTCACTTGCTAACAAGATCCCAGGGATCTAGTTAATAGATCCTCAAGCCCAAAGACCACTATTTTTACAGCGATCTTGTTGCATGTCTTCAGTGTTAGAGGCCACCAAGCTCTTAGAGATCTGGCCACAGATCATCAATAATCCACACTATTAACATTCAACGATAGCTCCTGGCAATAGTATAACCGTTGGTTCCCAGCACAATGGGACATTAATTTGTTGGCTCCCGATACAATGCGATACCACTGTCTCTCGGTGTAATAAGACATTTCAAGACTGTTGGCTACTGGCACAAGGGAACATTCAAGGAATAGGCTGGTTTCCTGCACAATGGGATACCACTGATTCCTCGTACAATGAGACAACCACTAGCTCTCAGTGCAGACGGACATTTTAAGACCACGAGCTCTAGCACGATGGAACATTTCAACAGCACTAGTCTGGCACAATGGGACATTACGCCACCAAAATCCACTCAATGTTTAAGAGTTCCACTAGTCCGACAGTAATCAAACCCACTAATTAGGCGAAATGATAAACATTTTGCTAGATTAGAAAAAGGTATGTTGCTCTGGTAATAAGGAAACCCGCTAATTCGGTGAAAGAATAAAAAGTTTGCAAGACCAGCAAAAGGTCTACTGTTCCGTCGATATAGGAAATCTGCTAATTTGGCGAAAGCAAAAAAGTTTACTATACTATAGAATGGGCTCACCACTCCAATGATAAGCAAACTCGCTAATTATGCAAAAGGAAAAAATCATCAGAAGTTTGCTAGACTCGAAAAAGTTTCACTACTTCGACGATAAGGAAACCTGCTAATCCGATGAAATGATAAAACCATAAGAAGTTTGCTAGGCCCGCAAAAGGTTCGCTACTCTGGCAATAATGAAATCCACGAATGTGACAAAAGGATAAAATCATCTCAAGTTTGCCAGACTGCAAAAAGGTCAGCTGGTCCAGCAATATGGAAACCAGCTTTTGTAAAAGGATAAAATTAATCGCCCACCATCGTAACAAAGGTAGGCAAGCATTGACAAGTCATGGCTTGTATTTCTAACGTCAGCCACAGTCATGGAAAAACTTTGTGGATGCCAAATCTAAGGACCCTCAATGGCCGTGTTTGGACTTTTCATCATCACAACCTAACCGACAAGTACATGTGGCCGCCATTACTTTGACCTGCGCCTTAACCACGCTTGGACAAAGTAAGGGTTAATTGTAGACGCCAAAAAAAGGCATCATATTTATAAATAGCCTAATGACGAAACTAGTACCCCAATTTTAGTGCTTTAGGGGCCTAGTAGAGTCGTAATTTGAAAGGAGACAAAGAACGCAATTTGAGCCTATAGGAAAAACTGGCCCAATGGGCCATCTCAAGAACTAGGCAAGTCAAGCATATCCCCACCAGGTTAGCTTTCCACATCGAATTGAATTAATTTTGGTTAATGAACTAAAGTTAGAGTTTATCAACTTAGTCTGTTTAAATTAACCCTAATTGGAATAGGACTAAGTCTCCATACATAAGCTAATTTGCATAGCTTCCTCAACTTCTATGAAAAGGGGGTTGATCGCTTGGTTGATAAAATAGAGCGACACAATGCCTCAAAATAATTTAGAGATATAGATACAGTGAGAAAAAAATAGTAGAGCTTTAGGATTCCTTTTCTATGAGCGAGAATTAGTACTTAGAGAGGGATATATATATATATATATATGTGTGTACGTACGTATGTATGTATGTATGTATGTATGTATGTATGTATGTATATGTGTGTGTGTGTGTGTGTGTGTGTGTGTGTGTGTGTGTGTGTATATGCATGTATGTATGTATGAATATGTGTGTGTGTGTGTGTGTGTGCGCGCGCGCGCGCGCGCGTGTGTGTGTGTGTGTGTGTGTGTATAAAATTTACGACTCTGGGACAACCTAATTCTATAGAAATGATTTTTAGGGGCCAACGTTTTTAGAATATATTCCCAAGTACCTACTATTTTGTGTAAACTATTAACGGGGGTCAATATTTTATAAAATAGTTGCTTTGTGAAGTTTTTCTTTGTAACTTAGTCCTTGAACTTTCTGAATTTGCCATTTTTCCCAAAATGAGGCCTAAAGTGCAAATACTCAAGTTTTTGAAACTTTTTGATCAAACTAAGCTTATATTTTATGTTAGACTTCTTATAATAACTTTACTGGTACTAGTTATCACAATCTACTACTTATATCATAAATATTATATTTCTGTAATTAACGGCCCACCATGCTTAGCAAAATAATTAAAGCCCAACTAAAGATTTTCAACCATTACCTGAAATTAGTCGGCACTGGACACTGAAGTTTCCTTTAATTTTCTGTTTACAGAGGTTGTTAATCTCAACATTACCTTTCTGAGATCAGGCACAACATAGATCTGTTTCGTTTCCTACCTCATACCGTAGTCCTTAATCAAGTTTTATAGATTTTTAAAGGACAGTGAGACCTTAATCAAGAAATTATAATATTTAATGCATAAGGTTCAATTGAATAATGTTCCCCACTGGGAAAGCTTCTCTTATTGAAAGCTTGAAAGCAGAAACATTACAATGGAAAGACTGAAGAGGCACTTAAGCTAGGATCATTAGAGATGCTTACTTACAGAGAAATGGAGAATCTTGACTTCTCTTTCGCTCAAGAATGCTCAAATGACTGTGTGCTTCTCAGCACTAGACCTCTCCTTTCATAGAGGGATGGGGGTGCATAGGATGCCCTATTGGTTATAGTACACGCTGATTTTACACATAACTATAGTACCTTCACATGGCTACAGTAGACTATCTTCTTTTACAAACCTGACACTTGTTAAAATAATACAATAACAGAGCAACCCCTTTTCAGAGCTTTTAATAATGACAAAACTAGTCATCATCATTAAGATTCTGCATACGTTCATTTCCAATTATATCTTATAATGATGATAATAGTCAATATAGGCTGTATACCACTTATTGAATCATTTTTCGTGAACAAGAGAACTTTTTTTTTCTTGGATATCATAAGGACGTCTAAGGTAATTATCTTATAACTCTAAAAGGTAAAATCTTTGGCTATTAGGTAGGCAGAAGACAGTAGACCAAAATATGATCTACTTTTTGTATGGAATTCTAAATTATCAATAAGGACTTTACTATAAGGAGAATCTTATTCTAGTAGTAGTGGAATTTTATTATGGATTTCCTCCTTTTCACGCAAGAGTTTTGCTTTCATGATAACCATTAGCGTGTTCTCGAATTAAACTATCTGCCAGAGAGTTCTACAATCTCTGTATATGTTCAATAGATAAGAAAAACTAATTAAGCCATAATTGCTAGCGTATGAGTCGCCCTTGCACTTGCATATTTGATAAATTCTTTTTCACAAAACCAAGTATTCCTTTGCAATAAGTTCAAATAAGAAAATGTTTTGGGGCTAAAAAGATTAAGAATTTTTCAATTCCCATTATGACTGTAAGGATTTTTTTTTTCATCATGGGATAGTTGCATTCTACCATATTAAAACTTCCACTACAATATTTGTAGAGTCTTTCACATTCGTTGATTTTGAGTATTGTGCACCAATGCCCATTGTCGTTATATGTCTCAAGCACTAAATTATCTTCTTCATTAAGTAAATTAAGAATAGGAAGATTTTTACACTTTTTTTTGAAGTTTTGAACCATCTTTGTATCATCAATGGTCAATGTCCAACTTACTTCTTTCCTGAGTTTCTACTGTAACGGCTTTCTCAATCTAGCTAAATCTTTAATGAAATCTGAAGCATAGATAAGGTATCCAAGAAACCTTTCGATTTAGCTATTTCCTATATTCAATAGTTTCAAGGAAATTCTCTATTTTTTCAGAATATCCTTTCCTGGGATGATTTGTCCAGCTTTTATCTCTATGCCTAAGAACTCACTTTCTTGTTCAGCATAAATGCAACTGTTCTTACTGAGTATAATACAATGATTAACGCATGTTTGGGTAACAGCTAAGACATCATCTTTATGCCATTGTATAGTATTGGAAAAGACAAGGATATCATCAATGTAAACTAAACAACAATGATTAAGATCTTTCAAGATGTTATCCATTCTTCTTTGGAATATTTGAGGTACATTTTTAAGATCAAATGGCATTACTATCCATTCATAATGTCCTTTGGGGGCACTCAATGCTGTTAAAGGATTACTTTCCTCATCTATTTTTATCTACCACTAATCGCTTTTGCATTCCATTTTTGAGAACCAAGAGGCTCCTTGAATTCTATTGAAAGGTATAGTTTTGTGAGGAATCTAATAACCATCAAAGATAGCGTTATCATTAAACTTTTTATAATTGATTACCATTCTTTCTTTTTCTCTTTTTTCTTTTATACGATTTCTTACCATGGAAGTGGGACTGGTGTGAGAACTTTTGCTATTCCTGATCAATCCTTTATCCATAAGTTCTTTGATTTTTTTTATCAAAATTCGGGATATCCTAGGGTGTGTACACCATTTCTTTGACTCAAATAGTAGTATTGAGATTTAACAAAGTAATTTTTTCAAATGTCTTAAGTATGTAACATAGTAGAGTTCTTTATATAATTGCTATTGTTGTTCAATAATTTTCTCTTTAGTATGTAACTCAAGTAGTGTTATTGTCAATGCTATCTCACGTTGTGCAAGCATTACATTCTCACCATTCTGGCTACGTGTAAACTCAATTTTTTTATGAGTGTAAGCCTTGCTTAATTTTTTAATAGGAACTGAGTGACTATTAATTGTGAATATTATTGCATGGAGAATGTAATCTCTAAAAATTATTTCTAATAATCATATCATGAGAGGGTTGTTCAGTAGCCCATAAGACTGGTATAGTACATTCAAGTCCTTCTAATCCTATGGATAACCCTTCTATGGCTTCATTATGACTCACAATGATATTATTAGTCATCTTTACTTGTAATGGATTTTTTGCTTTTTTCTGTATAAACTGTGGAAATAAGAATCTTTTCGCAAAGAATATAAAACAACCACTGCCTATGTAGGCACACAACTCATATCTATTATATCGCTTTAAACATACGTTTACTGGGATATAAATGTTGTTAAGATTTGTGTTGGTTACTTCATAGCATATGTCTATAGTTATGTTTTTGACTAATTCATCCTCTTAAATTGGTTCATTAACAACTCTTGTTTTGTATCCAACGACCTTTCTATCTAGACTCAAACTTTGGTCTGCACTGGGTCTTATAGATTCAAAACTCATTCTATTCATTTCGCTAGTCATACTAATTGTATCATCTTCTTTAAGCTCTTTTTTAGCTAAAGTAGACCCTTCTCCCTGTTCTAATCTCGTACTCATGCATCTTAATAATTGGGGGTTGATGGTTATTTTACCATTCTCATCAATTTCTATTACATTTTTCTTGTTGATTTTTGTATGGTTGGTAAAGCTAGATATCTATGAATGATCAATTTTTATCTCCTGTGGATTGGATTTAATCCTCTAAATCTTTTGTATAGGGGTAGGACTTTCAAATTTTTCTGTCTCTATCAATGTGACCTTCGTCTTTGGATCTATAGTATTATCTAATCTGTAGATAATTTTTCAAAATATACTTAATGCATATCCTCCTCTTTTCATATATATCCCAACTGTTTTTATCTTAAGGGATAGGAAATTTTTAGCAAATTCATCGTTTAGACTCACATAATATGCAGGTCAACAATTAAATCCTATCGATCCATTGCATAAGTTGATCTTAATCCCAGTAATAATTTGATTATTAAATTTGGTATGCCTAATATCATAAAGCAAGGCATAAAGACCAATGTCTTTGCCATAATATTGTAAATTAGGAATTTGAACTTGGACACTTCCAACATGGATATACCTATACTTTTTATTTTTGTTATACTTAAAGATATTTTTCCAATTAATGAGATTAACTTCTCCTACATCATACTCACAATCTTTGATTTCTATATCTCCTATCATCTTGCAATCATACTTGCTCTTTAATTGAAAGAATTATGGGAAGGACCCAATCTCTTTGACTTCCCCGTTATTGTCGTTTATAACAAACTCTTCCTCATGAAGATTACCAAGACTAATTGAGCTATTTTTCATAATATGGCTTGTTTCCTCATAATCACTTTCTTCATATTCATTGTCTAATATAATTTCAACAACCCCTTTGTTGTTATTCAAGGCTAGGCCTACGGCCTCATCTTCACTAAGCTCAACATAATCTAGGCTAGCCAAGGTTTAATAAGCTTGTTATTCTTCCTATTTTTGCATTCACTAGCGTAATGTCCTACAGGACAATAAGCTGCTTTACTAAAAAATCTACATTTTTTAGGACTTGGTTTGTTATAATATTGTCTTTTATATTTTTCTCATCTTTATTTATTAAAACCCTTTTTCTTATAAAAGTTTCTCTTCTGTCTCCTTTTAGGTTCTTTTCCCCATTAGTCAGGCGATCCCAACAAGTTAGGAATTGCTTCTTAATTTTTTTTTTTGCTTTTGGAGGTCAAGACATTGATCATTGATCCATTTTTTTAAAAAAGAAATTCTCGAATATGGGTATCAATGACATCTGCACATTCAAGCCATGCAATGTACCTTTCATTAATTATGGCATTTATCGGATATGCAAATTTGTCGTAGAACACACCAAGATTAGTTTCATTATGCCCAATTTTGTAATAATATTGACTAAATTCAGTAATGCAATTTTCCAGATATCTCATATCCTATAATTCTATATTATTAATCTTTCTCTACCATTCTCTTACCTTTTCTTCATAATCAAGTTTAGCTCCGATAAATTCAGTCTCAATTTTCTTATATAGATTTTTGATTATAGTAGCTAATGTTTCCATCATTCTTAATGTATTTTTACCATCTTCATTTAATGAAACATACATGTCAGCTACAGTGCCAAACAAACTATGTTCAATGTAGTTTTGGAAATTTATAGTAGTCCAGGTAGTATTTAAGTTTAAGACACTATTCATGCCTCCTTTCCAATGTTCAAATATTTCTTCTCTATTATGAGTTCCATCTACTTTACAGATTTATCCCATCTAACTAATTGGAGTAAGTCCAACTTCTTCAAAGGTTATAGTTTTCCTTGGGATGAACCCGAAGAAAAAATTGGTTGTATGTCCTACTAGAATGTATCTAGGTCTTATGAAATGATTATTACTTCTAGAAGGTTCATCGAATACCTCAAGCTTAGGAGCAACATTGTTAACGAGATTGGTCTCTATCTCACCTGAGTCAAGTTCTTCTCCAATACTATTAATCTCATCTTCAATAGCCATTTTACCATATTTTTTATTCAATTTTCTTTTAATTTCTTCTAAGAGTACAACATTAAGATCATCTAGCTTGATTAGGTGCATCTGCTAATATATTTCTTCTTCTAATTGGACATTTTTAGTCTCCTCATCATCATCAGATAATACGTCATGTTTATCACTAATTGTGCCCATTATCTTGTTTAGTTCTTCTGAATTTTGTTCTCTCTCGAACATATTCTGTGCTTCTTCAAGAGTATACTGCTTATACTCCATCTTCTTCTTCTTTTTCTGCTTTTTCAGCCAATTTTTCACCTAATTTTTCTCCTACTTCTTGTTGAATTTTTATATCATACAAAGGAAATGGATTCTTTTTTTGGGGTTTTAGAAAGGATATTTATGCTGAAATGGAGTACTAATTCTAGAAGTAGCGCTTCCGCTATGTCTTACTTCATTAAGTAGAGAAAGGTGAATTATAGATAATTGCGTCTTAAGATCCTTGACTTCAGTCTTAACTTTAGCTAATTCTGCTTTTAATTTTAAAATTATATTAGTGATATATTTTAATTAAGGTGCTACTGAAGCAATGCCTTCTGGTAAGTGAACAATGTGGGAATAATCCGGTCCAGGGCAAGTAGGTGATGATTCAAGCATTAATTACAGTTTGATAATTAACCATTAATTAGCATAATTATCTTAATTATTTTTTATCACGTGGCTCTGATACCAGTTGAAAGAGGGCTACAAGTAGTACTTATAACAAAAATTACACGTGCACAATTTTTAGATTTTCAAAAGTATGTATTTAAGAATTTGTGCTAAAATGCAAATATGAAAAGTCTAAGGGTTAAAATGAAAATAAAAACATTGAATGGTCCTTTTAAAATAGTTTCCATAGAATATTGACCCTTTTAAATATATTCTAACAATATGGTTCTCTAGTTATAATTTCCATAAAAAGCAGGGTATCTGCAGTGATATTTCCTACACACACACACACACACACACACACACACACA
>JACYFF010003369.1:39517545-39533503 GCA_017589665.1 Selenicereus undatus
TATATGTATATATATATATATATATATATATATATATTCATGAAAGCATCACTTCCCTGGGTTCCCAGAAGATTAAGATAATATTATCCTAAGGGCATACTTTACTATCCCTTCTCTTTCCTTCACACTTGTTTTTGATTAATTTGGTTGATTGTAGCTTCGAAAAGTTGTCACCTTTAATTAGTTTCATCCCTGCACGTTGTAATAATTTAAATGGTTTGCATTTTGCTTACTTTTCGATAACCATTGTGTTTTGATATTATACAAATGATTCTACTTTGTCGTATGAATGTGTGTGAGTAAAATTAAGTCTTACTTTACAGTGTTGATTAGTAGAGGCCCTCTGTAATGACTGGCAGTGATGAGATTCATCCCATCACTTCACCGTATGATCACCCCCAAATCTAAAGCCTCAATTCAAGACTAAGGAGTCAGGATGGTCACCACACTAGGTATTGCTTGGGGCCCTTTCTAAAACCCTTTGGAGGTAATGTCAATTCATCCCTTCGGCTGACCCTATCCCAATGATTTCTTTAAAGGGTAATGTCGTTTGTAAGTTTTCCTAAAACTCACTTGTGCTCTAGAAGTTAAAGTTGGATACTTTCTCTTCGTTATTTCACCGACTTCATGTTTTTCCATTGCTAGTGATGGGGGCAGATTTAGATCTTGGCAGTGAAACCAACCTGGACCAACATAGGGGTTCAATACTGACTTAGGAACCTGGCTAGGTTTCTAGATCATATCTATACCCAGTTTCTGTGCCACGCGAAGGAAACTGATAAGGTTGAGCCGGGAAATTGGACCTAGCCCTGCCTAGGCAACACAGTCGGGTTCCTAGGTAAGGGCCAAGGCCTAGTTTCCCGAGATGATGTAGCTTAGTTCCACCAGCTGCTTTGGTAAAATGTGAAAATTCAATATGTTTTTGAAAAAACAAAGTACTGACAAATGAGTCCTGCTATTCATGGGGGATCACAACCTCAGGGAGGTGGAGCCTTAAACTCATTTTCTTTGCACTTGGCTCCTTGTGCTCCTGAGTATGGGTAGGTAACTCTGCGTTTATTAGGGCTTGAGCTCCTTAAGGTGGAATTACTGTGCACTCTATCTTGTATTAGCTAATCATTTAATTTTGAGTTAAACCAAGCTTTAATTTTAGTTATTTTGCTTTAATCTGACTCTTGTTTAATTGAAATTCTTCTTTTGTGCATTAAATTCTCTCTCCTTTGTTCTTGATTTACTTTACTCTTGCGTTGAATGATTACAAATCTCCTTCTTTGGTGTGAACAATGCTTCAAAATTGTATTTTATTGCTCTAATCTTAGTTTCCTACTACTGTCTTTCCCTAATTTTTGCAATCTCTCTCTGAATACTTAAATTTCTCCATTTCTTCTTCATCTTCTAAGTTAGGGTTTCAAAATCCACTTTTCCAGGGCAGAGTTTGTGACATACCATGGCCTACATTAGCCAGTATTAAGGTAGTCTAATGGGAATTAAGTGGATTCTATAGTGGGAATAAGTGGAGAATCCACCCAAAAATCATTTCCTCTTTGCCTTAACTATTGAGGCCTGAACTTCTTTGTTGCTACTTCTTTAGATAACCTCTTTCTCTCTCAACTATTATCTAGTTAGATTTAGTGTTCCCTTGTTAGTTTAGGTATGTTGTCGTGTTAGTGGATAGTTTAAATCGAGTTTTGGTTTAAGTACGTTAATCGTGCTTTGCATTAACTACTTTTAGTTCATCATACTTACAGTAGGGTTAGGATTTAATTAGTTTAATTAATCATGATTTATCTGGGATCAACGTTAGATTAGTGTTTGCTTGTGTTTGCATTATTTGCTTATTTGTTGTTTTTCTTAGGTTAGTCATAAACTAGATTAGCTAAAAAGTGCCTTGACATGATCATCATCCCAAAGAACAATCAAATCCCCCGGTCCAAGGAACCTATTCAACGCAAACCGACCACACAATAACAAACATCCATATCAAACCAAACAAGGAAATCAAAAAAAATATTGAAAATGAAATATACACACACAGACAGAGAGAAAGAGAGAAATCAAAGGGATACATATAAACTATATAAGTAATAAAAAAAATTTTAAAAAAGAGAAGAATAGGAACAAATATATTGAGTTAAGTGTTGGTGGTCTAAGACGCTCCAAGAGCAATTCCTACACATAGAAAAATCACACAAGAATTTTCAAAACTAAATAATTCAATTCATTCAAGTGTGTCTTTTCCCAAGCCACGAGGGAATCAATATGCCGAAAAAAGGAATAGAAAATAAATCCAAAGATTACGATAAGATTATGTTAACTAAAAATAATCTAAGAGATAAAAAGATAAAGATTTTATCCTAAAAGAGAACCCCTAGGTTACAAAGTCTTTTATTCTTCCTAGAATACACATTGTTATATAACAGTTTAGGAGATACCACATCATTCTCCTCCATCGAAAAAGAACGCGACTCCAATGAGTTGTCTTAGAGGTACCACCCTAAAAGAGTCGAATTCAGAGCATGGAACTTGTCTTTAGTAATCTAAGTAGCATCTGGCTGAGGCGGTCCTGATCATTGCATAAGGAAGCGTCGGAACCCACCACGACAAGAGGACACCGACTCATCATCCCATGCCGCCTTGATGCTAGTCTGCGACTATGGCAAAGGTGCGAGCCTAGGACTTGAGCACCTACAGCCCCAAAAGGCAGACAGGAGGCTGAAAAGTACCTCCACGAAGGGTAAGATCCTCTACATTGAAAATAGGACTAATACCTAAACTGTTAGGGAGATCAAGTACATATGCATTATATCACAACTTTTGAAGGATCCGATAAGGTCCCATGGCACATGCATGAAGCTTTTTGAGGGAGTTTCGGGGTAATCATTCAGGTCGAATCCGACCACTTCAAAATTCACTACTCTATGATGCATGTCAACTAAATGCTTATAACTATCATTGCTCAAAGCAATATTACGTTAAATCTTAGCATGCAAGTCATAATATGTTGTGCAAATGTGGATGCAAGATGTGACACACAGGCATCAGCTAGGAACGGAATGAGGTCAGCAGGGGTACTAGGACGGTAACCATGGATAACCTCAAAAGGACGCGTACATATGGTCCTATTGACCGTGTTGTTGTATCCAAACAAAACAAGGGGTAAGGTCAAATACGAAGTGCCTTCTTTCTCGCCCACAACGCATCTAAGTATCCCCCCAGACTGCAGTTAGCAACCTCAGTCTGCCCATCCGTTTGAGGGTGAAAGGCCACAAAAAATTTTAGAGTAGTTCCACACAGTTTCCATAAGGTCTTCTAGAAATAGCTCATGAATTTCACATCTTGATCAAACACTATAGAAGTGGGAAGACCATGCAACCTAACAACCTCTTGCAAGACTAACTTAGCAACATGCAAAGCTTCATTTGTCTTGCTATAGGGAATAAAGTGGGCCATCTTAGAAAACCTATCAACCATAACCAAGATTGAATCAAGACCATGAGAGATGTCCTAGGTAGACCTAGTGCAAAGTCCATGCTAATATCCTTCTATGGAGCATGCGGATAGGAAGAGGAGTGTAAAATCCTGTATTGTGCCTCTTGATCTTAGCTATTTGATAGGTGCGGCACTGAGACACAATACAATATACATCTCTTTTAAGAGAGGGCCAATATAAGCGATCTGCAACCAAAGCAATGGTCTTGTGTTTACCCAGGTTACCAACTAATCCCCCAGCATCCATCTCCCAAACTAAGATGTCTCGAAATGACGTCTTAACAATGCATAACTAGGACCCCCAAAATAGGAAACCTCATGATTGCAAAGTCAACATGATGGTTGCAATTTTCCACTAAAAGGCTTGAGTAAATGAGTGAAAAGTCAGGACAAGAGGTGTACGTTCCTTTAAGGATGTCAAAATCGAGAACATCAAGCTGCATTATCTGTAAGAGGTAACGAATACGACTAAGGGCATCAACCACCTTGTTCTTAACACCAAATTTGTGCTTAAGGACAAAGGAACACTCTCTAATATACTCAACCTACCTAGCATGCTTAGGATTGATGCTAGACCGAGAATTCTCGTGCTTAAGGGCCTTATGATCTGAATAAACAACAAATTCACGTAGGAGAAAGCAGTATCGCAATAACAAAGTGACTAAAGTAAAGCATATAGCTCTTTCTCAAAGGTGGTGTACTTGATCCTCCTATATTTGCTAAGCTTTTCGTTAAAGAATGCTATGGGATGTCCCTCCTGACTTTACACTCCACCAATGCCATATCCAGAGGCATCGCAAGCAACCTCAAAAACCTTTCTAAGGTCAAGATGCCTAAGGATCGGAGCAAATGACATCATCTCCTTAATCTCCTTAAAAGCATATGCCATTTTAGGAGTCCACCGAAATGGACCTTTCTTCAAGCAGTCTATAATAGGTGCCACAATAAAGCTAAAGTGTCTAATGAACATCCAGTAAAAGCTGTCAAGGCCATGAAAACTCTTCGCCTTAGTTAGGGTCTTGGGTTCAAGCCATTCTCTAATGGCTCTAACTTTGTCAACGTCAGTAGAGATACCTTGAGCAGACACAGTGAACCTTAAAAAAAGTACTTGAGTTTGAAGGAAAATGCTCTTCTTTAGATTAGCAAAGAGCTTGGCTTCTCTAAGTGCACATAAGAGTTATTTGAGATGGTCAACATGATCTGCTCTAGGCTTGTTATATACCAAGATGCCATCAAAATAGAACACCAGGAATTTTCCCATAAATGGCTAAAGAACATGAGTCATGAGTCTCATAAAGGTACTAGGGGTGTTGGATAGCCTAAAAGGCATAATCATCCACTCAAATAAGTCATCTTGGGCTTTGAAGGCAGTCTTCCGTTCGTCTCATGGTCTAATATGGACCTGGTGATAACCACTATCCAAGTCTATCTTAGAGAACCAGCTAGCTCTAGTAAGACAGTTCGTCATATCCTCTAACCTAGGGATGGGAAATCTATACTTGACTATGATTTTATTGATGGCTCTACTGTCAAAACACATACTCCAACATCCATCCTTCTTAGGGGTAAGGAGGATAGGGACTACACAAGGACTCACATTGTGATGAACGAAACTCTTAGACAGTAGTTCCTAAACCTGCCTATTCAATTATGCTCGCTTAGTATGATTCAACCTATAATGAGGAAGGTCAGAGAGTTGTGAACTAGGAACCAAGTCAATAGCATGTTGTTTGTCACAAAAGGGAGGGAGCTCACTTGGAAGCTCCTTGGGCACAACATCAGCAAATTCTTTAAGTAGGTCATCAATCTCAGCTGGGAAATCCCAGAAAGGCAGGTTGCTCAAAGGGACGTTAGGGAAGGCAATGGAGTTTGATGCTAGCTCCCTAGCTAGGATTGTTAGGAAGAACCTATTATAGTTTCCCAGTCTTTCAAAAGGTCTACGGTGAAGAAGGGAAATAGTTACTCCAGGAGGAGTAGACACACTGTTGGAAGAGGACAAGATCAGGGAAAGTTTGGGACCTGGGGAAGATAGCAACTCTCTAGGTCAAGATGGGTTAAGAGTGATGTTCTTATTCATATACCTAAAGGTATAAGTGTTCTCTCTACCGGGATGGGGGACATTCCGATCATAAAGCGAGGGATAGGCTAGGAGGATGTGAGCGACATCCATCGGGAGGACATCACATAAAACCTTGTCCTTATAACCACCAATCTGGATCTTAATCTTACATCTATGGGTAACTATGCAGTTGGTCTTGTTGACCCAGGCTACTTTGAAAGGGCAGGGGTGAGGCTCTACCTTAAGGTGGGACCGTTTGATAGTGGCCTCGGCAACAACATTTATGGCACTACCACCATCTATATCCATTTTCAGAAGAGTGTCACCACACCTAACAAGAGTATAGAAGATGATGGTACGCTTATACTCATCATTCATCACAGGGTTGATGAAGAGACATCTAACAACTCTGAGATTTGCATCATGGAGAAGGCTATTCTCAACACCAACATGAACTTTAAAGTCTCCCCCATGGTCAATAACCTCTTCCTCAAGTTCAGGTGGTTCAAATGACTCACGCTCTATTGAAGGATATGATGATGGCACTCGGAAGCATAATAACCTCTCCTATAACAGCTAAAACATTGAACTAGGTTACGAGATGTACAAGAGGATGCTCTAGCCTACTGGGCTACTCTAGGTGGGATTTGAGGGATATGACCATTAGAAATTGAAGCACTAACAGAAGACCCATTCATCTTATGAACAGATTGGGCAGGGATGCTAGAGGGAGCAGCAGCACATCGCATAGGGTGAAGCTTGTCAAGTTTTTTAACCTCTAAAGCTTTGCGGTAAGCATCATTAAGAGTTGAAGGTGCGAATAAAGTTACCTCCCTCTTAAGGTCAGCTCATAAGCCTCGAATGAAACGAGCTATGTTAATAGAAGGATCCACTAAAAGGTCACAACCTTGAGTCAATTACTCAAAACTATTGATGTAATCGAACACACTAAAGGTGGGCTATCCAAGGACTAGCATCTAGTCAACAAGGTGTGCCTTATGGAAAGAAGGGAGGTACTTTTCTTTCAACCTATCCTTCATGAATTCCCATTGAATGATGGGAGGTTGATGCATTCGCTCAAGGTGACTTTTGATAGTTTGCCAAAACTTCCTAGTAGGTCCTACGAGTTTCATCTTAGCAAATCAAACCTGCTCAATACTACATATCTCATACTAGTTAAAGTAATCCTCCATAGCAATTATCAAGTCAGAAAAAGTGGTAGCATCTATCTTTCCAGCAAAAGAGCGTACATAGACTTTCACCTTTCTAGTATATCAAAGTAAATCTCTTGACACTCCTATGGTCAATTTCAAGGTCTGTATGCCTAAGTTCCCTATGGTTACCTTTCCTCCGGTCATCTCTAGGGTTGTCAAACTAACAACTCCTATGGTCCCCTTGTTCATGCATTAAGTTATTCCCCTATTGTTGCCCTGAAGGATTAGAGAGAGGTGTTGCTTCTAGTTCTCTCTCTTCAAACTCATTAGCTTGACCTGACTTATAAACAACCCATTGACGCCGATCACTGCCCCCGACAAACATTTATGGGAAAATTGGGGTGGGGTTTGAGGTTGGTTAAACATGAGTAACTTCTCAAATGCTTAAGTAAGTTTGTCGATCTTAGCCTTGAGGTGGTCAATCCTAGCATCTTAATGGTCAAGCCTTTCAGATAGGGTATCAGTCTACGATTGGTAAAGATGTTTGGGTGAGGATGACATGATGGATGCAACTATGAATGCAAGATGTAAGTGCTAAGATTAAACCAAGTTACAATTGTAACGACAACGATAAACAATCATCACACACACCATAGAGCACAAAATTTTTGACATGGATTATTGATAAGACTTCAAACAAGCAAGGAATAAGAAGCAGGGGAAAAAATTAGAATCTAAGCAAACACTCAAAGACCTAAACAGTCAGGAATTAGGCTAATTTCGATTATAGACAAATCAAACTTTTATCAAAGTAAATCGAGTTCCCATACCTCTTTGCGACTTGTGAGTAATGCCTTAGGTTACATACCTTTAGTAGCAGCAGAACTAAATCAAGTTTGGGTGGAGATAAGTGATTAATCGAGTGGATTTGCACACTTCGAGGGAACAATAATAGGACCTTTATACTAACAGCAACGAACAAATAGTAGCACTAAGAGTAGTGAGAGAAGAACTTAGGACCCACAGCTTGCAAAAAGCATTTTTCGGTGAGAGGACTGGTGGTCGGTGAACGGAGGCTGTTGATAAGGAGGCTTTCGTTTTAACTCCTGGCGGTAGAAGGAGCAAATACCAACAATTGCCCAACAAAAGTCACAACTTCGTGGCAGTCGCTTGGGCGAACGACTTGACGCTGAAATGGGTATGAGTTTCCTTAATTAAATTGGGCTTGAGGGGAAAAATAGTGAGAAAAGTGGAAGGGTGGCGTCAATTTTGGAAGATATGAGCGTGGTACGGGAGAGTTTGTGTGGTAGGGCTCTCGTCTTAGGGTTAGGGTTTGCAAATGGGTGAATAATCAATTGAGCCAATTCCTGATGCGATCAAGCCCAATTGATTGAGGGATTTAGGGTGAATTTCAGAGGGAAAACGATGCAGAAGGTCAATTATGGGGTTCTTGGATGGATTGAGGGTGAATCGAGGCTGAGGATTCAAAGAATTCGAGCGAACCGCAAAGCTAGGGTTGGCAGATTGGTCTCTAGGGTTTCGACGAGCGGTCGACCATGGTGGAAGGGTAGTGGCGATCGGTCGGAGGTGGCGACCCCAGGGTAAGGATCAATGGTGGTAGTGACTGGTGAGATTGGTTGTAATCGATAAATGGCAGCTGCAGCTAAGGTTTGGAACCTAGTTGAATTTTATTTTCTTTTGGAATATGAATGGATGAAAAGAAAGGGAATTCAAAAGATAGTGGAAGAGATCGCAAACGTTCTGATACCAAGTTGATGCAGGACGCCCTAAGAGTAATTCCCATACATAGAAAAATCACACAAGAACTTTCAAAACAAAATAATTCAATTCATTCAAGTGTGCCTTTCCCCAAGGAATGAGGGGGTTTATATAGGAATCAATACACTGAAAAAAGGAATAGAAAATAAATCCGAAGATTATGATAAGATTACGATAACTAAAAATAATCTAAGAGATAAAAAGATAAGATTTTATACTAAAAGAGATTCCCTAGGTTACAAAATCTCCTATTCTTCATAGAATGCACACTGCTATAGAACTATTTAGGAGATAAGTCATCTGAACTTATGTCTCTCTATTAATGGCCAAAGTGAGGCTCTTAGTGCATCAAACACTTTATCTCAACTCATAAGCTCCAAGCTACTACTCATCAATCGTTACTAAAGTTCTTGCAACTTATCGAATGATTGAGAACAATTCTCACAAAATTGATAGTTTGAATAGTCAAGAGATTTATTCCAAATATAACATATAAGTGGAGTACAAGTTAAGCTTTGTTAAGCTTATTAAAAATCTGGGCCCAATCATGATAAGGATGTAACTAGAGTCATTCATAAACCATCTACACTAGTTTACATATCCTAAGTAAAGTCCAAAATCATCAAGTGGGAAGGGGGGAGTACTTAGGCAAGACCAATAAGAGGTAATGTGAGAATAATTTCCCAAAGAACAACATGAAGTCAAGGCTTCTACCTCTATATGATCCTTAGGCCTTTGTATATCAATATCATTAGATATATAGTGTAAACAATGAATGCTAAGCATTAAAAAATTCAAACTCTAACGTGGTAGACTCATGGTGTTCTAAATGATGCTGAACAACTTAAGGCAAAGAGGAGGTAAAATGGGAGAAGTTAGAGATAAGTTAAGGGAAGACACAATAGAGATAGGATCAACGAGCTTCATAATTGAAGGTATAACCTCACTTATCTCGAGAACATGAGGCTCATCAAATACATGCTCATCAGTAAAGATATGATCTAACTCAATACACATGTCATGATCACCATAAGAGCTAGTATCATACTTAAATCTCTCTACCTACTCAAGCTCCCCTAAGGGACTCAAAGGAAGAGGCACGTCATGAATGGTCAGACCACCCACAATGGCATCACTAATTGTGCTAAACTTCGGGGAGGTTGCAACTACTAAAGGAAATAAGGGATCACCTATTTCCTCATGGATTGCTAAATGTCTATCAATATGAAAACCATACCCCACATGAACTAATGATGCTCATGGCATCAAAGTCCCCACATAATCTAACCTTCGGTATATGAAAGCCTAAACTATGCCTGGCCTCAAGTAAATCAGCTAAGTAGCACTCTCTATAATGGGATACTAAATGAGATGCTTAGTTGGCCATTGTGCCAACCATTTCATATAAACGTTTCCATTCACTCCTAATCATAGAGCCCCAAAAAGCATAGGTTGGATATGAATTAACATCATGGTGATAGGAGTGACAATAATCACACAACATATGAACAAAATGAGTGTAAGACTGTTGGCAATTTGTATACCCAAAGTAGCTCACAACGAAAGGTCTATCGTGCAACATGTGAGGGTCAAGAGATGCACGAGTAAAGGTCCCTCTAGACAATCCATATTCCCATCGGCCCCAACTTAAAGTCTTACACAAGTCCTACTCTTCATCGGTATACTTGGAAAGTCCATGATGGACAGACCCTAAGATGGCTCGAGTCTCATGAGTTATCCCCTAAATAATAATTTTACATACTTTCCTTTTTCCAAAAGTTTGATAAATTAAATGCAAAATAACCATGTATTTAGTTTCTTTTTTTTCTAAATTTTAATTTTCAAATTTTTTTCGATTTGGGTTTTTGTAATTTTTAAATATTTAAATAAACTAAATATCCGCTTACTAAAGAAAAGAAAAGAAAATATTATGATATATAAAGCTCAATAATACGAGCTAAAGGGTTCAAAAATAAAGTGTGACCTAATCTAATACCACCCTTTCTGGCAATGGCACCACAGGCTTGATAAGATATTTTTCTATTCAAAACTCTAATGCCAAGCACATGGTATACAATATTATATTCCGGTGAATACAAGTGGTGTCCTCGTCGACATAAATAACATTGTACTGGTGAACATTATTCATTTTCTAACCATAACAATAAGAGTAAGCTAATCTATATTGATCAAAAATATTTACAATGACGTTAGTAACTAACAAATCGCATAAGCAAATTACTAATGACACAATTGTTAGGATTAATAATTAAGGAAAAGAAATTAGGCAAATTTAAAGTCCCATGCTACCATCATCATTTAACCACTAATCGATTAAGATAAAATATAATAAACAAAATGAAGCACAATGAAATAATATTAAACAGGGGTTCTTGGCATAGTACATAAAGTGAAAAAGTTAATACATAGGCCCACTAGGCACCTAGACGTTAAACTCAAAAGGCAAGGTTTACAATTGCGTAAAATGATAAAGTAGAAACAGTAAAGAACATAAGAGCATCAAAATGTTACCAAATAGATATCCTCCTACTTTTGTTTATATAGCCATCATCAAAAATGAGAACACAAAGCCCAAATCCCATATGTAAGGACCCATAACTTAGCTATAACACATGTCAAAATGTGTTCATGTTTTCCTCTTTCTACATAGCAAAGTTTTGTGGTTTCCTCCAAGGATAGAAATTAAAATCATGAACAAAGGTATGATAATAATCACACAACAGATGAGTAGAGTGCATGTCAAACTCCAAACAAGTCATATCCCGAAAGTGGCCTTCAACTAAAGTATAGCATGCAACATGTAAGGATTGAGAGAAAAACATGAGTGCTGTATAAAGCTTAACTCCGGTGTCTCTATTTGGGCTTGAATAAGATACTCGCATATCGAAATAAAAACTCTAAATTAGAGAAGAATCCCAAATATGCGCTAAGTGGTACCTCAAAAGCTCAAGGCTTAATAAGCTAATAACTACCCACCTGAGGAAGGAGCATAAAGAGAGAAGCAAAAATAAAAAAAAGGGTAGGAAAGAAAAGAGAGATGCCGCTAATATGCTAATAAAAGGAAGTCCATTAGTGAAGTAAATGTGATCCTTTAGTCTAGTTTTAGTCCAACATAAAATGTCAATACACTTTGTACAGACTACGAAGGGTTATATATGGTATCATTGCATTGTTTGAGGTGAAAAATAAGAATCGGGATGCATTTATAACCTATGTGTTTCTTGAATGTATATTTTGTTTGTATATGACTTAATAACTAGTTTGTTAAGGTAATAGAATCGATTTAGATGTTTACATATTTTCCCCTTTACCTTGTATTTTTGTTTTGGTTTTAACAAACTTCAAGAATATTTCAAAGATTTCATGGGTGTATCGCATGCAAACCGTCGCAAGGCTTCACTAGTCCACTTGAGGGAAGCAAGGGGTTTAAAGGCTTATTACATATGCTAATGCAAATATTGTTTCAAGGAAAGGGAGTTAGGTCCTTAATAGTTTTCTTTATTGGCCAACACTGCAACCATCTCAAGCCAAGAAGTTAGGGTGGTGGCCACAGTCTGTGGCCAACCACCTGTGCCACTCTAACTCCTATCCTCCCTTGTTGGTTTTAGAGGAGTTTTAGGGTGGTATTTGGAGGGGGCTTTTTGGTAGGTTTTAGAGTTAGGGTTACAAAACCCCATTAAGCGGTAATAAACTAGGTGGATGATTTATTTGGGTTAATTTTGATTCAAGCGTGTAGATTTTAAAGTTCATTCAAGCAATCAAGACTAAGTTTTCTCTTCACTTCCTATTTCATATTTTGTTCCTCCTTAGACTACGATTGTTTTCTGGCTATGTTGATTTTGTTTAGATAAAATGGTCATATTTTATTGTTAATCTATGCCTGATTACCTTGTTAGATTTGATTAGATTTATTTTTTCTACTCTCTAGTCCATCTTTCCCTAGTTCTTCATTAGTTTGGTTATAGTCAGATTTATAGTCTCCTTGTGAACATTAATAGCTAGGTTTTTTTTGGGTAATTAGTCTTGGATTAGGCCAACCATAGTTTATTTATGCTTTTAATTTAGAGTTTGCTCCCGCTCGTGCGACGTGTTTGATGAAATGCTTGAAAGAGCTATCATCCATATCTTTGGCCAATTGGCTTATGCTGAATGGCGACGTCAATTAGCCAGTGTGGAAGAGAGAATAGTCATTATTAGACATGAAGTTAGTTTAGATTCTAGCTTCGTCCAAGGGTTGCTAATCTTGTGGTCTAATTGGGTTAACCACATGAAAATAGGTGGTTAGGCCAATTAAACTAGCCCATGTCCCTTAAAAGAGGTCTTGGGTTGTCTTTGATGGTGTAACCGACCATCTATAACTATTCTTATAGGTTTGGTAGGTTAGGGCTCATCATTCCTGTTTGTGTTTATTAGCTTAATTTAGTTTATTTTTCATTCCTTTTCCACTTAGCCTAGCTTAAAATACTTGAGCGAATTTTGGTATTTGAAACTCAGCTCCTATTGGATGACACCCTAAGTACTTGGCGATAAACATTGCACTTGAGGTTATAAATTTAAAACTTAAATTCTTCCTATCAGAATGATAAAGTTCCCTCTAGAATTTTTATATTCCCATCGGCTCCAACTCTAGGTCTCAAACATGTTGCATGCTATCAGTATATTTAGAAAGAATGACGCCATCACACATGGACTCTGAAATGCCCTGAGTGCCATGAGATATCCCCTCAAGAATAATTTTACAAATTTCCCTTTTTTCCAAAGTTTGATACAAAACTTGACCACTAAAACCATTCAATCTAGACAAGTAACTCCGAAATGGTTTACACTCGAACTTAATGAAGTGGAAAACACACGTCTATTTTTTTTATCAATTTAAATTTTTTTATATTTTTTCAATTGATTCTCACTTTTTTTTCGATATCAGTTTTTTCTAATTTTATGTTTTTTACAAGATGGTAAACAAAGATAAATAATAAACAACTACTAACTAAACAAAGTAAAAAAATAGAAAGCAAAAATCTTGATATATGACACTAAATAAGAAACAATTGAACGGTAAAGAAATATCATAACCTGAACTCATACCGTTGTTCCCTATGATGGCATCAAAATCTATAGGAGACATTTTTCAATAACAAACTTTAACTAATTTTAACTGCAAGTGCACAGTGCACAATGTAGTACACCGGTGAATACGGATTATGTCCTTAGGGATGGAAATAAAATCAGCCACTAAATGTTACAAAGTATTATAACTATAATGATAAAACCAAGCTAATCTATAACAATTTAAAATATTGACAACGACTTTAGTAACTGATAGTTCAAATTAGCAAATAAACATAGAACAACAAGTGAGATTCAGGGTATGTCCTTTTCAACTTATGATAAGTGCTTATCACCAACATTCAGTTGCTTTCTTCATACTTCAATGTATATAGTTACAGTTCAACACAATTAACAATAATTTAGTATCATTCAGTAAAATTCAACACAATATAGAGCTTCTGAAAATTAGTTATGGATTCGGTTGATATTAAACCCAGGTTATCTAATTATTTATCAATAATTGGACTTATTTCACTAATAACATACATTGGTCTATCATTATAATTTAAAATGCTTGTCATTTTTAAGAAATAATTTATTATTTAACAACATATATTTGTCATTAATTTTCTAAACTTACATGATTGTTTTACTAAGAACTTATAACTTCACAACAATTACTACCAATGTAGATCTCACTTTCAAGAAGCTCATTCAAAGAGATCCACATAAATTTACAATTATAATTTGACATAAATTTGGATAGACACAAGGTAATATAAAAGAAATACTTAAAACACCATAAAACCATAAAGGAATAAAATCATAAAAACCATCATAGGAGAGGTAGGTGCCATATCTTAAACAATTGACATTGGGATGCAGATAACTATTTTTTCGCAGAGTGTATTACTAACACATAACAACCCTATAGCTAACAACCCTATCTCCGAGCTCTACCTCTAACAACTTCCAGCTCCAATTTACATTAATATAATATTTTTGGTGGTTCTATTATAAATACTTTCAAATTGAACTAATAATGCAATCCACACGTCTAACAACATAGGAAATTTTTGCGTTAATACTAATGACTTCAAATAGTAGGTATATTTGCAAATTATTTCTTATTATACATATCAATTAAAAAAATCCATCCATAAACAAATATGCATTTAATTAAAATAGCTCACATTGGGTATCCACACATTTAAACAACTTTATAAATACATTTCTTAGCTTGATTATAATGAGAACTAAATTCATTCAATAGAATTCAGTATATCTCAACATCGTTCAAAATGTATCAACATGAGTTAACATATTTTAGGGTTAACCACAAATAGTACTTATCATAAGTTGAAAAGAACATGTCTTGAATTATTAGCGAAAAGAAATTAGGGTAACGTAAAATTCTCATAGTACCGTGGTCATTCAGCCACTAACAGATTAACGTAAAATATAATAATAAAAAAGAATTGAAATAAGGGAATATCGAACAAAGGTTCCGTTTGCAGTAGTAAGAATTAGTGAGAAAGTAAATAATAGGTTAACTAGGAACTTGGATATTAAACTAGAAACACGTGGTAGGTAATCGGGCAAAATTAAGAAGTAAAAAAAGGGAAAAGGATATGGCCATACAAAAGTTATAACATAGATATCCTCCCATTTTTCCTCTACAACAAAGTTACTAATCAAGAACTAGAACATAAACTGGAACCCTGTAAAAAAAGTCGCAAAACATAGACAAAACCCATACCAAAAGTGTGGTTCTTTTTCCCTCCTTCTAGTTAGCTAAGCCTCATATAGGAATTATCATCATGATTAGAGGTAAGACAATAACCACCAAACATATGAGTAGAATGCATGCAAGACTACTAAAAAGTCATATTCCTAAAGTGATCATCAAGTAAAAGCCTAGCACAAAAGATATAAGGGCCAAGAATGAGAAGACTAACGGTTACTCTAGAAATTTCTTATTCTCATTTGACTCAAATTCGAAGTCTCAAACAAGCCCATGCTTCATCAATATATTTGAAAAAAAAAAAAGAAAAAAACCTTCAGCACAAATGGATTCCAGAATGGGTCGAATCCTATGAGTTATCCTCTCTAGAATAAATTCGCACACTTCCTATTTTTCCAAAGTTTCATTCACATATTGACCACAAAAATCATTCAATCTATGAAAACAACTCCAAAATGATTTGTGCTCAAACTAAATGAAATGGAAAACAAGCACGTCTATGTTTTCAATTTTCAATTTTTTTAAAATTTTTTGTTCCTCGAAATTTAAGACTTGTTTTTTTTCATGGGAAGGCAAATCAATTTTAAAGCAAATCAGTGATAAACTAAGTAGCTACCAACCAAACAAAAAAAAAAATTCAATCGTACTAAATATATATATATA
>JACYFF010003369.1:39533903-39565720 GCA_017589665.1 Selenicereus undatus
TATATATATATATATATATATATATATATGTATGTATGTATGTATATGTACATATATATATATATGTATGTATGTATGTATGTATGTATGTATATACATATACACACACAAAATAAAAAAGAGCCAAAGGATGAAGAAAAACGTTACCTAAGTTTATATTGCCATCCTTGATGATGACACAGAAAAATTGTTGAGATATTTTTCAATACAACAATATAACTCCAAGCACACACCATACAATTTCAGCGAACGTGAGTTGTCTCATTATCAAGAAGAACAAGATTAGGCCACTAAATATTACAAGTTATTACAACTATAGTAACAAAACTAAGCCACCTATAATCATCTAAAAAATTTACAATGACTTTAGTAATTAATAGTTCACACGAATGAATGAACAACAGTATAACTATGACATTAAATGATTAAACAAAGGAAAATAGCCAAACCTAAAATTCTCATGCTACCATCATCATTCACCCACTAATCGATGAAAAAAATATAATCAACAAGGTGTACCAAAATGACATAATATCATACAGGGGCTCCTAGTGCAATGAAGACAATGTGAAAGTAAAAGAGTCTTATCGTGCACTTAGACATTAGACTCGAAACACATGGAGTGCAATCAAGCAAAATGATGAAGTAGAACTAGGGAAACAAACAAGGCTATAGAGAAGTTACCAAGTAGTATTTTTCCTTTACAACCAAAGTAGTAACTAAGAACTAGAACATAAAACTCAAAGCCCATAAATCAAGACACAAAAGTTAGCTAAAACCTAGATCAATACTGCATTTCCCCTTCCCTGTTTCGACTTACCCAAGTCTAGCATCTTCATTTCTGGGATAGGAACTACCATCATGATCACACAACATACGAGCAGACATACATGTAAGAATGCTGGCAATTCATAGCATTAAAGTAGCCCTCCAAGAAAAGTCTGATATGCACTGCAAGAAAATCCGTTTTTTTATAGAACCTTGCTTTCCTACAATATGGTCAAATTTTGCTAGAAAAAGATTTTGTAGAAATTCAAAATTTTACAAGGTTGCCACAAAGAGTGCCTTACAAAAGTTTATTATGGAAAAATCAAAGTTACCATAGTATATAAAATTTTTGTGGTGAAAATTAACTTGCCATAAATGTAATTTGCCATATTAACTCAAAAATTAAAGCAAATTTTATCTTGCCATGAAAAGCTCTTTTTGCCTCAAAACATGATATTTATACCACACACTCTTTTTGCAGCATTTAATGTGAATATTTCTTCTCGTAATTTTCATACGCTATAAGATATATGCCAAAATAAGCAATATAATTGTGCTCAAATATAAAATTTTACGAATACATATACCATTACATTATTAATCTTTGAAATTGACAATTTAGCAAAATATACTAAAATAAACACAATCAAGGAATAATTTCAAATAGAATAAAGTTACACTAGCTAATAACAATTTTACATTTATATAAATATTTATATAAAGCTCATTGACATACTATGTAATGAAATCAGGACAAATATATAACTCCTAAAATATAAAAGATTTAAAATAACTTGACAGGCTGTTACACATAAGATAAATTAAGAAAAAGATAAATCTTCACCATGCAAATTTGAATTTGCTCATTGTAACTCTATATTTTTTCCACCTTCAATTGATAACCACTGCAAAGATTACTACAAAATCCAAAAAGAACAAGAAAAACATTAAATGGGTATTGGCAAGTGTCATCATTCATGAAGATAAATAAACAATTAAAGTATATCTCTTTTATTTATCATCCCCAGGTACTTATCTACTTATATGACAAAGGAGCTACTTATCTACTTATATGACAAAGGAGCTCTAGCCATTCTAAAGGAAAACTAAGAGGAAAAAAGAAAGAGTAATGAATCAAGCTTGATGGCATAGACTTATGTACACAATAACAGTTATATATAGCTTTTAATACAGCTAGCTAGGTAAGCTATATACGTACTCAATATGAATAGATACTAGAAACGATTTGATTTCATTGATGCCTATGAGGTTCAACCTCTTTCAAAACAAAATACATTTAACAAAGAAAAAAAAATTCAATATCACAATGGAGAGAAAACAAGAACGGCATATGATATAAAAAAACAATTAATAGTATAGCACAACATGCTGTACTTGCCATGACATGTCTGATAACAGTTGTATCACTTTCTTGATGCATCATCGCAGTTGTGAGTGTTGCACACTTCCTACGACTCTTCAAAAATGTGGCCTCAATGGTGAGGAAGCAGATGGTGAAGAAGTCATCATGAGTGGTGTGGTAATACGAAGAGTTGAGAAGTGAAGGTATTTGGGCTCTACAAAGGAGAATGGAGATATTAGCTAAGATCTTAATCAACGTATCATAGTGCTATGGAAAAAAATAGAAAAATGCTTCCAGACTATCGTGTGAAAAGAAAATTCCGGTAAGATTTAAAGGAAAAACTATAGTCAGACCAGCTTGGTTATATGGGTCAAAGTTCTGGCCAATCAAGAAGGCTCAAGTCCAGAGGTTAATCGTAAAAGAGATAAGAATGATTCTATGGATATGTGGCTATATGAGATTGGATAGAATGAGGAACGAAGTGATTAGACATAAATTACGAGTTGCACCCACAGAAGACAAGTTGAGGGAGACTACATTAAGATGGTTCGATAATGTTAAGAGGAGGACTGCGAACGCACCAGTGAGGAGGTGCGAGACGATTAAACTTCCAAAATGTAAGAGGTAGAGGATGGCCAATGAAAATTTGGATGATTAAAGATGATTTGAATTATGTAGGACTAACGGATGACATGGCTTAAGATAGAAATTTATGGAGAAATAGGATTAGGGTCACAGTTCATATCTAACGTGTTTCTAGTACTTTGGCTTTTATTTAAGTAGTAACTGTCATTGTGTTATGTTGGCTATCATTATATCCTACATCTTGATACAATCCTACGGGCTAGTAGATTGATCTTCACAAGGTTATTATTATCATACATTTCATTTCTGAAGTAATACTTTTATCACATCTTCATTATCACTCCTCCACCTCCAATTGTTTAAGGGTAGATTCCTTTGTGCTAGATTAGTAGTATGTCACCAACTTCTGCTCAAGGTACGTATAACTCTCATCGCCCATGTGTTATGCATTTTGATTTATGTTTAAAGTAATTGGGTCCTATGTTTGTTAACTTTGTTTAAAAATCGGTTTTCAAATTCAAAATATTTTGTCAAAACTTTTAATGTGGGTATGTTAGAAACAGTCTCTTTATGTGCAGTCATGTATGTAGAGGTAAAGTTACCTATATCTAGATCTCCACAGTCCGTGTAAAAATTCATACGAGGAGTTCTTGTTGTTGTTTTCTTACGCTATGCAAATTGCGTTCTTATTTCATGAATTGATGGTGCAGTCCTTCATAAAGTCCCATTACATAAAGTAATATGTTGTTATAATTCAATAATTCAATCCTACTAGTAGCTACAATTAACAGTTCTGAAAAGCATAATAAGTGCGAAGCATAGGCAAGTAAAGAACCATAAATTCTCAAAGCCAAAACAAGAACAAGTCCAGGTGCAAGTCTAAGAGCATAGGTGTGACCAATTCACACACGTCAAATGAGACAATGAAACTAACTCTCTCTTGTATCTCTAATTTTTTTTTTTTTAAATGGCAGTAAATCAATGCCTCTATCCAAAAGGTGAGATAGCTCTTTCGCAACAAGTTTTGCCAAAGACTAAAAAGTAAAATAGAAAAATTTGAGCTAATTTTTCCCAATGATGCAATAGAATAAGCCATTATTCATGCCAATTTTGTTTCTTAGCCTTTTTCCATATTGCACTTTGTAAATCTGAGCCCCACCTTCATGAATCGTTACTGGTAGAAAGTGCTTGGATTATGTAAAAGTACATTTACGAAATTCATATTTTTCTAGTTAAATAACTTCCTCAAATATTGATGCCAACAAAAAGGGAAGTGGTGCCAAAACCACCCAAATAATAGCCAAGCCACGTTCTTAAGTTAATGATCTCTTAACCTCATTCATTGTCACCCATGTTGATTTTGGACTACTAGAGCTTTTCTTAGCTTCATATAATAGCAACAGTAAGCTTATGCAAGATATGTTAGTTGTCTAATATCCTATCTAATACTTTCTATAACTTACCTAGCAATTTTAAAACTAACATCCATAGTAGAGAGTTGTCATCTTAATGTACTACTCTAAAGGCATGTCTATTCATCTTCAGTGGTACATTACCCACATTCTATATTTATCCATTTTTCAGAACCAAGTTGATAAATTTATTTGAATTTACTTAAACTAGACAAATTTATCCAAATTCTAAGTATTTCTTTTATTTACACCAAGATTTACACATTGAGATGTACACTTACTATTAATTGATTGACATTATGATAAGAAATGGAAAAAGGGTAGTCCTTCCACTAGACAAACAAGAAATATTGAGAAGCAATACAAAGGCCATGGTGAACTAAAAAAACATATCAAAATGGGCTATACCAAATACATTGTATTGCATTGGAAATAATCCAATTAGTAAAATTCTTAAAATTTATAATAAAGAATCACAAAAAGAATACAAAAATCCAAAGATGATAGATGAGAACAAATAACATTAAACATAGGTTAACGATGCACAAAATTGGGAGTGTCAAGTACAAGATAATAGTTAGTCAAGCGGAAATTCCAAGAAACATGTGGTCTAGAAACGATTACATGCTGTTTCACAGGGATTCAAAGCTTTCACGAGAGCATCTTCGATGTTTTGCCAACTTAATATGCTATAATATGAAAATATTTTGCACTCTCAAGAAACTTGCCTTAACCGTTAAATCCTAGCTCCCTTTTCCTTGGGCAGTAGCTCCTCATACCCTAACACATTTTCCCACCTCCTTCCCTTTACCTGTTAGCCCTGTTACAACCTATGCAACAACATCTAGATTGGCATGTGTGCATTATCACAGCGGTGGAAATTTGAGAGTTACGGTGAGTATATGGTAGATTGCATCATTTATATGAGGCTTGCGATATGATTGTTCGGGGATACTAGTCCCATAACTTGCGATATGATTCTTCGGGGATGATGTGTTTTGTGTCAAGCTTTATGGTACTAAAATTTTTTGTAAACTTTTCCCTTTTGATTTTGAAATTTGTTGAGTTGTATTAGGGGCTACCTTTGGTTATTACCTTTGCTTGTGATGTGCTACTATTTTCCTTAAAGAGTTATTGATCCTAGATGCATCTCCAATCTCCACATGTCAGTTTTATCTAGAGTGTTTTCATAAGGATGACCAAAGGTGCAAGCATGAAAGAGCCATAAATGTCCATTTTACATAGGCTTAGGTCATAATGATGGATTTTTAAGGGACATTTATGTATTTTATAGTGATTTTATGCACCTTTTATCAATTCATGCCCAGATTTTATGTCTGTGATAGCAATTTGCACATTTTAGTGAAAATAAACCCGATTGTACCTGAACTGATAAGGATTGTGACCCTACAATATCCAACCATGTCAACAGTGAGAAACATGGGCAATGTTAACCAAGAATTGATAGTAAAAGAAAACTCAGCAACTAAGAGAATAACCAGGATTATAGGTAGCCCATATGCAGAAGCACAACCCTTACAAGCAATTGGACTCTGTATTTGTGCAATTGCACAGCTAGACACTCAAAAGCCTCACAAGGGGAGAATGCACGTACAATCCCAAAGATGACCCTTTATGCTAGGTAAAGAGTAGCTAATCATAAATAGGAACAATAATTAATGGCTCTATAAGTAGTGCTCAAACCAATTCGAGATAAGGAGAATGTGAAAGTTTCCAAAGATGATTAAGACCTCAAGCCCAACATCAAACATAACCACCCTAAAAAAATCATAAAGCATATCATGCAAGCACAATTAAAAGAGTAGAGTTAGATTGATAGGTTTTGAATTTTATGAAACTTTTTCAGAAGATTTGCCCAAAAGTGGGTGCCTCATCCCCCCCACCAAAGCTCCATAATGTCTATACTGTGGGAATAAGCAAGATGCCAAAAAGCCGCCATGCAGGCAACATAAATACAAAACCAAGACTGATCCATAAACAAAAAACACAATGCATGCATGTTTACAAAACAAAAACTTAGATAACAAATACTTAGAAGACAAACAACACTAATAGTAAGTCACAAACCCAACAAATAGAAGCCAAACAATAATCATCACAACCATCTTAGCTCAACAAATCCTAAATTTCTCCTAAAGATCAATCACCAACAAAACCACAGTCCTAATGTGCATAACTACATACAAAATAGAAGGAAAAGAAAAGAAAAAAGCGAAGAGAGAAGAGTCAAAATAGTCATGCTAGGTTAGGTGCAAGTAGCAATTTGTCAAATAAGCTTGAATAATCCCCACTAAAATTGAAACTACTAGCTACAATAACCAAAGATGACATTTCAACCATAGCACTTAAGTGCAATATAAATCAAGACTTTTTTGAGCTCATCAAAGCTCTAAGCCTACAATTCAAAGTAGTGGAAGTAAAAGAACACCAATTCAAATATGGGAATGAAGTGTAGTGCTCTTTTGCACCTATTAAATGCTTAAGAGAAATTGGTAGAATGATGAATCATGGACGCCCACATGACTTTCCTAGGTGCGTCCACTAGGCATAGGCTAAAAGAGTCCATAAAGGAGTAATAACCGTTAAGCTTACCTAGGAACTCATCAAAATCAAATTTATTCCCTTTATGAACAGCGAACAATTTCTTCACAAGACCCAAATCAACATAATAATTGATCATATAATGATCAATGGGCCTAAAGAGGTTATACTTAGGGAAATGGCAGGGTGGTGAATAAATAAAAGTCATGATCAAGGAAAAGTAGTCATGGGATCTCTAGTTTATAATCTCAAGAGAAGGATATGGCACCTCGGCCAATAACTATGCACATGGGTCCCCTGAAGAAATCCGCACAATGAAATGTTCTTTATCAAAAAATCATGAAGCTCCACTATAAGCGAATTCTTTTCAGCCGCAGTGAATTTTGCCATAGAATGTCTAAAATTAGAAACACTAGCCTTTTATAGCATTTTAGAAAATTGCTGCAAGGTTGACTCATTTACATCGTTAAAAAGACCTTTTGTGGAAAATTTAAAATTGCCATAAATTGTACAGCTTTTGTGACAACTTAAATGTTACCACAAATGTTAGATTGCTACAGCAGCTCATAATTTATAGCAAATTTAACCTTGCCATAAAATTGATTTTGCTTCAAAAGAATGATTTTTGTGGCAACTATGACTTGCTAAAAATCGCATTTTGATGGCAAAATTTATTTATACCAAATTACATTCACCACAAAAATAGAATTCGATTCAAATTGTAATCATATTTAAAACAAAAATTTGTCGATATAAACTATAACAAAATTAGTATTTTAGTTAATAATCTAATAATGTTCTCAATAATCATATAAAAAGCACAGGGTTATAGTGAAATAAAAGGAACTAAATTTTCATCGATCTCTGTCTTACAGTATATAAAGTTCATTAAGAATGTACCTATTGGAATATTGATAATTACATTTTGTTCATTATTTTCAGTTATGAAAGATCTAAAATGAGTCCCCAAAGTGTTCAAATGTAATGAGGGCAGGAGCATTTACCCTAAGAAACAAGGGAAATGACATCTTTGTTATCCTTAGTCTTCTGAACTCTAAGTTAGTCGTCATCTATTGCCATTGTCCACCAAAAGTATTAGATGTCTAGAAAAAAAAAAGACTGAAATTAGCTGCTAGACAAAATGTATGCAAAGATATCACTGGTCAATGGTTGAAGTAGTTTTTTAAAAAGGAGTATGAGCAAGGTTGAGTACAAAGAGTATCACTGGTCAAGGGTTCAAGTACTTTTTAAAAAAGGAGTATGAAGAAGGTTGAGTAAAATGGTTTATATTGGAATATAACACTTCGTTAGTATAAGAGATAAAGAGGAGAAACCTTCACAAAAAACGACATGAATGAATGACAAGATTACGTAATGCAGATCAAATTCATCGATATAATAAATCCGAAGAGTACGATAAGATTACAATAACGAAAAATAATATGAGAGATAAAAAGATAAGATTTTATCCTAAAAGAGAATCCATAGGTTACAAAATCTACTATTCATCTTAGAATACACATTGCTATAGAACTATTGAGGAGATACGACACCTGAACTCATGTCTTTCTATTGATGGCTAAATTGAGGCTCTTAGTGCATCAAACACTCTATCTCAACTCATAAGCTCCAAGCTACGACTCAAATCAATTGTTTGTGCCAAACTTGTGTTATTTTTACGGTACTTTTACACCTGTTGTATGCTCGTTATAATCATTATTTTTAGGTTTTTATTTGATTTTATTTTGTTTCGTAGGTTTTGAATAATTATGGAAAAAATGTGAAAAATGATGAAAAATGCCGGAACATGAAGAATTGAGGCAAATTGACCCGGCCCAATTCCCTAGGCCCGTTTCCTTTCAGTCCAAAGAAAAGGAAAAAAAATACATATAATAAAACTTAAACCCCTCCACTCGTGCCTATCATGTGACTCCCACCCAACCCTCACTTAAACCTTCTCTCTCCTCCCTCCCGGTTCTGAGAAATAGAAAGCCCAGCCCTTCGATACACCCCTCATACTCCATCATCTTCATCTCCATCTCTCTCTCTCTCTCTCTCTCTCTCTCTTTCTCTCTCTCTGACAAGCGGCAACCACACACCACCGACGCTCCAAACAGTGCCAACACACTACATCATCGCCTCAACCTCATTGCCCGTGCGTCTTGAATTGGACGGTGAAGCACGGGTATAAATCGAACGCAGCAACGCCATTGAAGGAGATAACAATCTAGGTTTTAGGTTAGGTTAGATAATTTTTAGGTTTAGTTAGTTTAATTTTGGCAATCATTCTCTCAAATTCAGATGCATTTCATTTCAATTTCTAGGGTTAGGGTTTGTTGTTAGTTAGTTGTGTGTTTCGAATTTGACGTAATTAAGAGTCAGTTTTGTCAAATTACAATTGATATGTATGAATTAAGTTGTTATTGTAGTGATTTTGGCAAAGATTAGTCGAATTTCTCAGTTATATCGCCCCTATCCCCTGCTTGGTGTTTAGATGAAGATGGCCTAGGCATTACCACCATTAACGGTGAGGGATGAGCTTTTTCTTGAAACTGGTTGGTAGTGATTGTCGCTATTCATCCTCCCCTATGCCGAGTTCAGTCATTCCCTGCGTTGGTTTGCTCTTAGCTCCCCTGATTTCTCTTTTAATTGCTTCAGAACGTTGCTGAAAATTGATTAGTTTAATCTGGCTTATTAAATGATATAGTTGAGTAGTTTAATTGAGTAGTGATAATGATTAAGTATCATTAGTCTACTTATTTTATTGAAAGATTTAGTTGATTGATGATGATTCTAATTTTGACTTTGTGCGTTAGCTTTGTTTTGGTTGAATGATGATGATGCTTGTGATGCATTTTCCTACTTTGGTTTTGAATGAATCGTGGATCCATTTTGTTTTCATCGCTTTGGGTTTGCGATGATGGTTTATGATGAAGGATGCTCTGGTTTGTGATGCACTGGTTGATGATGATGATAATCATTGTTCTGCTCTGGGATATTGATGTGAAGGTCTGAATGGTTAGCTTGAATGATCTGAATGATGCAGATTTAATTAGCTTCCTTTAAATGCTTAATTGCTTAATGGGTGTTTAAGGTGTTGGCTGCTTGATAAAAGGTGTTGGCTGGAGGATTACTTTAGACTTTGAGTTTTAGCCTTAGTATAATGATGTTTAACACATTAAACTCATCTGTAGTGTTTTGCTTAATTGCCTACGGTTAGGTCATTTAGGTTGCTTATGTTTACTAGCATGTTTAGTCGAATGCATTGCCAATTATTCAATTAAATAAAGACATTAGTTCATTTTGAAATGTCTAAATTGGTCTAGTATAGATTGACTAGTCAACTTACCCTTTTCTGTGACCTTAAGCTCTACCATCATCCCCAAGGACACAACCCTCAAGTACTACAGTGAAAGTTGTTCGCTTGTGGCTTTTTTGTTTATCACTTAAAATATCCCAATAAGTTTTTGGCGCCGTTGCCGGGGATGACGATATGAGATTAGGTCATATTTTTATTTTGTTAGCTCTATTCTTATTCGTTACTTTGTTTTGTCTGTTTCGTTATTAGTTGTGATTGGTTTATTAGTTTTGATTTGTTTGGTTGATGTGTTTTGTTCAATTCGTGACTTTATTATTAGGTTACATATATCTCATTTTACTTTCTTTACTTTGGTATCAATTGTCACTTAGCTTAGTTATTTCTTGATATGCAAAAAATCCAAAAAAATTCAAAAAAATTCAAAAAGCTTCAAAATCACTCAAAAAATTGGAAAAGCTTAAACTTGGAAAAAAAAATAGAAAAACTTGAAAACAACAAAAAAAATTAAAAATCCAAAAACCCATAAACATTTGAAAAACTTGAAAAAATTTAAAAAAATTTAAAACTTTAAAAACTTCAAATGCCAATTTTCTATTTCCCGCAATATGAGCATGAACCTTTTTGGAGTTTTCTTTCAAGGCTTAATGATTATCGTGCTCAACTGAATTATAATTTCGTAAAATGGAAAATTTTTGGTGTCGTTGCTCTAGGTCTAAATGTTGAGTCGAGGAGGCATGTTGAATCAATTTGTCTTGGAGGTTTAATAGAATTATTATCTAAAACTCAAAAAGAGGTTTGGGATTTCTTTGAAAAATTAGCTTGGAAAACCTATGCGTTTGAACAAGCTAACGAGACTCTTAAATACCCAACTCATGGAGAGTATGATTTTCATGCTAATTCTTACCCTTCAAACCACTTTATGAATTTAAATGACCCATCTTACTATTATATGCCTCTTGTTTTATGCGATTATTGTGAATCTTCTCATCATGATGCTCATATTTGTCCTTATTGTGCTTATGTTGATACTACATGTGCAAGTTTTGAAACGAAGATTAATGAATTGACTGATCAAATGATAGAGACAAAGAAAGTGAGAATTGTTGCATATTCTCAATGTTTTAAGCAAAATAGGGAGACTTATAGTAAGATTGATTCTAGTTTAGGATCTCTTAAACCTGACATTAGTCTTGATGATGATTTTGAACCCTCTTATTCTACTAGGCCTGATTTGAATGAAGACATGTACTTGCCTAGTCTAGATCAAGAGAGTGACCTCCCTACGTCTCTATCATTAGACCTTGCACCCTGGACTAGCTCACTCCAGGGCATCACTGATGATGTCCTAGTTTCTGCTAACCCACCCACCACCTTGAACGACTTTTGTGAATTTGATGTGGGTGAACAATATGATATTGTTAGTGAGTTAGATATAAGCATCACACCTGAAGTTAAGCTTCAAGATTTAGATGATTCAAAAGCTAATTCACAGGAGTTATATGATGAGGTGACTAAACTCACTATTTTGGATTTTGATGATGATATTCTTGATACAGAATATGAATCTTTTTTATGCAGGTTTGATGTTACTGAGGGTCTTGATGCGGGTTTTCATGTTGAATATGAATCTTTTGATTCCATCATTCCTGGCCTTCTGTTTAAATTCGATGATAATATTCTGCATGTGGAATATGAATTTTTTTCTAGTGAGTTTGATATTCATGAAAGTTTTGAGGATGGTGTTTGTGCTGATTATGAGTGTTTCTCTTTTGACCCCATCCAAACTAACTTCCTTTTTTAATATTGCAACTCTGAATTTATTGAGTGTGAGATAATTGCCACTAAGAATTTTGCTTTAGACAAGACTTATACGCATATTGGACATAACAGACTTGTGAAATTTGCACCCCCTATTTTGCCTAGACTGCCCGTTCATGATCATATAGTTTCTAGGCCAATGGCCTCGATACTCGCTCATTCTAAGTATGTTCGTTTCCTTTCTGATTGGCCCAAGTGTTGGATAAGTTAGAGCGGGCCCTTACCTGTGCTTTATTGGTTAGACAGATATACTCTTTTTGGCTTCAACTCATTGGTTTTCACTGTTTCTATGTTATTGAGAGTTGGGCATCTTTGTTTGATAAGCTGCTACGTGCTTTAATGAGTTTTGATTTGAGTTGCACTTTTCAGCTTAATACGGAGGAGCTGATGCTCCATAAACCTCATGTTGCATCATCTTCGTGAGGCATAGTTTGGGTACAACCTGTATCCAACCTAGTATGATCGTTCCACCCTTCTTCTCTTTTTCATTTCTTTTTTTCCTTTTCGTATTTAGTTGTAGATAATTAGGACTGTGAATTGTGATGGGTGATCGATCTTGAGGAGCAATTTGGGATATGTTTAGCCGTATAGGCTATGATCACCCTTGGTTGTGTTCTGATTTTGTGAATACTTGTTAGTTGTGGATATCTAGGGTTGTTTTTATGTTTCAATTTGTTTTGTTTCTTCAGTTTGGGTGACTTTTGGTTTTTCTTTGGTTTAGTTTTTGTTTCATAGTTTCTTTTTGTTTCGTTTTTGGTGACTTTGTTTTGGTCTTCCATTTTGCTTTTCTTTCTTTTGTATTTTGTTTTGTTTTAGGTTTCTTTTAAATTAGGTTGGTGTTTATAAGATCTTGGCTTGGTTTTGTTTTTATTTTGGGTGATTATGTTTGTTTTGGTCTTGATTGGTTTTGTTTTCTTTTCTTAGGTTTTGATTTTTATTTTTCTTTATTTAGTTATTTTACTTTTTTTATTTTTGTGTTTGGGTCTTATTTTGTTTTGGTTTGGTTTTGATTTTGGTTATTTTGAGGTTTCGCTTGTTTTAGAGGGTTTTGTTTTTGCTTTTCTTTTGTGATTTTGTTTTAGCTTTTGTAAATATGTTTGTATTTGGTTTTGTTTGGTTTTTGGTTTTGATTTTGATTTTGGTGGTGTCCTAGTTTGTATATATTTGTGATTTTATGTGGTTTTGCGGTTGTATAGCTTATGTGATTGCTTTTTAGTGCCTTAGTTCCCACAATGAGGCCATTGTGAAGTGTTGGTCAGGGGGTGAGGTGCACATTTTTTACGAAAAATCCAAAAAGATTTTTTGTTTGTTTTGCGGACATTTGTACTGTTCCTGATTAGCTTGAATCCCCTGTGCTTTGGTTATTAGCTTGTATACAAGTAGGATGTGCATGATAAGTCTCCGACCTCAATATGTCATTCTAAGCCCTAGTTCTAACTCCAATTATTCGTTGTAGATGAGTAATCCAATCCTTGTTTATCTTTTCATCATTATCTTTAGGTCTTAGGCTTCCATGAATGATTCTCCTGCTAGTTTGTGACACGATTACTTTCAAGAAAATAATGAATGAATATTTTGAATAAAGAAGAAAAAAGGAAAGAAAACATGAGATTGAATGAGATTTGGAATAAAAAGTATCCATTTGAGGTATGCGCTACTGGGCGTTACCCTTTGAGGCACATGCTACTGGGTGTTACCCTTTGAGGCAATATTGCTACTGAGAAAGCTTGCTTCCAAAGTTAGTATGATAATAATGTAGCTGTGTCAGCCACATGGGATTGAGTCGAATTCTGGTAAATCGAAGCCCTTGGATGATGATACACTTACACACGAGCACAAGGACTGATTCAAAATCTTGGTGTTCAATGGGGTGAAAAATTAGTACTCTTATGTTATTTATGAGGTAGAGGGCTTTGAAGTACATTCTGTATATATACAGGCCAACAACTTGGTTACATAGGTGATTTAGTTAATTAAAACATGTGCATATCTTTCCCAAATTTTGTACATATTAGCTTTGAGAAAAATCAAATAGATTTTCTTTTATTTTTGAAACAATTTTTGTGGGTAGTTCACATAAAAACCCTTATGAGACCTCACTCGTCTACTTCGGAGACCGAGGGGTTTCAAGGGCTTGTTGCATTCGCTAAATGCGACCGTGATTCCTACGATAGTGAGTTATGACATTCTTTTTTTGGTATTTCATTTTCTTTTAGTTAGTTTAGCATGTTTTAGTCGAGGATGAGCAAAATCTTAGTGCAGCGGTATTTGTTCGTGCCAAAATTGTGTTATTTTTACAGTACTTTTACACCTGTTTTATGCTGGGCATAATCAATATTTTTTGGTTTTCATTTGATTTTATTTTATTTCGTAGGTTTTGAATAATTACAGCGAAAATGTGAAAAATGCCGAAAAACGAAGAATTGGGCCAAATTGACCCAACCTAATTCCCTATGCCCGTTTCCTTTCAGCTCAAAGAAAAGAAAAAATATATATATATATAATAAAACCTAAGCCCCTCCACTCATGCCCATCATGTGACTCCTACCCAGCCCTCACTTAAACCTTCTCTCTCCTCCCTCTCGGTTCTGAGAACCAGCAAACCCAACCCTTCGATACACCCCCACACTCCATCATGTTCATCGCCATTTCTCTCTCTCTCTCTCTGTCTTTCTCTTCGAGAAGCAGCAACCACGGACCACCGATGCGCCAGACAGCTCCAACACGCCCACATCATCGCCTCATCTTCACTGCCCATGCATCTCGAATTGGACGGTGAAGATTTAAGGAAGCACGGGTATAAATCGAAGGCAGCAATGCCATTGAAGGAGGTAACAATATAGGTTTTAGGTTAGGTTAGACAATTTTTAAGTTTAGTTAGTTTAATGTTGGCAATCATTCCCTCAAATTCAGACGCATTTCATTTCAATTTCTAGGGTTAGGGTTTGTTGTTAGTTAGTTGTGGGTTTCGAATTTGATGTAATTAACAGCCGATTTTGTCGAATTGCAGTTGATATGAATGAATTAAGTTGTTATTGTTGTGATTTTGGTAAAGACTAGTCGAATTTCTTAGTTGTTCACCCCCATCCCCTGCTCAGTTTTTGGATGATGATGGCCTAGGCGTTACCACTATTAACGTTGAGGGATGAGCTTAGTCTTGAAACTGGTTGGTAGTGATTCTCGCTCTTCATCCTCCCCTATGCTGAGTTCAGTCATTCCCTGTGTTGGTTTGCTCTCTGCTCCTCTGATTTCTTTTTTAATTGCTTCAGAACATTGCCGAAAATCGATTAGTTTAATCTGGTTTATTGAATGATAAACTTGAGTAGTTTAATGGAGTAGTGATAATGATTAACTATCGTTAGTCTGCTTGTTTTATTGAACAATTTAGTTGATTGATGATGATTTTGAGTTTGATTTTGTGGGTTAGCTTTGCTTTGGTCGAATGATGATGATGATTGTGATGCATTTTCCTACTCTGGTTTTGAATGAATCGTGGATCCATTTTGTTTTGAATGCTATGGGTTTGTGATGATGGTTCATGATGAAGGATGTTAGGGTTTGTGAGCGTTGGTTGATGATGATGATAATCATTGTTCTACTCTAGGATTTTGATGTTAAGGTCTAAATGGTTAGCTTGAATGTTCTGAATGATGCAGATTTAATTAGCTTCCTTTGAATGCTTAATTGCTTAATGGTTGTTTAAGGTGTTGGTTACTTGGTAAAAGGTGTTGGTTAGAGGATGACTTTAGACTCTGAGTTTTAGCCTAAGTAGAATGATGTTGAATACGTTAAACTCATCTATAGGGTTTTGATTAATTGCCTAGGGTTAGGTCATTTAGGTTGCTTATGTCTATTAGCATGTTTAGTCGAATGTGTTGCAAATCTATATCTATATAATACATAATAGCAAAGTTTCAATAACTACCATTTCCTTAATTCTCATTAACTTGAACTTTTCAACCGTTGGATTAAATGATTAATAAATAATAGCCATTGATTTACTTTAATCTCTCTCCCAACTCTATATCTATATAATAATAATAATAATAATAATAATAATAATAATAATAATAATAATAATAATAATCATCATCATCATCATCTATATAGTACATAATAGTAATCTTGTGGGTCCTACGATGTATCTAAATTCTCAAAAATTATAAGTTTTCAGCCGTTTGATTAATGGTGCGTTTAATAGTCACCGTTAGATTTTATTTTTAAAAAAACTATTGTAATTTTAAGAAAAGAATTATTAAAAGAAAAAATAACAACCTTTAGATCAATGATAGATGTTTCATACAAAATAAACTTTTTTCAGTCAAACTAGGATTCTAAGAATAAGAATATTCCATAAAAAATAAAATCTTCTTTAAGAAAATAAAATCTTCTAAGTTACTCCACATAATTTTGGGGCAAATTGCAACATCTATTTTTGTCATTCGCAAAAATGGAAGATCTACGACACTGCATGCCTTGATTTTTTTGGGTTGTTCCAGTAATAATATTTAATAACTTAAATTTATATAACATATCTTTATTTCATAGTGTATGCCAAATGAATTTTTAAAAAACATAGAGGTAAGAAATGTTATATTTCAAAAATCAATTACTGTCATAGTTACTATTATATTGGATCACTTGGATCCTCAATAGCAATGTACCCATTATATTCATATACATAAGTTTTTATTAATAATTTTAACAATGTACATAATATGATATGATATGATATGATATTAGCAGTATCATGTCCATGGAGATGCATGGGAAATCTCAAAAATTTTCTGTTGCAGTAATTATCAAGTTTTTTATTTTTAATGGTAAACAATGATTAGATTTTTATGGTAGATAAGATATATAATATCAAAAATTGTGTATATGAGTATGTGTCTTTATAATATTTCACATTAGGAGCCAAACTTTGATAAAAATTCGAAACTAACTATGTATTATAGATTATCCATAATTGGGGCATTTATTTTATTGTAATATAATAGATTGATTTTAGTAATGTTAGAAGTAGCATGTAATATAATTTCTTTGATAAAAAATAAGACAATATAATATTTTATCATTATTGGGCATTGGCTTTTTATATTTAGAAAGAAAATATTTGAAATTGCAACTAATCTTATAGAATCTTTTTTTTTTAGAAAGAAAATCTTCTCTTCGTAATTAACTAGCTCTTTTTCTTATAAAAAATTATTAATTATCTCAAAATTTTTGGGGAGAATGATAATTTTCATATATATATATATATATATATATATATATATAATATAATATAATAACAATCTTGTGAATCCTATTGTTTATCTAAAGTCTCAAAAATGAGATTTTTCAACTGTTAGATTAAGATTGTTTTTAATTATTACCATTCGATTTGTAAAAAACTAAAATTAATTTTAAAAAAATATATCTATCTATAATATATCTATGTCCATAGAAAAATTTCTAGCAGTTAAAAAAATGCAATAATGTTTGGAAAACCCTAGAATGGTGTAACGAGTGTGATTTGCAGAATTTAGTGTAATCTCAATCGTAAAAATTATTTATTCATTAGATCTAAAATTCTATCCAAAAAAAATCTGAAAAAAAAGCTAAGCAGTTATATTTATTCAATAAATCTAAACGGTATATTTTGAAGTTAGAAAACTAACTTATCGAAGTGAAAAAACAATCCATAATTTTTATTCTTTAAAAAATCACTCATAATTTCGATTATATGTGATAAACTATGTATGATAATAATATTATCTAAAAAAACCCCAAGTAGTTACAAAATGTGATAATCTTCAAAAAGACATTAGAATGTTGCAATGAGTGTGATTTAGTCTAATCTCAACGATAAAAATATTTATGCATTAGATCTAAGTCGTCGATTTTAAAGTTAAGATATCTATTTATTTTTATTTTAAAAAATCCCCCCATGATTTCGGATATACATGATAAAAGATAGATGAAAATTTAATTATCTAGGGGAAAAAAAAAATTCTATCAACAAAAATTATCTAGGAAAAAAACTAGGCAGCTATATTTATTCAGTAAATCTAAACTGCGAATTTAAAGTTAAAAACAACTACTTTATCCAAATAAAATACCCATTTATAATTTTTATTTTTTTAAAAAAATCCTTCATAATTTTGGTTATGTGATAAAGGATATATTATAATCCTATGTCTAAAAAAATATCAAGTAGATACAATAACATGGTAATCTTTAGAAAACTCTAGAATGCTACAACGAAAGTGATTTGTGGGATTTATCGTAATCCTAACCATAAAAATTATTGATGCATTACTTCTAAATTGTTGATTTTAAAGGTAAGATATCTCTTTGTTTTTATTTAAAAAAATTCCTATGATTTCGGATATACATGATCAAAGATAGATGATAATCCAATTATCAAGAAAAAAATTCTATTAAAAAAATCTCGGAAAAAGCACCAGGTAGTTATATTTATTCATTAAATCTAAACCATAGATTTTAACGTTAAAAAAAAATACCTGATTCAATTAAAATACCAATTTATAGTTTTATTTTTAAAAAAATCCCTCATAATTTCAATTATATGTGATAAAGGATTTATGATAATTCTATTATCTCAAAAAAAATCCCAAGCAGTTAAAAAATGTGATAATATTTGGAAAATCCTAAAATGCTACAACGAGTGCAATTTACGAGATTTACTATAATCTCAACCATAAAACATTTATTTATACATTAGATCTAAGTTGTCGATTTCAAATCTGAGATGTTCTTTTATTTTCATTAAAAAAAATCCTCCATGATTTAAAAATATACATGATAAAAGCTAGATGATAATGAAATTATCGAGACAAAAAAATCCATCAAAAGAAATTATATAGGGTAAAAATAGGTAGTTATATTTATTCATTAAATCTAAATTGTAGATTTTAAGGTTAAAAAATACCTTATCCAAGTAAAATACTAATTTATAATTTTTATTTTTTAAAAAATCATAATTTTCATTATATGCGATAAAGGATATATAATAATTCTACTATAAAAAAAATGCTCAACAGTTAGAAAATATGATAATCTTTGGAATACCATAGAATGTTGCAATGAGTGTGACTTGTGGAGTTAGTATAATCTCAACCATAAAAATTATTTATGCAGTTAAAAATTATTTATGCATCAGATTTATAATTTTTATTGTTAGAACCATCCATCATAATTTCGGTTATGTGATAAAGGATATATGATAATCCTATTATCTAAAAAAATATCGAGTAGTTAAAAAAGTGTAATCTTTGGAAAACCCTAGAATGCTACAACAAGTGTGATTTGCATGATTTAGTGTAATCTTAACGATAAAAATTATTTATGCAATAGATCTAAGTTGTTGATTTTAAAGCTAAGATATCCGTTTATTTTTTCAAGAAAAATCCCCCATGATTTTGGATATACATTATAAAAGATATGTGACAATCCAATTATCCAGGGAAAAAATTCAATCAAAAAAATTATCTAGGGAAAAAAATAGGCAATTATATTTATTCATTATATCTAAATCGTAGATTTTAAAGTTAAAAAAACTACATTATTCAAGTAAAATACCCATTTATAGTTTATATTTTTAAAAATTTCCTGATAATGTCACTTATATGTGAGAAAGACTATATGATAATCCTATTATCTTAAACAAATCTCAAACATTTAATAAAAATTATAATTTTTGGAAAAACCTAAAATGCTACAACATGAGTGATTTATTTGGTGTAATCTCAATCGTAAAAGTTAATCACCTATTAAATCAAAGCCTTTGATTATATCTATTAAAAAAAGGTACATTCCCCAAATAAATCATGTCTTTATTATTACTTTTTTTAAAAAATCGTAAAGAATATATAATAATCCTATTATCTGCGGGGTAGCCATCTATTAAATACGGATAGAGATGGGCGTGGGGCAGGTTTGGGGTGAGTGGAGTCGTACCCGCACCTATACTCATTTTCTAAAACCATCCCCATACCCACACCCGTACCCATCGGATTTTAAAAATTCATACCCTACCCATGTCCATCAGGTTTTTCGAGTTATTCAGATTTTATTTTAGTACATATACATTGTAAAAACTGACACCTATTGGGTTCATTAAGTTTAATTTTTAAAGGTTCAAAACTAAATGAAAAATACTTTTTTTACATGGATTTCCCCCTTATTAAATTTCTGCCTACATATTCAAAATTAAAATAATACACGTCGGGTTTGTTAAATTTAGAAAATAATACTCATAATTGAAATGCATTGTGTCCCTACAAAATATCAAATTTGTAGGTGCATAAGAGTAGAGGAGCTGTCAGCTGAATCTAATAGCACAATATGTATTTAAATACAGATTTGGGCCTTTTTTTTTCCACTACAGCCTACTCGCTTCAGCCCCATATTTTTTTTTTTAAAAAATCGAGTTTGGATATGGGGCGGGGTTGGGTATGGTATTCCTGTACCCGATCCGTACCCATACCTATACCTGTTTTTGGCACACCCGCCCCATACCCATTTTTCCTACATTTTTTGTACCCGAACCCACCATAAATAAAGATCTCCCATCCTTAAATATAAACCACTAATTCTATATCTTTAAATTATCCTACATGATTCAATTAATTTTTTATTTGACTTTATTTATCTCAGTTGCTATTTATGAAGTTCAAAACTTTTTATTTTTTCCACTAACTACTTATCGATAAATTTTTTAAGTTTTTCAATGATACATATTTTTTAAATATCTGTTTCATCATACACCGTGCATAGCACGGGTTTATACTAGTTATTCAATTAAATTAAGACATTAGTTCATTTTGAAAGGTCTAAATTGGTCTAGTATAGACTAACCAGTCAACTTACCCTTTTTTGTGACCTTAATCTCTATCATCGTCCCCAATGACACAACCCTCAAGTACTATAGTAAAAGTTGTACGCTTACGGCTTTTTTGTTGATCATTTAAAATATCCCAGCAAGTTTTTGGCGCCGTTGCCGAGGATGGTGGTGTGAGATTTTTATTAGCTTCATTCTTATTCGTTGCTTTGTTTTGTCTATTTCATTATTAGTTGTGATTTGGTTTATTAGTTGTGATTTGTTTGCTTGATGTGTTTTGTTCATTTCGTGACTTTATTATTATGTTATATATATCTCATTTTACTTTCTTTATTTTGGTATCGATTGTCACTTAGCTTGGTTATTTCTTGATGTGCAAAAAATCCAAAAGAGTTAGAAAAGTTAAAATCCAAAAAAATTAGAAAAACTTCAAAATCACTCAAAAAATTGGAAAAGCTTAAAACTGAAAAAAAAAATTAGAAAAACTTGAAAACACAAAAAAATTTAAAAATCTAAAAACCCATAAACATTTGAAAAACTTGAAAACCCCTAAAAATTGAACAAAATTTAAAACTTTAAAAACTTCAAATGCTAGTTTTCCATTTCCCGCAATATGGGCATGAACATTTTTGGAGTTATCTTTCAAGGGTTAATGATTATCGTGCTCAACTGAATCATAATTTTGCAAAATGGGAAATTTGTGATGTCATTTCTCTAGGTCTAAGTGTTGAGTCAAGGAGACATGTTGAATCAATTTGTCTTGGAGGTTTAATAGAATTATTATCTAAAACTCAAAATGAGGTTTGGGATTTCTTTGAAAAATTAGTTTGGAAAACCTATGCGTTTGAACAAGCTAACGAGACTTTTAAATACCCAACTCATGGAGAGTATGGTTTTCATGCTAATTCTTACCCTTCAGGCCACTTTATGAATTCAAATAACCCATCTTACTATTATATGCCTCCTGTTTTATGTGATTATTGTGAATCTTCTCATCATGATGCTCATATTTGTCCTTTTCATGCTTATGTTGATACTACATGTGCAAGTTTTGAAATGAAGATTAATGAATTGACTGATCAAATGATTGAGACAATGAAAGCAAGAATTGTTGCATATTCCCAATGTTTTAAGCAAAATAGGGAGACTTATAGTAAGATTGATTCTAGTTTAGGATCTCCTAAACCTGACATTAGTCTTGATGATGATTTTGAACTCTCTTATTCTGCTAGGCCTTATTTGAATGAAGACATGTATTTGCCTAGTCTAGATCAAGGGAGTGACCTCCCTACGTTTCTATCACCGAACCTTGCACCCTGCACTAGCTCACCCCAGGGCATCACTGATGATGTCCTAGTTTTTGCCAATCCACCCACCACCCTGAACGACTTTTGTGAATTTGATGTGGGTGAACAATCTGACATTGTTAGTGAGTTAGATATAAGCATCACACCTGAAGTAAAGCTTCATGATTTAGATGATTCGAAAGCTAATTCATAGGAGTTATATGATGAGATGACTGAACTCACTATTTGGATTTTGATGATGATATTCTTTATGTAGAATATGAATCTTTTTGATGCCGGTTTGATGTTCCTTAGGGTCTTGATGTGGGTTTTCATGTTGAATATGAATCATTCCTTTTTGATTCCATCATTCCTGACCTTGTATTTAAATTCGATGATAATATTCTATATTTGGAATATGAAGCTTTTTCTAGTGAGTTTGATATTCATGGAAGTTCTGATGATGGTGTTTGTGCTGATTATGAGCCTTTCTCTTTTGGCCCCATCCAAACTAACTTCCTTTTTGAATATTGCAACTCTGAATTTGTTGAGTTTGAGATAATTGCCACTAAGAATTTTGCTTTAGACTAGACTCATACGCATATTAGACTTAACAGACTTGTGAAATTTTCACCCCCTATTTTGCGTAGACTGCTCGTTCATGATCATATAGTTTCTAGGCCAATGACCTCAATACGGGCTCATTCTGAGTATGTTCGTTTCCTTTCTGATTGGCCCAACTGTTTTATAAGTTGAAGCGGGCCCTTACCTGTGCTTTATTAGCTAGACGGATGTACTCTTTCTGGCTTCAACTCATTATTTTTCATTATTTCTATGTTATTGAGAGTTAGGCATCTTTGTTTGATAAGCTGCTATGTGCTTTAATGAGTTTTGATTTGAGTTGCACTTTTCAGCTTAATATGGAGGGGCTGATGCTCCATAAGCCTCATGTTGCATCATCTTTGTGAGGCATAGTTTGGGTACAACCTGTATTGAACCTAGTATGGTCATTCCACCCTTCTTCGCTTTTTTATTTCTTTTTTTTCTTTTCGTACTTAGTTGTAGATAATTAGGGTTGTGAATTGTGATGGGTGATCGATCTTGAGGAGCTATTTGGGATATGTTCAGCCGTGTACGCTTTGATCACCCTTGGCTGTGTTATGATTTTGTGAATACTTGTTAGTTGTGGATATCTAGGGTTGTTTTTATGTTTCAATTTGTTTTGTTTCTTCAATTTGGGTGACTTTTGGTTTTTCTTTGGTTTAGTTTTTGTTTCATAGTTTCTTTTTGTTTCGTTTTTGGTGACTTTGTTTTGGTCTTCCATTTTGCTATTCTTTCTTTTGTATTTTGTTTTGTTTTAGGTTTCTTTTAATTTAGGTTGGTGTTTATAAGATCTTGGTTTGGTTTTTATTTTTCTTTATTTAGTTATTTTATTTTTTTGATTTCTGTGTTTGAGTCTTATTTTGTTTTGGTTTGGTTTTGATTTTGGTTATTTTGAGGTTTGGCTTGTTTCAAAGGGTTTTGTTTTTGCTTTTCTTTTGTGATTTTGTTTTCGCTTTTGTAAATGTCTGTGTATTTGGTTTTGCTTGGTTTTTGGTTTTGGTTTTGGTTTTGATTTTGGTGGTGCCCTAGTTTGTATATATTTGTGATTTTATGTGGTTTTGCAGTTGTATAGCTTATGTGATTGCTTTTTAGCGCCTTACTTCCCACAATGAGGACAATGTGATGTTTTGGTGTGGGAGTGAGGTGCACATTTTTTTCGAAAAATCCAAAAAGATTTTTTTTGTTTTGTTTTGGGGACGTTTGTACTATTCCTGATTAGCTTGAATCCTCTATGCTTTGGTTATTAGCTTGTATATAAGTAGGATGCGCATGATAAGTCTTCGACCTCAATATGTCATTCTAAGCCCTAGTTCTAACTCCAATTGTTCATTGTAGATGAGTAATCCAATCCTTGTTTATCCTTTCATCATTATCTTTAGGTCTTAGGCTTCGATGAATGATTCTCCTACTAGTTTGTGACACGATTACTTTCAAGAAAATAATGAATGAATATTTTGAATAAAGAAGAAAAAAGGAAAGTAAAAAAGAGGTGGAATGATATTTGGAATGACAAGTATCCCTTTGAGGCATGTGCTATTGGGCGTTACCCTTTGAGGCACATGCTACTGGGTGTTACCCTTTGAGGCAATATTGCTACTGGGAAAGCTTGCTTCCAAAGTTAGTATGATGATAATGTAGTTGTGTGAGCCAAGTGGGATTGAGTCTAATTCTTGTAAATCTAAGCCTTGGGATGATGATACACTTGCACACGAGCACAAAAATGGACTCAGAATCTTGATGTTCAATGGGGTGAAAAATTAGTGCTCTCATGTCATTTATGAGGCAGAGGGCTTTGAAGTAGATTCTGTATATATGCAGGTCAATAACTTGGTTACATGGGTGATTTAGTTAAATTAGAACATGTGCATATCTTTCCTAAATTTTTGTACATATTGGCTTTGAGAAAAATCAAAAAGATTTTCTTTTATTTTTGAAATAATTTTTGTGGGTAGTTCACTTGAAAACCCTCACAAGACCTCACTCGTCCACTTGGGAGATAGAGGGGTTTAAAAGGGTTGTAACACAAGCTAAATGCAACCATGATTTCTACGACAGTGAGTTAGGACTTTCTTTTTCTTATATTTCATTTTCTTTTAGTTAGTTTAGTTTGTTTTACTCTAGGACGAGCAAAATCTTGGTGCAACGGTATTTGTTCGTGCCAAAATTGTGTTATTTTTACGGTACTTTTACACCTGTTTTATACTTGATATACTCAATATTTTTAGGTTTTCATTTGATTTTATTTTGTTTCGTAGGTTTTTAATAATTATGTCAAAAATGCAAAAAATGATGAAAAATGCCGAAAAATGAAGAATTGGGCCAAGTTGACCCAACCCAATTCCCTATGCCCGTTTCCTTTCAGGCCAAAGAAAAAAATATATATATATACATATATATATGTATATATACATATATATATATATACATATATATATATATACATATATATATACATATATATATATATATAGATATATATATATATAGATATATATATATATACATATATATATATATATATTTATTTACATATATATATATATATATATATATATATATATATATATAAAATAAAACCTAAACCCCTCCATTCGTGCCCATCACGTGACTCCTACCCAGCCCTCACTTAAACCTTCTCTCTCCCCCCTCTCGGTTCTGAGAACCAGAAAACCCAACCCTCCGATACACCCCCATACTCCATCATCTTCATCGCCATCTCCCTCTCTCTCTCTCCCTCTTTCTCTTCGACAAACAGCAACCTCGCACCACCGACGCTCCAGACAGCACCAACACACCCACATCCTCGCCTCATCCTCACTGCCCACGCGTCTCCAATTGGACGGTGAAGATTGAGGGAAGCACGGATATAAATTAAAGGCAACAACGCCATTGAAGGAGGTAACAATCTAGGTTTTAGGTTAGGTTAGACAATTTTTAGGTTTAGTTAGTTGAATTTTTTCAATCATTGCCTCAAATTCAGATGCATTTTGTTTCAATTTCTAGGGTTAGGGTTTGTTGTTAGTTAGTTATGGGTTTCGAATTTGATGTAATTAAGAGCCGATTTTGTCGAATTACAGTTGATATGTATGAATTAAGTTGCTATTGTAGTGATTTGGCAAAGATTAGCCGAATTTCTTAGTTGTTCACCCCCATCACCTACTCAGTTTTTGGATGATGATGGCCTTGGCGTTACCACCATTAACGTTAAGGGATGATCTTTGTCTTGAAACTGGTTGGCAGTGATTCTCGCTCTTCATACTCCCCTATGCTAAGTTCATTCATTCCCTGTGTTGGTTTGCTCTCTGCTCCTTTGATTTCTTTTTTAATTGCTTCAAAACATTGCTGAAAATCGATTAGTTTAATATAGTTTATTGAGTGACATAGTTGAGTAGTTTAATGGAGTAATGATAATGATTAAGTATCGTTAGTCTGCTTGTTTTATTGAATGATTCAGTTGATTGATGATGATTCTGATTCTAATTTTGTGGGTTAGCTTTGTTTTGGTCGAATGATGATGATGGTTGTGATGCATTTTCCTAGTCTGGTTTTGAACGAGTCGTGGATCCATTTTGTTTTGAATGCTCTGGGTTTGTGATTATGGTTTATGATAAATGATGCTCTGGTTTGTCATGCGTTGCTTGATGATGATGATAATCATTGTTCTGCTCTAGGATGTTGATGTTAAGGTCTGAGTATTTAGCTTGAATGTTCTGAATGATGTAGATTTAATTAGTTTCCTTTGAGTGCTTAATTGCTTAATGGTTGTTTAAGGTGTTGGTTGCTTGATAAAAGGTGTTGGCTGGAGGATGACTTTAGACATTGAGTTTTAGCCTTAATAGAATGATGTTGAATACATTAAACTCATCTATAGGGTTTTGATTAATTGCCTAGGGTTAGGTCATTTAGGTTGCTTATGTTTATTAGCATGTTTAGTCGAATGCATTGCCAATTGTTCAATTACATTAAGACATTAGTTCGATTTGAAAGGTCTAAATTGGTCTAATATAGATTAATCAATCAATTTACCCTTTTCTGTGACCTTAATCTCTACCATCGTCCCTAAAGACACGACCGTCAGGTACTACAGCGAAAGTTATACACTTGCGACTCTTTTGTTGATCACTGACAATATCCCAACATCAATTGTTACCAAAGTTCTTGCAACTTATAGAATGACTGAGAACAATTCTCACAAAAATGAAAGTTTTAATAGTCAAAAGGTGTATTCCAAAGATAACATACAAGTGGAGTACAAGTTAACGCTCTGTTGAGCTTATTAACACTCTGAGCCCAATCATGATAAGGATGTGACTAGAGTCATGCGTAAACCATCTACACTAGTCTACATATCCTAAGTCAAGTCCAACATCATCAAGTGGAAAGGGGGGAGTACTTCGGCAAAACCAATAAGAGGTAATGTTTCCCAAAGAACAACCTGAAGTCAAGGGTTCTACCTCTATATGATCCATAGGCCTTTGTATAGCAGTATCGTTAGATATATAGTGTAAACAATGAATACTAAGCATAAAAAAATTCAAACTCTAACGTGGTAGACTCGTGGTGTTCTAAATGGTGCTGAACAACTTAAGGCAAAGAAGAGGTAAAATGGGAGAAGTAGAGATAAGTCAAGGGAAGACACAATAGAGATAGGATCAACAAGCTTCATAATTGAAGGTATAACCTCACTCATCTCGAGAACATGAGGCTCATCAAATACATGTGTATCAGTAAAGATATGCTCTAACTCAACACATATGTCATGATCATTATAAGGGCTAGTCTCGTGCTAAAATCTCTTTTCCTATTCAGTCTCTCCTGATGGACTCAACGAAAGAGGCAAGTCATGAATGGACAGGCCATCCACAATGGCATCACTAATTGTGCCAAACTCCGGGGAAGTTGCAACTACTAAAGGAAATAAGGGATCACCCATTGCCTCATGGATTGCTAAATGTCTACCAATATGAAAACCATACCTTGCATGAACTAATGACTTACTTATGGGATCAAAGTCCCCGCATAATTTAACCTTTGGTATATGAATGCCTAAACTATGCTGGGCCTTAAGTAAATCCGATAAGTAGCACGCTCTATAATGGGATACTAAATGAGATGCTTAGTTGGGCATTGTGCCAACCATTTCATATAGACATTGCCATTCACTCTTAATCAAAGAACCCCAAAAAGTGTACTTTAGACACGAATTAACATCATGATGATCGGAGTGACAATAATCACCCAACATATGAACAAAATGCATGTAAGACTGTTGGCAAGTTATATACCCAAAGTAGCTCTCAACCAAAGGTCTATCATGCAACATGTGAGGCTTAGGAGTAGCATGAGTAAAGGTCCTGCTAAACTTTCCATATTCCCATTGACTCCAACTTAAAGTCTTACATATTCCCATTGGCTCCGACTTAAAGTCTTACGCAAGTCCTATGCTTCATCGGTATATTTGGAAAGTCCATGATGAACTGACCCCAAGATGACTCGAGTCTCATGAGTTATCCCCTAAATAATAATTTCACATATTCAGTTTCTTGTTTCTAAATTTTAATTTTCAATTTTTTTTCACTTTGGATTTTTCTAATTTTTAAAGACTTAAATACACTAAGTATCTACTTACTAAAGAAAAGAAAAGAAAAAATTATGATATATAAAACTCAACAATACGAGCTAAAGGGTTTTAATAAAAAAGTATAACCTAATCTTATACGACCCTTTCTAGCAATGGGACCAAAGACTTGATGAGATATTTTTCTATTCAAAACTCTAATTGCAAGCACATGGTATACAATATTATATTCCAGTGAATATAGATGGTGTCCTTGTCGATGAAAATAACATTGTACTAGTGAACGTTATTCATTTTCTAACTATATTAATAAGAGTAAGCTTATCTATATTCATCAAAAATATTTACAATGACATTAGTGACTAACAAATCATCTGAGCAAATGACTAATAGCACCTTTGTTGGGATTAATAATTAAAGAAAAGAAATTAGGCAAATTTAAAGTCCCATGGTACCATCATCACTTAACCACTAATCGATTAAGATAAAATATAATAAACAAAATGAAGCTAAGTGAGATAATATTAAATAGGCATTCCTTGCATACTTTAGAAACAACAACACCTCCCAATGTGGGTCCCATTTTCGCAGGATCTGGTGGCACAGTATAGAAAGTGAAAAAAATTAATGCATAGGCCCACTAGGCACCTAGACGTTAAACTCAAAAGGCAAGGTTTGCAATTGCGTAAAATGATAAAGTAGAAACAGTAAAGAACATAAGAGCGCCGAACAGTTACCAAATAGATATCTTCCTACTTTTGTTTATATAGTCATCATCAAGAACGAGAACGCAAAGCCCAAAACCCATATGTAAAGATCCATAACTTAGCTATAACATATATCAAAATGTGTTCATGTTTTCCTCTTTCTACATAGCAAAGTTTTGTGGTTTCCTCCAAGGATAGAAATTAACATCATGATCAAAGGTATGATAATAATCACACAACAGATGAGTAGAGTGCATGTCAAACTCCTAACAAGTCATATCCCTAAAGTGGCCTTCAACTAAAGTATAGCATGCAACGTGTAAGGATTGAGAAAAAAACATGAGCGTTGCAAAAAGCTTAACTCTGGTGTCTCTATTTGGGCTTGAATAAGTGATTTGCATATCCAAATAAAACTCGAAATTAGAGAAGAATCCCAAATATGTTGTAAGTGGTTCCTTTGAAAGTTTAAGGCTTAATAAGCTAATAACTACTCATATGGGGGAAGGAGCATAAAGAGACAAGCGAAAATAAAAAAAGGGCACGAAAGAAAAGAGGGATAAGGCTAATATTCTAGTAAAAGGAAGTCCATTAGTGAAGTAAAGGTGATCTTTTAGTGTAGTTTTTGTCTAGCATAAAATGTCAATACACTTTAAACGGACTACAAAGGTGCATGTATCATATCATTGTGTTGCGTGAGGTGAAAAATAAGAATTTGGGTGCATTTAGAGTGTATGTGTCTCTTGAATGTATATTTTATTTGTATATGACTTAATAACAGGTTGTTAAGGTAATAGAATCTATTTAGATGTGTACATATTTTCCCCTTTGCCTTGTATTTTTGTTTGGGCTTAGACAAACTCTAAGAATATTTCAAATATTTCGTGGGTATATCGCTTGCAAACCGTCACAAGGATTCACTGGTCCACTTGAGAGAACCAAGGAGGTTTAAAGGCTTGTTACATATGCTCAATGCAACTATGATTTCAACGAAAGGGAGTTAGGGTCCTCAATAGTTTTCTTCGTTTTGCTCGATGACTAGCAAAAGATAGGTCCTCAATAATTAAACTTATTTTACTAATAATATACATGGGTCTATCATTATAATTTAAAACTCTTGTCATTTTTAAGAAATAGTTTATTATTTAACTATATAAATTTGTCATTAATTTTCCAAATTTACATGATTATTTTACTAAGAACTTATAACTCCACAACAACTACTCTCAATGTAGATCTCACATTCAAGAAGTTGATTCGAAGAGGCCCACATAAATTTACAATTATTATTTGACATAAATTTGGATAGACAAAAGGTAATATAAAAGAAATACTTAAAACAACGTAAAAGCATAAGGGAATAAAATCATAAAAACCATCATAGAAGAGTTAGGTGCCATATCTTAAACAATCGATATTAGGATGCTGATAACTATATTTTAGCAGAGGCTATTACTACCATACAAAAATACTAAGAACTTATAACTCTAATATGTATTAATGTAGCTAACTACCATATCCCCAACCTCCTCCTCTAACAACTTCCAGCTCCAATTTACTTTAATATAATATTTTTGGTGGTTCTATTTATAAATACTTTCAAATTGAACTAATAATGCAATCCACACATCTAACAACATAGAAAATTTTTGTATTAATACTAATGACTTCAAATACTAGGTATATTTGCAAATCATTTCTTATTGTACATATCAATTAAAAAAAGCCATCCATAAACAAATATGCATTTAATTAAAATCACTCATATTGGGTATCTACACATTTAAACAACTTTATAAATACATTTCTTGGATTAATTATAGTTAGAACTAAATTCCTTTAATAGAATTCAGTATATCCCAACATAGTTCAAAATGTATCGACATAATTTAACATGTTTTAGGAATAAGCACAAATAGTACTTATTATAAGTTGAAAAGAACACGTCTTGAATTATTACCGAAAACAAATTAGGATAACCTAAAAGTCTCGTAGTACCATCATCATTCAACCACGAATGGATTAGCATAAAATATAATAATCAAACAGAAATGAAATAAGGAAATATCAAACAAAGGTTCCGTTGTGCAGTAGTAAGAATTAGTAAGAACGCAAATAATAGGTTAACTAGGCACTCGGATATTAAACGCGAAACACATGCTTTGTAATCGAGCAAAAATATGAAGTAGAAAGAGGGAAAAGGAAATGGCCATACAAAAGTTATAACGCAGATATCCTCCCATTTTTCTTTTACAACAAAGTCACTAAGGACTAGAATATAAACTGGAACCCCATAAAAGGAGCCATAAAACATAGCTAAAACCCATACCAGAAGTATGGTTCTTTTTCCCTTTTTCTACATAGCTAAGCTTCAGATAGGAATTATCATCATGATCAAAGGTACGACAATAACCACCGAGCATATGAGTAGAATGCATGCAAGACTGCTGAAAATTCCTATTCCTAAAGTGATCCTCAAGTAAAAGTCCAGCACAAAAGATATAAGGGTCATGAATGAGATGACTAAGGGGCAAGGGCCGCTCTAGAAATTTCGTATTCTCTTTTGACTCCAATTCGAAGTCTCAAACAAGACCCATGCTTCATCAATATATTTGGAAAAAAAATACTTCGTCACACATGGACTCCAGAATGGCTCGAATCCTGTGAGTTATCCCATCTAGAATAAATTCACACACTTCTCATTTTTCCAAAGTTTGATTCACTTATTGACCACAAAAATCATTCAATCTATGAAAACAACTCCAACATGGTTTGCGCTCCAACTAAATGAAATGGAAAACAAGCACATCTATCTTTTCAATTTTCAATCTCAATATTCTTTTTTATTTTCCATTCTTGACAAGTTTAAGACTTTTTTTTTCATGAGAAAGCAAATTAGTGATAAAGCAAATCAATGATAAACTAAGTAGCTACCAACTTTAAAAAAAATAAAATCATTTGTAATGTATGT
>JACYFF010003369.1:39566120-39590326 GCA_017589665.1 Selenicereus undatus
ATGAATATACACACACTAAATAAGAAAGAGCAAAAGGATGAAGGAAAATGCTACCGAAGTTTATATTGCCATCCTTGATGATGACACCGAAAACTTGTTGAGATATTTTTCAATATAAAAATATAACTGCAAGCACGCAACATACAATTTCAGCGGATGTGAGTTGTCTCTTTATGAAGAAGAATGAGATTAGGCCACTAAATATTACAAGTTATTACAACTATAATAATAAAACTAAGCCAACTATAATCATCTAAAAAATTCACAATGACTTTAGTAATTAATAGTTCACATGAACGAATGAATAACAGTATAACTATGACATTAAATGATTAAACAAAGTAAATTAGGTAAAGAAAAAATTCTCATGCTACCATCATCATTCACCCACCAATCGATTAAAAAATATGATAAACCAAAAGGGGAACCTGTTGCACAAGTATCCTGCGTTTACGCAGGGTCCGAGGAAGGGCTACACACCAAGGTGTAGCAAAATAAAATAATATCATATAGGGGCCCTAGTGCAATATAGAGAAGACAGTGTGAAAGTAAAACATACTCTTACTGTGCACCTAGACACTACAGTCGAAACACATGGATTGCAATCAACCAAAATGAAGTAGAAAGAGAGAAACACACAATTGTACAGAGAAGTTACCAAGTAGTATTTTTCCTGTATAAGCAAGGTAGCAACTGAGAACTAGAACATAAAACTCAAAACCCATAAATCAAGACACAAAAGTTAGCTAAAACCTAGATCAGTACTACATTTCTCCTTCCCTGTTTCTACTTACCCAAGTTTGGCATCTTAATTTCTGGGATAGAACTACCATCATGATCACACAACATATGAGTAGACATACATGTAAGAATGCTGACAATTCATAACATTAAAGTCGCCCTCAACAAAAGTCTGGTATGCACTACAAGGAAATCCATTTTTTTGTAGCACCTTGCTTTACCGCAATATGGTTAAATTTTGCTAGAAAAAGATTTTGTAGAAATTCAAAATTTTACAAGGTTGCCACAAAGAGTACCTTACAAAAGTTTCTTATCCAAAAATCAAAATCGCCATAATATATAAAGCATTTGTGGTGAATATTAACTTGTCATAAATGTAATTTGCCATATTAACTCAAAGATTGAAGCAAATTTTATCTTCCCACAAAAAGCTTCTTTTGCCACAAAACAAGATATTCATAGCATACACTGTTTTTGCAGCATTTAATGTGAATCTTTCTTTTCGTATTTTTCATATGCTACAAGATATATTTCAAAATAAGCAATATAATTGTTTTCAAATATAATATTTTACAAATACATGTACCATCATATTATTAATGTTTGAAATTGACAATTTAGCAAAATGTACTAAAATAAACACAATCAAGGAATAATTTCAAATAGAATAAAGTTACACCAACTAATAATGATTTTACATTTATACAAATACTTATATAAAGTTAATTGACATACTATGTAATGAAATCATGACAAATATATAACTCCTAAAATATAAAAGATTTAAAAATAACTTGACAAGCTGTTACAGATAACATCAACTAAGACAAAGGTAAGATCTTCGCCATGCAAATTTGATTTTGCTCATTGTAACTCTATATCTTTTCCACCTTTAATTGATAACCACTACAAAGATTACTGCAAAATCCAAAAAGAAAAAGAAAAACATTAAATGGGTATTAGCAATTGTCATCATTCATGAAGATAAATAAACAATGAAAGTATATCCGTTTTTTATTTATCATCCACAATTAGTTATCTACTTATATGATAAAGTAGCTCTAGCTATTCTAAAGGAAAACTAAAATAAAAAAAGAAAGAGTAATGAACCATGCATGATGGCATAGACTTATGTATGCAATAACAGTTATATATAGCTTTTAATACAGTTAGCTAGCTAGTTAAGCTATTTACATACTCAATATGAATAGACACTGGAAATTATTTGATTTAGTTGATGCCTGTGGGGTTCAACCTCTTTCACAACGAAATACGTTTAAGAAACAAAAAATAAATTATTCAATATCACAATGGAGAGAACAAGAGTTGCATGTGTTGGAGATAGTTAGAAGAAAAGGCTAGAAGAAGTTGGTTATAACAGTAGCCAACTCAGCACAAGTTGTTAGAGGCTGTTAGACTTTTCTGTTTTCTAGCAATCACTCTTGTATATATGTATCAGTTTTGCATACCCTGTATTTTGATTTTCATTACACACATTAATAACATTCTAGAGTGATTCTTTCCTCTCTCTTCGTCGTGTCTTGTTCTTCAGATTCAGTCCTTTATTCAAGAAACCTCCAAGGTTAACATGGTATCAGAGCCTTCAACTCTGAATCTGAAGTTTTCTTTCACTTCTTGATAATCAATATTTCTAAGCAAATTGAGAGATTACAGACTCTTGTCTGAGTCTTGAACATATCTGGTCGTCGGTTTCTACAAAGCTTTCTATCGTCTCTAGCTTTCCCTGTTGCATCATGTCAGACCTTGAAAAGAACGAAGTTGTGATTTCTCCTGAAGATATGGCAGAAGCCTATCTGCTTTATCCTTCTGATCATCCAGGTTTGCTCATTGCTTCCACTGTTTTTGATGGTAATGGTTTTGATTCTTAGAAACGAGCTATGATCATTGCTTTGTCTACAAAAAGCAAGTTGTATTTTGTTGATGGGAGTCTTTCTAGACTTTCTCTTAATTCTCCTAATTTGAAGAAATGGTTGAAATGTAATGACATGGTAATGTCTTGGATATTGAATGTCTTGAGCAAGAACATAGCAGACAACATCATTTATGCCAAATCTGCTAGGCAAATGTGGGTGGAGTTGGAAGAGAGATTTGGTCAAGTCAATGGTGCAAAATTGTATCATGTTCAAAAAGAAATGTGTAAGGTGAGTCAACGAACAAGTGATATAGCCGCTTATTTTACTAGGGTGAAAAGCTTGTGGGATGAATTATACGATCTTGATGAAATTCCTACTTGTTCCTGTACTTCAGCTGAAAAAATACTTAAGAGGGAACAAAATAAGAAGTTGTTACAGTTCTTGATGGGATTACATGATGAGTATAATACAGTCAGAGGCAACATCTTAATGATGAGCCCCTTGCCCTCGATAAGCCAAGTGTATTCTTTGTTAGTCCAAGAAGAAAAACAAAGGGAGAATACTTTGATAATTGATACTGGGGCTAGTGACCACATTTGTCACAACAAGAGCTTATTTGTCAATCTTAAGGTTCTTGATAAACCTTGCAGAGTTACTTTGCCAGATGGAAAAACTGTTTCAGTCACCTATAGTGGTTCTGTCACAATCAACAATATCTTAACATTGGATGGAGTTTGGTACATCCCTAGCTTCAGATACAATCTCTTATCAGTCAGCAAGATATCTGCTCAATATAATTGTTATATTATCTTTACCCACGAGTATTGTGTTATGCAGGCCCCTTTAATAAAGAAGCCTCAGGTTCTTGGTGAGCTATATGGTGGACTTTATCTGCTGCAGTCTAGTCTCATGGTATCTCCAAAGTATGCAGATAGCATCAGTTCTATTCTTTCTCAAGATCAAGGCAGCTTACAAGTTTTCTTTCCAAAAATTCATGGTCATGCTTGTAGTACAAATATGTGTAGTGAAGATGTTTGGCATGCCAGACTTGGCCATTTACCTTTTTCAAAGTTACAGAAATTGGGATTGTTGATTGACAAAGGTTCTGTTGATTCAATAAAGCAATGTTCCATTTGTTCAAAAGCAAGACAACATAGGCTCCCTTTTCCTCACAGTCAAATTCATTCTACTGAAATATTTGAAATTGTGCACATTGATCAAACTCACAATAGTTATAGATATTTTCTAACTATAGTAGATGACTATAGTAGAGCAACTTGGACACATCTTTTGGCAACAAAAGCAATGCTATGCATTTGATCAAAGCTTTTGTTGAGATGGCCTTTACTCAGTTTGGTGTCAGGGTCAAGACCATAAGGTCTGATAATGCCCTCGAGTTAGGACTCAACAAGGAAACCACATCATATTTTTTGTCCAAAGGTATTGTTCATCAGACAAGTTGTGTGGGAACTCCACAACAAAATGGAGTTGTTGAACGTAAACACAAACATCTTCTTGAAACATCCAGGGCACTATTGTTTCATTCTGGCTTGCCTATGAAATTCTGGGGAGAGTGTGTGTTGACAGCAACATATCTTATAAACAGGTTTCCTTCCAAGGTTCTTAAGGGCTTGAGTCCCTATCACATCTTATTTGGTCAAACACCAAGTTATGAACATCTTAGAGTTTTTGGCAGCCTTTGTTATGTTTCTACTTTGAAAGCTGGAAGAGATAAGTTTCAGGCAAGGGCAGTTCCTTGCATATTTTTAGGACATCCCTTTGGTCAAAAGGCCTATAAATTACTCAATCTTGAGACACATCAAATATTCACATCAAGGGATGTTATCTTTCATGAGAAAATTATCCCCTATTAACTCATGGCCACAGATAAGTCTTCTTATTTTCCTTCTTCCAGGACTGATGCTCTCAGGGACTATCAATTCCAAACTCCATCCATCACTGTCTCAGACATTAGCTCACAAAGCAATTCCAGTTCTGAGAATCCCTTGCAAAATTCCTCTGGTGTTCAAAACTCGTTACAGAGTTCATCTGCAGAAATTGTTCATCCAAAGCAAAGAAGATCTACTAGAGTGCATAAACCGCCTTCCTATCTATCAGATTAGCTTTGCAGTAATGTTATAACCCAGCAAAATCCTTCAAACCAAACTTGTTGCCCTCACACAGTCACATCCATCTGTTGCAATGTCATTAGCAACAACATCAGTGATCGGTCCTCCATTCCATCTATGTCAAACTCTCACAGTGAGCCTTTGTCCTATGAAGAAGCAGTCATCAGGCCAGAATGGGAAGCAGCCATGTAAAAAGAGTTTGATGCATTGAAGGCCAATAATACTTAGGATTTAGTGCCATTACCAGTTGGAAAGAAACCTATAAGTTGCAAATGGGTCTAGAAAACCAAATATAAAGCTGATGGTAGCCTAGAAAGGTGTAAAGCTAGATTGGTTATCGGAGGATTTACTCAAAAAGAAGGTGTGGATTACAAAGAGACTTTTTCCCCTGTAGTCAAGATGACCACCATTAGGAGCTTAATTGCTACTGCAGTCAAGAAGAAGTGGGTTCTTCACCAACTTGATGTCAATAATGCTTTCCTCCATGGTGATTTGGATGAAGACATTTACATGAAACCTCCACCAAGGCTTCATTTTCCTTCCCCTAACATTGTCTGCAAACTAAAAAAATCCTTGTATGGGGGCTCAAGCAAGCTTCAAGGCAATGGGCTGCCAAGCTATCAAATACCCTAAGAAGCCTTGGTTTTCAACACTCCAAAAATGGTTACTCTCTGTTCTTCAAGCAACAAGATCAGTCTTTCATATTATTAGCAATTTATGTAGATGATATTGTGGTGACAGGAAATAATCCTCAGGAGATTGCAGCCTTGAAGTCTTTTTTGGATGCTCAGTTCAAAATTAAGGACCTCGAAGAGCTTAATTATTTCCCAGGAATGGAAATTGTAAAGCTTTCCACAGGTATGGCTTTGACCCAAAGAAAGTTTGTCATAGGCTTGATAAAGGAATTTCAATGTGATACTCTACCAGCCACCAAATGTCCTTTGGGACCCCTGTCTAAAACACAACCTCCTATAGATAGTCCTGCAGATCCTACCACTTACAGAAAGTTGGTGGGCAAGTTGAATTATCTTACAAATACTAGGCCAGATATTGTATTTTCAATTCAATATCTAAGCCAATTTCTGTAATCTCCAACTAAATCCAACATTACAGAAACTTTACACACCCTTAGATACATTAAAAGGGATCCTTCTCAGGGCTTGTTTTTCAATAACAAACCTGATTACAGTATTACAACTTATTGTGATTCTGACTGGGCTTAGTGTCCATGCACTAGGAGGTCTGTGAGTGGTTTCTTCATCATGCTAGGGGGGCAGTCCCATTTCCTAGAAGTCAAAGAAACAGTCCACTGTGGTCCTATCATCTGTAGAAGCTGAATACAGATTAATGAGAGCTGTTACAGCAGAAATTTCTTGGCTTACCAGGATTTTATCTGAGATATAAGTTCCTGCCATATTGCACATTGAACTTGACTGTCATTTTGTAAGAGAAGAACTTCATGAAGGCTTAATATCTCTTTCTCACACAAAAACCACTTCACAATTGGCAGACTTGTTCACTAAACCCCTTCCTAGCGTGCAGCATCACAACCTTCTCAGCAAGTTGGGGGGTTTGCTCACACACACCCTCCAACTTGAGGGGGGGTGTTGGAGATAGTTAGAAGAAAAGGCTAGAAGAAGTTAGTTATAATAGTAGCCAACTCAGCACAAGTTGTTAGAGGCTGTTAGACTTTTCTATTTTCTAGCAATCACTCTTGTATATATGTATCAGTTTTGCACACCCTGTATTTTGATTTTCATTACACACACTAATAACATTCTAGAGTGATTCTTTCCTCTCTCTTCCTCGTGTCTTCTTCTTCAGATTCAGTCCTTCATTCAAGAAACCTCCAAGGTTAACAGCATGTGATATTAAAAAACAATGAATAATATAGTAGAACATGCTGTAGTTGCTATGACATGTCTTATAACAGTTGTGCCACTTGCTTAATGCACCATTGTAGTTGTGAGTGTTGCACACTTTCTACGACTCTAGTGTAATTATTACAAATTAAGCTGTGTAAATATGTGGCCTGAATAGTGAGGAATTAGATGGTGAAGAAGCCACCATGAGTGGTGTAGTAATTGCAAAGGCCGAGAACTTAAGGTATTTTGGCTCTATTAAGGAGAAAGGCGATATTAGCTAAGATATTAATCAACGTATCAGAGTACGATGGAAAAAATAGAAAATGCTTCAAGAGTATTGTGCGACAAGAAAATTCCTATAGGATTGAAAGGGAAAATTATAGTCAGACCAGCTTTGTTATATAGGTCAAAGTGTTGGGCAATCACGAAGGCTTAAGTCCAAAGGTTAATCATAAAAGAGATGAGAATCATTCTATGGATATGTGGCTATATGCGATTGGATAGAATTAGGAACGCAGTGATTAGACATAAATTACGAGTTGCACCAACAGAAGATAAGATGAGGGAGACTAGATTAAGATGGTTCGATAATGCTAAAAGGAGGAGTGTGAATGCACCAGTGAGGAGGTGCGAGACGATTAACCTTCTAGAATGTAAGAGGTAGATGACGACCAAAGAAAAGTTGAATGAGATGATTAAATATGATTTGAATTATGTAGGACTAACGGATGACATTACTGAAGATAAAAATTTATGGAGAAATGGGATTAAGGTCACAGGTCATATCTAGCGTGTTTTTGGTACTTTGGCTTTTGTTTAAGTGACTGCTGTTGCGTTGTGTTGGCTATTGTTATATCCTACACTTGATACGATCCTACAGGCTAGTAGATTGATCTTCACAGGGTTATTATTATTGTACATTTGATTGCTTAAGTAATACTATTATCGCATCTTCATTATCAGTCCCCCACCTCCAATTGTTTAAGGGTAGATTGCTCTTTGCCAGATTAGTAGTATGCCTCCAAGTTCTACTCAAGGTATGTATAACTCTCATTGCTCATGTATTATGCATTTGGGTTTATGTTATTTAAAGTAATAAGGTCTTATGTTTGTTAGCTTTGTTTAACAATTGGTTTTCAAATTCAAAACATTTTCTTAAAACATTTAAAGTGGGTATATTAGAAGCAATCTCTTTATGTGCAATCATGTATGTACAAGTAAAGTTACCTACATCTAGATCTCCCTAGTCGGTGTAAAGATTCACACTCGGAGTTCTTGTTGTTGTTTTCTTACACTATGTAAATTGCGTTCTTATTCCATAAATTGATGGTGCACTCCTTCATAAATACCAATTACATAAAGTAATATATTGTTATAATTCAATAATTCAATCCTACTAGTAGCTACAACCAATATTTCTAAAAAGCATAATAAGCGCAAAGCATAGGCAAGTAAAGAACCATAAATACTCAAAGCCACAACAAGAACAAGTCCAAGTACCAGTACAAGAGCATATGCGTGACCAATTCACACATGTCAAATTAGACAATGAAACTAGCTCTCTAATGTATCTCTAAACTAGTTTATTTAAAAGGTAGTAAAGAAAAGAAACAAAAAAAAAAAGAAGAAAGGAGAGTTGAAATAATCATGCTAGGTTGGGTGCTAGTAGCAACTCATCAAATAAGCTTGAATAATCCCCACAAAAATTGAAACCATTAGAATAACCAAGATGAAATTTCAACTATAGCAATTAAGTGTAATACAAATCAAGGGTTTTTTGAGCTCATCAAAGCTCTGAGCCTTTAATTCAGAGCAGTGGAAATAAAAGAACACCAATTCAAATGTAGGAATGAAGTGTAGTGCTCTTTTGCACCTATTAAATGCCTTAGAGAAATCGGTAGAATGATGAATCATGGATGGCCACATCACATTCCTAGGTATGTCCTCTAGGCAATAACTATAAGGGTCCATAAAGGAGTAATACCCTTTAAGGTTACCTAGGAACTCATCAGAATCAAATGTATTCCCTTTAGGAACAACAAACACTTTCTCCGCAAGACACAAATCAACATAATAACCAATCATATAATGATCAATGGCCCTAAAGAGGTTATGCTTAGGGAAACTACAAGGTGGTGAATAAATAAAAGTCATGATCAAGGAAAAGTAGTCACGAGATATCTAGTCTATAAGCTCAAGGGAAGGATGCGGCACCTCAACCACTAACTCTTCATATGGGTACCCCAAAGAAATCCCCACAATGAAATGTTCTTTATTAAAAAATCATCTAGCTCCACTAGAGGCGATTTTTTTCAGCAGTGAATTTTGCCATAGAATGTCTAAAATTTGCCACAATAGCCTTTCGTAGCATTTTGGAAAACTGCCATAATTACCTCATTCAAAAAAATCTTTTGTGGCAAATTTAAAATTGCCACAAATTGCACGGATTTTGTGACAGCATGAATGTTACCACAAATGGTAGGTTGCTATAGTAGCTCATAATTTGTAGCAAATTTAACCTTGCCATAAAAGTGATTTTGCTTTGAAGGAATGATTTTCGTGGCAACTATGATTTGTTAAAAATCACATTTTGATTGCAAAATTTATTTATAGCAACTTACATTCGCCACAAAAATGTTATGTGATTTAAATCATAATCATACTTAAAATTAAAATTTGTTGATGTAAACTATAACAAAATTAGTATTTTAGTTAATAATCTAATAATGTTCCCAATAATCATAATAAATGCAAATAAAAAGTACTGGGTCATAGTGAAATAAAAGGAACGAAATTTTCATTGATCTATATCTTAAAGTATATAAAGTTCATTAAGAATGTACCTAATGGAATATTATAATTACATTTTGTTCATATTTTTGAATTATGAATTATCTAAAATAAGTCCCCAAAGTGTTCAGAGTGCGGGAGCTTTTACCCCTAGAAAGAAGGGAAATGACATCTTTGTTCTCCTTAGTCTTCTGAATTCCAAGTTAGTTGTCATCTATTGCCATTGTCCCTTGAAAGTAATAGATAACTGCAACAACAAAAAAAGACTGATATTAGCTGCTAAACAAAATTTATGCAAAGTGTATCACTAGTTAATGGTTAAAGTAGTTTTTTAAAAAGGATTTCGAATAAGGTTGAGTACAAAGAGTATCATGGGTCAACGGTTGATATAGTTTTTGAAAAGGCAGTATGAAGAAGGTTGAGTAAAATGATTTATATCTTAATATAAAACTTCGTAAGTATAGGAGATAAAGAGGAGAAACATTCATAAAAAAACAAGATGAATCAAAATTCATTGAAGGTATAAGAGATCAAATTCATTGATATAATATAAGCATCAAGACAAGGAAAATCAAATGAATTTTTGTTAAAACTAGAGGAGAATAAAGGTATAAGAGATATTGAGTTGAAACCCTCACAAAATTCTTTAAGGTTCATTACCTGGACTAAGATACCAAATAAGTTAACTGGGTGCAATAAAAGTTCACCTATGTAATTCATAAGTGACTAACTATGTAAAGAAACAACTATATGCCACATTAGCTCCTTAAAATTAAGTGACTTATCATATTCTTTTGTGCCATATGCCCTACTTTTATCCTTTGCTCTCACCAAGGGGGTGAGTTCCGTACCCTCATCATTAGGATCGACAAGTAATAAAAAAGAAACCTAAGAATCATTAGCAATCCCTTTCTCAAAGTTCACAGAATTTGTGCATATGCCACTTATCTCTATGGGTCCTTCTTTAATGCCTACAAGAACTTCACAGTAAGACATGAGTATAGATGCAAGTCTTTCAAATTCATAAGTATACTATATCACATGAAAATGGCCCCTAAGGCATTACTTACAGCGAGGCCAATAGCTCAAGGGCTTGGGGCAGATTTTTCAAAACTATCATCAACAGTCATTCAAGAAGCACTAAAATCGATAAGACTTAAATACCCTAATACAAATCATATAACAATTAAAAACTATGAAACAGGAACCTTGGATGTTTGGAAAAATTTACTACAAAAATTAAGCTTAGCCAATTTAGTCTTTATCTCTCATATAAATTAAAATAAACTAAGAATCAATTAAATATGAAATACCCTAATGCACATCATATAACTATCAAAAAGAAGAATAGACGAACAAAAAACCTTGTATAGGTCCCAAATGCATAAAATTAAAGTGTAAAGTTTCATCACAAGAAAAGGAGCATACTATCGCTTACTACTTCTTGTTACAACTACTATTAAAGCCTTTAGTAGCTGATGTGCACGTTACAATTGTAACATCTCGATCCCCTCCCAGGCCGGAACAATTAGCAAGAACAACTTTAAGGATCATTGACGAACCTCACAAATCACCGCAAGCCTTTTCGGTGTACTTCGTCATCACTCACATGCTGCTTGGCAAACTTCTTAGGAGGTCACCCATCATTAGATTTCTCCACAGCACGCATGCTTAACTATGGAGTTCTTAAGAGTGGGCTTCTCGAAAAAGAAGGTGCATAGCTGGTGATATAAGTAGTTACTTCAAAATCCTTTTAAGTCACACTCGGGGCATTATAATTACCCCCCTTGAAGAGAACAACATCCTCGTTATGCGCTCGCTAAGCGACCGATTTACACGTCCTCTTAATCAACCATCCATCTCAATATCTTTGCCCACTAGGTGACCGCCGAGGGCCCTCCCGTCCAGTGGTGCAGTTCATGGTCACAGGTCGACTCTGATACCGTCTGTAGCGTCCCGACCCTTCTGGATCGCAAACAGTTACCAGGAATAGCTTTAGGGATCATTGGCTAACCCCATAAATCATCATAAGGCTTTTCAGCTCATCCTCACTCACAAGCTACCTGAAACATTTCCCAGGAGGCCACCCATCGTAAGATTTCTCCATAGCAAGCACGGTTAACTGTGGAGTTCTTATGAGTAACTCCCCAAAAAGAAAGGTGCACCTTTCGTGATATAATTAGTCACTTCAAATTTCTTTTAAGCCACACTAAAGGTATTACAATAATATTTGCAGCACAGCTTGCAACAATTTATAAGTTAGTAAGAAAAATCGCAAAAATAAGTACAGGGGAAGAATTTGTTGTTGATCACCAAGGTCTCAGTAAAACACCCAACAATGAATGCAATCACCATGCATCTTCAAATATCTAACAAATATATCTGTAACTAAAACTTTGACACATGAAAGATACAGAGTTGTTATTATAGGCTTAAAAACATAACAAGATATGAAGCCAACCATAGCTTAGAACAGTGATAGGGGTGAAATGTATGGGGATAACTGTCTCTAGAACCAAAACAAAAGAAACAAAAAAAGAAAAATGTGAAGAGGAACCCTCATGATCAACAACGATCCGTAATTCCACCTAGAAATAAAGATTACAAACTCAATAAGGAAATGAAAAATTGACACTCGATAATATAACCAAATTGGCCAAAAAACGTCATAGACTCAACAGTTTTAGGACCTAGGAGAAGATGCAACCTTAAGATTTTCACTAGTTTAAATTTGAAAATTAAAAATGATTTTTATCTCAATCACCTAGCATAAGCATTTATTATATCGTTTTTTGTCATTAACATTTGATCCTACTCTTAATTAACAAAACAAACCACTTAACTTAATAATAAAAGAGGGGGAATTCCTTTAAACTTAGTCAACCCCTAAAGAGAGCGAAAAAAAGTACATAATCAAAATATACAACGGGCACAAAAATGATCAATGTAAAAGTTTTTAACACCAACTAATAGTTTAAGGAGCGTTCGAAAATAAAGGAAAGGTTCAGACATAAAGAACAAAAAGGGATATCGAATGACTATATTTCTACATAGGTTATGCCTCACTTGCTCACCATAAATTACAATAATCACTCAAATTAAAATTGGAAAATTCTTCAACTTGAAGGTATTTCTTACATGCAATATTATCACAAACCAGAATCAGCAAAAAGGGCTTGAAAACGAAAACCCTACATCAGATCAACCATTATAAATAAAACAGAGCTATGAGAAGCAAAAGACAAGATGAATGAACAACAACTAAAATGAAATATATATCACCATAATGTTAACAAAGATGTTAATGCGGGCACAAGCAAAATTTAACAGACATGATATATCAAAATACAAAACAGTCACATCCAATTAGAGCCCAAAGAAAGTAACTCGCCACTGTTGCTAGCTGTATTGCTATCAATTATTAGATCTAGCCAATCCTTCTCCACAACAAGCTCTTCAACAAAGAATACATGATAGTGTTTGGGGTGAATGGACTTTGGTTAATGTTGTTAAGGGACTATAGTGTATAACCATTTTCAACTTGTAACCCATATAAATGCCAATGGAAATGAAAGATGAGTGCAATGTGAAAGAAACAAATATTTAGAAAATGTTGTAATGCAGTTTTTTGACGAGCTATTATAAAAGGAGGACTTTAGAAAAGCGTGTTTTAGTTGAAACTTATTTCAAATCTCAGAATACCTAGTGTAAAGACCATGACCTTGGAGAACCTGTCGCGGATGCGATCCCCCATGAATGGTCAGACTAGTTCTCTAGGTGTTTTGTCTACGAATTAAATAATATTTATTTTTATAGGAAAGATATTTGTGCCACTAAGTTGTAGGATCAAGCATAAACTGGGCCTTGGATTCAATCTAGGAACACGACCTTGGCCAGAGTCTTGTCGAAGCTCTCTCAGAGGGATCCTAGCAGTAGCCCCTACCTGAAGCAAAATATGGGCTACAGGGATGATCAAGGAACCAGTTGGGTTCCTACGATAGCATTAAGCCCAGATTCAAGTCCACGCAGTCTACTACTGAGATCACGACCAATTTGCCCAATTTAGAAAAAACAAAGCAAAAGGAATATAGAAAAAATAAAAACCAATAAACTTTAGTTAAAAGTGTCGCTCGTTAGTTTTAAGGTAAACTTGTAAACCAAATATACTTTTTGAAGTGAACCATAAATTGATAGGGACAATCGAAAAAGGCAGCCAGTTTGCTTCAAAAAGGTTTTCAAAAGGCCCTAACTGATCCCTAATATGGGTATCATCTTGACTACATAGGCTCAAACTAAGGATCTGGATTCAGGGTCGGATATGATGGAGTGCATCACATCATCGCCCCTCATCACTAACAGCCTCTACTAATTAATAAGAGAAATTAGATCTTAATTACACTATCGCAAAGTCATATATAGTATTAGCGTCAAACATGTCAAATAACACAATTCAAAGGTAAAATGCCAATTTAGAAAAATTCAAAATAAAGTAAGTAATTACAGCAGGCATGGAGCTACTAAAAGATTACATCTTTACCAACCTTGGAATCAAAAACCATGAAAAGAAAAACGGTAAAAAGATATAGGAGATTTAAATCATGCTCTTAGGATAACCTACCTAATTTACTTAGGAACCAAAGTATAATGATTAACCCGATCTCTCTTTTTTAACACTTTCAACGTAAAAAGTATTTCTCCCAAGATTTTCCCTAGTCTCTACCTCTCTAATTTCCAATAGTCTTTTGCTAAGAATCTCTCTTGATTTCTTGATGCTCTTATTGATAGAAATTCAACGCCTGTAACGCTAGGGTGTAGCCCCCTTTTGTAGTGGTTGAATATATAGTTTGAATCAACTTAAAGAAATAAGACCTAACCTTAGTGGCATTAATCTGAATAAAAATCACTGAATTAATCCAACTCGGATTCTAACTAATTAAACACGTTGAACAAATCTAACTAGGATTTTGATTAATTAACCACATTTTAGACAAACTAGAACTCAAAGAGGCGAAAAATAAGGAGCTCAACCAGGTTCTTCTCGGGTTACGTCCATATGGTCAGCCTCTCTCGTTCTCCCTTTTGTTTTCCTTTTTATTTAGACCCTTTTTCTTTTAGATCACTCCACTTGACCTCCAAAACACATAAGTTAAGTAATAATTTTTGTAATTGGGTAATTAAAAATGAGACACCATTTTTAAGTGTCAACAGTTATCCCCTATTTTGGTCTGGCTAGAGTGAGGCAAAGGTCAAAGTAATAGCCTTCACTTGTTGTTGCCTATTTGGCAGTGATAATGTGATGCCTGAACCTAGTCATTGAGGGTCTTGAGATTTGGCGCCCGTCAACTTTCGCTATGGCAGTGGATGATGATGCCCAAATCCAAACTTAGTCGTTGAGGGTCCAAAGATTTGGCACCTGTCAACTTTTGCCGTAATAATAGCTAATGATGCGAAATGCAAATATGGCTACTGATGGTTATTAGATTTAACGCCCACAAACTTAAGCCGTGATGGTGACTAATGATGCAAAATCCAAACTTGGCTGCTTAGGGCCTTGAGATTGGGTGTTCACTAACTTTCTCTGTGATAGTGGTTAATGATACGAAATCCAAACCTAGCCGTCGAGGGCTCCAAAATTTAGGACCCGCTAACTTTCACCATGACAATGGTTGTTGATGTGAATATAAAGGTAGCTACTGAGGCTCTTGAGATTTGGTGGTTGCTAACTTTTATGGTGATGTTGGCTGATGCCTATGAAACCTAAACCTGGGCATTGAGGGTCCAAAGATTTAACACCCGCCCACTTTCGTCACAGTGGTGGTTGATGACATAAAACCAAACCTGGGTGCTTAGGGTCCTGAGATTTGGCTTCTTCCTTCTTTCGTTGTGATGGTGGATGATGATGTCTCATTATGCTAGGAGCCAACAATGTTCTTAAAATATCCCATTGTGCTGAGAGCCAACCACTCTGAAATTCGACCTTTCAGTAGTCTATTGGACCTTTTATCGGTCTAGCAGGTTTTAAATTCAATCTTTCATTGGGCTTGTGGTTCTGGAATTTTGTAGGAGAGCCTAAAGATCTATAGCCAGATCTATATGAACTTGATGATGTCTAAGCTCGAAGACATGTAGCCTGATCCATTTGAAGTTGGTGACTTTTAAGCCTAAACACTTATAGGCGGATCCTCATGAACTTGGTGGCATAGAAGGCTAAAGATCTATAACTAGATCGCTAAGTACTATATGGCATAGAAGCCTGAGATCCATGTGAACTTGGTGCCTTGGAAGGCTGAAGATTCGTAGCTAGATCCCTAAGAACTTGGTGATGTGGAAGCTTGAGAATATGTGACCAGATCCTATGAATTTGTTGATGTCGAAGCCTGAAGATTGTAGCTAGATCCATGTGAACTTGATGGCATAAAAGCCTAAGAATATGTAGCCCAATCATTCACTCATCATTAGTGCGATTTTGAGATGTCAAATCATCAAGTGTCACTTTTCCCCACTTTCTTGTCAATGTCATGTCCTCCTGAGAGAGCTTGCTAGACGTCGACATGTGCTAAGATAAAGAGGATGAGGTTTCCTCCATCGATAGTTACCTGATAACTTGTAGTTATGCTGATGATCTTTCTATAAGGATGCAGGTGAATTGCCCAAAGGTGATAATGATCATGCAAAGCCAACTTTAAGGATGGGGCTCACACTTTGACCAAGCCCATTAAAATATAGATGTCTTCTATAATAGTTTTTGATGCAGCCACAAGAACCTTTTGCAAGATTCATGACTAACTAGGGTTATATGTCCTTCCTATAGGGTTACTGTCATACTTGAATGCGTAGTTCTTCAATCCAAGGTCCCCAAGTGATCAAGGTGGAAGGCTAGTTAGTAAGTAGGATAAAAGCCCATGTATAGAAGCAAGTGCAGATACTAGCCTAAGTGAGACTATGCATGTATGTTAACCATGCAAACTTAATAGTGTTAACTACGGTGACTTGTCATGACCTAGCCTCGTGTGCAAGTAGTTGAACATCTCGTGATGAGTTTGGGGTCCATTGGATAAGACTGGATCAAGGTATAAGTGGTTGATGGGGTAGACATTGTGATGTTCTGTGGCTTAGTATGAGCGATAAAAATTTGAGTGACTGATATGTTAGGCTAGGTTATGGGTTATAAATTTCCTAGGATAGGGAATGTTTCACTTAATGAAGGAGTAACCTTCAATTTTGCATTAAAGTGCTCCTATTCTATAGCTCCCAAAAGGGAGTTTTTACCTATCCATCTAACTCTACTCCTTTAATTGTACTTGCATGGAATGTTTATGATTCTTTTGGGGGGTGATTACGATTGATGTTAGGCTTGAGGTAAGTTTCAAGGTTATGGAATCCAAAAGTGACTTTTTAAGGTAAGTTCCAAGGTTGGGGTTCAACAGAAGGAAATCCACGTGAAGGCTCAAATAATGCTTATGAACTCTCCAAGTGTGCACGTGTGATGAAGTAAGTCTAAATCAACAACTTCTTCCTTTCTTCTTCTTTGTAAGCTCTCGTTTTGCTCTTTTTTTTTAAGTTCTCTTTTCTTCTTTTTTTTTAGGTTCTTCTTTTCTGCACTTTTTTTTATGGGGACCTTTTGGTACGAACTCTGTTTTTTTATTGCTAAGTCCGATGTTGCCCATGACATACTCCCACTCCCTTGTTAGGTCAAATTTCATTACCTAAGAAATATGCTTTTTTGAAGGCTTAAAGGTTTTCAAGTGGTAACTTATTAGGTTTGATAGAGGTATTAGCACATGCATCAAAAGAGGCCACTTATCCTAGGCATGTCCTTTAAAGTTGCGTGATTTATTGCAAAAAAACTGTGTTCTTTCCCTCTTTTAGATGATGGATGTAGTCTTTTTTTAATTTTATTTCTCTCTCCTTTTGCGTAGCTCACCTTGTGAAGCTTTCAACCTAGGCCCTTTTTTTTTTAACCCTAGATTCGTGATAAGATAGAAGAACTCTAGAAGAGGGAGTATGGAACCAGTAAAACAAGATATTTTATTTACGATCAAGGTTGCATCAAACTTGGACAGAGGAAAGAAAAAAAGAAATTTCAAGACTGAAGACTTGAAGAAAACTATTTATCAGCCTATTCTACTGAATTTGGCAAGTTTCAGGTCCTCTTACGTAGAGACTCTTCTTCCAGACGCATGCTAACATTCCTTAATGTCATAAAGTCTTCGAATGGTGTGAACCTTAGATTTTGCATGTATGTAGGCTATAGGTCCCTAAAAAACAACCTTTACTTGATTAGCATCTGAGAGTCAGTTCGTCATATGAGTGGCCTTTGCCCTCAATCGAGCAAAGATGTCAGCAAAGAACTCTTTGTAGAGATCATCCCAGCTCATGACCTTTAGGTCGGGTTCCCTATTAAGTAAGTTGGTCGGGTTTTGCCTTGGTCAAGCCCTTTAAGCCAGCTTTCTCGGTCTCTCTTTTGTTTTCCTTTTATATTTCAAACTCAACTTTTTTTAGAGATCACTTTGCTTATACCACAAACGCACAGGTTGGGGTATAATTTTGTTTTAGACAATTAAAAATGAGACACCATTTTTAGGCTTCTACGCCTAGTTAGCTTTATTGGCCTTAGCAATTTAGTTTACACTGATGGAAAAGTCATAGACCAATTTTTAGCATTTGATAACAATCTCACATATATTAACTATTTATTCATTAAATTGCAATAAAAATCAAAGGTTTTAGTGCCAATCAAAAAATGCAAATAACTTGATCAAATCACTCAAAAAAACGGAACAATACTAATCAATACAAACACAAAATTGAAACAATGGAAAATAAAAATTCATAAAGAAAATCATTTTGTCAAATTGGCCAAAAGTGTTTGCTGACAGTATTTCTGACGTAGTCCAAACTTTTGGAGAACAGTGAATGATAAAATAGCAATCTAAATCTGTAATCCATTACGAATGCTGCTAATTAACTCTGCACCCACTAACTCTTTATGAATTTAGCAAGCCAATACTGCTTCCCTTCACTCAAATACTTAATCATAATTGAAGGATCATTTTTGTCCGAAGGGACGCATATGTTTTATTCAAAATTACAAACACTCGTTTTCAAAATTTCTTGAGCTTTAGGCCCCAATCAAGCAGGGAAGAGGGGGAAATAGCAATTAACAGTAATCTCTATAATGTCAACAAATGCATAGCATGGACGAGAAGCCCAACACCCCAATTTGTGCTCCAATCTTAAAATTTTTGTCACATTACACGATTCAATATGCTAAGGCTAGACATACTAGAGAAAAAAAAAAACCTAAACATTAGTTGTTGTTGCTAAACAGCCGCAATTTACGAACTTCATAACAACATCAAAGAGTAACGTACATAAACCTTTAGGATTTTGCGTTTATTTTAGGAGATGGGTAAGCTCAAATTATGGGAATGATGGAGAGAGATTGACTGAGTAATGTAGTTGAGTAACGAAACCAAAATGTCAGTGCATTTGGGAATTGGAAATTTGGTGGCAATTGGCAATAGTTGTATCTTGACCCTTTTCCCTCATAGTTTCTTGTTGCCAATTGGCAATAGTTGTGGCAATTTTGGCTGATATCCACAACAGGGCATTTTTTTAATTGTTGAAATTAATCTAATATTTTTCTACAATTGTAGTAATTTTAATTCTGCAACAAAAAAAAATCACCGCAAAAATTATTTTTTGTTGTGTTGCTCAACACAAACATCTAACTCATTAATGCCAATCTTAACCTTACAATCCTCACACTCCTTAGGTTCCCTAAGAAAGCTAGGGGAAGAGAGAGGTTGACGTGTGCACCAAATTGTTGCCCTCGGGATCTTAAATTGACCACATGTTTACATGTATTATACATTGTCACGTGGTGATGACTATTACCTAAACCACCGCGGTGAAGCAACCTTATACTTCAATTGCCAACAATTATACCCGAAACAAAGTATTTTCTTATAGGAAACATTCCTAAAATGCTTTGAAGGCATTTGAACCCATAAATTTGGAAAATTTGAACTTGAGACTTTTAGTGTTGTTGAGTAAGATAGTAGCTTCCAGGGTGGTGTTTTGCCTCACAATACGATTCTCATGAACAGTCCTTTTAAATAGAAAAAGGGGCTAGTGGTATGATCCAGCAAGCTGCTAGAAGCTAGCAGAAAGGTTCTTCCACCTAGTGGCTAGTGCTAGGACTTAGTAGCAGCCGTTTGCACCAAGTACAGGCTGTTAAGTCTTGCCTTGCTCCATATATAAGAAATTCCATACGGTTTTATTTGGTTGATGGCTGCAATGAAGCAAATTAGTAGATTTCCAGTGCAATGAAGGTCAATAAACCATTTCTACTGCTTTTTACGAAAATTTGGGTAATAACTTGATTTGATTTAGATTCTTGATTTATAGCTTGCTTAGTGAGGTTGCCTTGTTAGCACTATAAATAGGGGTTCTTACTCTCTTTGAAAATGACATCCTACATCTAGAGGAAACTTTAGAGAACTTGTTATATAGAGGAAACTCAACTCACTTCTCTCTATTATTATCTCACTTAGCAAATATTCTATTTCCTCTAAAGATTCTCTACCATTCCATTCATATAGACATTTTCAAAGTAGCAAGGGACTCAAGTCGAGGAAGGTCTTAAGCGCTATAAACAAAAGACAAAAATTTATTTAATATTTTTTTAATTATTACCTTTGTAATCATGCCTTTTTTTGATCCTGTATGACTATTCGTTTGTATTCATTAGTTAATTCATTAAATAAAACTATGTTCATAATAATCATAAAATTTATCATGTACATTTCAATTCCCTTATAATGCCTAGTGATGAAGGCACATCGAGGGAGGTTCTCAGGGACATACAAGGGCTTGACACTGCTATTTGCCCTAAAGAGTTAGAAGGCAGCTATGACACCAAAACAAGGGAAGCTTGTCAGCGAAGATGGGAGAAGTTCCTTGCATCATACATTGCATTAGCAAAAAAGTGAAGTCATAGAGGAAAAAGAAAGCTAAGGCAAGTTAATTTTAGCTCAATCACATCATGTCCCTAACAAAAGCGGCACCATTGCCTAATTTGATGAATAGTAGCCTTAAGTCTAGACACTATGTGAACCATGGCTATACTCTCCTATCAGTTAAACTTCCAAAGGAAACTGGTATTAATAAATGAAAATATGATCTAATGAGAACTAAGAGCAACAAAATAAAAAAGGAAAAATGAACAAATGGAAGTCTTACCCTTACTAGCTAAGAGAAATGGTCTGCAACTTGGAACTATAAGCATCCTCACCTTCCTGATCCTCTTAGCTTGTAATAATTTTAGGAATTAGTGTACCTCACCTCGGTACTCATCACCATGATACCCTTCGGGTACTACAAAATGTCAATCACCATATATTTAAAGCAAGGAATAACATGCAAAGAGGGTAAAAAAACTAACAGTGGGCTTACATTTGGGGTAATGGGAGGCATCAAGTGGTCGCGAACAAACTCGTCGTAATCCCCTTCGTCTAGGTGGTGGACACAATTTTCTGAACTAAGCACTCATTTATCTGCTCCAAGTAAGAGAAGAGGCAAACATGGTACATTGATGAAGAGGCTTCAACCTTCAAGGAGCCACCCAGCCTGGAATCACTTAGTGGTTCACGCACTAGCCAACGTGCCAAACATACCCAAAAGGACCCTCAATAATGACCCTTTAGCCGGAAAGGCCCTGAGCATTCCTGATGCAAGTGAGGAAAGCCTTCATCATCCACCTAGGGATCATAGGCTACCTAAGGCCAAATAGAAATGAGCACCTCATAATACAAAGTTTTTTAAAAAAACACAGCAAAAGAAGGATGCTTACATGCTTGATGGTTTGGCCATTCAAAACCATTTGAACGTAGTTAATGGCCTTAAGTGCAAGGGCCTCACTTGTATGATTGCTTCTAGTCTAGGCATCATAAACGATGCCCATTTAGCATAGTGTTGGGACCAATCTTGGGAAATACTCCAAAAGCAAACATTGTAAGGTGAAGCAAGAATCAAGCCCATAAAAAAATTTCAATGTGCAAAGGGAAACACAGCAAACAAACAGTGCTCAACTCAAGTACCTTCCCAAAAACCCGTATTCACTTATAAGAAACCCTTATATGCTTAAGGAGGGTAATGTAGACTATGATGCCCTAGCAAGATTTCTCACCATCGATATATCCTCCAAGTTTTCTTCTTGTACAAGTGGAATTGGTTACCTTATCAACAAAAATGTCACTCAGCATGCAGAAATCTGAGGGATTGGTCATCATCTCCTGTAGAGGAAAATGGATGATGTTAGTAGTATCCCAAAACCTCTCTCCATTATACCCCTAATGAGGCAATGATAAGTGGACTCCAAAGACCTATAGACCATGATCAACAGGTTAAATTTAGAACCAGTCACCATCTTCCATATTTACAATGGTATGTTTTATAAATTAAAAGCCAAACTAACTCATAATATTTAAAACTTGTGTACAACATTGATATGGAAAAGCTTACCATAGCATAGCTATTTAATAATTTTGGAGAATGTGGTTTTGTAAGGTTCTAACTTAACTATCATTTGCACATGCATTATCAACAAAGATAGCGAGTATCTATGAGAAAAAAGAGTATTTATGGTAACATATAGCAAATAATGCTTACTATTGTATTCTAAAAGGTCTAAAAATAAAACTTTTGTTAGCATAACTAAGTTGTAATATTCAATTACATTATTTTCAATGCCTTAGTTTTTTAAAATATTTGTAAAAAACCAATTCAACGTCATGTGAATGGAAAGTGGAAAATGTTTACCATATATTTGTGGGTTATTTTAAGTTAGTAAAGTGACCTAGAATGATTATGCACTCTATCTTTTGAGGTGTACACTACCATAAATAAGCAGTAAGGCAATTCCTCTCAATGTCCTCAAAAGTGCCTTTAACTTCTTATTTATTTTGTAGACGTTACAACAAGTTTATCATGAAATCCTCTCCCAGTTAGGAAGTTCTTGCTTCACAAAGATGTGAAATCTAACTTTGATTATGAATACTCGTACAAAAAGAATCTAATAGATAACCTTCCTCTCTTAATTTAGCCTTATCAAAGTCATGATGAATGTGGACCAAGCATTATGTTCACCATTTGGTTCAACAAATAAAAAATAAGCTTGTTTTGCTGCTTCAAATGTATTTTCTATTGAAGACAATTTTCTACATGGTGATTCAGATGATTTATAGGTCCATTTGTCTTGGTGGAACATAAACACCAACTACTTATAACTTACTTCTCATTCTCCATTTCGATATTGAAGAATCACCTCAAGGTGAAGTGGTCCTTTACATATGGTTTACATATGTTTTGATCTTAAGGCATATTCACTATAAAGATTAAGGGTCACTAGATCTTGTTTGAACAATTGCTTGAATTCCTTTCTATCTTATTAATTGCTTACAAATGAAGTACTTAAGGTTGTTGGATAACTAACAACCTAAAGCTTTAAAGATGGAGTTCAATTACCCTATCATCAAGGAACTTGATAGGCTTGTTAGAAGTGGACCCTTGTTATAGACATAAAATTGGTACAACTTGAATTGATATCAAAATGGATTTTATGATATTGTAATTATTTTCTTATTTATGGAATTTACGTGTCTAACCGGTAAAATTTAAATTAGTCACAAATATGTAATGTCGTGATGAGGAGACGTAGCATTGGCTGTGAAAGGCAGTAATTTACCACATTATGCTAATATAGATTAGTTAAATTATTTGTACTTAATTAATTAGTAATAATGCTAATTGTTATTGAACAACCTTTAAGAAGTAAATTAACCTTGTGGTTTATCATGATATAACAACTACTATCTGGGATACTTAGAAAGTATATTCAAATATATTCCATATCAGGTAAAAAGCAAAAGCACTTTTGTTGAAAGAGATAACTACAGGTCAACTAGAATTGGAGAATGTTAACTTCAAAGTTTAAAAGAGTGGTTTTTACTGGAACAAAAGAGGAGTGCAACGGCTATCATGCTACATAAAGGATTCCTCTAAGACAGAAAATGCAAAATATTGACTGACTTACTGTCAGAAAAGTGAACAGACGGTAAGGACCTTGAACTAGCTGGTAACCATTACAGTGAAGAATCCAATTGAATTTTATAAGCATCCAATATCTAGGTCTTCAACTTCCTCCAACAGTTTTATTCTCATTTTCTATAAATAGAGACATGCGTTGAAGAAGGAGAGCACACAACACACAACAAAAAAACAACTTAACTCTTATCCAAAAGTGTTATTGTGATCTTTGCTGGTCATCTTCAAATCATTGTACTCTCTGTACACATTTGATATTCCTAGTGAGAGAAGAAGATTGTAAGACTCTTGATTGTAAACAAGAGATTAACTAAGAGTGTCCTCCTTCCTAAGTGAGGTCATAAGAGAAATCACTATAAGAGTGGAATTGAAGGGTTCGCTGTAGTTAAGGTCCTTGGGTAGATGCTTACAAATTGTGTAAACCTCATAACAGATCAACACAAGCGAGTGAATCCTAAGGAAGTGTCCTCACACTTGGATGTAAAGTAATTAAGGGGTGAATGTCATGAACAAACTTCATATACTTTACTTTATACTTTAGTCTCTTACTGGTCAACTTCTTTGATCTGTTTACTCTATATCCTTGACTTTATTGTTCGTCATCCTTGACTTTGGTACTTTCTATTAGATTTAGTGACTAAGTTTTAATTACTGAATATTTGTGATCACCTTATTCACTCGTCTCTAGGGCAAGTAAG
>JACYFF010003369.1:39590726-39618862 GCA_017589665.1 Selenicereus undatus
TGAGTGAATTGGGTGTACATGGGATTTGCATGAAATAGTCAAAACTATTGATAAGTAACTTATTGTAATAAAAGTTGTTGGAAAATGGATAGAGTTTAGATCACTTGCTTAATCAGACCCTAATCTATATTAGCAACTTATCATAGTAAAACATCTTGGGAAAAATTAAGCACATACTGCAAGTACATAGCTGTCACCTAATTTATAAGGGTCATCTCCACAGGGTCGAGGTTGGTTTAGGTTACTTAAGGTTACTCTAACACAATTTAGCGAAACCAATAGTAATAAAGAAGTAAAATATGCTTAAAATAATAATCAGACACTAATATTGTCTCCACAGGGTCGAGGTCAATTTAGGTTACTTAAGGTTACTCTAACACAATTTAACTAAACCAATAGTTATAAAGAAGTAAACTATGCTTAAAATAATAATCAGACACTAAAACTATTCAAACATGGCCAATTAACAATATTTACAATTAAAGCACAACTAATCAAAACTAATCTAAAAGATCAATTCAGGTACTCAACTTATATTAAACTAAACTACAAGAATTGAACTCCCAAAACAAGATTAAAACAATGAATCAAAATCCTAGAGTACTAATCATACTTAATTAAACTAATTAAAACCTAACTCTAATCTAAAAATGATTAATAGTGATGTGAAATGGAATCCACAAACTCCCAAAATCATACGTAACAAGGAAATTAATTCCCCCAACAAGTGCTTCTTTTGGGTTTAATCTCAAACAATCAATAAGATTGTGAGTTTCCACCGAAAATATGACCCAAAAGATAGATAAAATGCTCCCACCAAGTTCCTCTCTTAAAGATTCATAGCCACCCAAGAAGAAGTCTAAAAGAAAGACTAACTTTCCACCAAACTTCTCTTCTAAAGACTCTTAGCCACCAAAGAAGAATATTAAACGAAAGACTTTACTAACCACTCTTAATTTACAAGATGAAGATGTAGAGATTTTAGTGAAAGAAAATGACCATATACATTTCCATTTATAATTCAACTTCAAGCTTGGTTTATATGGAGGTATTAGAGCCCATAAATATCTAAAATGGGGAATTAACAGTTGCAATAGTGGGCCAAGTGGGCCAAGTGTGCCAAAAGGGGGATTACAGATTACGTTAGGATAATAAGTCAAATTACTAAGATAATTACAACTAAGGTGAGCTATATTTTTCAGGATTCACCCTCCATCTTCTAGAGACCTTTTAGAAGGCTCTACTCTACCAATGGAGGTACCACCAGTTGGAGTGTCTTCCTTGGTGAGTTAATCATCACTCCATGCTAATTAATCACAAAAACAATAGTTATACCCTCACTAGTTAAGGCCAAATTTCAGAGTGGTCCAAAACTAGAGTTTTGTGCACATTCCACATAATTTGGTCATTTCTCCTAATATTGAAATCCAATCCTACTTTTAACTTATGGGGCTAAAATAGACATATTAAGGAATCACCAAAACTTGGGATGGCTTCATTTGGGCTTCGTTTGGTAGGATTTATACTTGATGCAAGTTCAACAAGTTTACCGAGTAAAAGCCAATACTGCCATAATGGAGTTTTCACCACTTTGAGGAATTCAAATGCAAACATTTATTGAAAATATTTATATATTCCAATAGTAGAGCCTATCACCTTTCCAAAAAGCCATAGATCATTAGTTTTTGGACCCATATGATAGGTGAAACACCATGACAAAGTGGGCTTATGTGCTGGAATTTGGTAAGAAGTGTCTTATAGGGTAGGTGTGACCATCTTCATGCCTCGGTGCAAGGCCTAATAGATTGAACATGTATCAACATCCTCTACTTCAGAAGGAATTTTTCTTAAATCCTAGGGGTTGAAATTTCATGATGTCGATCTTGTACGCCTTTTACCATTCTTGGGCTTGAAAACACCCCAGGTACTAATGACACCTCTCTTGTTGAAGGTTTAGGAGTTATTGAATTTGGGAGAGCATCATAGCAATGAGTAGCTCGCCTAGGCTGCAATAACCTGACCCTAAATCATATTTATTTATTTAATTAAGCCATGTTATTAATTTTTCACATTTATTTATCTCATTTAATCATCCCGGTTGGGACAATTCATTTCGGGCCATACATTGCAATTCGAGTTTCATTTACGTAACAATTTCGGGTGAATCGATTTTAAGGCCCAGTAAATATGATTTGGTGATAAGTTATATTTCATAATGTCACCAAAATTTAATTTTTAACCATACAAAATTTGGGCCCAAATTCATTTAGTTTGGCCAAATTCATTTGGGCCCAAATGACGACCCGATTCATTTTGGGCTCAAATTGTGGCCCAAGATTTTTGGTGCAATTAAATTAAGTTAACAACCATCATTTGTACCTAATTTTAATTAGGAAAAAGTCACTTTTTCAAGCTTAAATATCAGCCAAGTAACAAAGACAAACATCCAAGTCATTTACCACCAAGAAAAGTCTAGCCTTCTTCTTCGCACTCTCTCATCAAACATCACCTCCATCCTCTAGCATCCAAGCTCAAAGTGAGTAAAAATTCTAACTCTATCTTGATGTATGTTTGGTTATGGTGATTGTTTTAGTTATGATTTATGTTTTCATGATCAAAATAAATGTTATTATGCAAATTTTATTGTTTTTGGTGATGTTGGATATGGTGGAATTGAGCTTGAGCTTGATCAAGGATGTATGAATCAAGATATTTTAAATTTGTGTTTGTTTGTTTAATTGCTGTGATCTAATGTGGAAAATAAGATTAAAGATGGTTGGTGATATTGTTTTATTCATTTAGGGGGTCGAGATTTGAATGAAAATTTATATGTGGCATAATTTAGGGTTTTATGGCCCTGCATGATCTAGTTGAATCTTTGGCATCAAGTGAGTTATTTGAGTTCATTGAGATGGAATTTGAAGTTTGGGTGTATCATATACTTGATTTATGATGTTATTAAGTTTTTATCAAATGGGTGGAATACGAAAATTCCAATAAATTATAAAAGGAGGTTGTTTCATTCATCTATGCAAATAAGTAAGCTCATGGATGTGCTTTGAGTGATTTTGAAAAATAGAAGAATTGAAAATTTGATGTAGATGATTATGGAGTAAATTTGAGTAATATGCTTTGTAAAGTGATGAAAAGGAATAAGGATTTTTTAAATAATTTTAAGGAATGATTTTAGATGGGGACTTATATGAAAAGAAAAGAGAAAGCAAAAGCAGTGCGGCTATAAATTGGCAGAAAACAGGGGTCACTTTGCCAAAAAACTGGTAATGATTGGCAAGTCCAAAAATTATGATTTTTGGTGGGTAGATATATCCGTGTGTCATCTTTCAAATTCCTTTTGAATCACTTCATTCTGAGTTGTGTGGAAAACGTTGTGGCCATTTTACCAAGATTGTGCAGGTTGGACCCAAGTTGTGCACAGTTGTATTCTAACCCAATTTTGAGAACCCTATTGTGGTAATTATGTTTTACACTACTAATGAAAGTTTTTAGAACTTTTTAAGCTTTTCATACTGGGGTTTTATAGCTCAATTGGAGGTTAGGGGTGAAAGATATGGATTTTCTAAAGTAGACCTTCAAACGGTAATATGAGGGAAGAAAGAAATCATGGCATTTGAAAATATTATCAGGAGTTTCTATATAATTATGGATATTACAAAGAAATTACAAATTTTATTGAATTCAACAACTTTCATTTTATATAGAAGCTTACCTGAGTTAGAAAACCAAGCTAAATGGGCCTGAGAATGAAATTGGAGAAGTAAAGAGGATAGTGACACAAGCTAAGGTTATATGAGCTTTCCTGAACCTGACAACACCGCTCTTGTCATTAAACGTTCTATTATTCATTTCAAAAACATCAAAAATCCATGTTCCATTTGCATCTATTAAAATACTTCCATTATCACTTTAATTATTTCATTTTGGTTTGTTTTGCTCCAATTTGTTCACTTCAAGTTCAATGACCCTAACTTATTTATTTTTCAAAATCATTTTTGTATAACTTATCTTACGTTGAATTGTTTGAATTTTGGATTCCCTATTTATTAATCAATTTTCCTAAAGTTACAAATTATGGGAGTGAAAGTTGTTTATTAACTATATTTACCTATGACTACATTTCTTAAGCAGAAATAGGGCCTGGTTTATCATTTCCCATTGTACATAAGTATTATCAAGTGAGATTGCATTTTAAAGCCTTTAGGTATGTTCATTGGCTGTATCTTTAGTATTCAGCACGTATTTATCAAAATTATAATATTTTGATAAGTACATCAATGAATCAGTTTAATCAGTGATTTGTCACATAATTAGTGACCTCATCAGTTATCAGTTCCAGCGTGTTGCCTATCAGTTACCCGCGTGGCTTCAGGCTAGGTACCCCGATCGGCTTGGCAGGTGTACACCTATCCATGGATCGTAACGGTATCAAGGGGTTCACTTTTAGATAACAACTAGCAATTGCAATTTACGTTCATCTCATTCACTGTTTTGACTTAAAATGAATTGCAAAGTGGGCGCTCAACCAATTTATGCACTAATCATTTAACAATACAGGAATGCATGTACTGAGTTTCAACTCATAGTTCGAAACGTTTTCATGTTTTATTTTAGGAAAACGCTCAGTGAATTATCGTCACGCTAGCAAGTCAGCCGAAAAGCATGCTAGCGAGTTAGCCGAAAAGAATAAGAAAGCAAGGGAAACTTAGATGAATCAATAGTGATATAGACCATGCATACTTCGGAGTGGTATTTTGTAATCTTCAGTATATGTAGGTGTAACCTCTATGGTGAATTGTTTTACTGTCGTATATAAACTTTATGTTGGTTTATTAGTGAATGCATATGGTTGAAGTTATGCTAGACTATGTTATCTCTAGTCCACTTACAACAAGCCTTGTTCTTGGGACAACGGTAACGCCCCGAACATTGGGTTTATTAGTTATAATCGAGAGAATCAGAATAGTAATTGGAAACAGTGAAACATGCTTAATTAGCGGGCGTTACAATTTTGGTATCAGAGCCAGGTTTATTTCTTTGGAGCGGTATTAGTTGCAATCTTCAGTATATGGAGGTGTAAGCTCTGTGGTGAATTGTTTTACTGTAGTGTATAAACCTTATGTTGGTTTATTAGTGAATGCATATGGTTGAAGTTATGCTTGACTATGTTATCTCTAGTACACTTACATCAAGCCTTGTTCTTGGGACAACAGTAATGCTCGATCATTGGGTTTATTAGTTGTAATCAAGGGAATCAGAATAGTAATTGCAAATAGTGAAACATGCGTAATTAGTGGGCATTACAGTTTTGGTATAAGAGCCAGGTTGATTTCTTTGATGGGATATGGAGTATGGAGAGTAGAGATTGGTGGGTGAGAAGGTTATTAACATACCATTATAGAGTTATGACAGTAGAAATGCCTGTTTATCTCTCCAATGTTCTTCACTTATATTCGCCTTTGTTAGATGGATCCATATGCAATGAATATGAAGTCAGGTACTTCTGTGGCCATTCGCATCCTTTTACTACATGATAGCACAGTAGTCCACTTGTATGACCTCTATTACGAGTTTCCTGCCACATATGTGTTCCATACCTCTATAGACAGTTGTGGTAAGTACCTAAAGTTGCCCCTTGGAGTTTGTTATTAATGTTATAGAGTTCATAGCCCTAATGGGCACATTTCAATAAGGTTTATCCAGATAGTGATAAGTTATGGAGAATCCTCCTAAGATATATGAGCATAGTTAACATTGGGGTATCATACGGTGCAAGAGATGAAGCCTTATGTACAATCTTAGTTTGAGTGTTCCAGTATTGGATTATGTGTACCTCTCCTGGACAAAAGAAGGGTTTGATGAGGGCCACATCAGGATAGGGAGTTATATGAACTAGACTTTACCATCGTGAATATGTGTGAGCAATTGGGCATGGGTTATCAAGCTAACACGAGTTGAGACTCCATGTTATTACACTTTAGCAAGCATATCAATGATTACATGGAACCAATGTGGAGAGCATAGCAACATTACCAGGAAACAAGGTGGTAAGTAAGTGAGATACGAAGGTGGTGGAATTATTCTAGTATTAAGAGCAATGGAAGTAACTTCTAAAGTATTAATTTTAACAAGAGTTTTCATGGGGCTGTATATGATGTGAAGGAAAGGACCTGGAGAAGTGATATGTATGTACCCCTGTTACGTTCACTTTGCTAGTATGCACATCATACTCTTAAGGGACTTTTAGAGATGTAATGCATACTTTAGTTGTGAGTTATTCAATGAACCAATGTTCAGTGAGGTGGAGAATCGGAGAAGTATGGCAAGCCATGTCTTTTAATACTTGAATCTTGTATCCTTAACCATGTTCACTTGCCAGCTTTCGCTATATCATTCTCCATAAGAGACAGTGATACAGAGCACCTTTAAACGGAATGTGGGATTATATTGCTTTGTTCACAAGGTGCTAGTTTAGCTCAACTCATGACGTGGCAACACAGTTGCAGAGCAAGTGGATCACATAAGGTTCCAGTTTACCCCAACACTTGGGTAACTTTTCTTATAAGCAACTCAAACCCAAACAATCATGATCATTTACCTTGCTAGTTATATAATGGAGCCTATAATGATCCCCAGTATGCGTCCCTGTGTTATTTGCAATTCTCCCAAGAATATTTGATCCTCTCTGCTTACAGTTCAGTCATTGCTGTGTTCATATTTCACTATCGCATACTCTAACTCCGTGTTCCTATTCACTTATTGTTTGTAAAGCATCTTGTCTTATGACCTCAACAGAGTTCAACAGAGCTAGAGATTTAAGGGTCATTGTGAGCTATAGGGCGTTTATAAGCTATGCTAGGCCAGTTGAATGAGCCGTTGGCTATAAGTTAATATGTATGGGTGCATGTTTTCATTTATTTAGGAGTTGTATTATACGTTAATTTCTCCCATTTGTTCAAACCTTGTAACTGTGTACTCCAGGTGTGTAGACCGTTGAGTTATGAACTCCGACATGTGGTCGTTGAGCTATTAAAATGTTTCTTTCCATTTCAAGTATCTATTATAAGGCTGGAAGCCTAAATTTGGTCAGTTGTAGGCGAAACTCTGTCCATTTTGTCCCAAGATTTAAGGGGTTCACCGAGGCACATTATCATATTTGATGTCGAATACAGTAATGTTTAAAACCCAATGTGGGGATGCCATTTGCACCTTCCTAAGAGATTATTACACTATTAAGGTACATGTACCCCTCTAGATAGGGAAAATTCCTTGTGGGGCTATATCTTTGGGTTAAATCAATATGTGGTGGACATTACAATGAGTATTTATGTATGTTGATGAGATCTTAGCAGCTTATGGTATGTTACTAGATATTATATAGGTTGTATTTACTGTTGCTGGTTGTCATGCAAAGGGAACAATTATTTTTATCACTAAGCCCTTACTTTTGCAATGCTCTTATTACATCTAGTCATTGCCTTACCTTTGCCCTAGCCCTTGGATTGTTCAGGGCATCATTTCATAGCTCATAGCACTCACTTGTTCTATACTAGTTCTTTGTCTAGACCATTTGCTTTAAGGGCCTCATATGACATCTAAACCATGCCAAGTATCACTTATATTTTGCAAGAATGCTTTTTCATATAGTGTTTCTTGTAATGGTTGTTTGCTTTACTCTAAGATTTGTTTCAATCCAATATTGTTTAATTTCTCTCTCCATTCCAAGCCCCAAAAGGGCATGTACCTTTTTTTTTCTTTTTTTTTTTCTAGCATGACCTCTCATGTTCTTGCAAACTCATTGTTAAGTTTGGAATACGGGTTTTTGTTCAATTCTAAAAGGCTGTCAATTTTTCGATACTATTTACTGCTATCATCCTTTATTCGTTCTCCTGGGAGCATACTTATGCATGTATCTTATATATCTTTTGTTGATTGTTGAATACCTATATTTCATTCATCTAGTGTTGAGAGTGTGTTCACGTATATACCTTATACTCCATTTATGCGTAATGATACGCTCGTATGATTTGCTCTGAATTCATAAGGTGATCCATCTCTCGTTGGTGTGCGTGACTGTTGTAATCCTCTTACTCTTCTTATTTTGAACTTCAACTCCCATACATATATCTTACATGCTCATAAGTAAAGTCCAGCTTTTCTGTTCAATCTTAATGCTAGACTTGAATTGCTTTCATATGACCAAAGGCACGTTTCTAATGTCACTTGTTCAATCTATTTACTTATACATTGGTACTTTGCTCGTCCAATCTATTGATCTATCCATTGCACTTTACTGGTCCAATCTATTGATCTATTTATTGCCTTGCAATTTTTCACACCTATATTTTATATCCTCATAAGTAAACTTCAGTAATCCTTATTTAATCTTATTGCCATACTTGACTTGGCTTCACATGAGCAAGACATGTTCTCACTGCAGCCTATTCAATCCATTTATCTATTCATTAGACCTTATTTGTGTAAGCTATTTATCTATCCATTGTACCTTGTTTATCCAATCTATTTCTCTATTTATTGTTTTTTTTTTGCTACTCTCTCGATTGCATTTATCCTGTCAATGGTATCTAGAAAGTCACCCTGTTGGAACTCTGTTGCTAGCCATCTTGTTTTTAAATCATCAACTAAACTAAAAGGCAACTGGGCTATCTATCTTCTTGGATAATTATGTATTGGATCTTTTATAATCAATATTTATAAACCAAGATTCTTGTGCTATAATGGTTAAGAATTCTAGATACACTCATGGTTATCTTTACTCTAACCACCCCATGACAATCTCTCCTTTATTAGCCTTTTCTAATCTCATTGTTCATTTCTTTTGTATGCAATGATTCACTTTGCTAACAATTCCATCACTCTCATCCCTAATCGTGCTCATTTCATCACCTATCATCAACTGGGAGCAGATCCCTGAGTAGTCTGATGAAGGGAGATCACGTGATGCATTAAGAATATCAGATGAGGATTTTTTGATAAGGGCATAGTCTCAAGCACGGTCTAAAAATATTGGAGTGAACTAGAAGAAACATTGAGTATAAGGTCACAGCTAACCAAAGCAAGCCTTAAGAGGGGAAAATTCAAGTACATGTTAAGGTAATACAAGGTCTACAAAAGAGTTGTGCTGGCAAAAAAAGGAAACAACCAAAGTCTCAGATGGGTTATAGAGTATTTCAAAAGGCTTTTCTAGTCAAAGATAGTAAGAGACCGACTATCCAAGGACAGTTAGAGACTAGTTACATTGGGCCTCATGATTCATTGAATGGTTAAATCCTATAGCTTGTTGACTGCACCTACCTGTTGAACCCGGACCCGTATTTAATGTGTTTTATGACTCGTAATAGTATCAGAGTATACAACAGTTTCCATTAGTGGTTTAGTTGATGAACTAGTAGTGAGCACCTCCTTACTACTAACAAGGTTCTTTTCATTCGAAAAGGATATCAGTTTTGAACCCAAGTAATTGAGTTCATTAAAGCTAGCCTATGAGAAGCATCCATATCTGCTACTGAAACATAGGATTAAGTAATTATACAATATGTAGACACCTTTAATCCCATAGCTTGTCGACTAAGTCTGCCTATATAACTAAAACACATGCATAACCTGTTTCTTGCCTCATAACTCAGGCGGTCCATTTCAAATCCTGAACATGCTCTCTTAACTAGACCCATTGCGGTCACTGAGGGTCTCGAGTTTGAAGAGCACGCATTTCAAATATTAGGTGACATGAATAAGTAGCTTCGCATCAAGCAGATACCTTTAATCAAAGTACATTGGCAAATCATACCTCCTCAAAATCCAGTTAGGGAAACTGAGGATGAGATGCAAGCCAAGTACCCACATCTATTTAAGATAAACTTGCATGTTTTGGCAAAGCTCATAAGTTTCAAGGACAAAACTCTTTAAGGGGGGAATGCTGTAATAGCCCGGCCCTAAATCATACTTATTTATTTAATTAAGCCATGTTATTAATTTTCCACATTTATTTATTTTATTTAATCATCCCGGTTGGGACAATTCATTTCGGGCTCCACTTTGCAATTCGAAATTCATTTACGTAACAATTTCGGGTGAATCAATATTAGGCCCCGATAAATATGATTCGGTGATAAATTATCTTTCTTAATGTCACCAAGATTTAATTTTTAACGATGCAAAAATTTAGGCACAAATTCATTTATTTTGGTCCAATTCAATTTGGCCCGAATTACGGCCTGATTGATTTTGGGCTCAAATTATGGCCTAAGATTTCTGGTGCAATTAAATTAAGTTGATCACCATCATTTGTACCTAATTTTAATTAGCAAAAGCCCCATTTTCAAGCTTAAATATTAACCAAGTATCAAAGATAAACATCTAAGTCATTTACCACAAAGAAACGTCTAGCCTTCATCTTCTTACTCTCTTATCCAACATCAAACACCACCTCCACCTTCTAGCATCTAAGCTCAAAGTGAGTAAAAGCTCTAACTCTATCTTTATGCATTTTTTGTTATGGTGATTGTTTTAGTTATGATTTATGTTTTCATGATCAAACTAAATGTTATCATGCAAATTTTATTATTTTTAGGGATGTTGGATGAGGTGGAATTGAGCTTGAGCTTGATCAAGAATGTCTGAATCAATAGATTTTGGATTTGTGTTTGTTTGTTTAATTGTTGTGACCTAGTATGAAAAAGAAGATTAAAGATGGTTGGTGATATTATTTTACTCATTTAGGGGGGGGGGGGGAGATTTGGATGAAAAATTGTGTGTGGCATAATCTAGGGTCTTACAGCCCTGCATGATCTAGTGGAATCTTTGGCATCGAGTGAGGTATTTGAGTTCATTGAGATGGAATTTGAAGTTTGGATGTATCATAGACTTGATTTATGATGTTATTGATTTTTTATCAAATGGGTGGAATATGGAAATTCCAATAAATAATTAAAGGAGGTTGTTTCATTCATCTATGCAAATAAGTAAGCTTATCGATGAGTTTTCAGTGATTTTGAAAAATAGAAGAATTGAAAATTTGATATAGATGATTATGGACTAACTTTGATTAATATGGCTTTATAAAGTGATGCGAAGGAATAAGGATTTGTTAAATAATTTTAAGGAATGATTTTAGATGGGGATTTATGTGAACAAAAATGAGAAAGGAAAAGCAGTGTGGCTGTGAACTGGCAGAAAACAGGGGTCACTTCGCCAATAAACTGGTAATGATTGGGCCAGCCAAAAATCACGAATTTTGGTGGTAGATAAATTAGTGAGTCATCTTTTAAATGCCTTTTGAATCACTTTATTTTGAGTTGTGTGGAAAAAGTTATGGTCGTTTTATCAGGACTGCGCTGGGTGGACCCAAGCTAAGCACAGTTGTGTTCTAACCCAATTTTAAGAACATCGTTGTGGTAATTATGTTTTACACTATTAGTGAAATTTTTGAGGGACTTCGTAAGATTTTTATATTGTGTTTTATAGCTTAATTGGAGGTCGGGGGTGAAAGATATGGATTTTCTAAAGTAGACATTCAAACGGTAATATGAGGGAAGAAAGAAATCATGACGTTGGGAAATATTATCAGGAGTTTCTACATAATTATGGATATTGCAAAGAAATTACAAAGTGTAGTGAGTTCAACAACTTTCATTTTGTATAGAAGCTTACTTGGGTTGAAAAACCGAGTTAAATGAGTATGAGAATGAAATTGGAGAAGTAAAGAGGGCAATGACACAAGCTAAGGTTATATGAGCTTTCCTAAACCTCACAACACCCTTCTTGTCATTAAACCTTCTATTATTCATTTCCAAAACATCAAAAACACATGTTCCATTTGTATCCATTAAAATACTTCCATTATCACCTCAATTATTTTATTTTGGTCTATTTTGCTTCAATTTGTTTTACTTCGAGTTCAATGACCCTAACTTATTTATTTTTCAAAATCATTTTAGTATAGCTTATCTTATGTTGAATTGTTTGAATTGTGGATTCCCCTCAATTTCCATAAAGTTGTCTAGAAAAAGTTATGGCTGTTTTATCAGGACTGCGCTGGGTGGACCCAAGCTATGCACAGTTGTGTTCTAACCCAATTTTAAGAACATCGTTGTGGTAATTATGTTTTACACTATTAGTGAAATTTTTGAGGGACTTTGTAAGATTTTTATATTGTGTTTTATAGCTTAATTGGAGGTCGGGGGTGAAAGATATGGATTTTCTAAAGTAGACATTCAAACGGTAATATGAGGGAAGAAAGAAATCATGACGTTTGGAAATATTATCAGGAGTTTCTCCATAATTATGGATAGTGCAAAGAAATTACAAAGTTTAGTGAGTTCAACAACTTTCATTTTGTATAGGAGCTTACTTGGGTTGAAAAACCGAGTTAAATGGGTATGAGAACGAAATTGGAGAAGTAAAGAGGGCAGTGCACAAGCTAAGGTTATATGAGCTTTCCTAAACCTCACAACACCCCTCTTGTCATTAAATCAGTTTAATTAGTGATTTGTCACATAATTAGTGACCCCCATCAGTTATTAGTTACAGGGCGTTGCCCTTCGGTTACCCGCGTGGCTTCAAGCCAGGACCCCCGATCAGCTTGGCAAGTGTATACCTATCTATAGATCGTAACGGTATGAAGGGGGTTCACTATTAGATAATAACTAGCAATTGCAGTTTACATTCACCTCATTCACTATTTTGACTTAAAATGAATTGCAAAGCGGACACCCAACCAAGTTATGCACTTATCATTTAACAATACAAGAATGCATGTACTGAGCTTCGGCTCACAATTTAAAATGTTTTCATGATTTGTTTTAAGCAAATGTTCAGTGAATTCCTCATGCTAGCAAGTTAGCCGAAAACCATGCTAGCGAGTCAGCCGAAGAGAATAAGAAAGCAAGGGTAACTTGGATGAATTAACAATGATATAGACCATGCATACTTTGGAGCCGTATTTTGTAATCTTCAGTATATGGAGGTGTAAGCTCTGTGGTGAGTTGTGTGTTACTGTAGTGTATCAACCTTATATTGGTTAATTAGTGAATGCATACGGTTGAAGTTATGCCAAACTACGTTATCTCTAATACACTTACAGGAAGCCTTGTCCTTTTGGGACGACGATAACGCCTGGTCATTAGGTTTATCAGTTGTAATCGAGGGAATCAGAATAGTAATTGCAAACAGTGAAACATGCTTAATTAGGGGCATTACATAGGCCTTATGAAGTCATTGAAAATCTCAACATACTCATCACATGATAGCTCAAACTCATTATATTCACGAGAGATGATGCTTGTGGCTTAATCACTCGCATAAGGGCCTTCCCCTAGCATCATTTCGATGGGCAATGGTACCTTAGGAATGGGTTCTCTTGGGATTTCGTCCCCAACCTCTTTGCTAGCATAAGGGGTAAATGTTCCACTCTCTCACTTATGTTTAGATTTACCATTAGTAATGCAATTCTAGGCTTGATCTTAATAGTGGCACACTCTTCACGTGATTCACTCTTGCGGGGGCTTTTCTTACTTCCCTTCCCTTGTTTAACTTTGTGAGGTTTGGATGGAGGTAATCGGGGCAATTTAAGGCTTTTTCTATTCTGCTTGTGTGAATAAGTTTGAGCACACCTATCTTGAATCACATGATTAACATACAACCAAGGCCTACCAAGTAACAAGTGACACAAATCTATGAGAAGGAGATCACATAATACTTCACCATAATAAAAACCAATTAAGAATTACATAAGAGCTTACCCAAAAGTGGTTACCTCATTTTTTAATCCTAACCATTGAAGAAACCATGGAGCAGATGCTCTTTAATGGGGACTTATAGCTTATCGATAAGTGTCTTAGAGGCCACATTGGTGCAACTTCCTCCATCTATGACTAAGCCACAAACTTTGCCTCCAATGGTGCACCTAGAGTTAAAGATATTTTAACTTTGGTGATCTTCATAAGGAACTTTTGTAGCATGTAGGGACCTCTTGATTGATAACAATTCTCCAACATCGAGGATCACCAAGGTAGAGTCATCATTTTCACCTTGTTCTTCACTTGATTCCTCCTCAGTGGCTCGAATCTCTTCTACCTCTTTGATGGCAAGGGCCTTTCTATTAGGACAATTGGCTCAAAATGCCCAAACGATGACACTTAGAGCACTTCTTTCCTTCCAACCTTTTAGGTGACTCACTAGTAAGTTCCCTACCCTTGTCCAGAGCCTTAACTTGTGGTGGTGGGGTTTCACTTTTATTTCTAGTGAAGGGGTATTTTGTAAGGAAGGTGTGGAAGGACTTCCTACCCTTAAGTTGCTTCTTAACTTGATAGCTAGGTGGCACACATCATTAAAGGATAAGTAAGGTTGTAAATCCACCTTGATAGCAATGCTAGGAGATAATCTTTTAATGAACCTAGCAACATTAGTTTGGGTTCTTCATACAAACCAACCCTCATTTGGAGTTGTTTAAACTCCCTAATGTACTTTTCTACCTTTATATTCTCTTGGTTAAGAGAGGTAATCTTGAGGTAAAATTCTTGTTTGTGAGATTGGGTTAGAAATCTCTTATCCATATGCTTTTTTAGCTTGGACCAAAATTTGATTGTAGATTTGGCTTCTCTAGTCCTATTGTTCTTTAAGTGCTCATACCTTAGTGAAGCATACCCCTTCAACTTAATTATGGCCAACTTGAAGGCATTCTCATCATTATACCCCTTGAGTTCAAAGATTCTTTCAATGGCTTGAACCCAGTCATAGTTATTTGGATTAAGATTGCTATCAAATTCCATAGCCTTAACTTTGAGATGCTTAAGGTCATCCCTTGGAAGCCTTCTACTTCTAGGTCTTCCTTCCTCTTAATCAAAGGGTTCATGTGAGAAGGAGTATTCGATGTTAATAGGGCGAATATCATAGCCTCGTTGGTGAGGGTTATGTTGTGTGGATCTCCTTACTTTTCTAATATCTAGAATAAGTTTCCTCACTTGCTCTTTAAGCTCTACAAGGACCCTGCCCATGTCATAGGCTTGTTTAGAAGGAATATTCCTGGGGTGGGAGGCATCTCCATCACCAACCATAGTGGTAGTTGGTAAGGTGAAATGAATGGAAATAGTGGAAGCATGTGCATGCTAAAGGGGCATGGGAAAGAAAACAACGAAAATGAGGGGGCACAGTAGTGCCAGATCTCTAGAATAGAAAACAGGAGAGCCAGGAAAGGGGCACAGTTGTGCCAGGCAGCACAGGGTGGTCATGCCACATTTCTATGTCAAATTTTCAAAGTGTAAGATTTTGGCACGGGTGTGCCAAGTGGCATGGGATGGTGGTACAAAATTTCTAGTTTAGTGTTTTTAACAGTTTTTGGCTTTTATAGTAAAGTTTAGAGATTTGTTTGCGTTAGGTATTGTATTTGGGATATGTTAGGCTTCTTTGTGGACTACATAAGAGGTTTAGAGAAGAAGAAATAAAGGTAAATTGGTAGCGAAGAAAGATTGAAATCCAAGTAAATCAAACACAAGGTGGATAGATTTGATGCTTACCAACAAGAAAGATCCTTTTGCTCTGATACCAATTTGATGCAGAATGAAATCCTCAAACTGCCAAGATCGTAGACAATAAGAAAATTAATCACTGCAAAGGATGCTTCTTTTGGATTCAATCTCAAACAATTAATAAGATTGTGAGTTTTGACCCAAAGTAAGACCTAAAAGATAGATAAAATGCTTTTGACCAAGTTCCTGTCTTAAAGGCTTATAGCCACTTAAGAAGAACTCTAAAAGTAAAGACTCAAACTTATCACCAAATTTCTCTTCTAAAGGCTCTTAGCCACCAAAGAAGAATCCTAAAGGAAAGGCTGTAATTACCACTCTTAATTAAAGACATAAAGATGTGGAGATTTTAGTGAGAGAAAATAGTATTTGCCTTTCCATTCATAATTCAACTTCAAGCTTGGTTAGGATTTATAAATACCCAAAATGACAGGATTAGTTGTTATAATAGTGGGGCAAGTGTACCAATAGGGGATTATAAATTATCTTAGGATAATAAGTCAAATTACTAACATAATTACAACCAACATGAGCTTCATTTTCCAGGATTCATCCTCTATCTTCTAGAGAGCTTTTAGAAGGATCAACTCCATCAATAGAGGTGCCCGCCACTTGGGGTATCTTCCATGGTGAGTTTATAATCACCTCATGCTAATTAATCTAAAAAATAGCAGTTGTAACCTCCTCAATTAAGACCAAATTCTAGATTGGTCCAATACTGAAAATTTGTGCGCACTCCACATAATTGGTTCATTTCTCTTAATATTTAAATCCAACACGTAATTTTAACTTATGGCCTAAAATATACATCAATCACTAGAACTTGAGCTTCCTTCGTTTAGGCTTTGTTTGGTAGGATTTAAACTTGACTCAAATTGAGCAAGTTTATTGGGTAAAAATCAGTGCTATTGTAATAGAGTTTTCACCACTTTATGGAATTCAAACGCAACCATCTACTAAAAATATTTATATATCTTGATAGTAGACTCTATCATCTTTGTAACAAGCCATAGATCATTCATGTTTGAGCCCATTTGGCTGGTAAAACACAATGACAACGTCAGCTTATGTGCTGGAATTTGGTGACAAGTGTTTTTTAGGGTAGATGACACCATCTTCATCGCTCAGTGCAAGCTGTAGCATATTCAATATGTATCAAATAGTAATTAACAAAGAATAACTAGGTACAAACTAAATTAACCTAGATGCGAAGTTGAATACTCACTAGTGACTAAACAGAACAAGATTAATCCTTAACGGTAATATATCTGGCTAAGCAAATGGTAGAGAGAGAAAGATAGTGTCCTTGAAAGGTTGAAATCCAAAAATGGGGATTGCGCCTCCAAAACTAGACCATGAAAACTGAGGTTATGGCTGTGTCGACTCATTTAACACTAATATGCCTTATTAGCAGCTAAATTATTAGCAGCTAAATTAATCCATAATAAGACATTTGATAATTTTTAAAATGGTTATGAAATTGTAGCTTGTACAGAAGATAGAAAGATCTTGAATTTCAGAAGTTGAGGGAAGAAAGAGAGAAATTAATAGTAAAAAAGTGAGAAAACATCATTAGCAAACAAATCATTAATACCAATGCAAGATTAAAACCAAAACGAAGCAATTCAGTAGACGAACTTAAGCAATGGAACCAAAACACAAAATAAGAGACGGAAACTTGAATAACAAACCTAAAATTCCAATGACATAAAGAGAGAAAACAATGAAATCAACAAAACCTCAAAGTTACATTGAATTAAACAAACTATTTCGAAGCTACAAGACCTAAACCATCCTAAATGGTTCTCTAAAACTACTTTAAAAACCTATGCAGATAGTTACAAATTGGAGAGAAGGGGATTTTATAGATCCTAAATCTACAAAAGTGGCACGCCTATGCCACTCTATTGAAGGATATCATGGCAACATGATAGTCCAAGTGGCACAGGGTTACCAAGTGGCACACCAGGCTATGATAAGTTATACGACTGTGTCATTTGGCGCAACCAAAGCATGCCACCCATGGTTAGGCCGGTCATGCTTTAGGCATGCTTGGGTAAACTTAGCCATGTTTTAAGCACACTAAAGTAGAAATAATGGTCGAACTTCAATCCTTTTCTCCATCTGCCACTTCATCTATTCTTACTTCAAGTTCCTTGGTATTGTTATGTAATTTCCACACATTTTGCCCCTCATATCTAGCCATTTGTTGAATTTTCTTATTACCCACAAATTAAGGAAACACTAATAAAAAGTCTAAACCAATTATTATTTCAAACAAAATCGAGGTGAGATGGGCATAAAATTTGTAATATTGCCAAAACAAATAAAAAATAAATATAAAACGGAAATGAATTCAATACATATTTCTACACACTAATTTCAAAGTGGAAAATATGCTCATAATGGAATTTTAAAATAAATATTAAATTCTAAATCAAGATATCAGATTCTTAATCAATGTGTACATTTGTGTATGTATGAGCATGCACATGTGTATGACTAGGCATACAAGTGCATGCCTGTGTGTGTTCATTGTTTTTAATATTCTGCTGTTAATATTCAATAATGCCTTCCCAAGATATTCAATATATGATCATATATATACAAAATGAGTTATGTTTATTGTATGATAACAAAATATAATGTTGTTTGATAATCCATATTATAGGAGATCAATTAAAAATGATGATGATGATGATGACGACAATGATGGTAACAACGATGACAACAAGAACGACAACAACAATAAAGATGACTACAATAGTAGTGGGTGTGGTAGTAGTAGTTGTAGTGGTAAAAAAAATATTTGGTTCTCAATCGAGCAAAGTTTTGACCTACTTCACGCTAGATTTTAGCTCACAAATAACCTCTAATTTAGCTAATTATTAGCATTTTGTGTTTTGTAGGAATAAATGAGGAAAAATTCCAACTTGGAGCAAGGCCCAACCCACCTTAAGCTAAAAGGGAGTGCCAATATCAGCAAGGAAATGCCAAACACCAGCGAGGGCATGCTGCACAGTAGAACTTAGAAGAAAAGCGGGACCAGATATTTGGCATGGGGGCACTATGCCACGTGGCACCACCGTGCCCCGTCTAGTACATTGTTTTTTAGAACGGTGATGTAAGGGCAGTAAAATAGGGGGGTTTTGGATCTTTTAGGTTATCTTAGTTATTAGTAGCTATTTTCTCGCTCTAACTTAGGTTTTGTAAACTCTTTCATCTCCATTAATGAAAACCTAGAAAGTTTAAGCCTTTTATTGAGTTTTTTTTTTATTGCAATTTCAGTTGTTTCTTGCTTCCACTAGTGATTATTCATTTCTCTGTCCCCAATCTCTTCAAAACTCTACTTTTAAGTAACCTAAATCCACCTCAAATATGGGTTGGTGTATTGGGGGCTATGGGGTGATTTACGTATCAATCCCAAAGGATTTGAGACCTAAATCCACCTCTAAAAATTAAAGCATCCCTTTTTGTCATTCCCCATCTTCTATCTTGATAATCATCACCACTAGGTTGGGTTACATTATTGCAAACTTGAAGAATCATTGCTAGAAAGATCTAATTAGGACTTGATGAGGCCCTAAAAGTGGACTGCCAGTAAATAATAGCTCTTAGGAGATCTACCTCCCAAAAGTGGAAAAGTTCATGTGGCTATGGGACATGACCTTTTGGAGCCATTCATTCTGTTTAATTGTTTTTTATCTTATTTTAAGTTGCAACTTATCACAATGTTCTTTAATATCATAAAGAATGTATGAGAAAATGATTCCGAACAAAAACCAAAAAGAGATCAATTCTTAAAATTTATTGGTGGGTAGACCCATTGCCCAGATTTGCAAACTTGACGTATTACTTTAGGCAAGTACTCCTCCCTACTCGCCCAAAGACACTAAGTTTTATCCCTTCATCTTAGAACTAACCATTTTGATCACTTAACACAAACGTTTCTAGATCATTTATAGCTCATTTTCCTTCCATGTTCATTGAGTGATCAAAATAAGGAGCTTATTAATAAAATGGTGGGTACTTTGAATTCATTTCGGATTGAACTTGGTTAAGAAAATTTCTTGTGCTGAAGTTGTTAGCTTCTACTTCAACTAGAAAGGCATTGCTATTATGAATGCCATATAATTATAGTAAGCATTATTTCTCAATGCTAGAGCAAAAATTAACTCCAACCTACTCCCCCTCCCCAAACATACATAGTCTCTATTCTGATTGCGTTTCTCTCTCATAGGAATAATGTCTGGACCAGAATATGAAACTAAAAGCATTATAGCCATCCATTTAGCAAAAACCAAAAATATAACATCTACCTTTCACCAAAAATGCAAATCTCAAAATAATCGCATGATGTCAAATAAAAATTTCTAATGAGCTTGGAATCCTGGCATACAAGATCATTGACTACATTTGCCCTGGGTTGAATTTCCGGTTAGGAAGAGGGCTATTCCTAACATCGTTGTTGCCTTTCTCACCTTTGCGATTAATGATTTTAATCATTCCATAAGACTAGTAGAGGAAAGAGGAACTAATAGAGAGGAAAGGAATCAGTATGAAAGAGAGACAAAGAGATGGTAAACCTACATATCAGCTTAGAAGTTTTTAACTCAAAAATATTTTTTCATAAATGGTTCAAATTTTTAAAGGCTATTTAAAAAATACCACTTACTGTAGAGTTTGCAAGAAAACCCCAAAAAAAGGGCCTTGAAAACAATGATGAGTCATTAGCTAATGCTATCTCGTCTACTGACACTAATTGTTCTTATGCTTATAGTTTTCCTCATCATAGGGGATGAAACAGAATCTTTAAAAATCCATAACAGAATGAGATGTAGGGAGAGAAGGAGAGTGGGAGAGAGAGAATAAAGTTTAAAATTTGAACTGCTGTGGATTAATAAAATTTTAAAAAATGCAACCGTTATGCAAAGTATTGAGTTGCTGGTGACGATACCTAAGCACAAAATGATGATAATGAAATGATGCTCGAATGACCTCTATTTCCTAAGTAAAAATGGGAAATGCTTTTGTCTCCTCTTTGAAAAAATAAATTAGTAACTTATTGGAATCAGAAATTGATTCTACATTACGTGATAGCAACAACAACATTAATGTTGGTGGGTTTTCTATACTAATATTGTGGTAGTGCCCAATATCCTTCTCTTTTCACAATCAAAAATGTTGTTGTATTATCATTTTCTTGCGGTTGGTCTTATCTTTGCTCACCATGCTTATCGACATTGTATGTCTATTCGTTGTTTTACTCTTGTAACTCTTCAATGGTAATTTTCTCATTTTTTATCTCAACTTTTTTTATGGTTTTATGGCTCCTTTCTTTTTTTGGCTTTATTCTCTACTTGCAGTACCCTGCTATTTACATTGTAGCTACGATAATGTATAGGCTTACTTGATTATTACATTAGATTTTTGTTGTTATTGGTTGTCATGTTGATACTAGGAATTGGGTTAGGTTAGGCTGTTAATCATTAGTAAGTGTTAAATTATTGGTTTTTAAGAAAAAAAATTAATGTTTATTTTGTTTAAGTACTGTGAGAACCATCTAACCATTTATTGCATTGATTTCTTATTGTTGTGGACGCTAACATGGCCCCGTATATTGTTATTATGACTCTATGGAGAGTGGAATATCAGCATCTAAATTACATATGTCATATAACTCATTATCCTCCCAGTAGATGTTCCTTTTGTCATAAGGCATGGGTGAGGGGTCACAGATGATTAGGAGAACCTTGTTTGATATAACCGCAATTAATATTGACTTATTTGGAAGACAATTGGCTTAGAGACAAAACTAAAGGGCCTTGTCGAGGATAGACATTCATGGACGAATGTTAGACATCTGTCCCTTTTCCCTCAAAAAAAGGAGGTGCAAATGTTAACACAGACAAGATTTGAACTAGAGTCTACTAAAGATTGGGTCACCTAAGTAGCGCATATAAGGTTATGTGTCTTTCATCCATTTTCTTCCTATATTTGAATGAAGGTGGTGTTGGTTATTAGTGTTGTATATGAGTTGGCTACATGTGTTATTGATGTCATTTGAATGAAGTGAACGGTGGCATTGTAGTAAATCAAGATCGATCCCACAGAGACTTGGTCAAGCTATTGAGCTATATTCTCTCAAGGTAGGCTAAGCGAATCCAAACTTTGTGAATGAAATTGATCTATGCTATTTGTCAAATCTGATAGATAATCAATTAAGGAATCTAATCAAATCAAGCAATTTTGTAACCCAAAAATTAATCAAACGCCTTTTCTTTAGATGGATAATTCCAAAACTGATAATTGATTTACCAAACACCTCCTTCAGGGTAGAGTCAAATTCTTAAATCTAATCAACTTACCATTTTCCAAGGGTTATTGAGTAATCTAAGATCATTAAGAGCACGATTATCAAATTTAGTGGTTTCTTAAACAATAAGTCTTTCTCAGGATCCCTCGCACGTAAGTCGAATCTTAGTTTTCCAACATCTAGTTTCACGTTTCAGATCTTCACCAAATGTATAAAACAAGCAAGATGATCAAGTTTCCTACTAGCAAATTGACGTCTAAGATTCAATAGAATAAAACTAACAAATCCAAAGTACTTTTAGATCAACACAAGAATTGATTCATTCACAAGAATTCAACTTAATTCGAAGAATAACAATCCAAAACTTAGCATAAAAATCAATACTAATATAAAGAGCATAAAAATCTAAAGAGAAAAGAGAAGAGAAGGGAGAGGAATTGCTCAACCGATACACTCTTGAACTGTTGTTGCCAATCCGATCCGAAATCCTTGCAATCCTCACCCTCAACTTGCTCTTCCTCTAATCTAATATACAATCCTAATCTAAATAGTGGATTATGAAGAGTGGAAAGTGATGAGATAATGGATCAAATGTGAAAACAACCCTTTTACATTGAAAATGCTGGAAGTAGAATAGCCACAAGTAATAATGGAAATAAAACTGCTCGGAAGTCGAAAAGCCGTGAGAAAATAAAAGACCTCAACAGAAAGAGGACACCACGGACCGTGGCCTTCACCATAGACCATCTGTGGTCAAGGTTAGCTGGACATTCATATGTTCTTTCTTCCTTCCATGGTGGTAGCAACTGAGGGGTATCCGTGGGGAGTCAAAATACACTCATTTAGGACTAAATTAAGGGCTAAAAGGTTCAAAACATGCAAAACACAGAAAAGAAGCATACCTAAGCATAACATGGGGAAAGGAGTATAAATTATAACATAAAGCATATAATTTTCCCTAAAAATGCAGCAAAATGAACCTAAAATGGTATACATTTTAAGCACTTACAAAACTCCCCCATGCTTAAACCGTTGCTTATCCTTAAGCAAACATAGAGAAAACCGACAAGGGGAAAATGCATCTCGGACTCAAATACATAATAGCCTCCTAAAAGTACGTAAGTCATAGCATATCACAAGCAACAATGCCAATCAACAACAACCCCAAATAGTGCACAATACATTTCAAAACTAGGAGGAGGTGCGACGGTTTTCGAAAAAGTATAAGACCACAAGCTTGATATCAAACTTGATCACCCCAAAGAATCACAAGCATGGCTTGCAAACACACGGAATTGAATAGAGCCACATAGATTGGTAGAACTTCACTTTTGGGAAATGTGAAACATTGTTGCTCATGTGTTTGAAATATAACGTAAGCTCACTCAAGACTCATTCCAAAGATGCAATCTACCATATGCTTGTAAACACTCTCAAATTCTCCACCATAAAAAATGCAATGTGCACAAGACAATCAAAAGGACTCCATATGGGTTGCAATATGGGCTAGGAGGGTTAAGGGAAAGGAGTTAACTAACGAATTTGGGCAATGTGGAGCTACTTAGCCAAGTGACTAAGGAGCGACCAACAAGACACCAAAAAACCAAGAGGTTTACCAACACTCCAAACATCAACGATACGTTGAACATCCCCCATAAATGAAATAGGAAATGGGTTGACAAAGAAAGGAATTCAAACAATTTACATATCTAATGCCGATCACTTGTTCACTTTTTTATTTTTTATTTTTTTTTATGCTTTCTTTTTCTCCTCTTTTGTTCTCTTGCTTTTGTTTACGTGATTTTTCTCTCTTTTTTTTTCTTCAATATAACTTTATCTTTTTTCTTTCTTTTTGTCATTTTCTCGCGAAACGAAATGAAGGTTGCAGTTGTTGAAAGTTATAAGATCACTAACTATCAACTCACAACTGAATATACACACACACGCACGCACACGCACACACACACACACAACCCAAGTAAGAGAGGAATAAATCTAAATGCACAATAACATCAATTCCTCAATAAACCAACATACCAAAGCTACTTAAACTCAATTATCCGCAAAGCCATCGACTATATAGATGAAGTGATGTTCTGTAGACTTAGGTTAAGGGTTAGGAACATGTGCTTAGCCGAGGGCTAGTATGAGCGGATCACAACAAAGACAGATATAAGCTCCAGGGGCTAGCGAAGGGAATAAACATGCAATAAAATGGTAAGCTATTTGGCTATGTGGCTAAAATGGCCAAAGAAAGAAATGCCTCTATCATATCATCAAGTATGCACATGTTAATGTGGTTTTGAACAAGAGTCTAGGCAAGTTCTAGAGATGCAACATGGAAGAGTCATACATATGAAGGAAACATGAGACTAAATATAATGAATTCGTCCAAATGAGGCTCAAAGCCTTAGAGGATATCTACCAAAGTCTCATTTGGCTTATAAAAGGATTATCCTATACAAACATTAGTGCTAAGGACTCCTAGGGATAACAAAGTTCTCAATGAAGACCACGGTCAAAACACAAAATATTTATAAAACCTTCAAAACATTTAGCACCAAAAGAGATTACACATCAAAAGTTACTCAAACTCATGAAAGATACTTTGCCTAAGGAGTCATCATTGAAGGTTATCTCAAACCAATCCTCACAGTCCCTTCATGCAATCCTCTATCCATACCTAAATGCAACTAAATGCAAAACACTAATCCAAACAAAAATAAGCCTAAAACTACATAGTTTAACTAGTATGCAAACTAAAAACTAAAATGAAAAACAAGAAGCTACCCTTCCCTCATGCTTAAATGAAACATTATTATTCAAAGGAAAGAAAGCAAGTCAAGGGAAATGAAACAAAACATAACGATCTCACCAGGTTAGATGTTGAGCACACTTAAGCTAAGCCCCCCTCGTAAATGGGGCAAATGGAGCTTCAGCCACTCGATTACAACTTCAAGACTTGACTCATTGAATCAAATGCTATCAACACGCATAGGGACTTATCAAACTCGTGCAACAACAATTTAGAAAATACTAGGTAAGATGCAATAACCAAAATCACACCAAAGACATTAAATGTCCTCTTAACCTTATCTATGGCGTTAGAAAAATCATAGGAAGGATTATCACACCAAGCAGAGAGTTGAAAATCATAGTCCATATGACTTTCCTAGGCAAGTCCTCTAGGCATACACAACAAGGATCAATGGAGGGATCATTCCATCTAAAGTAACCTGCAAGCACATAATCATCAACATTCCCACCAAGCATACTAAACATGTTATCCTCATATCCCAAATCATTATTGGCGTAAAAAATTGTAGAATTATTAATGGGCACATCGATATAATACACGGGGGAAGCTGAGGGTTCAAAACACATAAGTGAAACATGGAAATGATCAAGAGTATTGGTAAGAAACATATTACAACCAAGGCTAAGAAAGTCCTTATTCACAAACACATCACGTGACCCTTCTAAAGGAGTCCCAAGTAGATCATACACCTTCTCTAAAGCATCTTATGATTCAAAACATGCATCAATAACATCAAACCAAACAACAAACCCAAAAGGCTAACCCTCCTCGAGCCTTGTGCACTGAGCTAAAGGTAAGGATGAGTCATGTAAGTTGAGGACAACATCAACATTGTTCTAGGGTGATACAAAGTCAGGTTGAGCATAGTATGCGTAATAAGGACACAAATTTGCTTCATGGTCAGAAGAATTACACAAAACACACCAAAAAGGGGCATAACAAGATCTAGAATAGAACACACAAGGATCAAGAAATGAATATCTAGAAACAAGACTAGCCTTCTCAAACTCAGATGAATCCTAAGCAATCCACTCAAGCAAACTCCATGCCTACCAACATTTTTACCATTAAAACGCTAATATTCTAAAAGAGTTCGGGTTTCAATATCCACACTCTCATCAATAATGTCTGAAACTTCCCATTTATCCACACAATAACCACATTGAGCAAGAAAGACATTTAAACATTTAAGATACCTCCAAAATAATTCATGCTAAAATTGGGGAAATTGGAGAATGGCCATTGTTTTCTTTTTCAAAAACTTTTTTTATTTTTAAATTTTCAATGTTTTTTTTTGGCTTTTTTTAAAGAAAAACAAAATACTTAGTCAAACCTATCGAGAAAAATCTAATATCCAATTAGTCCCTGATAACGGCGCTCAAAACTTGATAGGGCTGCAAGCGCACGGTAGCATCGTAGCAAATCAAGGTCGATTCCACAGAGACTTGGCCAAGCTATTGGGTTATATTCTCTCATGATAGGCCAAGCGAATATAAATTTTGTGAATGAAATTGATCTATGCAAATTTTCTAATCTAATAGATAATCAATCAAGGAATTTAATCAAATAAATCAATTTTCCAACTCAAGAATTAATCAACCATCTTTTCTTTAGATAGGCAATTCCAAAACCGATAATCGATTTATCAGACCCCTCTTTCAAGGTAGAATGAAATTCTTAAATCTGATCAACTTACCATTTACCTAGGGTTTTTGATTAATCTAAGATCATTAAGAACACGATTATCAAATTTAGTGATTTCTTAAATAGTGAGTCTTTCTCAAGATCCCGCACACACGAGTCGAATCTACTTTCAAACATCCAGTTTCACCTTTCAGTTCTTCTCAAAATGTCTAAAATAAGCAAGAAATTGATCAAGTTTCGTACTAGTAAATCAACTTCTAAGATTTAATAGAATAAACCCAACAAATCCAAAGCACTTTTAGATTAAAACGGGAATTGATTCATTCACAAGAATTCAACTTAATTCCAACTTTAGCAATCCAAAACTTAACTTAAAAACTAATACTAATAACAAGAGCATAAAAATCTAAAGAGAAAAGAGAAGGGAAGGGAAAGGAATTGCTCAACTGATGCACGCTTGAACTGCCATTGCAAACCCAATTCAGAATCCTTGCAATCTTCACCTTCAGTTGCTCTTCCTCTAATCTAATCTATAATCCTAATCTAGATAGTGGGTTAGGGAGAGTGGAATGGGATGGGATGATGGATCAAATGAGAAAACAACCCTTTTTATAGTGAAAATGCTGCAAGCTAAATAGTCACACGTAATAATGGAATTAAAACTACCAGAAAACAAAAGGCCTCAGGACAAAGAAGACACCATGGATCGTGGCCTTGCCCACGGACCATTCATCAGCTTTGGCTCGACATTGATATGTTCTTTCTTCCTTCCACGGGCATAGCAACTCAGGAGTATTTGTGGGGAGTCAAAATACACTCATTTAGGATCAAATCAAGCGCTAAAAGGTCCAAAATGTGCAAAACGCAGAAAATAACCATATCCAAATGTAGCACGAGAAAAGGAGTATAAATTATACCATAAAGCACATAATTCTCCCTAAAAAGGTAGCAAAATTAACCTAAAATGATATAGACTTTAAGCACTTATCAAACCCCCCCATGCTTAAACCGTTGCTTGTCCTCAAGCAAACATAAAGAAAGCCGACATGAGGAAAATGCATCTAGGACTCAAATACATAACAACCTCCTTAAAGTAGGCATGTCATAGCATATCACAAGCAAGAATGCCAATCAACGACAACCCCAAATAGTGAATAATACATTTCAAAATTAGGAGGAGGAGCGATGGTTTTCGGTAGAGTATGAGACCACAAGCTTGATATCAAACTTGATCACCCCAACGAATCACAAACACGTCATGTGAAAACATGGAATTGAATAGAGCCAAATAGACTTCTACAACCTCACTTCTAGGGAATGTGGAACACTCTTGCTCATGTGTTTGAAATATAGCATAGGTTCACTCAGAACTCATTCCAAAGATGCAATCTACCATATGCTTGTAAAACTCTCAAATTTTCCATCACAAAAATGCAATGCACACAAGACAATCAAGAGGACTTTATATGGGTTGTAATATGGGCTAGGTGTAATGTGGAGCTACTTAGCCAAGTGACTGGGGGGTAGCCCACAAAACCCCAAAAACCCACGAGGTTTACCAACACTCCAAACCCCAACAATCGATTAAATATTCCCCATAAATGAAATAGGAAATGGGTTGATAAAGAAAGAGCTTCAAGCAATTTACACGCATATCTAATGCGAATCACTTATTTACATTTTTAGTTGTTTTTCTTGTTTTGTTTTTCTCCTCTTTTGTTTTCTTGCTTTCGTTTACATGGTTTTCTCTTTTTTTTTCAATTTTTCTTCTTCAATATAACTTTTTTTCTTTTTACTTTCT
>JACYFF010003369.1:39619262-39675774 GCA_017589665.1 Selenicereus undatus
GTGTGTGTGTCTATATATATATATATATATATAGACACACACACACAAAGCCACCTTCAACTTAATTATCCCCAAAACCATCGACTACATAGATGAAGTGATGCTCCACAAACTTAGATGAAAGGTTACAAACATGAGTTTGGCCAAGAGCTAATATGAATGGATCAAAACAAAGACGATTATAAGCGCAAGGGGCTAGCAAAGAGAATGAACATGTAATACAAGGGTACGCTATTTGGCTATGTGGCTAAAATGGGCAAGGAAAGAAATGCCTCTACCATACCATCAAGTATGCACATGTTAATGTGGTTTTGAACAAGGGTCTAGGTAACTTCTAGAGATGCAATATGGAAGAGTCATACACATGAAAGAAGCAGGAGACTAAATACAATGAATTAGTCCAAACAAGGCTCACAGTCTCACGGAATATCTACCAAAGTCCCATTTAACTCATAAAATGATTATCTTGTACAAAAATTAGTGCTAAGGACTACAAGGAATAACAAATTTCTCAATGAAGACAAGGGTCAAAATACAAAATATTTAAAAAACCTTCAAAAAGTTTACCACAAAGAGAGATTACACATCCAAAGCTACTCAAACTCATGAAAGATATTTTGCCTAAAGAATCATCATTGGAGGTTATGTCAAACCAATCCTCACTATCCGCACATGTAATCCTATATGCATACCTAATTGCAACTAAATGCAAAACACTAATGCAAACAAACAGAAACCCAAAACTACATGGTTTAACTAGTTTGCAAGCTGAAAACTAAAATGAAAAATAGGACGCAACCCTTCCCCCATGCTTAAATAAAGCATTATTATTCAAAGGAATAAAGTAAGTCAAGGGAAATGAAAGAAAACATAACGATCTCACCAGGTTAGGTGTTGAATACACCTATGCTAAGGCCTGCTCGCAAACGGGCCAAATGGAGCATCAGCTACTCCATTACGACTTCAAAACTTGACTCATTAAATCAAACGCTGTCAACACGCATAGGAGCTTATCAAACTCGTAGGACTACAATTTAGAAAATTTAAGGTAAGAGGCAATAACCAAAATCATACCAAATGAATTAAATATCCTCTTAACCTTACCTGGCCATAGAAAAATCATAGGAAGGATTAAAGAACATGGTCCAGATGACTTTCCTAGGCAAGTCCTCTAGGCATACAGAATAAGGATCAATGAAGGGACCATACCCTCTAAAGTAACCTATAGACACATAGTCATCAGCATTCCCAACAAGCATACAAAAGATGTTATCCTCATAGCCCAAATCATTACTAGCATAAAAAATCATAGGAGTATTAATGGGCACGTTGATGTCATACCCGGGGGAAGGAGAGGGTTGAAAAGAAATCTTTAAAACATGGGAATGATCAAGAGGATCGGGACAAACAATATTGCAACCAACACTAGGAAAGCCTTTATGCACAAACACATCACATGACCCCTCTAAAGGAGTCTCAACTAGATCGTACACCCTTTCTAAAGTATCTTCTGACTCAAAACATGCATCAATAACATCAAACCCAGTAACAAATCCAAAAGGCTCACCTACCTCGAGTCCCGTGCACAGACCTTAAGGGAAGGATGAATCATGTAAGTTCTGGACAACATCAATATTCTCCCACGGTGATACAAAGTTAGGTTCAGCATAATATGCATCATGAGGACATAAATTACCTTCAAAGTTAGAAGAATTACACAAATCACAACAAAAAGGGCCATAATAAAATCTAGAATAGAACGCACAAGGATTAAGAAATGAATATCTAAGGATAGGACTAGCCTTCTTAAACTCAAATGAATCCCAAGCAATCCACTAAAGCAAATTCCATGCCTCATCAACATTTTTACCATGAAAAGCCCAATACACTAAAAGTGCTCGGGTTTTAATATTCTCACTCCCAACGATAATATCTAAAATTTTTCATTTATCTACACAATAACCACATTGAGCAAGAAAGACATTTAAGCATTTAAGATACCTCCAAGATAATTCATGCTCAAATTGGGGAAAATCGAGAATGGCCATTGTTTTTTCTCCTTCGAAAGCTTTTTTTATTTTTTTATTTTCAATAATTTTTTTGGTTTTTTTTTTCAAAGAAAAACAAAACGCATAGTCAAACCTATTGAGGAAAACCCGATATCCGGTACTAGTCTCCGGCAACGACGCCAAAAACTTAACAGGGCCGCAAGCACATGGTGGTATTGTAGCAAATCAAGGTCGATCCCACAAAGACTTGCTTAAGCTATTAGATTGTATTATCTCAAGATAGGCTAAGCGAATCTAAATTTTGTGAATGAAATTGATCCATTCTACTTGTCTAATCTAATAGATAATCACCCAAGGAATTTAATCAAATAAATCAATTTTCCTACTCCACAATTAGTTAAGCATCTTTTATTTAGATAGGTAATTCCAAAATCGATAATTGATTTATCGAACTGCTCTTTCAAGGGGGAATGAAATTCTTTAATCTAATCAACTCACCATTTCCTAAGGGTTTTTTGATTAATCTAAGATCATTAAGAACACGATTATCAAATTTAGAGGTTTCTTAAATAATGAGTCTTTCCCAAGATCCCACATGCGTAAGTCGAATCTTACTTTTCGACCATCTAGTTTCACCTTTCAGTTCTTCACCAAATGTCTAAAACAAGTAAGAAATTGATCAAGTTTCCTACTAGCGTATCGATGTCTAAGATTTAATAAAACAAACCCAACAAATACAAAGCACTTTTAGATCAAAACAAGAATTGATTCATTCACATGAATTTAACTTAATTCCAACATTAGCAATCCAAAACTTAACTTTAAAATCAATACTAATATAAAGAGCATAAAATCTAAAGAGAAAATAGAACAAAAGGGAGAGGAATTGCTCTGTTGATGCACGGTTGAACTGCAGTTGCAAAGCTAATACGGAATCCTTGCAGTCCTCACCTTTAACTTGCTCTTCCTCTTATCTAATCTGCAATCCCAATCTATATAGTGGATTAGGGAGAGTGGAATGGGATAGGATGATGGATCAAATGAGAAAACAACCCCTTCTATAGCGATAATGCTGGAAGTGGAACAGCCACGCATAATAATGGAATTAAAACTACTTGAAAACAAAAGGCCTCGAGACAAAGAGGACACCATGGGCTATGACCTTCACCACGGACCATCCGTGGTCAGCTCTAGCCGATATGTTCTTTCCTCCATTCATGGGCATAGCAACACAGGGGTATCCATGGGGAGTCAAAATACAACTCATTTAGGATCAAATCAAGGGCAAAAAGGTCCAAAACATGCAAAATGCAGAAAAGAACCACAACCGAGCGTGACATGGGAAAACGGGTATAAATTATAGCATAAAGCACATAATTCTCCCTAAAAATGTAGCAAAGTCAACCTAAAATGACATACACTTTAAGCACTTCCCAAACTCCCCTATGCTTAAACCGTTGCTTGTCCTCAAGCAAACATAGAGAAAACCAATAAGGGGAAAATGCATCTGAGACTCAAATACAAAATAACCTCCTTAAAGTAGGCAAGTCATAGCATATCAAAAGACAGAATACCAATCAACGACAACCCCAAGTAGTACGTAATACATTTCAAAATTAGGAGGAATGACGACTTTTGAAAAAGTATAAGACCACAAGCTCGATATCAAGTTTGATCACCCTAAAGAATCACAAGCATGTCATGCAAGCACAGGGAATTGAATAGAGCCAAATGGACTTATAGAACCTCACTTTTAGGGAATGTGCCTCACTCTCACTTATGTGTTTGAAACATAGCGTAGATTCACTTAAGACTCGTTCCAAAGATGCAATCTACCAAATGTTTGCAAAGACTCTCAAATTCTCCACCACTAAAAATGCAATGTGCACAATACAATCGAGAGGACTTTATATGGGTCGCAATATAGGCTAGGAGGGTTAAGGGAAAGGAGTGAACTAATGAATTTGGGCAATGTGGAGCTACTTAGCTAAGTTACTAGGGAGCAACCAACAAGACACCAAAAAACCACAAGGTTTACCAACACTCCAAACCCCAACAATCCTTCGAACAATCCCCATAAATGAAATAGGAAATGGGTTGACAAAGATAGGAATTCAAACAATTTACATATCCAATGCCAATCGCTTATTCACTTTTCTAGTTTATTTTTTTTTTGTTTCCTTTTTCTCCTCTTTTGTTTTCTGGCTTTCGTTTACGTGATTTTTCTCCTTTTTTTCTCTTTTTTTTCTTCATCATAACTTTTTTCTTTTTTTCTTCTTTTTGTCTTTTTTCTAGGAAATGAAGTGAAATTTATAATTGTTGAAATGTATAGGATCACTATCAACTCACAACTGAATATATATATATATACACAATCCAAACAAGAGAAGAATAAATTCAAATGCCCAATAACGTCAATTCCTTAATAAACCAACATACCAAAGCTACCTTAAACTCAATTATCCCTAAAACAACCCTCTACATAGATAAAGTGATGCTCCATAGACTTAGCTTAAAGGTTAAGAACATGTGTTTGGCCAATGCCTAACATGAACGGATCACAACAAAGACGAATATAAGGTCAAGGGGCATGCAAAAGGAATAAACATGTAATACAAGGGTAGGCTATTTGACTGTGTGGTTGAAATGGCCAAGAAAGAAATGCCTCTATCATATCTTCAAGTATGCACATGCTAATGTGGTTTTAAACAAGAGTCTAGGTAAGTTGTAGATATGCAACATGGAAGAGTCATACACATGAAAGAGACATGAGATTAAATACAATGAATTAGTCCAAATGAGGCTCAAAGTCTCACGGGATATCTACCAAAGTCTCATTTAGCTCATAAAATGATTTTCCTATACAAACATTAGTGCTAAGGACTCTAAGGGATAACGAAGTTCTCAATGAAAACAAGGATCAAAGCTCGAAATATTTACAAAGCCTTTGAAAAATTTTAGCACCAAAAGAGATTACACATGAAAAGTTACTGAAACTCATGAAAGATATTTTTGCCAAAGAATCAACATTGCAGGTCATCTCAAACCAATCCTCACTATCCCTTCATGCAATCCAATATGCATACCTAAATGCAACTAAATGCAAAACAATAATGCAAACAAAAAGAAACCCAAAACTACATTGTTCAACTAGTACGCCAAGTAAAAACTAAAATGAAAAACAGGAAGCTACCCTTCCCACATGCTTATATAAAGCATTATTTTTCAAAGAAAAGAAAGAAAGTCAATGGAAATGAAACAAAGCATAACAATCTCACCAGGTTAGGTGCTAAGTATACCTAAGCTATTGCCTCCTCGTAAATAGGCCAAATGGAGCATCAACCACTCCATTACAACTTCAAGACTTGACTTATTAAACCAAAGGCCATCAACACGTGTAGGAGCTTATCAAACTCCTGGGATAACAATTTAGAAAATATAAGGTAAGCGGCAATAACCAAAATTACAGCAAAGACATCAAATATCCTTTTAACCTTATCTATGGCGTTAGAAAAATTATAGGAAGGATTAGAGAGCATATTCCAGATGACTTTCATAGGCATGTCCTCTAGGCATACACAACAAGCATCAGTGGAGGGTTCATACCCTCTAAAGTAACCTACAGACACATAATCATCGATATTCCCACCAAGCACACTAAACATGTTATGCTCATATTTTAAATCATTATTAGCGTAAAAAATCATAGGATTGTTAATGGGCATAAAGATATAATACTCGGGGGAAAGAGAGGGTTGAAAATACATATATAAAACATGGGAATGATCAAGAGGATTAGGAAGAATAATATTACAACCAAGGCTAGGGAAGTCCTTATGCATAAATAAATCACGTGACCCCACTAAAGGAGTCTCAACTAGATTATACACCTCCTCTAAAGTATCTTTTGATTCAAAATATACATCAGTTACATCAAACCTAGCAACAAACCCAAAAGACTCACCCACCTCGAGCCCCGTGCACTCAGCTAAAGGGAAAGATGAATCATTAAGTTGAGGACAACATCAATATTGTCCCAGGGTGATACAAAGTCAGGTTGAGCATAGCATGCATAATAAGAACTCAAATTAGCTTCATAGTCAAAAGAATTATGCAAATCATACCAAAAAGGGGCATAATAAGATCTAGAATCGAACGCCCAAGAATCAAGAAATGAATACCTATAAATACAACTAGCCTTCTCAAACTTAAATGAATCCCGAGCAATCCAGTCAAGCAAATTCCCTGCGTCATCAACATTTTTACCATGAAAATCCCAATAGTCTAAAAGAGCTCGGGTCTCAATATTCCCATTCCCATCAACAGTGTCTAAAATTTTCCATTTATTCACATAGTAACCACATTGAGCACAAAAGACATTTAAACATTTAAGGTACCTCCAAAATAATTCATGCTCAAATAGGGGAAAATGGAGAATGGCCATTGTTTTTTTTTTCTTCCAAAAACTTTTTTTATTTTGTAATTTTCAATAACTTTTTTTTTTGTTTTTTTCATAGAAAAAAAAATGCTTAGTTAAACCTATCGAGAAAAACCCAATATCCAATACTAGTCCCCAGCAATGGCGTCAAAAACTTGACAACGCCGTAAACGCACGGCGACATTGTAGCAAAACAAGGTCAATCCCACAGAGACTTGGTCAAGCTATTGGGTTATATTCTCTCAAGGTAGGCTAAGCGAATCTAAAATTTGTCAATGAAATTTATCTATGCTACTTGTCTAACCTAATAGATAATCAATCAAGGAATTTAATCAAATCAAGCAATTTCCCAACTCAAGAATTAATCAAGCATCTTTTCTTTACATCGGTAATTCGAAAACGGATAATTGATTTATTAAACCCCTCCTTCAAGGTGGAATGAAATTCTTAAATCTAATCAACTTACCATTTCCCAAGGATTTCTTATTAATCTAAGATCATTAAGAACACGATTATCAAACTTAGAGGTTTCTTAAATAGTGAGACTTTCTCAAGATCCCACACACCTAAGTCGAATCTTACTTTTCCAACATCTAGTTCCACCTTTCAGTTCTTCCACCAAATGTCTAAAACAAGCAAGAAATTAATCAACTTTCCTATTTGCAAATCGACGTCTAAGATTCAATAGAACAAACCCAACAAATCCAAAGCACTTTTAGATCAAAATAAGAATTGGTTCGTTCACAAGAATTCAACTTAATTCCAAGATTAGCAATCAAAAACTCAACTTAAAAATAAATACTAATATAAAGAGCATAAAAAAACTAAAGAGAAAAGAGAACAGAAGGGAGAGGAATTGCTTAGGTGATGCACACTTAAACCACCGTTGCAAACCCGATCCAGAATCCTTGTAATCTTCACCTTCAACTTGCTAGTCCTCATGTAATCTGCAATCCTAATATGCATAGTTGATTAGGGGGAGTGGAAGGGATGGGATGTTGGATCAAATGAGAAAACAACCCTTTTTATAGCGAAAATGCTGGAAGTCGAACAGCCATGCATAATAATAGAGTTAAAACTGCCTGAAAACAAAAGGCCTCGGGACAAAGAGGGTACCATGGACCGTGGCCTTCACCATGGACCATCCGTGGTCAACTCTAGCTAGACATTGATATGTTCTTTCTTCCTTCCATGGGCATAACAACTTAGGGGTATACGTGGGGAGTCAAAACACACTCAGTTAGGATCAAATCAAGGGCAAAAAGGTCTAAAACGTGCAAAACACTGAAAAGAGCCATATCCGAGCATAACACGGGAAAAGGAGTATCAATTATAACATAAAGCACATAATTTTCCCTCGAAATGCTGCAAACTGAACCTAAAATGATATATACTTTAAGCACTTATCAAACTTCCCCATGCTTAAACCGTCGCTTGTCCTCAAACAGACATAAACAAAACCATCAAGGGAAAAATGCATGTAGGACTCAAATACATAGCAACCTCCTTAAAGCAGGCAAGTCATAGCATATCACAAGCAAGAGTGCCGATCAACAACAACCCCAAATAGTGCATAATAGATTTCAAAATTAGGAGGCGGAGCGACGGTTTTCGACAAAGTATAAGACGACAAGCTCAATATCAAACTTGATTACCCCAAAGAATCACAAGCATATCATGCAAGCACATGGAATTAAATAGAGCCAAATTGGACTTGTAGAACGTCACTTTTGGGAATGTTGAACACTCTCGCTCATGTGTTTGAAATACATCATAGGTTCACTCCAAACTCATTCAAAGGATGCAATGTACGATATGCTTGCAAAGACTCACAAATTCTCCACCACTAAAAATGCAATGTGCACAAAACAATCTAGAGGACTTTATATGGGTTGTAATATGGGCTAGGAGGGTTAAGGGAAAGGAGTGAGCTAATGAATTTGGGCACGGTGGAGCTACTTAGCCAAGTGACTAGAGACCAGCCAACAAGACACCAAAAAACCACGAGGTTCACTAGCACTCCAAGCCCCGACAATCCATTGACCATTCCCCATAAATGAAATAGGAAATGGGCTGACAAAGAATGGAATTCAAGCAATTTACATATCCAATGTCAATCACTTATTCGCTTTTGAGTTGTTTTTTTTGTATTTCTTTTTCTCCTCTTTTGTTTTCTTGCTTTTGTTTACTTGATTTTTCTCCTTTTTCTCTCTCTTTTTTTTCTTCAACATAACTTTTTTCTTTTTTCCTTCTTTTTGTCTTTTTTTGGGGAAATGAAACGAAAGTTACAATTGTTGAAACGTATAAGACCAGTAGCTATCAACTCACAACTGAATATATATATATACAACGCAAACAAGAGAGGAACAAATCCAAATGCACAATAACATCAAGTCAATAAACCAACATACCAAAGCTACCTTAAACTCAATTATCCCTAAAATCACCAGCTACGTAGATGAAGTGATGCTCCATAGACTTAACTTAAAGGGTAGCAACATGTGTTTGGCCAAGGCCTAATGTGAACGGATCACAACAAAGGCGAATATAAGGTCAAGGGGCTTGCAAAGGGAATAAACATGTAATACAAGGGTAGGCCATTTGGCTATGTTGCTAAAAAGGCATAGAAGGAAATGCCTCTATCATATCATCAAGTATGCACATGCTAATGTGTTTTCAACAAGTGTTTAGACAAGTTCTAGAGATACAACATGAAAGAGTCACACACATGAAAGAAACATGAGACTAAATACAATGAATTAGTCCAAATAAGGCTTAAAGTGTCATGGGATATCTATCAAAGTCTCACTTAGTTCATAAAATGATTATCCTATAAAAACATTGGTGCTAACGGCTCCAAGGAATAACAAAGTTCCCAATTAAGATAAGGGTCAAAACACGAAATATTTAGAAAAGCTTCAAAAATTTAAGCACCAAAAGGCATTACACATCAAAAGTTGCTTAAGCTCATGAAAGCTATTTTCCCAAAAGAATCATCATTGGAAGTTATCTAAAACCAATCTTCACTATCCCTACATGCAATCCTATATGCATACCTAAATGCAACTAAATGCAAAATACTAATGGAAACAAAAAGAAACCTAAATCTACATGGTTTAACTAGTATGCAAATTAAAAACTAAAACGAAAAACAGGAAGGTACCCGTCCCCCATGCTTAAATAAAGCATTATTATTCAAAAGAAAGAAAACAAGTCAAGGGAAATGAAAGAAAGCATAACGATTCTACTAGGTTAGGTGCTGAGTACACCTAAGCTAATGCCTCCTCACAAACGAGCCAAATTGAGCATTGGCCACTACATTACAACTTCAAGACTTGACTCATTAAATCAAACACTATCAACACACATAGGAGCTTATCAAACTCCTGGGACCACAATTTAGAAAATACAAGGTAAGAGGCAAGAACCAAAATCACACCAAAGATATTAAGTATCGTCTTAACCTTATCAATGGCCTTAGAAAAATCATAGGAAGGATTACAGACCACAACCCAGATGACTTTCCTAGGCAAGTTCTCCAGGCATACACACCAAGGATCAATGGAGGGATCATACCCTCTAAAGTAACCTGCAGGCACATAATCATCAACACTCCCACCAAGCATACTAAACATGTTACCACCCCCCAAATCATTATTAGCATAAAAAATCATAGATAATTAATGGGCACGTCGATATAATACTCGGGAGAAGGAGAGGGTTTAAAATACATAGGTGAAACATGGGAATGATTAAGAGGATTGGGAAGAACAATATTACAACCAAGGCTAGGAAAGTCCTTATGCATAAACACATCACGTGACCCCTATAAAGGAGTCTGAACTAGTTCATACACCTCCTCTAATGTATCTTCTAACTCAAAACATGCATCAATAACATCAAATCGAGCAACAAACCAAGAAGGCTCACCCTCCTCGAGTCCCGTGCACTGAATTAATGGGAAGGATGAATCATGTCAGTTCAGGACATCATCAATACTGTCTCAGGATGATACGAAGTTAGGTTGAGCATAGCATGCATAATAAAGACACAAATTAGCTTCATGATCAGAAGAATTACACAAATCACACCAAAAAAGGGCATAGTAAGATCTAGAATAGAATGTACAAGGACCAGGAATTGAATATCTAGAAGCACGACTAGCCTTCTCAAATTCAAATGAATCCTAAGCAATCCACTCAAACAAATTCCATGCCTTATCAACATTTTTACCATGAAAACCCCAATACTAAAAAAGGGCTCGAGTTTTAATATTCACACTCTTCTCAATGATGTCTACAATTTCCCATTTATCGACACATTAACCAAATTGAGCAAGAAAGACATTTAAACGTTTAAGATACCTCCAAAATAATTCATGCTCAAATTGAGAAAAATGAGAATGGCCATTATTTCTTTCTTTGAAAAGATTTTTTTATTTTTAAATTTTCAATAATTTTTTTTCGGTTTTCTTTCGAAGAAAAATAAAATGCTTATAGAGAAAAACCCTATATTCGATACTAGTCCCCGGCAACGGCGCCAAATACTTGATAGGGCTGCAGACAAACGGTGGGATTGCAGCAAATCAAGGTCGATGCAGCAGAGACTTGATTAACCTATTGGTTTATATACTCTCAAGACAGGCTAAGCGAATCTAAAATTTGTTAGCGAAATTTATCTATGCTACTCGTGTAATCTAATGGATAATCAATCAAGGAATTTAATCAAGTCAAGTAATTTCCCAACTCAAGAATTAATCAAGCATCTTTTCTTTAGGTAGGCAATTCGAAAATCGAAAATCGATTTATCAAACCCCTCTTTCAAGGTGAAATGAAGTTCTTAAGTGTAATCAACTTACCATTTCAAAACGGTTTTCATTAAACTAAGATCATTATGAAGACGATTATAAAATTTCGATGTTTCTTAAATAGTGAGTTTTTCTTAACATTCCCCACATGTAAGTCAAATCTCACTTTTCCAACATCTAGTTCACCTTTCAGTTCTTCACCAAATGTCTAAAACAAGTAAGAAATTGATCAAGTTTCCTACTAGCAAATCGATGTCTAAGATTCAAGAGAATAAGCCCAACAAATCCAAACCATTTTTAGATCAAAACAAGAATTGATTTGATCACAAGAATTCAACTTAGTTCCAAGATTAGCAATCCAAAACTTAACATAAAAATCAATATTAACATAAAGAGCATAAAAATCCAAAGATAGAAGAGAAGAGAAGGGAGAGGAATTTCTCAGCTGATGCACGCTTGAACTGTCGTTGCAAACCCAATCCAAAACCCTTGCATTCTTCACCTTCAACTTGCTCTTCCTCTAATCTAATCCACAATCCTAATCTAGATAGTGGATTGGGGAGAGTCGAGTGGGACGGGATGATGGAACAAATAAGAAAACTACCCTTTTTATAGTGAACATACTGGAAGTCCAACAGTCAGGTATAGCAATGGAATTAAAACTGCTTGAGAACAAAATGGCTCAGGACAAAGAGGACACCATGGACTGTGGCCTTGACCATAGACCATCTGTGGTCACCTCTGGCTTGATATTGATCCCTTCTTTCTTTCTTTCACGGGCATAGCAACTCAGGGGTATTCCTAGGGATTGAAAATACACTCATTTAGTGTCAAATCAAGGGCAAAAGGGTTCCAAAACATGCAAAGGCGTAACACAGGAACAAGAGTACAAATTATAACATAAAGTAGGTAATTGTCCCTAAAAATGCAGCAAAATGAACCTAAAATGATCTACACTTTAAGCACTTAGTAAACTCCCCCATGCTTAAGTTGTTGCTTGTCCTCAAGCAAACATAAAGAAAACCAGCAAGCGAAAAATGCGTCTGGGACTCAAATACATAACAACCTCCTTAAAGTAGGCGAGTCATAGCATATCACAAGTAAGAATGCCAATCAAAGACAACCCCAAATAGTGCATAATACAGTTCAAAATTAGGAGGACGAGTGAAGATTTTCGAAAAAGCATAAGACCGCAAGCTCGATATCAAACTTGATTACCCCAAAGAATCACAAGCATGTCATCCAAGCACATGAAATTAAATAGAGCTGAATGGACTTGTAGAACCTCACTTTTAGGGAATGTGGAGCACTCTTGCTCATGTGTTTGAAATATAATATAGGTTCACTCAAAACTCATTCCAAAGATGCAATCTACCATAAGCTTGCAAAGAGTCTCAAATTCACCACCACTAAAAATGCAATGTGCACAACAGAATCAAGAGGACTTTATGTGGGTTGTAACATGGGCTATGAGTGTTCATGGAAAGGAACGAACTAACGAATTTGGGCAATGTGGAGCTACTTTACCAAGTGACTAGGGAGTAGCCAACAAGACACGAAAAAACCACGAGGTTTATCAACACTCCAAAACCCAACAATCCATTGAACATTCCGTGTAAATGAAATAGGAAATGGTTTGACAAAGAAAGGAATTCAAGCAATTTACATATCTAATGCCAATCACTAATTCACTTTTTTAGTTGGTTTTTTTTTTGTTTTCTTTTTCCCCTCTTTTGTTTTCCTGCTTTTCCTTACATGATTTTTCTGTTTTTTTTTCTTCAGCCTAACTTTTTTTTTCTTTTTGTCTTTTTTTCAGGAAATGAAATGAAAGTTGCAATTGTTGAAAGGTATAAGATCATGAACTATCAACTGACAACTGAATATATATATACAACCCCAACATGAGAGGAATAAATCCAAATGCTCAATAACATCAATTCCTCAATAAACCAACACACTAAAGCTACCTTAAACTCAATTATCCCCAAAACCACCCACTTCATAGATGAAGTGATGCTCCATAGACTTAGCTTAATGGTTAGGAACATGTGTTTGGCAAGGGCCTAATATGAACGGATCACAACAAAGACGGATATAAGCTCAGAGGGCTAGCGAAGGGAATAAACATGTAATACAAGGGTACGCTATTAGGCTGTGTGGATAAAATGGCAAAGAAAGAAATGCCCCTATCATATCATCAAGTGTGCACATGCTAATGTGGTTTTGAACAAGAGTCTAGGCAAGTTCTAGAGATGCAACATGGAAGAGTCACACACATGAAAGAAACATAAGACTAAGTACAATGAATTAGTCCCAATAAGGCTCAAAGTCTCACGCTCACTTAGTTCATAAAATGATTATCCTGTACAAACATTAGTGCTAAGGACTCCAACGAATAACAAAGTTCTTAATGAAGACAAGAGTCAACACACGAAATATTTACAAAACCTTCAAAAATTTTAGCACCAAAGGGGATTACACATCAAAAGTTACTCTAGCTCATGAAAACTATTTTGCCTAAAGAATCATCATTGGAGGTTATCTCAAACCAATCCTCAGTACCCCTGCATGGAATCCTATATGCATACCTAAATGCAACTAAATGCAAAACACTAATGCAAACAAAAAGAAACCTAAATCTACAAGGTTTGACTAATATGTAAACCAAAAAATAAAATGAAAAATAGGAAGCTGCCCTTCCTCCCCGCTTAAATAAAGCATTATTATTCAAAAGCAAGAAAGTGAGTCAAGGGAAGCAAAACAAAATATAACAGTCTCACCAGGTTAGGTGCTAAGTAAACCTAACCTAAGGCCTCCTCACAAACGGGCCAAATAGAGCATCAACTACTCCATTACAACTTTAAGACTTGACTCATTAAATCAAACACTGTCAACACGCATAGGAGCTTGTCAAACTCCTTGGACCACAATTTAGAAAATACAAGGTAAGAGGCAATAACATAAATCACACCAAAGATATTAAGTATCCTTTTGACCATATCAATGGCCTCAGAAAAAGCATAGCAAAGATTAAAGAGCATAGCCAAATTGACTTTCCTAGGCAAGTCCTCTTGGCATATACAACAAGGATCAATGGAGGGATCATACCCTCTAAAGTAACCTGCAGACACACAATCGTCGACATTCCCGACAAGCATACTAAACTTGTTATCTTCATGCCCCAAATCATATTGGCATAAAAAATCATGGGATTGTTAATGGGCACGTCGTTATGATACTCTGGGAAAGGAGAGGGTTGAAAATATATAGGTGAAACATGGGAATAATCAAGAGGATTGGTAAGAATAATATTATAACCAACACTAGGAAAATCCCTATGCACAAACACATCACGTGACGCCTTTAAAGGAGTCTCAACTAGATCATACACCTCCTCTAAAACATCTTCTAAATCAAAACATGCATCAATAACATCAAACCTGGCAACAAACCCAAAAGGCTCACCCGCCTCGAGCCCCGCGCACCACGATAAAGGGAAGGATGAATCATGTAAGTTCAGGACAGTCCCAGAGCGATAAAAGTCAAGTTGAGGATAGTATGCATAATAAGGACTCAAATTAGCTTCATAGTCAAAAGAATTACACAAATTACACCAAAAAGGTGCATAATAAGATCTAGAATAGAATGCACAAGGATCAAGGAATAAATATCTAGAAACACAACTAGCCTTCTCAAACTCAAATGTATCCCAAGCATTCCACTCAAGCAAATTCCATGCCTTATCAACATTTTTACCATGAAAACCCCAATACGCTAAAAGAGCTCGAGTTTTAATATTCAGACTATAATCAATAATGTCTATAATTTTCCATTTACACACACAATAACCACATTGAGCAAGAAAGACATTTAAATGTTTAAAATACCTCCAAAATAATTCATACTCAAATTGGGGAAATAGAGAGTGGCCATTATTTTTTTTTCTTTCAAAAGCTTTTTTTATTTTTTAACTTGCAATAATTTTTTTTGGTTTTTTTTCAAAGAAAAACAAAATCCTTATTGAGAAAAACCCAGTATCCGATGCTAGTCCCCGGCAACGGCGCTAAAAACTTAACAGGGCCGCAAAAGCACGGTGGCATTGTATCAAATCAAGGTCAGTCCAGCAGAGACTTGGCCAAGCTATTGGTTTATATTCTCTCAAGATAGGCTAAGCAAATCTAAAATTTGTGAATGAAATTGATCTATGCTATTTGTATAATCTAATACATAATCAATCGAGCAATTAACTCAAATCAAGTAATTTTTCAACTAAAGAATTAATGAAGATCTTTTCTTTAAACAGGTAATTGCAAAATCATAATCGATTTATCAACCCCCTCTTTCATGGTGGAATGAAATTATTAAATCTAATCAACTTGCCATTTCCTAAGGGTTTTTGATTAATCTAAGATCATTAAGAAAACAATTATCAAATTTTGATCTTCCTTAAATAGTGAGTCTTTCTCAAGATCCGACACACGTAAGTTGGATTTTACTTTTTCAACATCTAGTTTCACCTTTCAGTTCTTCACCAAATGTTTAAAACAAGCAAGAAATTAATCAAGTTTCCTACTAGCAAATCAATGTCTAAGATTCAATAGAATAATCCCAACAAATCCAAAGCACTTTTAGCTCCAAACAAGAATTGATTCATTCACAACAATTCAACTTTATTATAAGATTAGTAATCCAAAACTCAACCTAAAAATTAGGACTAATATAAAAAGCATAAAATTCTAACGAGAAAAGAGAAAAGAAGGGAGAGGAATTGCTCAATTGATGCATGCTTGAACCACTATTGCAAACCTGATCAGAAATTCCTGTTGTCTTCACCTTCAACTTGCTCTTCTGCCAATCCAATCCACAATCCTAATCTAGATAGTGGACTAGGGAGAGTGGAATGGGATGAGATGATGAACCAAATGAGAAAACAATCCTTTTTATAGTGAAAAAGCTCGAAGTTGAACAGCCACGCATAATAATGAATTAAAACTGCCTGAAAACAAAAGGCCTCGGGACAAAGAAGACAACATGGACCATGGCCTTCACCAAAACCATCCGTGATCAGCTGTGGCTCGACATTGATCAGTTCTTTCTTCCTTCCACGGGCATAGCAACATAAAGGTATCCGTGGGGAGTTAAAATACACTCATTGAAGATCAAATCAAGGGTGAAAAGTTCCAAAACGTGCAAAACACATAAAAGAACCATACCCAACCGTAACATTGGAAAAGGAGTATAAATTATAACATAAAGCACATAATTTTCGTAAAAATGCAGCAAAATGAACTAAAATGATATACACTTTAAGCACATACCAAACTCCCCCATGCTAAAACTGTTTCTTGTCCTCAAGCAAACACAAAGAAAACCGACAAGGGAAAAATGCATCTAGGACTCGAATACATAACAACCTCCTTAAAGTTGGTAAGTCATAACACATGACAAGCAAGAATGCCAATCAACGACATCCCTAAATAGTACATGATACATTACAAAATTAGGAGGAGGAGCGATAGTTTTCGAAAATGTATAAGAGCACAAGCTCGATATCAAACTTCATCACCCTAAAGAATCACTAGCATGTCATGCAAGTACATGGAATTGAATGGAGCCAAATGCACTTGTAGGACCTCACTTTTGGAGAATGTGGAACACTCTCGCTCATGTGTTTGAAACATACTGTAGCTTTACTCAAGACGCATTCCGAAGATGCAATCTACCATATGCTTGCAAACACTCTTAAATTCTCCACCACTAAAAAGGCACTGTGCACATGACAATCAAAAGGACTTTATATGGGTTGCAATATGGTCTATGAGGGCTAAGGAAATGGAGTGAACTAACGAATTTGGGCAATGTAGAGCTACTTAACTAAGTAAATGGGGAGTAGCCAACCAGACACCAAAAGACCACGAGGTTTACCAACGCTCCAAACCCCAACAATCCATTGAATATTCCCTATAAATGAAATAGGAAATGGGTTGATAGAGAAAGGAATTCATGCAATTTACATATCCAATGCCAGTCACTTATGCACTTTTTTGGTTGTTTTTCTTGTTTTCTTTTTCTTCTTTTTGTTGTCTTGCTTTTGTTTACCTGATTTTTCTCTGTTTTTTTTCTTCAACATAACTTTTTTTATTTTTTCTTCCTTTTTGTCTTTTTTTCGGGTAATGAAATGAAAGTTGCAATTGTTGAAAGGTATAAGACCACTAATTGTCAAGTCAAAAATGAATATATATATACAGCCCAAACAAGCGAGGAATAAACCCAAATGCGCAATAACATCCATTCCTCAACAAACCAACATAACAAAGCCACCTTAGACTCAATTATCCCCGAAACCACCCACTACATAGATGAAGTGATGCTCCATAGACTTACCTTAAAGGTTAGGAACATGTGTTTGGCCAAGGACTAATATGAACGAATCACAACAAAGACGGATATGAGCTCAAGGGACTAGCAAAGGGAATAAACATATAATACTAAGGTAGGCTATTTGGCTATGTGGCTAAATTGGCAAAAAAAAGAAATGCCTCTATCATATGATCAAGTATGCACATGCTAATTTGGGTTTGAACAAAAGTCTACGCAAAGTCTAGAGACGCAACACGAAAGAGTCAAATAAGGCTCAACGTCCTACGCGATATCCAACAAAGTCTGATTTTGCTCATAAAATGATTATCGTGTACAAACATTAGTGGTAAGGACTCCGAGCGGTAACAAAGTTCTCAATGAAGACAAGGGTCAAAACATGAAATATTTACAAAACCTTCAAAAAAATTTGTACCAAAAGGGATTACACATCAAAAGTTACTCAAACTCATGAAAGCTATTTTTCCTAAAGAATTACCATTGGAGGTTATCTCACACCAATCCTCACTATCCCTACATGTAATCCTATATGCAAACCTAAATGCAACTAAATGCAAAACCCTAATGCACACAAGAAAGAAACCTAAATCTACATGGTTTAACTACTATGCAAAGTAAAAACTAAAATAAAAAACAGGAAGCGACCCTTCCGTGATGCTTAAGTATTATTATTCAAAGGAAAGAAAGTAAGTCAAGGGAAATGAAACAAAACATAACGATCTCACTAGGTTAGGTGCTGAGTACACCTATGTTAAACCCTCCTTGCAAATAGGCCAAATGGACCATCAGCCACTCCATTACAACTTCAAGACTTGACTCATTAAACCAAATGCTATCATACGAACTTATGAAACTCCTAGGACCACAATTTAGAAAATACAAGGTAAGAGGCAATAACCAAAATCACACCAAAGACATTAAGTATCCTCTTAACCTTATCAACGGCCTTAGAAAAATCCTACAAAGGATTAAAGAGCATAGTCCAGATGACTTTCCTACGCAAGTCCTTTAGGTATACACAACGAGGATCAATGGAGGGAACATACCCTCTAAAGTAACCTGTAGACACACAATCATCAACATTCCCACCAAGCATACTAAACATGTTATCCTAATAGCCCAAATCATTATTAGCAACAAAAATCATAGGATTATCGGTGAACACGTCCATATAAAACCTAGGAGAAGGAGAGGGTTCAAAATACATAGGTGAAACATGGGAATTGTCAAGAGGATTAGGAAGAACAATATTACAGCAAAGGCCAGGAAAGTCCTTATGCACAAACACATCACATGACCCCTCTAAAGAAGTATCAAGTAGATCATACACCTCCTGTAAACTATCTTCTTACTCAAAACAAGCATCAATAACATTAAACGTTGCAACAAACCAAAAGGCTCACCCGCCTCGGGCCCTGTGCACTGAGCTAAAGTGAATGATGAATAATGTAAGTGCATGACAACATCAATATTGTCCCAGGGTGATACAAAGTCAGCTTGAGCATAGCATGCATAATAAGGACACAAATTAGCTTCACGGTCAGAAGAATTACACAAATCACACTAAAAAGCGGCCTAATAAGATCTAGAATAGAACGCACAAGGATCAAGAAATGAATATCTCCAAACACAACTAAACTAGCCTTCTCAAACTCAAAGGAATCCCAAGCAATCCACTTAAGCAAATTTCATGCCTCATCAACATTTTCACCATGAGAACCCCAATACTCTAAAAGAGCTCGGGTTTCAATATTCACACTCTCAATAATAATGTCTAAAATTTCCATTTATTCACACAATAACCACATTGAGCAAGAAAGACATTTAAACATTTAAGATGCCTCTAAAATAATTCATGCTCAAATTGGGGAAAATGGACAATGGCCATTGGTTTTTTTCCTTTCAAAAACTTTTTTTATTTTTTTTTTTGAATTATTTTTTTGGTTTTTTTTCAAAGAAAAAAAAATGCTTTGTCATACCTATCGAGAAAATCCTCATATCCGATACCAGTCCCGGGTAAAGGTGCCAAAAACTTGGCAAGGCCGCAAGAGCACGATGGCATTGTAGAAAATCAGGGTCAAACCCACAGAGACTTGGACAAACTATTGGATCATATTCCCCCCCAGATAGGCTAAGTGAATCTAAAATTTGCGAATGAAATTGATCTATGCTACTTGTCTAATCTAATAGATAACTAATCATGAAATTTAATCAAATCAAGCAATTTCCCAACCTAAGAATTAATCAAGCGTCTTTTGTTTAGATAGGTAATTTCCAAATCGATAATCAATTTATGAAACCCCTCTTTGAAGATGGAATGAAATTCTTAAATCTAATAAACTTACCATTTCCCAAGGGTTTTTGATTAATTTAAGATCATTAAGAACACGATTATCAAATTTATAGGTTTCGTAAATAGTGAGTCTTTCTCAAGATCCTACACACATAAGTCGAATCTTACTTTTCCAACATCTTGTTTCACCTTTCAATTCTCCACCAAATGTCTAAAACAAGCAAGAAATTGTTCAAGTTTCCTACTAGCAAATGGACGTATAAGATTGAATAAAATAAACCCAACAAATCCAAAGCACTTTTAGATCAAAACAAGAATTGATTTGTTCACAAGAATTCAACTTAATTACAATATTAACAATCTAAAACTTAACTTAAAAATCAATACTAATATAAAGAACATCAAAATCTAAAGAGAAAACAGAACAGAAAGGAGAGTGAAATGGGATGGGATGATGGGTCAAATGAGAAAACAACCCTTTTATAGTGAAAACGCTGGAAGTTGAATATCCACGTGTAATAATGGAATTAAAACTGCCTAAAAACAAAAGGCCTTGGGACAAAGAGGACACCATGGACTGTGGCCTTCACCAGGACCATTTGTGATCAGCTCTAGCTCAACATTGATATGTTCTTTCTTCCTGCCACGTGCATAGCAACTCAGGGGTATCGGTGGGCAGTCAAAATACACTCATTTAGGATCAAATTGAGGGCAAAAAAGTCCAAAATGTGCAAAACACATAAAAGAATCATACCTAAGCGTAACCGGGAAAAGGAGTGTCGATTATAAAGCACATAATTCTTCGTAAAAATGCAGCAAAATGAACCTAAAATGATATACACTTTTAGCACTTATCAAACTCCCCCATGCTTAAACTGTTGCTTGTCCTCAAGCAAACATAGAGAAAACCGAAAAGGAGAAAATGCATCTAGGACTCAAATACATAACAAGGAGGCAAGCCATAACATATGACAAGCGCGAATGCCAATCAACGACAAACCCAAAAAGTGCATAATAAATTACAAAATTAGGAGGAGCGAGCACTAGCGAAAAAGGATAAGACCATGAGCTCGATATCAAACTTCATTACCCCAAAAAATCACAAGCATATCATGGAAGGACATGGAATTGAATAGAGCCAAATGGACTTATAAAACCTCACTTTTAGGGAATGTCGAACAGTCTTGCTCATGTGTTTGAAATATAACGTAGGTTCACTCAAGACTCATTCCTAAGATACAATCTACCATATGCTTGCAAAGACTCTCAAATTTTCCACCACTAAAATTGCAATGTGCACAAGACAATCAAGAAGACTTTATATACGTTGTAATATGGGTTGGGAGGGTTAAAGAAAGGAGTAAACTAATGAATTTCGGCAATGTGGAGCTACTTAGCCAGGTTACAAGGGAGCATCCAATAGCAGACAAAAAAACCACGAGGTTTGCCAACACTCCAATCCCCCAACAACCCATTGGATATTTCCCTTAGATGAAATAGGAAATGGGTTGACACAGAAATAAATTCAAGCAATTTATATATCCAATGCCAATCACTTATTCACTTTTTTAGTTGTTTTTATTGTTGTCTTTTTCTCCACTTTGTTTTCTTGCTTTTGTTTACATGATTTCTCTTTTTTTTCCTCCCTTTTTTTCTTCAGCATAACTTTTTTTTCCCTTCCCTTTTGTCTTTTTTTCGGGAAATGAAACGAAAGTTACAATTTTTGAAAAGTATACACTAACTATCAACTCACAACTAAATATATATATACAATCCAAATAAGAGAGGAATAAATCCAAATGTGCAATAACATCAATTCCTCGATAAACCAATATACCAAAGCTACCTTAAACTCAATTATCCCCAAAACCACCCACTACATAGATGAAGTGATGCTCCATAGACTTAGCTTAAAGTATAGGAACATGTGTTTGGCCAGGGGCTAATATGAACATATCACAACAAAGATGGATATAAGCTCAAGGGGCTAGCAAAGGCCATAAACATGTAATACGAGGGCAGGCTATTTAGCTAAGTGGCTAAAATAGCAAAAGAAAGAAATGTCTCTATCATATCATCAATTTGCACATGCTAATGTGGTTTTAAACAAGAGTCTAGGCAAGTTCAACAGATGCAACATGGAAGAGTCACACACATGAAAGAAACATGAGACTAAATACAATGAATTAGTCCAAATCAGGCTCAAAGTCTTATGGGATATCCAGCAAAGTCTCATTTAGCTAATAAAATGATTATCCTGTACAAACATTAGTGTTAAGGACTCCAAGGGATAGCAAAGTTCTTAATGAAGACAAGGTTCAGAACATGAAATATTTACAAAACCTTCAAAAATTTTAGCACCCAAAGGGATTACACAAAAAAAGTTACTCAAACTCATGAAAGCCATTTTGCTAAAGAATCATCACTGGAGGTTATCTCAAATCAATCCTCACTATCCCTACATGCAATACTATATGCATACCTAAATGCATCAAAATGCAAAACCGTAATGCAAACAAAAAAAAACTAGTATGCAAAGTAAAAACTAACATGAAAAACAGGAAGTTGTCCTTCCCCCATGCTTAAATAAAGCACTATTATTTAAAGGAAAGAAAGTAAGTCAAGGGAAATGAAACAAAACATAACGATCTCACCAGGTTAGGTGTTGACTACTCCTATGCTAAGCCCTCCTTGCAAACGTGACAAATGGACCATCAGCCACTCCATTACAACTTCAAGATTTCACTTATTAAATCAAATGTTATCAACATGCATAGGAGCTTATCAAACTCCTGGGACCACAATTCAAAAAATGCAAGGGAAGAGGCAATAACAAAAATCACACAAAAGACATTAAGTATCCTCTTAACCTTATCAATGGCCCTATAAACATCACAGGAAGGATTAAAGAGCATAGCCCAGATGACTTTCCTAGGCAAGTCCTCTAGGCATACGCAACGAGGATTAATGGAGGCATCGCGCCCTCTAATGTAACCTGCAGGCACATAATCATCAACATTCCCACCTAGCATATTAAACATGTTGTCCTCATAGACCAAATCATTATTAGGATAAAAAAGCAAAGGATTATCAATGAACACGTTGATATAATACTCGGGGGGAAGGACAGGGTTGCAAATATATAGGTGAAACCTGGGAATTATCAATAGGATTGGGAAGAACAATATTACAACGAAGGCTAGGAAAGTCCTTATGCACAAACACATCACATCACCCCTCCAAAGGAGACTCAACTATATCATACACCTCCTCTAAAGTATCTTCTGACTCAAAACAAGCATCAATATCTAGAAACATGACTAGCCTTCTCAAACTCAAATGAATCCCAAGCAATCCACTCAAGCAATTCCATGCCTGATCAACATTTTTACCATGAAAGCCCCAATACTCTAAAAGAGCTCAGGTTTCAATATTCACACTCTCATTAATAATGTCTAAAATTTGCCTTTTATTTACACAATAACCACATTGGGTAAGAAAGACATTTAAAACGTTCAAGATACCTCCAAAATAATTCGTGCTCAAATTGGGGAAAATGGAGAATGGCCATTGTTTTTTTTTCTTTCAAAAACTTTTTTTATTTTTTAATTTTCAATAATTTTTTTTGGTTTTCTTCAAAGAAAAACAAAATGCTTAATCATACCTATTGAGAAAAACCCAATATCTGATACTAGTCCCCGATAACAGTGCTAAAAACTTGGTAGGGCCGCAAACGCTCGATAGCATTGTAGCAAGTCAAGGTCGATCCCACAGAGACTTGGTCAAGCTGTTGGGTCATATTCTCTCAAGATAAGTAATTCAAAAACTGATAATCGATTTGTCAAACCCCTCCTTCACGATGGAATGAAATTCTTAAATCTAATCAACTTACCATTTCCAAAGGCGGGGTTTTTGATTAATCTAAGATCATTAAGAACACAATTACAATATTTAGAGGCTTATTAAATAGTGAGTCTTTCTTAAGAACCGCACAAGTAATTCGAATCTTACTTTTCCAACATCCAGCTTCACCTTTCAGTTCTTCATGAAATGTCTAAAACTAGCAAGAAATTGATTCGTTCACAAGAATTCAACTTAATTCCAACATTGGCAATCCATGAGCAAAAAAAATCTAAAGAGACAAGAGAATAGAAGAGAGAGGAATTGCTCAGCTGATGCACACTTGAACCGTCATTGCAAACCCAATCCGGAATCCTTGCAATCCTCACCTTTAACTTGTTCTTCCTCTAATCTAATCTACAATCCTAATCTAGATAGTGGATTATGGAGAATGGAATGGGAAGGGATGATGGGTCAAATGATAAAACAACCCTTTTCATAGTGAAAATGCTAGAAGTCGAATAACCATGCGTAGTAATTGAATTAAAACTACTTGGAAGTCGAAAAGTCATGAGAAAACAAAAGTCCTCAGGACAAAGAGGACACCATGGACCATTGCCTTCATCACGGACAGTCCGTGGTCAACTCTAGCTCGATATTGATCTGTTCTTGCTTCCTTCCAAGGCCATAGCAACTCAGGGCATCCGTGGAGAGTCAAAATACACTCATTTAGGATCAAATCATTGGTAAAAAGGTCCAAAAGGTGTAAAACACAGAAAAGAATCACACCCAAGCGTAACACAGGAAAAGAAGTATAAATTATAACATAAAGCACGTAATTCTGCCCAAAAATAGAGCAAAATGAACTGATAATGATATGCACTTTAAGCACTTATCAAACTCCCCCATGCTTAAATCGTTGCTTGTCCTCAAGCAAACATAGAGAAACTGATAAGGGGGAAATGCATCTAGGACATGGAATTGAATAGAGGCAAACGGACTGGTAGAACCTCACTTTTGGAGAATGCGGAACACTCTTGGTCATGTGCTTGAAATATAACATAGGTTCACTCAAGACTCATTCTAAAGATGCAATCTACCATATTCTTGCAAAAACTCTCAAACTCTCCACTACTAAAAATGCAATGTGCAAAAGGACTTTATAAGGGTTGTAATATGGGCTAGGAGGGTTAACGGAAAGGAGTGAACTAATGAATGTGGAGCAATTTAACCAAGTGATTAGGGAGCAACCAACAAGACACCGAAAAACCACAAAGTTTACCAACATTCCAAACCCCCAACAATCCATTGAACATTCCCTATAAATGAAATAGGAAATGGGTTGACAAGGAAACAAATTCAAGCAATTTACATATCCAATTCCAATCACTTATCACTTTTTTAATTGTTTTTTTTTTTGTTTTCCACTTCCCCTCTTTTGTTCTCTTGCTTTTGTTTACATGATTTTTCTCTTTTTTTTCTCTTTCTTTTTCTTCGACATAAATTTTTTGCTTTTTTCTTTCTTTTTGTCTTTTTTTCGAGAAATAAAAGGAAAGTTGCAATTGTTGACAGGTATAAGATCACTAACTGTCAACACAAAACTAAATACACACACACACGCACACACAACCCAAACAAGAGAGAAATAAATCCAAATGGGCAATAACATTAATTCCTCAATAAACCAACATACCAAAGCTATCTTAAAGTCAACTATCCCCAAAACCACCCACTACATAGTGAAGTAATGCTCCATAGACTTAGCTTAAAGGTTAGGAATGTGTGTTTGGCCAAGGGCTAATGTGAACGGATCACAACAAAGACGAATATAAGCTCAAGGAGCTAGCAAAGGGAATAAACATGCAATACGAGGGTAGGCCATTTGGTTATGTGATTAAAATGGCCAAAGAAAGAAATGCCTCTATCATATCATCAAGTACGCAAATGCTAATGTGGTTTTGAACAAGAGTCTAGGCAAGTTCAAGAGATGTAACATGGAAGAGTCACACGCATGAAAGAAACATGAGACTAAATGCAATGAATTACTCTAAACAACGCTCAAAGTCCAAGGGGATAGGTACCAGAGTCTCATTTAGCTCATAAAATGATTATCCTGTACAAACATTAATGCTAAGGACTCCAAGGGATAACTTAGTTCTCAATGAAGACAAGGGTCAAAACACGAAATATTTACAAAACTTTAAAAATTTTAGCACCAAAAGACATTACACATCAAAAGTTACTTAAACTCATGAAAGCTATTTTGTCTAAAGAATCATCATTAGAGGTTATCTCAAACTAATCCCCGCTATCCCTATGTGCAATCCTATATGGAAACCTAAATGCAACTAAATGCAAAAAACTAATGCAAACAAAAAGAAACCTAAAACTACATTGTTTAACTAGTATGCAAAAAAGGGCAGCCCGGTGCACGAACATCCCGCGTTCACACAGGGTCCGGGGAAGGGCCGCACCTCAAGGGGTGAATTGTAGGCAACCTAACCTGACTTTGTCAGTGGCTGAATCCACGGCTCGAACCCGTGACCTTTTGGCCACACAGAGACAACCTTACCATTGCTCCGAGGCTCCCCTTCCCCCATCCATAAATAAAGCATTTTTATTCAAAGGAAAGAAATAAGTCAAGGGAAATGAAAGAAAGCATAATGATCTCACCAGTTTAGGTGCTGAGTACACCTAAGCTAAGGCCTCCTCGCAACCGGGTCAAATCGAGCATCAGCCACTACATTACAACTTCAAGACTTGACGCATTAAATCAAACATTGTAAACACGCATGAGAGCTTATCAAACTCTTGGGACCACAATTTAGAAAATATAAGGTAAAAGGCAATATCCAAAATCCCACCAAAGACGTTAAGTGTCCTCTTAACCTTGTCAATGGCCTTAGGAAAATCACATGAAGGTTTAAAGAGCATAGTGCAAGTGACTTTCCTAGGCAAGTCCTCTAGGCATACACAACAACAATCAATGGAGCGATCCTACCGCATAAAGTTACCTGGAGACACATAATCATCAAGATTCCCACCAAGCACACTAAAAATGTTGTCCTCATAGCCCAAATAATTATCGGTATAAAAAATTATAGGATTATGAATGGGCACGTTGATATAATACTCGGGGGAAGGAGACGGTTGAAAATACATAGGTGAAACATAGGAATGATCAAGAGGATTAGGAAGAACAATATTACAACCAAGGCTGGGAAAGTCCTTATGCAAAAACACATCGCATGACCCCTCTAAAGGAGTCTCAACTAGATCGTACACCTCCTCCAAAGTATCCTCTGACTCAAAGATGGCATCAATAACATCGAACCTAGCAACAAACCCAAAAGGCTCACCCACTTCAAGCCCCATGCACTGAGCTAAAGTGAAGGATGAATCATGCAAGTTCAGGGCAACATCATTATTGTCCTAGGGTCATACAAAGTCAGGTTGAGCATAGCATGCATAATAAGGACCCAAATTAGCATCATGGTCAGAAAAATTACACAAATCACACTAAAAAGTAGCATAATCAAATCAAGAATAGAACGCACAAGGATCAAGAAATGAATTTCTAGAAATTTGACTGGGCTTTTCAAACTCAAATGAATCCCAAGCAATCCACTCAAGCAAGTTCCATGCATCATCAACTTTTTTACCATGAAAACCCCAATACTCTAAACGAGCTTGGGTTTCAATATTCACACTCTCATCAATAATGTCTAAAATTTCCTATTTATCCACACAATAACCACATTGGGCAAGAAAGACATTTAAACGTTTAAGATACCTCCAAAATAATTCATTCTCAAATTACGAAAAATGGAGAATGGCCTTTGTTTCCTTCTTTCAAAAACTTTTTTTATTTTTTAATTTTCAATTATTTGTTTTGGTTTTTTTTTTCAAAGAAAAACAAAATGCTCAGTCAAACCTATCGAGAAAATCCCAATATCCGACAAAGACTTGGTCAAGCTATTGGGTTATATTCTCTCAACATAGGCTAAGCCAATCTTAAATTTGTGTATGAAATTGATCTATGCTACTTGTCTAATCTAGTAGATAATCAATCAAGGAATTTAATTAAATCAAGTAATTTCCTAACTCAAGAATTAATCAAGTGTCTTTTCTTTAGATAGGTAATTCCAAAACCGATAATCGATTTATGAAACCCCTTGTTCATGGTGGAATGAAATTCTTAAATCTAATCAACTTACCATTTCCCAAGGGTTTTTTTTATTAATCTAAGATAATTAAGAACAAGATTATCATATTTGAACGTTTCTTAAATATTGAGTCTTTTCCAAGATCCCACACACGTAAGTCGAATCTTACTTTCCCAACATCTAGTTTCACCTTTCAATTCTTCACCAAATGTCTAAAACAAGTATGAAATTGATCAAGTTTCCTACTAGCAAATCAACGTCTAATATTCAATAAAATAAACCCAACAAATCCAAAGCACTTTTAGATCAAAACAAGAATTGATTCATTCATAAGAATTCAACTTAATTCCAAGATTAAAAATCCAAACTTCACATAAAAATCAATACCAAATACAAAGCATTAAAATCTAAAGAAAGAAGAGAAGGGAAGGGAAGGGAAAGGAATTGCTCAGGCGATGTACGCTTGAACCACCATTACAAACCCGATCCGGAATCTTGGTAATCTTCACCTTCAACTTGCTTTTCCTTTAATCTAATCTACAATCCTAATCTAGATAGTGGATTATGGAGAGTGGAATGGGATGGGATGATGGATCATGAGAAAACAACCCTTTTTTGCTGAAAATGCTGGAAGTCAAACAACCATGCGTACTATTGGAATTAAAACTATCTGGAAGTCGAAAAGCCACGAGAAAACGAAAGGCCTCAGGAGAAAGAGGACACCATGGACCGTGGCCTTCACCAAGGACCATTCATGGTCAGCTTTGGCTTGACATTTGTTAAGTCAAAAATCATGCATTATTTTTATAATTATGTTGAGTATATTATATATATTATTTCGTTTAATTTGTTTTGTTTTATATATTTTTCAGGGTTAGTATCAATTTAATAAAGAGGAGAAGAGAGGACGTAGAAGCTCGGGTTTACACACTTGTCTACAAGACGGTCCAAAGATAATAATTATGAAAAATATTATTTTCATAATTATTATATTGGGCTAGGGTTTCAAGAGTTGGTGAAAAGCTAGAAGTCTTGAGGAAGAAGAAACCTAAGGAAGAAAGGAGAAGAAAACCCTAATCACTAACCCTAATCACACCCCTCCTTTCCTTCATATATATATGAATCATCATCATCATCTCCGAGGACACATCACCTCACAAACACCACCATAAACCCATGCCTACACCTCCACCTTCGCCCCCCTTATTTCTCTTCATCATACACCATCTCCTCATCGCATCCCTCATCTCCTCTTCATACCTCCCCATCATCATCATCTTCTTATCACTTCATCAACAAACCCATGGCCATCTCCAAATAATCCTCCATGCACACCATACCTCCACGGCCCGTTTCTTCTTAATTAGATTGTTATATGTTTTTTTCTTTTTTTTGTTTCGTTTACTATTAAACATATAGTATTTGGGTGAATTTTGTGATTTTATTTTTAATATGAGTGAGTAATTTTTTTATGCTTAGTATAATCTTCTTGAAGCCATGCTAAATTTACTATTTTGAAACAAGTCTTATGCTTTATTGCCTAGTTGATTCATATTCATGATTCTATAGCAATTAGCGTTTATCGTTTATGATATTCGTTTTAAATTAATTAGAATGTATGCTAGTTAGTTTAATACGATTTTGATTGATAGTTTAGAAGACTATCATACGTAAAAGTTATAGTCTTTTAGGCCTAGGTATCACCCTAATTAATCATGGATGGCTCAAACCCATCTCTTTTAATTAGGTAATTGCTTTAGATCTTTGTTAAATCGATTTGTTGGTAAATTGGTTACAAAGTGTTAAATGATATTTTTATAATACGTAATACTCTAATTTGGTTAAATTTTTGCACTGGTGTAAAGATTATCAAATTAGTAGGGTTTATATTAGGGCTGGACCTGAGTAAACTAAAATCTAAGGAAAAACAAGGAAGAACCGCTGGTGGATATCTTCTACAGTTTAACTCATGAATGAAATTAACTTGTGTGTTAATGATAAATATTAATTTGCATGGTGGATTGAGATTATACTAAGTATCTTTCATAAATTTGATAACTTTTGAGTATTATTGGTTGATTAGAGCTAATTTGATTAGTTTGTTGATTTTTGTTCTAATTTTATTAGCTTCAATATAATTTCAATCAACCCCCCCCCCCCGCCCCAAAATTCTAGTCTTTCAGGAGTGTCTAGGTAATTTTAGATAGCTTAGATTATGATTTTTGGAGTGGTTATAATTTTAGAGTGATTTATATTCAGTTTTAGTATTTAATTACCGGTTTGTTTGAACTTAGACTAAAAATAGTTATTTTATTTTTTTTGATTTTAATTCATTCCTAGGGTTTATATAGTATCCTAATCTGCCCATATTCAGTTTCGTAATTTTTGGAAATTATTTGATAATTTTTCAGATTTATTTTGTGAAATTGGTATGTGCAGGTTTTTAGGTAATTAATTCTGAAATTTTCGATTTTCAATTTTAATTTACGATTATTAGGTGTTTTTAATTCCCAAAAATTGTGTCCTAGGATTAGGGTAATTTTCTTTATTATTTTCGTATTTATATTTATGCAGAATATTTTATTTCCAATTTTAGATTTAATATTCTGTTTAATTATTCTGCAGTAATTAACTGATTTAATTTTCCTGAAATCAATCAGAAATTATTCTGGAGATATATGCTTATAAAGTTGAATAATATTAGTTTAGGTTACTGTTTGTTATTTTTAATATTTATTTTCTGATTATTATTTGCTGTTTTAATTTTTAATTAGAATTTCAGTTAACATTCTGATTTTATTTTTCTGGATTATTTAGGAAATCTTTCTAATGTTTTATTTACAGAATATGATTCATAATATTTAGGAGCATTATTGGATATTTTACTAGATTTTTATTCATTAGGTTATAATTATTTTGGAATTATTAAGATTAGATTTAGTAAATTGGATTAATAAAATTATTTAGGATTAAGCTAGCAATTTACAACAATCTTTCCTCGTGGATCGGACCCTACTTCCCTATGCTATAAAAAATTATTTAATAACCAAAGTAGTCGTTAAATTTGTAGCTCTCGATAGGCTTTACAACATTCCTCTATTCTTTGGTCCTTCCACAGGCATAACAACTCAGGAGTATCCGTGGGGAGTCAAAATACACTCATTTAGGATCAAATCAAGGGAAAAAAGGTCCAAAACCTGTAAAACACACAAAAAAAACCCATACCCAAGCATAACACGGAAAAAAGAGTATAAATTATAACATAAAGAGCATAATTCTCCCTAAAAATACAGCAAAATGACCGTAAAATGATATACACTTTAAGCACTTATCGTTATGCATACTACCAATTGTCGTATAAAAGATAATATCCATAAAAGGTCTTTGGGATAAGGGTCACACTAATGGTCTTAATTTGGCCAACATAAAAGAAAAATTATTGAAATAACTATTGTTTCAATTATAAGTTATTAGATTGGCAAATCAGTAATGAGGCACTTGCTCTCAAGATGCAAAGTTTATATAGTACCCCTGATAGTGTATACTCCCATCAGGACACAAAAATAAATATATATTAAAAAGAAAATATATAAAAATGCAACTCCAGAAAAAGTATATATCAAGAAGATGTGACTACACATACTCTCAGGTGTATGTAATAATTTACCCTCATGATGAAATTTTATTAAATAATGAATTTTGGATAGGAAGAAAGAAAACAAATGATGTCTACTTCATATTTATTTCCTTTTTGTTTTGAACATAAAAGTTGGTACCCTCATATTTGACCACAGAATTATTATGGTTGCACCTCGCTTAATAGATAGTTATGCTAACATATACATTGTGTGCGTCACACCATGTCAAATGTAACTTGTAAAGTTCTTAAATGTCTATCATATGCATGTGACTCTATTTGAAGGAAACATATATAATTTTATTTAAATTCTTTTTTCAAGGTTATTCCTTATGTTCCCCTTTACTGATGCCATAGTTAGAGGTAGATGATTTACTAGTTCATATCTTTAGGGTTGAGATCCTTTGTGTTAAGGAGCTGAATGCACATTAATGATGAGAGAAGTTTTCTAATGACAAATGGCAATGAAAATTTAAAGAAAAAGAAGGAAGATCTACACCTTTATTTTCTCTAGGCTTCTCAATGCTTGCCTTTAAATCTCCATCTTACCTGCTCCTAGTAAAGGGATCTTAGCATTGAACATGTAAGCATATGAGGTCAACTTGTAGTTGGTGTATGAATTTGGGCCACAAACACATCCAATGGAGGGTGAAAGAGCAACAAACTAATTTAGAATTTAAGGGATGAACTTGAACAAATATTTATTTTGATTTTGAGCTTATAAAAGATTAAAAGACAAAGAAATGAAATGCTAAAGATAACTATAGAAAAGATATGAATTGAACTCATCCAAATGAATCTAAAATTGGAGAGAAGAGAACTAGACTCAAGAGACTTGATGGATATAGAAAATCACCACCACCAAACTCCTCAAGGGTTCTTCCAAACTAAGCCCCTAGATACAGCAAAGGCACCACTAAGGAACTTGATTCGGATGTAAGAGATCACCACTGTAAGGATCCAACTTAGAGATATAACACTTAGGAATTTAAAATACAAGATAATCCACTATTGCAATAGAGTTTTCACTTAAGCTTACCATTTATTGATGACCTGTCTTATCCAACCTAGAGGCTCTCTTATTTATGGGAGCCTTAATCTATATGTTACAAGTGAGAACAAATAAGAAAAATGGTACTAAAGTAAAAGGAGAGACAATAAAGTAAAACTAGTACAAAAGGTGATAGAACATGAAAGATTAGGATGTTCTTTTTATGCAACTACCCTTGGAACCCCAAAACCCAAGCTATTATGGAGATATGACTGAAGAAAGTGGAGTGGTCCTTGTTAGATTAGTGTAGTACACATTTTGAACTTTGCTTTCTTTTGGCACCTTTACACCTAATTTGGTCTTGATTCTTTTGATGCCTTCAAAATCAACTCATGGGGAAACCTACTAAGCAAAATTTCAAGCTCCCAAATCCAGTTTAATTTGGAGTAATTAAACTCACAAAATTGGGTTGAAAAATGCGTCATTTGAGTAGCTTGGATAGTTTGACTTTGAGTGCGTAGTTAGCAGGGCAAATGAAGTCCTAATAACTTGCAACTTGCATTATCCAAAATAAAACTTCCTAAAATTTGACATAGGCATTTTAACATTCCACCCTCACCCATGAATGTCAAGTTGTAGCTCTCCAAAGTTCAACTTGGTGCACTGACCAGCTGTGACACTATCCTGCAGAACTTCCAAATGCACCACACCATAACTTTCTGCTCACTTGCTCAAAAGTGAATGTTTCAAAATTCAAAATAAACTTTGAGATGTCTAATTTGTGCTTTAACAAGAATCACCCTCTACAAAGCATTAGAACAAGCTACTTGAATTAAAGTGGCCTTTTGTGGTGTTGAAACAAGATGTGAACATAGGCCATTTTATCCTAATGACTCTTGACTCACAGTAAGTACAGTTGCATGAACATAAACTAAACTTGCTAAGATTTCGTATGAATACTCTTACACCCAAATCCTTGCAATGGTACCAAAACCTTGTTAGTGAATTCCACAAGTATACGGTTTATCATTGTTGTACTTGAGATGTCGATCCACAGAGATGGTGTTTGAGATTAGTTCACTTTAGAACGATAAATTTTCTATGCTAAAATAAACGAAGGCAAATAACTTGTTACAAATTTATCGAACTCACTTTACAAATAATTAGAAATAATGATTAAGGAAAATTTTCAAACATCAATGCCAACTAGATTATGAGGTACCAGTAAGTCATAACACTACTGACCTAACACTCTATGTAAATCAAAACAACACTAGAATTGCTAATCAGCAACAATGAAAGGAAAAAAAAATGAAGAACAGGGGAAGCAGACTTCAAGACTCGAATACACAGCAGAGCATTATGATTTCACATAAGGAAGTAAATGCAAGACCAAAATTGGAGACAATTGCTGGAAATTTCAAACAATGATAAAATTTGTACTTGGACTTACTGAATCGAAGTCAATTACACAAAACTTGATAGTCTAGAACAAGATTTGAAATTGAAAAACAGAATGAAAAGGAAAACCAAATTCGTAAACAGGACTACCAATACCCTCTTCTACTACCGTAATATGCGTCAACCTCTCTTTGAGGGCTTCACAAGTTTGTGCTAATGCTTCTTGCTTGCCTCCCCATTAATCTCGAATTAAATTTGAATTCATGGCCCCAATTTTTTTTGTTTGTAATCGCCAAGTCGGGAATTGATGGAGAAGAGGTGAGTATATTTACGGAGTAACGGTTGCCGAATTAATGGAGGAAGATGAAGGAGCAGAGGGAGAGAGGGAGTAACCGCTGGGAATGGAAAAAGGACCGCCATGCTCTGTTCGGGTCCTCTGTTTCAAGGCTCGTCGAGGAAGAAGAAAGGGAATGGGGAGGCTGGCTGCTGTCATCACGTGAGAGGCAAGTGGTTTTTAAGTGACATAAAAAGATTAGCAGGCTGGGCAGCCCAGCTTAGGGGCAAAGAGAAACAGAGAAAAGAGGGGGACCGATTGGGCCTGGACTTCAGTTTGGCATAGGAAGAAGGGAAGAAGAAAAGGAGAAGGTGCAAATTGGACTTCAGGCCTGGGACTCGGTGCTAGGTTGAGGCTCCTTCCTTTTGATCTTGATCCAATGCTTGTTGTGATCCAATCTCGTTTTGATTCAACTTTCTCCCTTTTTTTCCAAGCAATTTATTAATTCTTCAAAATCCTACAAAACAAACAAAAACCATATTAAATGCCTAAACTAATAATTTAAAATGGTATAAAATATCACAATTTATGGTTGAATAGAAATATTTACCACAAAGTAACCTAGTAAACTAGTCATACAAATAGAATTAGCACTTTGGGTTTAATGCCCTATTTTGACAAATACCATAAGATTGAGCTTAAAATGAGTTTCATAACCCAAAAGTAGACCTCACTACCTTTCAAACAAGCTAATTTGTAGTTTCCTAAATGCATTTTATGCTTAAAGCCCTAGTTGTACAAAACCGGAAGAAACAAAACTAGATTGATCTAATTTTCAAGCTTAGTTTTTATTTTTCTTTTCAAATGAAAAGTTCTTTTAAGCCGTATTTTAAAAACCCCTTTGGAAAAGGTATTCCAAAGTTCAAATATAACTTCATAAAGTGATGTTGCCATGAAACTCAACAAATTGGGGCAAAAGATGGGGTAGCCAAGCACGAGTTAGGATTAGATTTACCTCCGTGGAACATGTTGTTGGAAGATAGGCCAAGGCTCATGCGTACATACATCAGTAGTTCATTATGGCATGGTGGGGGGGGGGAATTAGAATTTTAGTATAAATATCCATATTTTCTTTGGAACAAAGCACAAGCTATAGTATAAAACAAGTCTCGATTTAAATCTTAATACAACTTCTCTACAACTTGTGCAAACTGAACTCGGCAAAATGAGATTTCCCAATAACAAATATGGTAATATGCCGAATATAACTTTGTCAAGCACAAAACTAGAGTTGTAATAGTCATATGTACACAGGAAGGTGTATTAATGAAAAGAATAATAATATGGTCAACCTTTATTCTTGCCTTCTTCATAAAGGTGATGATCCAAATTATGAGTTATACAACATTCCAAATACAAATCATACCAGAGTTAAACCAGTATTTGTTGTCACTATGTACATGCATCTCACCTACTTTGTTGTAGTTTGATTCTTCAATCAACAATTAAGTGCACCTTTTTAGACTTAGAGTTGTAAGACCATTACCACAATAAAATTAATTTGGAAGCACTTGATTACCGTGCATATTCCATGTCAACCTTTCCCCGTGCTCAACTTTGGTGTAGTCTTAGACAACAATGCTTAAATATCTTCCTTCTATAAATGACCTTTACTTATAAGCTAAAAGAAATTGTATTTTTCTACATCTAATTTCTAAACCTTGAAAATTAAGAATCAACTAAAATAACCAAATATGATTTCCTAGTTTGACTTAACTCCTTTTTTCTTTATGATTAGTTTTGTAGCAAACTTCTTGTACTAGCTTGCATAACATTCAAATTGCAGAAAATTATAACTAGATATCTTGCATTGTGTGGAAATCATAATTAAGGGACCAAGTTATTAGAATATATTTAAAAGATGTAATATTATGCGCAAACTATTTTATGGCGAAAGTTAGGAAATATCATGCCAGATACGCCACTTTTTGTGGAAATTATAACAAAGGGAGCATGTTATTAGAATATATTTAAATGGGTCAATGTTCTGTGGAAACTATTTTAAGGGGACCATTCACTGTTTTCATATTCATTTTAGCCCCTAAGCTTTTCATATTTGCATTTTAGCCGAAAACCTTAAAAACTTACTTTCAAAATCTCAAATTTCTGCATGTGTAATTTTTCTTATAAGTACTATTCGGAGCCCTCCTTGAATGGGTTTCAGCGCCACATGACCATAAATAATTAAGATCATTAAGCTAATTAATGATTAATTAAGCTTATTAACTGTGATTAATGCTTGAATCATCACATGCTTGCCCGGGATCGAATTGTTCTCACATTGTTCACTCATCGGAAGGCATAGCTTTAGTAGCATTCCAATTAAACTATATCACTGATATAATTTCATAATTAAAAACACAATTAGCTAAAGTTAAGACCGAAGTCAAGGAGCTTAAGAATATCTATAATTCACCATTCTCTAGCTAATAAAGTAAGACATAGAAGAAAAGCTACTTCTAGTATTAGTGCTCTATTTCAGCACAAATATCCTTTCCAAAACCCAAAAAACAAGAATCCATTTTCTTTGCATGATATAAAAATCCACAAAGAAGTAGGAGAAAAATCAGGTGAGAAATCATCCGGAAAAGCAGAAAAAAGAATAAGAACATGGAGTATAAGCAGTATACTGTTTTAGAACTACATAATATGTTTGAGAGACAACAAAATCCAGAAGAATTAAACAAGATAATGGGTGCAATCAATGATAAACACGACGTATTATATGCTGATAATGAAGAGACTAATAATGTCCAATTAGAAGAAGAAATATATCCGTCGATGAACCTAATCAAGTTAGAAGATCTTAATGGTGTACCCTTAGAAGAAATTAAAAGAAAATTGGATAAAAAATATGGTAAAATAACTATTGAATGAGATTAATAGAATTGGAGAAGAACTCGACTGAATTGAGAGAGAGATCAATCTCATTAACAATGTTATTCCTAAGCCTGAGTAATTCGGTGAACATTCTAGCAAAAATACTCATTTCATAAGACGTAGGTACATTCCAATAGGATGTACAACCAATTTTTCCTTCGGGTTCATCCCAAGAAAAACTACAACCCTTGAAGAAGTTGGCCTTGCGTTAATCAGTCAGATGGGATACATCCTAAACAAAAATGGAGCTCGTAATAGAGAAGAAATATTTGAACATTAGCACGGAAGCATGAATAGTATCTTAAACTTAAATACTACCTGAACTGCTGCAAATTTCCTAAATCGAGACCGAATTTATCGAAACTAAAATTGATTATGAAGAAAAGGCAAGAGAATGACAGAGAAAGACTAATAATATAGAATCAGGGGATATGAGATGTTTGGAAAATTACATTGCTAAATTTGGTCGATATTATTACGAAATTGGGCGTAATGAAACTAATCTTGGTATGTTATATGACAAATTGCCATATCCGATAAATTTCATAATTAATGAAGAGCACATTACATGGCTTCAACGTGCAGATGTCATTGATAACATTGGTTCGAGAATCTCTTATTTAAGAAAATATGTCAATGATCAATGTCTTGATCGCCAAAAGTAAAAGAAAATTAAGAAGAAATTCCTAACATGCTGGGATTCGCCTCACTAATGGAGAAAGGAACCTGAAAGGAGACAGAAGAGAAAATTTTATAAGAAAAAGAGCTTTAATAAGCAAAAAGGAGAAAAATATAAACGAAAATATTATAACAAACCAGGTCTTTAAAAATGTAGATTTTTTAGGAAAGCAGCTTATTGTCCTGCAGGGAAAAACAGCTGGAAATGCTGGGCATGTGGAAAAGTAGGACATTACACTAATGAATGCAAAAATAGGAAGAACAACAAGCTTATTGAAGCCTTGGGTAGTCTAGATTATGTTGAGCTTAGTGAAAATGTGGCCCTAGACCTGCGCCTAAATAACAACGAAGAGATTGTTGAATTATATTGGACAATGAACATGAAGAAAGTGAGTATGAAGAAACAAGCCATATGATGAAAAGTAGCTTAATTAGTCTTGGTGATTTTTAGGGAGAAGAGTTTGTTGTAGACAACGATAATGAGGAAGCCAAAGGAGATTGGATCCTTCCCATAATTCAAAAAGATATGATCTATAAAAAAATCCATCTTTTAATTAAAGAGCAAGTGTCTTTGTGAGATGATGGACGGAGATCTAGGAATCAAAGATTGTGAGTATGATGTAGGAGAAGTTAATCTCATTAATTGGGAAAACATCCTCAAGCATAACAAAGATAGAAAGTATAGGTATATCCATATTGGAAGTGTCGAAGTTTAAATTACTCCATTACAATATTATGGCAAATATATTGATCTTTATGCCTTGTTATGTGATATTAAATGTACCAAATTTAATAATTAAACTATTACAGGGATTAAGACCAACTTACACAATAGATCGGTAGGATTCAATTATCGACCTAGACATAATGTGAATCTAAAAGATGAATTTGCTAAAAAATTTCTATCCCTTAAAATAAAAACAGTTGGGATGGATATGGAAAGAGGAGGATGTCCATAAAGGATATTTTAGAAAATTATCTACAAATTAGATAATACCATAGATCCAAAGACTAAGATCACAATGATAGAGGGAGAAAAATTTAAAAGTTCTACCTCTATGCAAAAGATTCAGAGGATTAAATCCAATCCACAGGAGATAAAAATTGATCATTCATGGATATCTAGCTTTGCCAACCCAACAAAAATCAATAAGAAAAATGTGATAAAAATTGATGAGAATGGTAAAATAACCATCAAACCCCAACTTTTAAGAAGCATGAGTACAAGATCAGAATGGGTAGCAGGGTCTTGTTCAGCTAAAGAAGAGTTTAAAGAAGAAGATACAATTAGTATCACTAGTAGAATGAGTAGAATGAGTTTTGAATATACAGGACTTAGTGTAGACCGAAGTATAAGTCTAGATAGAAAGGTCATTAGGTACAAAATAAGAGCTATTAGCGAACCAATTTATGAAGATGAGTTAGTCAAAAACATGACTATAGAGGTATTCTATGAAGTCACCAACACAAATCCTAATAGCATCTATGTGCCAATAAACATATGCTTAGAGGGTTATAATAAATACGAGTTGTGCCCACATAGATAGTGGTTGTTCTGTATGCTTTAGGAAAAGATCATTAATTCCAGAGTTTATGTGGAAAAGATGTAAAAATCCTTTACAAGTAAGGATAGCTTATAATAGCATTAAGAATCACATTGAAGCCATAGAAGGGTTATCTATAGCATTAGGAGGAGTTCAATGTATTATGCTAGTCCTATGGGCTACTGATCAACCCTCTTATGTCATGATTATTGAAAATAACTTTTAGAGATTATATTCTCGTTGCACGCAGACCATAAACCAAATGATATTCATAATTAATGGTCACTCAGTTGCTATTGAAAAATTAAGGCTTACACTCATAAAAAAAATTGAGTTTACAAATAGCTAGCATGATGAGAAGGTAATGCCTGCACAATATGAGATTGCATTGACAATCTCACTACTTGAGTTATCTATTAAAGAACAAACTACTAAACAATAAGAGCAATTATGTAAAGAACTCTACTTTGATAATACACTAAAATTTTGGGATGAAGATAAGACATTTGCAAATATTACTTTATTAAATCCTAATACTATTATTTTGATGCAAACAAATATAGTATACACAGCAGGATATCTGGGAATTCTATAAACAAATCAAAGAACTTTTAGATAAAGGATTCATCGAGAATAGTAAAAGTTCTTACACCAGTCACACTTTCATGGTAAGAAATCATACAAAAGAAAAAAAGAGGAAAGGCAAGAATGATAATCAATTATAAAAAGCTTAATGATAATACTGTCTTTGATGATTATCATACCCTAACAAAACCGTCCTTTTCAATAGAATTCAAGGAACCTCTTAGTTATCAAAAATGGATTGCAAAAGCCGTTGTTGACAGATAAAAATTGATGAGGAAAGTATTCCTTTAACTACATTTAGTTCCCCACAAGGACATTATGAATGGATAGTAATGTCATTGGGTCTTAAAAATGCACCTCAAATATTCCAAAAAAGAATGGATAACATCTTTAAAGATCTTAATCACTATTGTGGAGCATACATTGATGATATCCTTATGTTTTGCAAAGCCATAGAATAGCAGAAAGATGATGTCTTAGCTATCACCTAGAGATGCCTTGATCATGGTATCATACTTGGTAAGAACAAATGCATTTATACTGAACAAGAAATTGAATTCTTAGGCCTAGAGAGAAAAAGCCGGGCAAATCATCCTATAAAAGTATATTCTGAAAAAAAAAATAGAGAATTTCCCTAAAAAGATTGAACATAGGAAATAGGTAGAAAGGTTTATTGGATGCCTTACTTATGCTTCAGACTTCATTAAAGATTTAGCTCAACTAAGAAAGTCATTACAGCAGAAACTCAAGAGAGAAGTAAGTTGGATATGGACTACCAATGATACAAAGATTGTTCAAAGCTTCAAAAAAATGTGTAAATATCTTCTTATTCTTAATTTCCCTAATGAAGAAGATAACTTAGTGGTTGAGACAGATGCCAGCAATGAGCATTGGAGTGTAGTGCTCAAAATCAAAGAAGGTGAAAAACTCTATAAATATTACAGTGGAAGTTTTAATCAGGCAGAATGCAACTATCTCACAATGAAAAAAGAAATTCTCGCAGTCATAGTTGAAAAATTCTTAATCTTTTTAGCCTCGAAACCTTTCCTCATTCGAATTTATTGCAAAGAATACTTGGTTTTGTGAAAAAGAATTTAGCAAATATACAAGCACAAGGGCTACTCCTACGTTAGCAATTACAACTTAACCAGTTTTCCTACGCTATTGAACATATACAGGGATCGAAGAACTCTCTAGCAGATAGTTTAACTCGAGAACTCGCCAATGGTGATCATCAGAGCAGAACTCCTGGCAAAGAAAGGAGGAAATCCATAATGAAATGCCATTACTACTAGAACAGATTTCTCCTTCTAGTAATGGCCTTATTGATAATTTAGAATTCCATACAAAAGGAGATCACATTTTGGTCTACTATCTTCTGCCTACCTAATAGCCCGAAGATTTTCCCTTCTAGAGTTATAAGTTAATTACCTTTGATGCCCTTATGATATCCAAGAAAAATAAGTTCTCATGTTTAAGAAAAATGGTTTAATGAGTGGTATGCAATCTGTATTAACTGTTATCATCATTATTCCTATGATATTTGGGAGTCTTAGAGTACAACGATATACTTTTTCGACAAGTCTGGAGTTGGTGGTGTTAGTTTCCCAGCAAATTCAATCTCTCCAAATGACCCCGTCATTAAAGCTTGGAAATACGGGATGGTACTTTACTTTATGAAAATTCTAGATCCAAAGTACCCATTTTTCTCAAAATTAACCAAGTTCCAACAATTCATGTTCAGAAGGATCCATTGGATTCTAACATCTCCTAATGGTCCAACAAAAATTCCAAATATTCGATGCCTATATACTATTTCATAAAATATTGACCCCTGTTAATAGTTTATCCAAAATAGTAGGTACTTGATAACACATTCTAAAAAAGTTGACCCCTAAAAATTATTCCACAGAATTAGGGTACCCTAGAGTCACAAATTGGGACAGTTAGCTATTTTTATTTTCATCTAGCGCCCTAACATTTCATATTTGCATATTTTATCCCAATATTCAAAAACTTACTTCTGCAAATTTATTTTTGTGCATGTGATACTCTACTCACAAGAATAAATCAAATTCTTCTTTCGCAAGGTAGTAGAGCCACATAAAGATTTTTAATTAAAATAATTAAGATAAATAATATTTAATTAAGCTAGTTAACTGTGCTTAATGCTTGAATTATCATCTACTTAACCTGCACCCAATTATTCACTTCTTGTGCATGCTGTAGGAGGAACCAATTAGGTAGCAACGTAATTAAAGTATATCACTGATATAATTTTATAATTAAAGACGAAACTAGCCAAAATTAAGACTGAAGTTAAGGATATAAAGAAGCAATTCTCCATCATCCATCTTTCTTTAATCAACGAGATTAGACATAGTGGAAAATCTATTTTAATTATTAGTACTCCATTGTAGCATAAATATCATTTTCAAAACCTAAAAAACAAAAGTCTATTTTCTTTACATGATACAAAATCCAAAAATAAAGTAAGGGAAAAATCAATTGAAAAATCATCTAAAAAAGTAGAGAAAGAAGAAGAAAATAGAGTATAAGGCGTATAATGTTGAGGAATTATAGAATATCTTTGATAAAGAACATAACCCAAAAGAATTAAATAGAATTATGGGTGCAATAGTTGAAAAATAAGATATATTTTCTTATGATAATGAAAAGACAAATAAAGCCCAGTTAGAAGAAGAAATGTATAAACAAATGAACTTAATTAAACTACAGGATCTTAATATCATTCGTCTAGAAGAAATTACAACCAAACTGAATTAAAAAATATGGCAAAATGGTATGTGACATTGAAATCCATGAGATTGGATAAGAACTCAACATGGACGAAATCGGATCCAATCTAGTTAACAATGTAATCCTAAAACCTAAAGAGGTTGGGAATCATCTAGAAGAAATACCTATTTTATAAGGCTTAGGTACGTTCTAGCAGGACATACAATCAATTTTTCCTTTTGGTTCATCCTAAGGAAAGCCACGTGATTTGAAGAGATTGTCCTTACCCCAATTAGCCAAATTGGATATATCCTAAATATCAATGGAGCACATAGTAGAGAAGAAATATTTGAGCATTGGAAAAAGGATATGAATAGTGCCCTGAAGTTGAGTATTAATGGTCTGCTGAAAATTTTCTAAACTACATCAAACATAGTTTTCTCTTGCACTATATTACACTTGTATGACTTATTAGACGAGGAAGACAAAAATACACTAAGAATGATGGAAATGTGAGCTCCTATATTCAAAAAATTATTTAAGGAACTCAAAACTGGATTTATCGAAGCTAAACCCGAAGAAAAAGCTACATAATGGCAAGAAAGATTAATAATATAGAATTATGGCATATGAGATATCTTGAGAATTATATTTCCAAATTTAGTCAATATTAGTACGAAATTGGGCATAATGAACCCAATCTTGATATCTTTTGCAAGAAATTACCACTTCTGATCAATTCTATAATTGATCAAAAATATGTCGCATGGCTTGAAAAAGCAGGTGTAATTGATAGCCTTGGTGAAAGAATATCTTATTTAAGAAAATACGTCAATGGTTATTCGATACTAAATTGTCATATTTTTCATGCCTCTATCACCTAATTTTAGCTCGTATAATGAGTTCAATCAAGCAACTACCGTAAAAAGGAGCGAAGACGGAATAAGAAATACCAGAAGATAGCGAAGCAAGAGTGACGACAGTTGGCCGTGGCCACCACCACTAACCGTCACCACCATTACAGCAAGGCAGTGGCTGGCGACTACTAGTGGTTACTACGCTGATGGTCGGCACTCCAGGCCCTACTTTTCTCGGCCTTTCTCACCCGACTCAATTTGCATTTAAGGCCCTTCTTCGGGACCTTTTGGGGGTTCTTTTTTGGAGACTTTTATGCTAGTTTTAGAGCAGGTTTAGCTAATAAAAACCCCAATAGGGGGAATTAGATTAGGTAGATTAGATTGTAATTTGGTTAATTTGTATCCAAGATTGAAGATTTTCATTCAAGCCATTCAAGAATAAGTCAAGAATAAGTTTTCTCTTTTCTCTTCTCTCTTTCTGTTTCATATCTTATTTTTACTTGTTTAATTTGAGCATGCTAGTTTATATTATGTTTAGTTTTTATTGTTAATCAATGTTCAATTAGCTTGATATATTAGATTAGTTTCATTCTTTCTCCTCTCTAGTTCATGTTTGCCAGTTTAGTTGTGGTTTGATTTCATGGCTTTCTTATGATGATTAGTAGCTAGTTTTTGTTGGCTTGGATTGTGATTAGCCCTTGATAGCTACATAGTCTTAGATTAGGCCTAACCACACTCAATTTATGCTTTCAACTTAAAGTTTTCTCTCATACCCGCTAAGTGTTTGATGAAATGCTCAGGAGAGCTTTCATCCATATTTTTGGGTGATTGACTCATGTGGAGTAGTGAGGTCAATTATCTAGTGTGGGGGAGAGACTGGCTAGCATTTAGACATAAAAATAGTCTTGATCCTAACTAGGTCCTAGGGTTGCTAATCTCATACTCTAATTAGGCTAACCCCATGAAAATAGGTGGTTAGACTAATTAGGGTAGCTCGTGACCCTTGGGAGAGGGCTTCGGTTGTCCTTGATGGCACAACCGGCCATCTCTAGTTTTTAGTATAGGTTTGGTACATTAGGACTCACCTCGATTACTTGGTTCGTCAATTGGCTCAATCTTAAATCCAAGCCTCTTCTTTTGTATTTATTAGCTTCATTAAGATTGTCTTTTATTCCTTTTTCACTTACCCTAAACACTTGACCTAATCCCGGTACTTGAAACCCACCTCCCACTAGACGACACCCCGAGTACTCGATGATAGACCTTGCACTTGGGGCTATAAATCTTAAAATGTCAATTCTTCCTATCAAGTTTTTGATGTAGTTGGCCGGGAGTTGGCATTTTTTAATATCAGGGTTTACTTGAACATTTGAGGCTACGCCATTTAAAAATCCAAAAAAAATTAAAAATCAAAAATTTGGAAAAAAAATTCAAAATGGCTATTTTCCATTTTCCTCGATTTGAACATGAACCTTTTTGGCAATGTTTGTCTAGATTCAATGATTACCATGATCAATGTGTGCATTTCACATGTGAAAAATGGAAAATATGCAATGTTGTGCTTGAAAGGATAACACATGAGACCCGAGCCACCCTTGAGTCCATGTGTTATGGTGGTATGTGTTGTTTGGATGTTGATGATATGTGGCACTTGTTTGAGTCTTTAGCTTGGTACCAATGGCACCACGAGAATGCTAGTGAGTCTTTTGTGTGTCATTTCCTTATTCCATATGATTTACACGCTCAATCTTCATATGTAGATAGATTTAGGGATTCATTTCATCACCGTTCCCCTTATTCTCCTGTTGTGTTCTCTAACTATCAATCCTTTGACAATAATGTTAACTCTTGTCACTATTATAATATTTTTGATGCAGATTATTCAAAAATAATGCTGAAATAGAGACAATGAATGAGCGACATGAGTGTTTTGTTAGTGAGAGAAGAGAGTGTTGCCTATTGCATGAGACCAACCCTAATTTATCATCCCCTATGTTGGAGGTTAGTCTCAATTATGCTTATGAGTCTTCTCTTTGCCTAGAGCCCAATTTTATTGCCCATACACATTTAACCAACCCAGAGGAAGGGATTGACCATCCCTTTGTCGCTCTATCCTTGTCTAGACACCTAGAGACACTACTGAGGGTGTCTTGAGGATACTTTCTTCTTCCCTCCCAAGCCTTTAGCTCAGTGCATGGGGTTCAAGATGGGTGAGTCTCTTAGGGGTGATGCTAGTTGTGCTGAGGATGATTCGCTTGATTGGTCGGGAGATTTTGAATTAATAGAGCCCTCTTTTGAGGAGCTCTATAGTGATGATGTGAGGGTTAGTGCAGGTCCCAACATTGAGCATATTGACCCCATTTACGCCAAGTCACTTGACTTACCCCCATTTCATCCGGCTTACTTCCTACCACCCCCTCTCATTTGCGTGCATTTCAGGAGTCTCCAGGTGACATTAGAGGGTATAATCCCTTCTTTGACCCTTACTATGAATACCCAGAGGACATGCCTAGGAAGATCATGTGGAGTACTTTCTTTGATCATGCTTTTTGATTTTGCCATGGCATTTGATAAGTGTAAAAGGATATAATAGCATTTGCTTCTTTCTTATTCGTGCTCTCTTACTTACATCACTTTGAGATGCAAGCAAAGGCACATGATAAGCTCTTGCGAACTTTGAGAACATGTGATTTGAAGACTCTAGTCTTGAGACATGAGAAGGAGTGGTTGATGCTCCTCAATCCTCCATAGCACCATTTTATGAAGGCGTAGTTTGGGTACAATTAGTATCCGACCTAGTATAATCATTATAACTCTTCTTCCTTCTTTTTTTATTTTCTTTCTTCCTTTTTTTGTTTAGTTGTGGATATTAGGTTGTGTTTTGTTTATGATCAATATTGAGGTGAAACTTGGGATATTATGTAGCTAATTGATGGATATGATTACCTTTGTGTGTTTTTTGTGCATATTTGTGTTTTATGATTGGTGGCATTATTGGATTTGTATATGTTCGTTTTTAGTGGTGTTAGTTTTCTATGTATGGGTGGTCGTATTGTAGATTGGTTGAGGTTATGTTTTTGGATGAGTGTGTTAACTTGTGTATATGAGTGCTCCTTCACTGTTTTTGTGTGTTTTGTTTTGTTTTGTGTTCTGCTTGTTTTTATGGTTGTTGTGACTCCTCAGCTCCCAATGAGGACATTATCAGACTTAGGTGTGGGGATGGCGAAGTCATATACCCTTTTGTGCATAGTTTAGTGTGAAACTTTTTCAATTTTTAAAATTTTGTATAGTTTTTCTTTTTGGCTTTGGGGGACTTTTGTGCCTTTGTGATTGGTTTTGACCTTTAATAGCTTGGTTGCTAACTTGTATATAGGTCGAATATGCATGATAGAACACTTATCTACAATGTAATCTCCGATCTCTCATAATAACCCTACTTCACATGTGCAATTTTGTGCCTACTTTGTGCACTTAACGATTGACTTTTGGTGTTAGTTATTAAAGTTTGGGTTTAAGGACATTCTACTTGGTTAATTGACTTCCAGTTTTGGCTTTATCATGAGATAAAAATGAGAAAACTATGACGCAAAAGTGAGCTTACCTCTAGTACCTCTATTTGGGCCTTAATATGTGCTTTGCACATCCAAATAAAACCCCTAAATAGAGAGAAACTCCAAGAACTACACACTCGGACAAAGGAGCATAAGGAGAAATGCGAAAAAAAAGAAGGGAAAAAAAAGAGCAAAAATAAAGGGAGTTATGAGCCAAGCAGAGATTACCTTTTGCCCAGTTTTAGTCCAGCATTAAGAGTCAATACGCTTTGCACAGAGCACCAAGTTATGCAAATCGTGTCATTGTATTGCATGGGGTGAAAAATAAAAGTCGGGATGTATTTATAGTCTATGTGTGTCTTGAATGTATGCTTTGCTTGTATATACCTTAGTAGCTAGGTTGTTGGGGCAATAAAATCGATCTAGATGTGTACATATTTTCTACTTTGCCTTGTATATATCCTTTACTTTTGAAGAAAAACTTCTAAAAATATTTAAAAACTTTTGTGGGTATATATTCTGCAAACCCTCACGAGATCTCACTCGTCCACTTAGGGAACCAAGGGGTTTGAAGGGCTTGTTGCATACACTGAATGCAACCATAATTCCTACGAAAGTGAGTTAGGTTCTTAGGTTAGTTTTTCTTTTGTTTTGCATCAGGACGAGCAAAAGATAGGTATGGGGATATTTGTTCGGAGCTAAATTGTCATATTTTCACCTATCGCCTAATTTTAGCTTGTATAATAAGATGATCTTTAGGATTTTTACTTGTTTTGTTTACTTTTGTAGAAATACTGCAAAAAGAAGCAAAGGCAAAACAAGAAAAGTCACAAGATTGTGAAGTAAGAGTGATGACAGTCGGCCGTGGCCACCACCACCAATCGTTGCCACCACTACAGCAAGGCAGTGGATGGCAACAACCAATTGTGGCTGGCTAGTTTAGATAATGTTTTCTCTTCTCTCTTTCTCTTAATATTTCATATTTTTCTCTTGCTTTTATTTGAGCATGCTAGTTTAGATAATGTTTAGTTTAATGCTTTATTTTTATTCGTAATCCATGTTAGATTATATCAGTTTCACTCTTTCTCCCCTTTAGTTCATGCTTGCTAGTTTAGTTATGGTTTTATTTCATGGCTTTCTTGTGATGATTAGTAGCTTGTTTTCATTGACTTTGATTGTGATTAGTCTCTTGATGGCTAATTAGTTTTGGTTCAGGTCTAACCACACCTAATTTATGCTTTCAACTTAGAGTTTTCTCTTGTGCCCGCTAAGTGTCTGATAAAATGCTTGGGAGAGCTTTCATCCATATTTTTGGGCGATTGACTAATGCCGAGAGGTGAGGTCAATTGGCTAGTATAGGGGAGAGAGTGGTCGGGATTTAAACTTGAAAATAGTCCCGATCCTAGTCAGGTCCAAGGGCTGCTAATCTCGTGGTCTAATTAAGCTAATCCTATAAAAATAGATGGTTAGACCATTAGGCTAGCTCGTGACCCTTGAAAGAGGGCTTGGGTGGTCTTCGATGGTGCAATTGATTATCTGTATCTTTTAGTATAGGTTTGGTAGGTTAGGACTCCCCTTGATTACTTGATTCGTCAATTAACCCAATCATAGCACCAAGCCTCTTCTTCTGTGTATTAGCTTTATTCAGATTATCTTTCATTCCTTTTTCACTTAGCCTAGCTTGAAACACATAAGTTAATCCTAGTGCTTGAAACCTAACTTCCAGTGGAAAACACCCCGAGTACTTGACGATAAACCTTGCAGTTAGGATTATAAATATTAAAAACTTCAATTCTTCCTATCAATGATCAATGTCTTGATCTTCAAAAGCAAAAGGAAATGAAGAAAGAGTTTCTAGCCTATTAGGATAATCCTCACCAATGGGAAAATGAGCCTAAGAAGTGAAGAAAAAGAAAATTTTATAAGAAAAAGAGCTTTAACAAGCAATGGGGAGAGAAATACAAAAGAAAATACTATAATAAACCAAGCCTTAAAAAACAAAGATTTTTTTAGAAAAGCTACTTATTGTCCTTCCAGGAAAAACAATTATAAGTTTTGGGCATGTGGAAAAGTAGGTCATTATGCTAACGAATGCAAAATAAGAAAAATAGCAAGCTTATTGAAGGTTTGGGTAGTCTAGATTATTTTTAGCTTAGTGAGGAAGAAGCACTAAATCTAACCCTAAAAAATAAGAAGAGAATTATAGAGATTATACTGGATGATGAATATAAAGAAAGTGATTATAAAGAAACTAATGACATGATGGAAAGTATCTCAATTAGTCTTGGCGATCTTCAACGAGAAGAATTCATTATAGATAATGAAAACAAAGATGTCAAAGGAGATTGAGTCCTTCATATAATTCAAAAAGATATGATCTATAAAGACTTCATATCTCAATTCAAGATTAAGTACGCATGTGAAATGATGGAAGGAGATCTAAAAATAAAAGATTGCCAGTATGATGTGGAAAAAGTTAATCTCATAAATTAGGGAGGCATCCTTAAGAATAACAAAGATAGGCAATACAGCTATATCCATGTTGGAATTATCCAATTTCAAATTAGTCCATTACAATATTATAGCAAATATATTAATCTTTATGTTTTGCTATATGATATCATGCATACCAAATTTAATAATTAAATTATCATAGGGATTAAGAACAATTTATGAAATCGATCAATAGGGTTCATTTGTGAACTTGGATAATATGTAAGCCTTAAAGATGATTTTCCTAAATACTTCATATCCCTTCAGATAAAAACAGTTGGGTTGGGTATGAAAAGAGTAGGTTACCCACTGAGGATATTTTGAAAATGATCTACAAATTAGATAGTACCATAGACCCAAAAACTATGATAACAATGATAGAGGCAAAAAACCATGAAATTCCTACTCCAATGCAAAAAATTCAAAGGATAAAGTCCAATCTGCAGGAGATAAAAATTGATATCTCATGGATATCTAGCTTTGCCAATCCCACAAAATCAATGAGAAAAATGCAATAAAAATTGATAAGAATGGTAAAATTACCATTAAATCCCAATTATTATTAAGCATGAGTGCAAGATTAAAATGAGAAAACAAGTATTTAATAGCTAAAGAAGAGCATAAAGAAGAGTATACGATTAATACGACCAGTTAAATACGTAGAATGACTTTTGACCACACAAGACATAGTATATACAAAAGCATAAGTCTATATAGAACACTCATTGTGTACAAAACAAGAACTATTAGGGAGCCAATCTATGAGGATGAATTAGTTAAAGATATGACTATGGTGATATGCTATGAAGTCACCAATTCAAATCCTAATAGCACCTATATCCCAATAAATGTATTTTTAGGGGGATATACAACAACAACAATAACAACTCCCAGTGTGGGTCCCGCTTTCGTGGGGTCTGGGCAGATCCAGACGTATGCAACCTTACCTCTACCGGCAATCCTGCCCGTAGAAAGGCTGATTCGAAAAGAACCACAAAAATAAAATTTTGTGAAAACATTTTATAGAAGAATGATTTTGTGAAGACATTTTATAGAAAACATTTTGTGAAAACATTTTATAGAGAAAGACTAAGGATAAGTTGCAGGGAATGAATTAAAAAATACGAAAAAATCAGTTGGCAGTAACTATGTAACCATAAGTGCAACAAGGCAGAGGGAGATACTATACCTTAACAAACCAAGGTAGGCAAACATTGTCTCTTCCCAAATGCATGAACTACCTGCATGCAAATAGAACATACTGCAAAAAAAAAACCCACAACCAAACCCACTCTACTACAACCGAGTGACCAACTACGAGGCTAACTCTCTGCCATCTAAGATCTTAATCCTATCCCGCCACAGCCTCCTATCCTGAGCCATGTCCTCCATTAGCCATACAACTTTCAAGTCCTCTCTAATCACTTCGTCCAAACTATTCTTTGGTCATCCCTTCCCTTTTTTACCCCTTGGGATGGTAATACTCTCACCTCTCCTCACTGGAGTGCCCACACTCCTTCTTTTCACATGGCCAAACCATCTGAGTCTTATTTCTCTCAGCTTATATTCGATGGGGACCACTTTAACTAAGTATCTTATCACTCCATTACTAATTCTATCCATTCTCGTATAACCACACATCCATCTATTCATCCTCATCTCTGCTACCATTAACCATTGAACCTGAGTCTTCTTTATAGGCCAACACTCCAATCCATATAACACAACAGGTCTAACTACCATACAATAAATTTTAGCTTTTAGTCCTACATGCATTCCCTTATCGCACAGCACACCTAAAGCATACTTTCATTTTTGCTAGCCCACTTTTATACGATGGCTAATATCTTCGTCAATGTCCTGTTCATGATGAATGATCGAGCCTAGATATTTAAACTTCTCGACCTTTGGAATCTGCATCCCCTCAATGGTGACTTCTCCCGTCGCATCTTCCCTTCCACTGAAACAACAACGAAGGTATTCAGTCTTCGATCTACTAATTCTAAATCTTCTAGACTTTAGTGTATGTCTCCATCGCTCCAGTTTTCCATTAACTCCCTCCCTGGTCTCATCAACAAGGACAATGTCATATGCGAGTAACATAAACCAGGGTAACTTATCTTGAATCCCTTTTGTAAGTTCATCCATGACTAGAGTGAATAGAAAAGGGCTTAAAGCGAAACCCTAATGCAGGCCCATACCAATGTAGAAGTCGTTGGTGACCCCTCTTGGCGTCCTAACACTCATTCCACCTCCCTCATACATATCTTTAATAAGTCGAATATACACCGGAGACACTCCTTTCTTTTCCAAGCATCTCCATAACACCTCACGCGGGATTCTATCATATGCCTTTTCCAGGTCAATGAACACCATGTGAACATCTACGTTTCTATCTCTCTACAATCCCATGAGCCTTCTAAGCAGGTAAATCGCCTCCGTAGTCGACCTGCCAGGCATAAAACCAAATTGGTTTTCTATTATCGAGATATCCTTCCACAATCTTTTCTCAATCACCCTTTCCCACAACTTCATGGTGTGACTCAACAACTTTATACCCCTATAATGATTACAATCCTGAATATCACCTTTGTTCTTGTACATTGGTATGACTATACTAAACCTCCATTCTCTTGGCATCTTAGCAATCTTAAAAATAACATTGAAATGCTTTGCTAGCCACTTCAATCCCTCTTCACCCAAACACTTCCACACTTCCACAGGATTCTGGTCTGGTCCCTCTACCTTTAAATTTGTCATCTTCCTTGGGGACTCTTTGATGTGAATTTTATGTTTAGTTTTAAAACCCTTATTACTTGCAAGTGCACAAGGTTAATTGTAGACAAGTGAGTATAGGGGTGTCAATCCCACGAGAAACAATATTGATTTTTAATTTCAACTCTTCTAATTATAAAGAATAAGTTGAATGAGGAGTGTAATTATCAATATGATTAAAGAAGCTAAAAGAAGAGTAAAAGTGTCAAGTAGAGAGAATTCAAATGAGAGAATGTTCTAGGATTTCGGATTTCACCTTTGATGCAAATATTGAATTGCTAATTCAAATGGGGATTTGATTTGTCTCTTGTGCAACCTAAGCTACAAGAATTAAGTTACAAATTGAAAAGATAAATTATGATTATCAAATAAAACTATTTATCTAGTGGTTTAGTATGAATTATTCTTTCTAAACATAACTCATCTAATTTCTAGCATAAATTATTCAATTGAAATAATTATAATTTTAAGTCCAATTACATAATCATCATATTAGCCTACAAGGTCTAATATTCATTTGAGAAAGCAAATTAAACTATTGTAATCAACATGATTAAACATTAGTATTAAGATGCATAAATAGATTATGATCAAATATAAACTCAAGATTATGTAAAAGAGACAAAAATAACCCCATAAGAAATTACCAAAAGAATACTATTACCAAGGATCCATCCTAATCCTAGAATGAGTAGTTTAGCAGACCATAGTTAGTAAAAACACCATTAGAGCTGTTATATTTCACTTCCTATGTCCAAACTTTGTACTCAATTACACAATTGATATGATCAAATGTAAACTCTTAAATTTGACTCACAAATGAGATGAGAAGAGAAGAGAAAAATAGCTAACAAAGCTTATTTTCCTCTTAACCCCTCAACCCAAATGATTTTTTCTTACAATAATACTCTCAACTCTCTAAAGAAAATAGAATATGGAAGATGAGAGAATAAGAAGAATGCATGTATGGATGTGTCAGTGTGTGTCAACCCATAGCCCTTTTTATAGTGGAAAATCCAACCTCTTTGGATACCCCAAATTTAATGAGAATCAATTCCAATTAATTTTAGGATGTTACATGCATGAACATGGCAAGTCATAAGCATAGAATTAATCAAATTTAATTAGGTTTTGACTAGGTTAACAAGTGGTGTATGTGGAGGAATAAACAAAACAGTTGGGCTGATATGGGGTGCCGAGGCTACAATATGGGCCCTACACTAGGCCCATACGGAGGGAGAAAGAGAAGAAGCAAAAGAGAGGGGCTGGGGTCAAGGCGGCTGAGCTGCAGAACTCTGGCCCACACGAGCTGGAGCAGGAAGAGGAGAAGAGCTGCTGATGTTGCAGATTGGGCCGAGCTACTGGGAAGGCAGGCCAAGGCTATGCATAAAGAGAATGAGAGGAGGAGCAGGCTGGGGGGATGTTTGGGCCCCGAGCTTCACTGCACCGCTGAGCCATGGTTGCTGGGCCGCACCTCACGGGCTTGGGCCACGAACTGCGGTGGCCAGTTGGGCCATTATTTCTTTTTCTTTGTTTTGTTCTTTGTTTTTGTTCCTTTGGGCTTGAGCTTGGACTGTAGGTATTGCACATATGAGATATCCAAGTCCAAATTCTTCTATTTTATTTTTTACCTGAAAATTTCATAAAATATGCATTATTTACTCATAAAAATGTATTCCAAAGACCTAAAAGTAGCTAAAATGAAGGAGAAAAATAAATAAATATATATATATATAATATGAATTATCACTCTTTAATCTCGTCCTTGCTTATAGGTTCACAAAAACGAGGATCAAGTTGGCTCTCACTACTCTCTCTACTCCTACTTCCAAAATCTTCCATCATTTCACCATTTAAGAGTTTAGAAAAGTACATCTACCATCTCTGCTTGACTTCTGCATCCTCATATAGCACCCTACCATTTTCATCTTTGATGCACCTCACGACACTCAATCCCTTGTTCTTGTTTCCCTAACCCTAACTAGTTTAAAGACTTCCTTCTCACCTTCCTTGGTCTCCAGTTTTTGATATAACCTATCATAAGACAAGTTCTTTGCAACAGCAACAACTTTCTTGACTACCTTTTTTACTGCCTTATATCTAACTCTATTAATCTCTTTCTCTTCATCTGTTCCGCTATTTGTGAAAGCAGCGTATGCTTCTTTTTTCTCCTTAACTTTCTCTTTTACCTCCTCGTTCCACCACCAGGCTCATTTTATTTTGTTGCCACCTCTTCTAGATGTACCAAGGATTTCCTTAGCCGACCTTCGAATATATTTTGCCATTTCCTCCTACATTGTATCTGCATCCTCTGCCTTCTTCCAAACCCCTTCTTTAGAAATTCTCCCTACAAACTTCATAGCCTTCTCCCTAGTAAGATTCTATCATTTAACAATAGGCTCCCCAGCACACCTCCTCTTCCATTGTAAACATTTGAGCTCCATATCCAACACTAGTAATCTATGTTGAGTTCCTAAATACTCAATTGGTATCACTTTACAATCCTTACATAATCTTTTACTGTATGCCACTCACTTGGTATCACTTTACAATCCTTACATAATCTTTTACTGTATGCCCTAACAAGGAAGTAATCAATTTGAGTCTTTATTGGACCACTCCTAAAGGTCACCAAGTGGTCCTGCTTCTACTTAAAAAAGGAGTTTTCCACCAACAAATCACAGGCGATCGCAAAGTCAACATGGCCATTAAAGTCTCCTCCTACGAAAAGTTTCTCGCTCCGAGGTACATCCTAAATGACCATATCCAAATCCTCCCAAAATTGCTTCTTAATATCGTCCGGCAAACCTATTTGAGGTGCATAAACACTAACCACATTAAGGATTTTCGAACCCACTACTACCTTAATAGCCATAATTCGATCACTTTTACGCCTCACTTCAACAACAAAATTGACCAACTCCTTATCAACCAAAATACCAACTCCATTTCTCGGCTTGCTTGAACCTGAATACCACAACTTATACCCATCAACTTCTGTGACTTTAGCCCCCACCCACTTAATCTCTTGCACATACGCTACGCTGATCGTATGTCTATAGAAAGACTTAACTAATTCTATTGACTTACCAGTAAGTGAACCAATATTCCAGAACACTAGTTGCACCTTCTGAAACACTACACCCTTGCTACCCCCATTTTTCCCCGAAGAACAGGATGAAGCGACTACATTGCTCGCCACTAGCTTAAGCTACCAATACCAACCCTAACGCCATTAATAATAGATACTACTGCTAATAATAAAATGAGTTTGCACTCAATAGTGATGAGGGATTAAACAATCAAAACACACCAAAAGAATAACTGGGTAGGCCCAACTAATATGAAAAGAACAAAGTACTGAAACCAAAAGGCAAAGAGATGCTAACTAGAAAGACAAAAGTAGTTCACAAGACTAGGAATCTACTTGGCAAGAATACACCACTAGTCAAAAAGAATGAATGAGCACATACAATGATCCAATAGCCCTTCTTAATAACGATGGTAACAAAATAAAGGGAGTAAATAATAGATACTACTACTAATAATAAAAATGTTTGCACTTATATGTAATAAGGGCATAAATGAATAAAATCACACCAAAGTAATCACTAGATAGGCCTAACTAATAGGAAAAGAGAAAAGTATTAAAACTATAAGGAAAAATGACACTAACTAGAAAAATCAACAAAAATTTGTTAACAGGACTTGACAACTACTTGGCAAGAATGCACAACTATTCAAAAGAGAATGAATGAGCAAATAACAATAATAAAATAATATAATACACACCGACTTATCAAAACAATCATAAAGGTAATAATAAAAAACCAGAGTTGCTACTAATAAATACTATGAAGAATACAATAATACTAGAGACGACTATAATAATAAAATACTACTATAAACATAAGAGGCTGGAAACAGTATGCAATACTACAAACGTAGCTAAATAGCAAATGATAATAATAATACCAATAGTAATAATAATAGTCATAATAAAAATAACACTAGCAATATAGTACTAAATGATCTAAATAGTAGTAGTAGTAGTAGTAGTAGTAGTAGTAGTAGTAGTAGTAGTAGTAGTAGTAGTAGTAGTAGTAGTAGTAGTAG
>JACYFF010003369.1:39675784-39703673 GCA_017589665.1 Selenicereus undatus
AATAATAATAATAATAATAATAATAATAATAATAATAATAATAATAACAACAACAACCGAACAAAAAAGAATAGTAATAAAATGATCTAAAAGTAATAAAATAAAAACAGTAAATAATAAACTATGCCAGCAAGAACAAAAAGCGAGCTCCCAAAAGATAGAAGGAACCCCAGGCACTTGAACTTAAATAAATAATGCAGGCCAACACTAGGATGAAATTAAACAAGTAATTCCAAAAGCAAACCCAAGCTATGGAAACAAAAGCCACGTTGACTTGCACAAATACGGGGGTAAAAACATAGCTGACCTGAATCCCTTCTTAACTTGGGCAGAGCACCCAACAGTCAAAAAATCCAAAATCTAGCTCCAATTTCACCCAACTGGTGAGAAGAATTCAACTGAACTGATTTGACCTTTCTAACTGAAGAATGATGCAATTGTGATGAGAACAATGTCGGTAGTTAAACATTGGTGTTGGCCTTGGCCTTCTCTCCTCACTCTGTCTTAGTTTATGCCCAGCAATTGCTCTATTTCTTTTCTTTTCTTTTCTATCATAGTAGAAGAGAACAGAGAGGGTTTGCAGAGAGAAAGAGGGGGCTTGCCCAGAATGTAGCAAGAGTACTTGGATGGATTTTAACACCAGGGCTACCAAGAAAATAAATGGCTTCCTTCTTAGAGGCACAATACTTTTCCTTCCACACTAATTCCACTAATTCAATTCCACCCACTTCGTTACTACCATTGTCTTTGGCTTCTAGAACGAATAAGGCAACACTTGGCAGAAATAACTTTCAATTAGCTGTGCTTAATCTTTGTAGTAGAACCAACAAAAAAATAGATATGAATTATGTGCCTACATTAGTAGTGGTTGTTCTAAATGTTTTGAAAAAAGATCTTTGTTTCTAGAATTTATAGGGAAAAAAGCAAAGAATCCTTACAGGTAAGAATAGTTAATAATAGCATAATGAGTCATAATGAAGCCATAGAGGGCTTGGCTATACAATTAGGAGGAGTCCAATGCATTATAACAATTTTATAGGCTACTGTTGAACCCTTTTATGATATGATTGCTGAAAATAATAAGAGGTTATATTCTTCTTGCACAGAGACCATAAACCAAATAATCTTCATAATGAATGGTCACTCAGCTCCTATTTGTACAAATTAAATAAGACTTATATGGATAACAAAATTCACTTCATATGTGGCTAATGTGGTGAGAAGGTAATACCTGCACAACGACAGATAGTATTAACAATCTCATTACTTGGGTATCTATGAATGAACAGAAATCCTGCTAGAAAAGGAGGAAATCCAAAATGAAATGCCATTACTGCTAGAACAGGTTTCTCGTTCTAATAGAATCTTTATGGATATTTTAGAATCACATAAAAAGTAGATTATATTTTGGTCTTCTGTCTTCTGCCTATCTAATAGTATAAAGATTCAGACTTTTAGAGGCACAAAAGAATTACCTAAGGTGTGCTTATGATATTTAAGAAAAGATAAATGTCCACGTTTAAGAAAAATGGTTCAATGACTGGTATGCAGCTTGTATCGACTACTATCATTACTATTGTTACATTTGGGAGTCATGGAGTACTACAATCTTTTTTCCTAATAGATTTAGTGTTGATGCTACTAGGTTCCCAGCAAATTCAATCTCTCCAGATGACCTTATAAAATGAAAGCTTGAGAATGTGGAATTGTAACTTACCTCATAGAAACCCCGAATTCAAAGTACCCATTCTTCTCAAGACTGGTTAAGTAACTTTTAATAGTGTATGTTTAAAAGGATCTATTGGATTCTTACATCTCTTGATGGTCCAACAAAAATTCCATACAATAGAACTTTGTATGTCGAGGTACATTGTGTAGTAATTGAGTATGAAAATGGAAAAATCAAACCAGCATATTATCTTATTTAAATGGTTGATTTAGATGATCCCAGTTATCAATGAACAGAATGGTTTTTGGAATGACAATAAGTAGTTAGTGATCTAGCTTTAGCAAGAGCCACCAATTTTACAATGTTTTTCATCAAATATGGGCATTAATTGAACAAGGAAAAACACTAATGCATTACGGGAACACTACTTTCATCTATCATAGTGATTTTAGAAAATATATGAAGGTAGAAGGAGCTACTTCAGAAGATGTTCTTAATTGTTCCTTTGATATTGGAGATGAAAAATTCTTTTTAGACAAAGAAATGGAATATCTTCATGAATTATTTGAAAAATGGGATCCAAACATCTTGCACTTGATGAATATTTTGATGATTATTTGAATAATGATGGACTAGAAGACGTTATTGGGGATGAAGGCATGTAGAATATCAATATGGATGGCTAGCCTTGCTAGCATTAAGTGCTCTGAAAAGTTGTTGCACCATTGTTGCACTATTGTGTGAAGTGCCAAGTCAATAAAATAATGTAGTTTGTTATAGCCAAGTAACAAAAATTGTAGCCATGCAAAAATATCAATGTATGTACTATAGTCATTAAGGCATTCTATGTAGTCCATCTCCTCTATAAAAGGAGATATTCAGTGCTGAGAAGAGATGCGGTCATTTGAATATATAGTTGTGCAAATGAGAAGTCAGGATTCTCCATTTCTCTAAGAGAAAGCATCTCTGATGATCTTACTAGCTTAAGTCCCTCTTCAAATCTTTCCATTGCAATATTTCCACTTTCAGGCTTTCAATAAAAGAAGTTTTCCAGTAGAGAACGTTATTCAATCAAACCTTATGTCTTAAATATTATAATTTCTTAACTAAAATCTCACTATCCTTAAAAATATAAAAAACCTTGATCATGATTACGGTCCAAGTTAGGAAATGAATTGGATATGTGTTGCCTAATCTAAGGAAGGTGTGGTCGAGCTGAGCAATCTCTGTAAACTTAAAGCTAGAGGAATGCCAAGGTCCAACACTGACTAAGTTTAGGTAATGGTTGAAACTCTATAATTATGCTTTAATTATTGTGCTAAGCATGGTGGGCCTCCAATCACCGAAAATATAATGTTTATGATACAAGAATAGATTGTAATAACTAGTACTAGTAAAATCATGCAAGTAGTGCAAATATAACATTAATTTTCTAAAAAAACCCAGAAATTTGAGTATTTGCACTTTGAACCCCATCTAGGTTAAAAATAGAAGTGTCGTAACGCTGTGAGTCGGATTAGAAGGGAAAAACCCCTAAAATCATTGTTTGGTGAAATATTGACCCCTGCAAATAGTTCACCTAAAATAGTAGATAGTTTGGAATACATTCTAAAAAGGTTGTCCCCTAAAAATTATTTTCATAAAATGTATGGTATCGTGGAGTCGAAAATTGTTTAAATTGTATCTGTTAAGACAAGCAATTAATTGTATAATTATCAACATAGTCTATATTTTTTTGCATAAATTCTTAGGTTACATGTACAATACTTCGTATTTTCAAGAAATCCATGCAGCATTCGCAAATTGGGGATTTTACGACATCCTAATCGATGTGTTACCAATTGGGGAGATCAATATGTGAATTTTTATTCTTATACCATTTGAAGCTATTTAAGAATTCACGTTCTTCTATGACACAATAGCCTAAATGAAAAAAGGTAAAAAATGATTTGTTCGTGTTGCTTTTGGCTATACAAAAATTGTAATATTAAAAGTTGCATGACGTTTATTTTAATTAATACACTATAGAATGAATGTTACCCGTATTTTTGTCTATGTTGCTATACTCAAATGTCTGAAAAATAACTAATGCATATCAAAGCTTTTATGACGTCTACATCATTATGAGATTTTTTTCCACAATGGGAGGGAGCACGTTAGGGATATATTGGAAGATGAATTGTAAGGTCATTATGGTATTAAGCCATATGATGGATGTTAAAATGGAATAAAGTAGCATACAGCTAGAACATAATTATTGATGCTTAAACCTCGAATAATGTTGAAAATACTGTGTTTATTGGCTAAACATAAATAGATAAAGATTTTATACTTTTGGAATAAGTGGACTTGTTCTTTAATAAGAAATTGTACATGTTATTGATAGCTACTCTTTTGAATGTTAAATAGTTTTATTAATAGAAGGGTTACCTCACCATTGTACTTCTTAATCCTTGCTAAAATTTTATTATGATATAATCATTGAAAGAGTGATCATCAATTCTATGCAACTCAAGCAGCGGATCTATGAGAATGTGATGATTATAGTGTTTAAAATTAAGTTTAACTAACCCAATGGCTATGTGCCATAACTTCCATATAGTTTATGCATAGGATGGTATCTTAATATGATTTTTGGATAAGAGTTTTGAGGTGTATGATTGTTTCAAATTTTAGATTAAAACTCCAAATTTTAGTGAGTTTGGTGAATGAATTCATAACTTCCTCTAGAGTTTAACTTGACATTAAGTATTTGGGAATGTGAATGCTTTTAGGCTAATGAGAGCTTAAACAACTAAAAGCCCTGCATCCTATATTATATAAACTGAATGATATATATAATTATAAAAGTACCCTCATATTCTTTATTGCTTCCTTCAATCTAGATAAGAGGATGCACACACAAGTGGACTTAAGAAACATAAAACAAGTAACATGTAATGATTTAGTCAAAATGTCTGGTAACTAAGGCCAAATAGGAACATATTAAATAACAAGGTGCTATGTGACATATGTTTTCAAAGAAAGTGGTAGTCACTTGAATTGCTTCCTATAACCCTGAAGAAGAAGATTAGCTACAATATGAGCAGTAGAAATATTGTCCTAAGTAATTTTAACTAGTCATTATAAAAGAACACCAAGCTTATCAAGCAAGTAGCTTAATCACAGAGTTTCTACAAATTGTGTAGGCAACTACTTTATACTCAACTTTTGTGGAGCATGTGGGCATCACTTGTTGCTTGTTAGAGACCAAGGGAATATTAGTATTTACTAAGGTACCATATTTAGTTTAAAGATTATCTAGACATTTGCCTATTTCATAAGAAAGTATGTATGAAAATTGAAAGATCTTTTCTTAAGCAAAAGCCCATGTTATAAGATACCATATGAATATTTGTAGATACCTAACATAAAAACAAAATATGAAGTACTGGGGACATGCTTGAACTAGGACATATGCTTAACAATATAGAATTCATTTGGCATAGCATTAGGCATTGCAAGGTCTGTACCATGAGTTTTATTTTTAGTGAAATCGCAAAGTAGCCCATCCAACGATCATAACGTAGTCTCAAAATGAAGTAGCATAAGGAAAGGTTCTTATTTGAAGAGTTGAAATTTGTGGAGTAGATAGATGACATGATTTTACTAACAAAGTAACATAGTGTCTAGTGTTAGCAATACTCATACTGCTAGAAAAATGTTGGAGGTCTTAAAGGACATTCATTATAAATTAGGCTCAGATAAGCAAATAGTGTATTGTAATAAGAGAAGAAAGCTCCCAATAAAAAGGATGCACCCCATAGAGAAGGAAGACAAGGGTATTAGTTGATTACCAAAACTAACACGGAATAGTTAGGTGAATTACAAGCGAAACCCAATGAAAGCAAATAACTGCTATAATAAATGCATTGCACTCATTAACTATAACTTTTTGCCAGCTAGGGTGTTTTGATGCCTGTTTATAATAATGTGAGTAGTGTACCTAATTATAAGGTTACATCTATATTAGGGACCTTTGCCCTGTCACAAGATATAATGTTTTGATAGAAGTGTGATTTGAAGAAACATAATTGGAAAAAGAGAAAAAAAAAATCTCATGGCAGTAAGATGACTATCATTCTCATCCTCTTTATAGGTTCTCTTAGCAGTAGTATCACCTATAGTAGGATAGAAAATCCCATCTACTAATTCCTTTGCTTCAAGATTATCTAATCACGATAAGGCTGAATAAGACAATAAAAAGCCATGTCATCTCTCTCATGAAATTATGACATGACATTAAGGGCATTGGAGATGAACAGTGGTGGACTGAAGGTGATGTAAAGGAGCTACCCTTGGTGGAGCTAACTAGTTGGATAGGTTAGGCATTACTCTTTACAGACTGACTAGACTAGGGTTGCCTCTTAGAGCAAGATGATGTTTGGATTGTGACAGCCTTCTATAACTTAGACATCCTGGCTTAGGAATTCCACCAAACGGAATTAGAATTCTTTTGGTACTTTTTGATCTCTGATGCCTTGTGGCATGCATCCATTAAAGACTTAAGTTTGTGTAGGCTCACCTTTCCCTTTAGTGTTATCTCTAATTCCATTCATGAACTTAGTGGCAATTACCTATTAGTTTGCTTTAACTAGGTCTAATTTCTACAAATTGAGTATAACAATCAATCACATCAATTTTTTTTTTAAAAAGAAGGAATTTAACTAGTCATCCATCATTTTTCTTTTGTGAACCTAGAGGCAAAAATTTTTATTTTTATTTTTGGTTCAATTCATCCTATAGAGTTATGGGTCATTCACGCGATTGGCCTATCTCTCTTTGATCACTTTATGAGTATTTCTTAGTTGACTAAAGAAGTTTAATTTAGCAAAGAAAACTCTACGAACTACAATTATGCCATAAATTTTGCAGTAGTTCTCTACGCAATCTACAGAATATATTGGGTAATGCCTACCTTCAAAATCAAGAATATCAACATGAACCTTACTGTTCACTTCATATGGATAATCTTGGGCTAGATTTTTTGGATATTCACGCTTCCTTTTAGATGAAGGTTGTTAACCGGGTTGACCTAAGTGCCTATCCTATAAAGATGGGGTTGTTGCATATCAAAACCACCATGGTAGCAATCTTAATCACCAAGACTATTAGTAATGTGTTAGCGTCTCTAGGCTCAGGCTATCTTAAGATATCGATCATGTTGGCCTTCCAAGAATAGAGTTCCTTCCTACAATATAAATGGTCACTATTCATGGGTAAAGTCAACATGAACAAGTCTATATCCAGCATTGAGGACATTATCAGAGCTATCCACAATATTTGCACATTGAGAAAAGTGAAAATATAGTTTCTATTCCAATTTAATGACATTTCCATACTACCACCACGAGAGATTTGAAAACTCGTGATAATACTTTAGAGATATTGCACTTGACTCTCTACCACAAAGATGTGCTGGCAATTTTCTCCACTGAATTGATTCATTCTTGTTATTCCATTTAGCTTCCATTTTCTCAAACAGTGACGTAAAAAATTTACGCACTTCATCAAAATCATTTTTAGTTGACTAGTTGAGTACCTGCTTTCTCTTGCTAAATTTTTTAACTGTTTGATCCACTCTATTACCTTGTTCTAATGTCATTGCTCTAGTGATTGACATTAGGGAGAAGATTTTTTTTTAGCACATGTAGTCAACAAAAAATCACACAAGAACTCGAATAAGAAACTACTCCTAATGCATACATAACAAACATATCAATGAAGACAAAATTCAATTACACGAATTGTCATGAAAATAATTAACTACTTATTAATGGTATAAAGTCCCAAAACCAAAGAAGGGTGGTAATAAATCCAAAAGTTGGCCTAGCCTGAAAGGGCAAGATAAAACATATTGTCACTTCAACTTAGGCTTGACTTACTCAAATAGTAATGGTGGCAAGACTTCATAATGCATATATAGTGGCAAATAGAGAAGCAAATACAAGACCTTAACCTTTTACTAAAGAGTATAAGCAAATATTAAGTAGCAATAGTGGACTTGGTCAAAACAGTAGTGGCACTACAGAGCTCTAGCATGCTTCTAACTACAACCTTTCTTCACCAAATGATACTAAGAAATATAAAAGGCATTAAGCAGAGCATGAATGTGTACAAAAATAGTAATTCTGATGAAAAGAAAGTGTCAATGATGGTGATGAACCTTCTGGTGACATAAATCAAACTCTCTTTTAAGGATCAATCGGTTAACCACTTTATTTACTCAAGGAAACTAAGTCTCTATAATGTAGGGTTACGATTTCATGGAATTTGTAAAAGAATCAATTGAATCACAAATTTATGTTGTTTCCCGAACAAATTATGGATTTTGCATGAAATTCAATGGGTAATTAAGAGGAAAAGTCAATTTTTAGCGGATGAAGGTGAATGAAAATTTTCAGGGTTTTGAAATCTCAATTTGTAAGTCAGGATTTGCAATAAGGCACTTTCAAGTTTTCAGTGAATTAATGGGCAATAGAGAGACTTGGGTAATAGTTTATTAACGTTGGCTAAGTGCTGGATTAGATGGTTGCAGTAGATGGGGATATATGTGGGCTATGTAGTTTTGGTGGCATTTGCAGGTCCGTGGGTTGAAGGTTCTTTATCTTTTCCCCCCCATTTGATTGGCAACCAATGTAATATATCGAGCTTTGTCTATCAGAATATGCTAAGTAAAATTCTAATTCAAGGGGTTTTGATTCATCAACTTCTAAGTCACTAATTTTAAATCAATTAAGGAAAAATGCATAGGAATTCATGTAGTTATGAAAGGTGATTGGATCAAAACAATAAGCATTTGCTTTTCTCTAATCGATTAATCTCGAGGAATTGCAATCTCTCCAACAATTTAGTCTATTCTTTCGAAATCAGCCAAATTTAACTAAACTAAGCAAAATTCGTTCTTTCAAACTAATTTGTGTTAATCCAAGCTGAATATCTTCAATTACACTCTAATCTTCCCATCATGCAAATTTGTCTTTCGAGACGACGTTGTATCAGGTTTGATAAAGTAGTCTAACAATCAAATGTCACCTTTTAGTTTTTCACTTAATTGTTTCAAGTGTGTAAGCAAACTTTGGCCAAAAATCCATTCACAACATGATAATCACTTGATAGAATGAAATAAACCAACCATGAAATAACCACAATTCTATAGATTCCAACATGATCCAACTATACTTTCAGAAACTACTAAATCCCTAGACAAAATAAACTACTCACACATGATTAAAGATTAAACAACTAACCAACATTTTGGCAAAATCTAAGAAAAAGGGCTTGACTGAGATAGCCTTTCAACCACGGGCTTCAAACCGCCTCAAAATCAAACATACACACTCAAGATTTCTCACTAAAACAATAATCAACCTAAAAATCTTAACTAAAAAGAACAAAATTTGAGAAAGAAAATGGACTATGCTGTGCTTCCTCTCTCCTCCATCGCTGTTGAACGACGCCTTTTTATAGAAGAGTTTGGATCATTTCAACCACACAACGAAAGGAAGACGAAGAGGCAGCAATTTCACAGCTCGCCACGGTCCGTGGTAGGTACCATGGTACGACCGTGGTCTTAGCTAGAGCCACTTTTCTGCTCTTTTCTTGCTCCATGGGGCATATCATCACATGGATGTCCGTGGGGGTGATCAAAATACATCCAATAAGGGTCAAATGTTGGGTAAAAAGGCCTAAAATCCTACAAAACACATCAAACAACTGTACCCAAGTATAAATCGAGAATAGGAGTATAGATCATAACTTAAAGCACGTAATTCTCCTAAAAATATGACAAAGTAGCCCCGAAATGATGTATACATTAAGCACTTATCAAACTTCCCCATGCTTAAATTGTTGCTTGTCCTCAAGCAATGCTAAAACTAAAAATATACACAACCTCCTCAGGATAGATATAGGTAACATTACAACGGCAAAGCTGATCTAAAGGTAGCCCAAAATGATGATAAAATCATTAGCAAAGAGATTAGGGAATGAAATTTTCGAAAACTACTTGATAGACCACAATGCTAAACTTAAAATAATCCCCCCAAATCGTCAAATACAGTCATTCACATATGAAACAAGTGATGCTAACAAGGCTAGTAGAACCTCACCATAGTTATATGGCACTCAACACTCATGTGTTTGAAAATGTAGACATATATAAAGGTTCCCTTAATTCTCATTCCTTAGACTCAAATTTATCATAAGCTAGACAAGACTCTCTCAAATTCGTCATCACTAAAATGCAAACACTCCAGACAATCAAGAGGACTTTCATAGGGTTGTAATGGAGCCATGCGTAAAGGTAAGAGGGGAAAGGAGTGGACAAATGCATTTGGGCAATGTGGAGCTGAAAGCCATAGATTAAGAGCTAAATGATTCTAATGCACCATACTACATCCTTCTTAGACCGTTATAATTTATCAACAAAATACATCCCTAATTGAAGAGAGAAAGAGTTGAAAATCACAACAATTTACAATTCGAACAAGGCTAACTCCTTCTCCCTTTTTTCACTTTTCGCTCTTTTTTTTCCTTTTTTCTTTTTCATTTTTTCCTTTTTCATTTTATGTTTTTTTTTTTCTCTTGTTTTTTTTTTCAAATGAGTTAGCCAAGGGAAATCCATAATGAACTTTAAATTCCAACTCTTCTCTAAAGTTTGTATACTTAGACAAGGCATCCCTTCACCAAACAACCAAAACCCACTAAAAGAGAACAGTCCACCTTACTAGTGCCCTATCAAACTTAATGCAAAAGAATGAAACACTCGTATAGTCTTGGCTTAAGGGTAAGATAATCATTTAGCCATAGGATATAATAGGGGATTCAAATCAAGAAAAATGGATGTAGGCTCAAAGGAGCAAGGGATATAATATATAACAAAGGTGGTTATTTAGGCGTTGAGTTTAACAAATCTAAGAAAAATGCCTCAATCTGATTGCCTAAATGCATATGCGAAATGTGATCTTGAATAAGAATCAAAGCAAGTTTTAGAGAAATGATGTCAATGAAGAGTCACACTTGAAAGAAATATCAGACTAACTTGATAAATAGTCTCCAAAAGCTTAGAGCCTCAGAGGACATCTACCAAGGTCATAACTAGCTCATCAGTAAACACGTGCCAAAATTCATGTAAAGACTCATGGGGTAATCAACTTGCATTTAACATGTGGTCAAAACATGGATCTCATTTTCTCAAATATTTTTTGCACAACTTGGGCGAATCAAAGGATCAAACTAAACCAAAAAGCCTACCAAATCTAAAAAGATCATCACCAGAAGATTTTTTTTTTTGCTTTCTCCTTTTTTCAATTTTTTTTTGTTTATTTATGCATGATCCTAATAACAATGCAAACTAAAATGCAAAGGGACCAATAGTTTTGGAGCAATCTGGAATTGGGTCTTAATTAAGGAGGATACAACTTTCATCTTTGAGATTACATAGCATGGGGTGATTTTATATAAACCAAGGAAGATTTTTCAATTGGCAAGGCCCCCATTGGTGGTGCAGAGCCTTCTAGAAGGAAGGGAAGAATCCTGGAAAAATACATCTCACCTTGGTTGTAATTGTCTTAGTAATTTGATTTATTTTCCCAATATTATTTTGTAATTCCCCTATTGGCACACTTTTCCCACTATTGTAACAACTAATCCCCCACACACATTTTGGGTTATAGACCCTATTATCTCCATGTAAACTCAGCTTGCATTGAATTATGAAACGAAAGGCTAAATGCCATCTTTTCTCCAAAATCTCTACATCTTTAGCTCTTAAATTAAGAGTGGTGATTAGATTCTTTTCTTTAGAATTTTTCATTGGTAGCTAAGAGTCTTTAAGATAGGAATTTGGAGGAAAGTAACTAAGCTATCATTAGTACTTTACCTTGGGCACTGATGGAGATCCCTCAATCCCCTTGATTTAAAAGGAAGCAAATCAATTAGGTAATATTATTATACTGGTTAAAGGATGAATAAATCATCCAAGTTTTCTTTAAGTCTTAAAACTACAGGGCAAGGGTTCATTCCAGCAGCTAACTCACTTTTGTGTGCTCAATTAATCAAGCCTCCTAAGGGTTTAAGTCTAATATTTTTCATTGGAATTGAATTTCAAGAAGTCCGATTTACACCAAAACAAGTTTCATCCCATTTGGACTTCATTTGCCCATTCAAATTAGCAAATAAACCCAAGGTGTCCAAACTGCCCAGTAGGACCAGTTTATGCATGGTTTTGTTCCCTTCATAACTTGAGCTATATGATGGCTTAAGTCTTGAATTTTTACATTTTTGGAATCCTCATGATGTATACTTTCAATTCCAAGCATTAGTTTTCAATCATACCCACAAGAGGATAAGAGATCAAGGCTTTTTTCCAAACCGGTCATATTTGGCTCTAATCTACGCGGTAAAATGTTTAAACCAAATTACCTTACTTAAACATACTTTAACCTTGATTTATTCGGGGGGGGTTTATAAACATCCTAAATTTACCCCCTATGGCCTGAAAACCAAATCATACTCATTTTTTATAAGCTTAAATTTTGCTACAAAACCAGCCAAAAACTCCTCCTAGACCCGGTTCAGCATAACCCGGTTTCTTCTAGCCTTTAGCCAAAATCTACAACTTGTAAGGATGATTGGCACACTTTTCTAGGCTTGGCACATGTCCCTAAGCTATCCTATGATAGGTTGCTGCCTTAAAATGTTCAACCAATGAAGAAGAAGCTGTAATCGTTTGGTCTCTTGCACGTGATTGGCTAGCCACAAAGGGAGAAGTGCTTTACGGCTGAAGCATGTGATCTCAATCTAGCAAGTTGCATAATTAAGCTTAAGTATGAGTTGATTGATGTATAATAAGCATTATTACTACTTTACTTCATGATTTGATTATATTAGATTAGTTTAAGCAAGCTTTGTACCTAGATTAGGCTTAACCGGTTTTTATTAGTGCTTAACGCCTTTCCTAGCTAGTAAGGAAAGGTAGAGGTGTATGCTTGTGTGTGTGCTTGCTAGCTTAGGTCTATTTAAAGAGCATCACACGGCCCCTTTGGATACACAACCTGAAGTTGAATCAAAAAACCCCTTTGAGAGCATTGTGCTTTCGTTTATCAAATACTAAACTTGCTTATCCTTAACTAGGCCGATTAAGGTGGTGTTCAAGTGTAGTCTTAAACTTGATTAAGTGGTGTTTCTGTATCTTAATCATAGTTTAAAGGCCCTAAACTTGTGTTTGGTGGTATTTCTGTATCCAAACATTAAGTTTAGTTCTATCCAATTCGGTATTCATTCTCAAGTAGTCAAAGAGAGAAAAGGAAGGTTTGCTAGCTTAGTTTTGAGTTAGTGAATTATAACTTTGATTCTCTTTCACTTTCATCCATTCATAACCCTTTCTTACATCCATTCTCATGCTTAACCAAAGCTAAGACTATCCCCTTTGGTTTAGCTTCCAACCCAAACACAAAGCCAACTTCAAACCGCGAAACACCACAAAGCTAGGCGTGCTTGGCAGCAAGTTGGCACGGCCACCCCATGCCATAGAGCATGATATTTCCACCCCCTAACCGTGTTGTTTTCACTTGTTGCTTCGTTTTCTTGGTGGCTAGTTGCTTGGTTTCATCCTTTTCTTGAGTTATACAGCAGAATACATCACGTTCTCTTTTGTTTTTCATTTAGAATCCCTTGATTCTAAATTCCATTCTTACCTCACGTGTTTGTTGCCTCACAACCAACATTTTACGTGCCACTTTCCTTGGTTTTCCCATGATTGTATTCTCCCTTGGTTTGTAAGCTTTCACTCTTGAATTGAGTCCTAGCTTAGACCCTCGGCAGGTAGATCAGCCATAAACCTCACAATCTTATCGATTGCTTGAGATTTAATCTAAGAAAAGCATCCTTTGGTGTGATTGTTTTCTTTGTTATATTGATCTTGGGATTTTGAGGATCCATCCCCATCAAGTTAGTATCAGAACTAGAGCTTCTCTTGGGTTGTTGTTGAATCAAAACCTTTATTCATTCAATCACCTCACTACCTTTTCATTTTCACCCCAAAAATCCACACTTTGAGTCTTCAAAATTTTCCTTAAGTTACCTACCTTATCAACCCTCATTAGTCCACAAGAACCCTAGATAGCCCAAACATAGTCCCTAACACAAACACATCCCTAAAACTCCACAAAAAGTCTTCACAAAAAGCCCTTCCAAAAATCACCCAAGTAGAAATTTGGCACGGCCTACCTGTGCTGCTTAGCACGATTGTGTCACTGAACAAAAAAAAATTTCCATAGATTTAGCATGGCTACCTTGTTCCCTAGAGCATGAATATGCCACCACTTTTTTCACTATTTCTAGCTCGTGCCACCCTAGCACACTCTTGTCTCCCCTGTTTTCGTTTTTTACACTTTGTTCACCTTCAAACTAACACCGGCCATGGCCAACAAGGAAGATGCTTCTCACTCTAAGGGCATTCCTCCAAAGCAAGCCCATAAGATGAGGAGAGATAAAGCTATACTTGATCTTTAAGTGCAAGTAAGGAAGCTCACTAAAGAACTTGAACAAGTGAGGGCATCCACACACTAACCCCTTCCCATTGGGTTTATAATGTTAGCCTGATTGGCATCACATACTCTTCCTCTAATAATAACTTTGATGATGAGGACGAAGGCCTAGAAGAAGAAGTAATTCAGGGGAGGACATTAGGGATCTCAAGTTGAGGCACCGAAATTTGATGACAATCTTAATTGGAGAACTATCTTTATTGGTTACAAGCCATTTGAAAGAATCTTTAAACTCAAAGAGTATAATGATGAAAAGTCCTTCACGTTGGATACCCTCAAATTAAAAGGGTATGCCTCTCCTTGGAATAAGCATTTCAAGAAGAATCGAGCTAGAGAAGCTAATGCCAAAATCAAGACAAGGTCCAAGCTCAAAATGTATATAGACAAGAGGTTCCTACGACCCTCTTATAAACAAAAGTCCTCCTCAAGATTACCTCTATTAGCGAAGAGAATCTTATGGTGGACGAATATATTAGGGAGTTTAAACAACTCCAAATGAGGGTTTGATTGGGTGAAGAGCCCTAGCTCAAAATTGCTAGGTTCATTAAAGGATTATCTCTTAGCACTGTTAACAAGGTGGATTTACAACCTTGTTTATCCTTTCATGACATATGCCATCTAACTACCAAAGTTGAGAAGCAACTTAAGGGTAGGAAGTCCTTCCACACCTGCCTTAGTAAAAGCCCCTCCACTCACATTAAAATTGGAACCCCACCCCCACAAGTCAAAGCTCTTGACAAGGGTAAGGGAATTACTAGTGATCCACTAAAAAGGTTGGAAGGAAAGAAATGTTTTAAGTGTCATAGTTTTAGGCATTTTCAAGGCGATTGTGCCAATAAAAAAGCCCATACCATCAAGGAAGCAGAAGAGATTCGAGCTATTGAGGAAGAATCAAGTGAAGAAGAGGATACAAATGATGGTTCTACCTTGGTAAACCCCAATATTAGAGAAATATCGTTGATCAAAGGTCACTCCATGTCATAAGGGTTCCTTGTGACGATAGCTAATGAGAACAAATCTTCAACTAGAGGTGCACCGTTAGAGCTAAGGTTTGTGGCTTAATCATAGATGGTGCAGTTGCACCAACATGGCCTTTAAGACACTTATCAACAAGCAACAAATACCCAGTAAGGAGCATCCTACTCCATACTCTCTTCAATGGTTAGGACAGAACGAAAAGGTAACTGCTTCGGGACAAGCTCTTATTTCATTCTCAATTAGTACTTATTATGGGGAAGTGTTATGTGATGTCCTCTTCATGGATACATGTCATTTGTTGTTTGGTAGACCATGGTTCTATGACCCATCAAAATGGTGCTGGATGAAAGCTCTTATGAGGGTGATTAAGCCGCTAGTGAAACCTCTATTGAATATGATGGGTTTGAGTTATCTCACCACAAAAAAAAGACCAAATAAAGATAGAATCAATGACGAAATAAGGTTTATCAGCGATGAAATTTTGATATCAGCGACGAAATTGGCGACAGAAAACAGTTGTCGGACTTTCACTCGTCGCTGAGTACCTGACGACGGAATTTCAAAATTCCATCGTCATTGGTGGCGGATTCAGCCACAGAAATTGTGACATACTTTTTCTTGGCGGGGAAAGTTGGCGGAGCAGGGTGCCGATGGAATGCAAAATCCATCGCCATCAGAGATGGAAATAGTGACCGAATTTCCGTCTCTGATGGCAACGGATTGTGCTTTCTGTCACCACCTTCTGCCCGAAAATATAAAATTTTTGCTTTCCGTCGCTAGGTTTCTAATTTTTTTTTAAATAAAAATGCTTGTTTTTGATAGTATCCCTTAGTACATACATTTCAATCCCTGCAAGAAATTTACAAGATGTTTGCACTTAATCAACATCGAATGGCTTCGAATATGATTTCATTGGAAGCGTTCTCAAAATTTTCAAGCCACAAAAAGGTGAAATATCACATCCAACGCAACACTTCTAACCAAGGGTTTTCAATTCACAAACCACAAGTTCCAAAAAAAAGTCTCTACATATCACAAACCACAAATCCAAACAAACCAGAAGTTGGTAGTAATTGAAAGTGGAGTTATATGCTTGCAGAAGAGGGAGAAGCAAGCACCAAATGGGAGAAAAATGAAATAAGCACCATGGGGAGGGGAGTGAAATAAGCACCAAGGGGAAGGGAAGCAAGCAGCAAGAGATGTACTCCATAAAGAACCAAGCAAGAGAGCCAAAACTGCAACCAACTCAATCACCAAGGTGAGGATCATCCTCTTCCTCTTCCTCACCCTCTTCCTCATTATGTTGCGAGTGATGAGTAAATGGTGGCTGAGATCCCGAGTCAGAAGCTTGTTGCATTTGAAAGAAAGCTTGGAGGCGTTGATCGATGCTCATCATTTGTTGGCTCAGTTGTTTCTTGCTTTGGGTGAGCAATTTGTTAGATTCCTCTAGTTGCTTACATTTCTCTATAAGCAACTGGTAGCTTTCAGCTTGTGAAGTTGGCTCACCCCCCCAAGTTGGTTACTACAACCCTTAAGTCATTGAGCTCTTGTTGCGATGACGTACAACCGGTACCTGCTGACAGGCATTTAAGTTAAATACACATTAGTATTGCAATTAAATAAATTCATCGAAAAACCAAGTTCATTGAAATTTTAATATAAAAACTATACCAGCTCTTTGAGTGGAACTGAAGTAACCAGATTCCATAATGTTGTAACGCCCCAATAATACATAAATCATAGCTGAACACCAAGAAATCCATGGATGGGCGTTACCGCCGTCCGCAAGGACAAGACTCTTCTTGAATATGAAAATTTAGCTATACAATCAAAGTATAACCTTAGAGGGCATTCACGACCATTCGAAACATTTAACAACACACGGGAATGATTCTAACTTCCCAGGGTTACATCATCATACAAACTCAGTTTAATTACACAACTATAACATCAAAATACATGTTGCAGTTCGGACATATATAGCTGGAACACCAAAAAGAAACACCATCATAAGACATGAAGGCATCTTAGCACTCTTAACACTTCTATCCGTCAATCTCATGGACGGTCCCGACTTATTTATCACCTTTAGCTTCCCTGCCCACCTGGGAGCGGTTTACCAAACACTTTCCTAAAACAAAACATAAAAACATTTCGAACTATGAGCCAAAGCTCAGTACATGCATCCCTGTACTGATAAAGATTTATTGAGAAAGAAAATTATGAGGGCCCTCTTTGAAATTCATTTTGATTTTAAAACAGGGAATGAGATGTATATAAAGCTAAGTTGCCAATTATTATCTAATAGTGCACCCCTTAGTAACTGTTACGATCTATGTATAAGTGTACACCTGCCAAGCCGACCGAAAGACCTGGCCTGAAGCAGCGCGGGTAACTGGAGGGCAATGCCCTGTAACTGGTAACTGATGGGGTCACTGCGTATGTGATAAATCACTTATTCAAATGATTCATTGATGTACTTACCAAAACAGTATAATTTCGATAAATACGTGCTGATTTCTAAAGATACAGTCAATGAACGTACCTGGGGTCTTTAAAAGTTAGTTCACAGATTAAATAGACGTACTAGAATGGAGAGAATGAGAGCTTAGGCCTTGATTCTGTTCAAAATCATTATAGGCATATGAGGTTAGAAATGAACTTATTTAGATAATGGATACCTTTAAATAAAATTAGCACAATGGATACCCTTAAATAGAAAAGGCTTATAGAGAATTTGTGTGAACCAGTTAATAGATTAAACTAACAAAGTTAAATAAAGTATAGAAATGCTAAGTTAAGGCACGGTAGTGAGTTTAGGGGGTAAGGGTTTATGACGAGGGTACGGAATGAATAATCCACAACTTATACTCCCGACCTCCAACTGAGACGTAAGACCCCAATATAAACAGATTAGGAAGTCCTCTAAAACTCTCTTCAAGGACACATAACAAGATTCTTACGACAGGTTCCATAAAATGGTGTTAGAACAACAAAATGTCAGGTTTCAATGTTGAAAACAAACATTCTACCCATTATGCCCAGGTTCAGTAAAATAGCAATAACTTCCTCCAAAGACCTGAGATTAAGGCGATTCAAGAGTCATTTTAAAGCTAACATCTAGACCTATCTACCCACCAAAAATCAGAAGTTTTGGCCTGGCCGATCAGTACCATTTTTGTTCCAAAGTTTGTCCTATTCTTCTGAAAATTTCAACAGCACTGTTTTGGTTGTTCCTTCACTTTTTTAACACCAAACCTCAACTCAAACTCTTTCTTAAGAGTGTATAACATACTTTGGTACATCCCAACCTCATACAACATCACCATACATAATTTCTCTTCATATTCATATCAAATAAAACTCCTTTTTCAGTAACATAAACCCACACACCTTAAATTTAACATTAGTTGGTCCAAATCTTGCATTTTGGACAAACCCTAGCTTTGGGTCATTTTGAACTCACTCCCAACTTTTCCAAAATGCCATAAACTACATAAAAAATTTAATATACCAAGAGATAAGCAAACACAAGGATAAAACATGCCATAAACATCACTTAAACAAGAAGCTTTGCATGACCAAGATGAAACCCTAACCCTAGCCTCATCCAATTTCAACTCCACCATAATCCACCAACAAAATGATTCTTAATACCATAAAAACAACATAATCCATCACTAAAACAACCAAAATAAGAAATAAAAACCAACAAAATCAAGAATCAAAAACCAAAAATCAGCATAGGGGTGAAAATAATACTCACTTTGAGCTTGAAAAGAGGTAGATATGCTTCTTGATGCTTATGGAAGTGAAAGAGGTGTTAGGGGGTGGTGAGTGGGGGATGTTTAGAGGGTTTTTTGGTGGTTGAAAGGTGGCTGGGAGGGCTGAGGTTGCTGTTGTGTGCCGTGAAGAGAGAGAAGAAGAAGAGGGAAGAGAGACAAAGTCACTTGCAAGCTTGGTGAAAAATGAAGATTAAATGAAAATTTTTACAATTTATATCACACATTTATTTGGCTGAAATTAAAGGTAGAAAAGTCAAAAATGCAAGCTTGATTAAGGCTTAGTTAAAAGAGTTTAGCTAAATAATTAAAGATCAAGTCTTGTTGCATCGCAAACGGCCCTAAACGGACTCAAGTTTAGTGAAAAACTGAACCCGAGTGCGTTTGCAAAAATTTATTATTTTTTTTTTCTAAAGTTGAGATAAATGGTTGTGGTGCCATGAAAAATAATTTTTAAACAATAAATTCTTAAATATCAAATTTATAAAATTGACTAGAAAAAATCCCCGAATTGCAAAGTAAGAGCCCCGTTAGAAATGTCCAAATGAGAACAATAAAAAGATGGGAATATAAAAAGAAATGATGTGAATGAATTGAACTTAATCACATGGATTAATGACATGAAAGTAATAAATAGAATTGAGGGTTGGACTATTACAGTCTTCCCCCCTTAAAACGTTTCGTCCTCGAAACTAAACTAATGAACTACCATGCTGGATTACCTTGAATAAATATGGGTATTTGGCTTTGATTGCCTCCTCGGTCTCCCAAGTAGATTCTTGGGAGGTATGGTTCGTCCAGAGTACTTTAACCAATGGTATCTGCTTGTTTCGCATCTGTTTGATCCTGCGATCTAGTATTTGAACGGGACGCTCTTCATATACTAGATCTTCAGCGATATCGACAGGTTCAGATACAATGGTATGGTTTGGATCTGGAATATATTTTCGAAGCTGAGAGATGTGAAACACGTTATAGACGTGCTCAAGTTCGGCAAGCAACTCTAGGCGATAAGCGACTGGATTCAACCTCTCAACGATTTCATAAGGTCCAATGTACCTTGGACTCAATTTTCCCCGTACTCTGAACCTCTTCACACCTTTAGTTGGTGAAACTTTTAGAAAAACTTTATCACCGACTTGAAACTCTAGAGGCATTCTTCTTTTGTCTGCATAACTTTTCTATCGACTTTGGGCAACCCTAATATGCTACTGAATCTTTCTTATTGTCTCAGTAGTCTCTTGGATCATTTCAGGACCTATAATCAGTGCCTCATCCAAATCACTCCAGCACAACGGGGTTCTACATTTTCTCCCGTATAGAGCCTCAAATGGGGCCATTTTGATGGTGGATTGATAACTGTTGTTATAAGAGAATTTCGCCAAAGGTAAATCATCTTCCCATTTCCCTTGGAACTCCAATACACAAGCTCTCAGCATGTCCTCCAAAATTTGATTAACCCTTTCAGTTTGTCCATCTGTCTCTGGGTGATAGGAGCTACTAAAGTTTAGTTTGGTTCCAAAGGCCTTTTGAAGTGCTTGCCAGAAGCGCGCTTGGAATCGTTGATCCCTATCTGAGACTATGTTTAGAGGGATCCCATGTAGACGGACTATCTCCTTCACATACAGTTGGGCTAGTCTTTCTATTCCCCAAGTATCCTTAATTGGCAGGAAATGAGCCGACTTTGTGAGTCGATCAACTACGACCCAAATAGCATTCTTCTTCGAGGCAGAAAGGGGTAAACCCATAACAAAGTCCATTGAGATTGAATCCCACTTCCAAGTGGGAATTTCTAAGGGTCGTAGTTCACCCACAGGGTGTTGATGCTCTGCTTTAACTTTGTGACAGATTAAACACTTGTTCACATATTCTGCAACATCTTTCTTCATATTATTCCACCAAAAATATTGTCTCAAATCTCTGTACATCTTTGTACCTCCTTGATGCACTGAATAACGAGTATTGTGAGCCTCTTCCAAGATTTGCTTTCTTAATTCCCCATTTTTGGGCATACATAGGCGATTCTGGAACCGTAAAGTCCCATCCTCATGTACTACAAAACCCGGAGACTTCCCTTTTTTTAAATTTTGCTTTATGCTTTGGAGTTCGGGATCACTTTCCTGAGTCAGTCGAATTTCTTCCACCAAGGACGACTGAACCATAAGTGCTGATAATTGAGCATTCAATTGCCCGTGAAATACTAATTGAATCCCAAAGTCCTCAAGTTCTCTCAAGAGGGTCAATTGAGTAATCACCACAGTGTTTGAGCTATGTTTCGCCTTCCTACTCAAGGCATCCGCCACCACATTTGCTTTACCAGGGTGGTATTGAATCTGCAAATCATAATCTTTAAGCAACTCAAGCCAACGTCGTTGCCTCAAATTAAGCTCCTTTTGGGTGAAGATATACTTTAAACTTTGATGATCAGTATAGATCTTGCACGGTACCCCATATAAATAATACCTCCAAATTTTGAAGGCAAAGACCACAGCTGCTAGTTCCAGGTCATGAGTAGGATAGTTTTTCTCGTATGGCTTGAGTTGTCGAGAGGCATAAGCCACTACTTTGTCCTCTTGCATCAGTACGCACCCTAGACCATTCTTCGATGCGTCACTATAAACTGTATACTCCTTCCCTTCCATTGGTAACGTGAGAATTGAGGCGGTAGTTAGTCGCTGCCTTAGCTCTTGAAAAGCTTTCTCACATCTTTCAGTCCACTCGAACTTATTCACCTTCTTCAATAGATTGGTCAGTGGTGAAGCGATTTTCGAAAAGTCCTGGACGAAGCTTCGATAATAACCTGCTAAACCCAGAAAGCTTCTAATTTCAGTGACATTGGTAGGCCTTGGCCATTCTATGATTGCTTTCACCTTTTGGGGGTCAACTTTAATCCCCCCTTTGGTAATCACATGCCCCAAAAATACCACTTCCTCTAGCCAAAATTCACATTTCTTTAATTTTCCATAGAGATGATGCTCCCTCAAGGTTTGCAGTACTGTTCGCAATTGGTCAGCATGTCCCTCCTTATCCTTTGAATAGATAAGGATGTCATTTATGAACACCACTACCAATATGTCTAAATAAGGTCTAAAAACCCTGTTCATAAGGTCCATGAAGGCGGCAGGAGCATTAGTGAGACCAAAAGGCATCACTGTGAACTCATAGTGACCATACCTGGTTCTAAATGCTGTCTTAGGAATGTCATCAGGTTTAATCCTAAGTTGATGGTACCCTGACCTCAAATCAATCTTAGAGAACACTCTTGACCCTTGTAATTGATCAAACAAATCGTCTATTCGTGGCAGAGGGTACTTGTTCTTGATGGTAATCTTGTTCAACTCCCTATAATCAATACATAGCCTCAAGGTTCCGTCCTTCTTCTTGACAAACAACACTGGAGCACCCCATGGTGACACACTTGGCCTAATAAAGCCCTTTTGTAACAGTTCATCTAGTTGAAGCTTTAATTCCTTAAGCTCAGTTGGGGCCATACAATATGGGGCTTTAGAAATGGGTTGGGCTCTAGGAATTAACTCGATCCCAAAATCAATTTCCCTCTGTGGGGGTAGTTCTGGTAATTCTTCCGGGAAAACATCTTCAAATTCACAAACCACAGGTATATTCTCTACTTCCTCTTCTTTTGTTTGGGTGCTGATAGCATAACACCAATATCCAATACGTCCTTTATATAACAGCTTACTTGCTTTCTTACCAGAAATCAAAGGACAAGAGTTTGCCTCTCTCTGCCAATAAAAATACACTTTTCTCCCTTTTTCATCTTTCAGGATAACCTTAAGATCTTCACAATCAATTTGGGCACCATAAGAACGCAACCAATTCATCCCCAAAATGATATCAAAATCAGACAAGTCAAATTGAATCAAATCCACAGGGAAGGTGGTTTCACCAATGGTGATGGGGACAAGTTGATAAGAGAGGGGGCACTCAATCACAGAATTATTGGGTAGCTTGATTCTATAATTGGTTGTCATCCTTCTGTTCTTAAGGCCCAATTGTTTAGCAGATCGGGTGGATATAAACGAATGAGTGGCACCAGAATCAAATAATACGCAAAATGGCTTTGAATTTAAAAAGAGAGTTCCAGTGACTACCATACCAGAGGTAGCAGCTTCCTTCTTGTTCATCACAAATGCCCTTCCTACAATTGTAGGCCTTGAAGGTGGAGGTCCCTGGCAGAGCGGGGCCAAGGGTTTCGCTGCGCCCTTGTCTACAGCTTTTAATCGTCGGGGGCATGCAGCGATAAGATGTTCAGGACTTCCACACCACATGCATTTGTTGGTGTCGACGCGGCATTCAGGAGTGGTATGATTTGTTCTTCCACATTCCGCACAAGGTGTTGTTGATCCTACAGGACGGCTCTTGGAGGGAACAGGAGCAGGTTTCTTTTGGTTCTGATGGTTCTGGTTCACACTCTCACTTGGAGTCCCCCGCTCAAACCCCTTTCTCTTTTGGTTAATTGGATTCAGTGTCCTCAACTCCATCTTCACTCTTTCCACTCCAGCTGCTCACTCATATAGTTCTTGATAAGTTAGCATTGGTTGTCCAACTAACCGATTTCGAATATAGAAGGCCAAACCTTCCTCAAACCTTCTCATCTTTAACCTTTCAGATGACACAAATTCAGGGACAAACCTAGATAGTTCGGTGAACTTACTAGTATACTGCATCACTGACATGCTACCACTCATTTTTAACTCCATAAATTCTTTCTCCTTTTGCCTTTGCACTACAGCTGGGTAAAATTTCGCCCTCAACTCTACTAAGAATTTATTCTAGGTGAATTCAGGCCCTTCGAGCTTATCCTTCACTGTATTCCACCAAATGTCAGCTTCACCTGACAAATAATATGTCCCAATGTTCATTTTCTTTTCCTCTGGTACCTCAACTACTGTAAAAATTTTCTCCATTCCCCTTATCCATTCCTCCAATACCACGGGATCATAAGACCCGTTGTAAACTTTAGGGTTGCGCCGTGCTACCCTATCTGCCAATTTATCCTCCTTGGGAGGGGTTTCAGTAGGCACATTGTAAACTATATACAATGTCGGATGCCCCAAAAATATCACCATCCAATCCAACCATTCCATATCTACATACAGAGGGTTCAAAATAAAAACCACTACACTGACCCTTAGAATCACCTAACGATCCCTAGATGGATCGTAATCCGGGTCAGACTTATCGTCAGGTTATTCACCTGAATCGAAACTGCTCGTAGATGCCTCTGACTCGGCATCCTCGACTTCCTATTGAACTTGTGGATCATGTTCCACCTCTAAGTCCACCATCAACTCGTCCACCTCTTGCTCCCCTTGCTGCTCTATCCCCATCTCATCACTGTCTTGATCCCCCTCGGGATCCTTCTCTGGGTCGTCCTCCTCTGGATCGTCCTCCTCCCCCAGAGGATCCTCATCCCCAGAACTAGAACTAATCACCACTAAGTCTGGGGTGTCAAGGATGTCTATTACCACATAGACCTCCCCAGAGCTCTCAGGCATCAGTGGAGTGCTTGGTGCAGGTGGAATGGGTGGCTCCTGTGCTGGTACTGGGGCTACAGGTGGGGGAGGGACGTGATGGAGGCGAAAGACGTGCTGAAGAGTTTCCATAGTAATTCCCCTTAATTTAAACTCCTCTCTCAACAACAACTCCGTAGTGAGAGTCATCCAAGCCCCCTGGGCCTGAAACCTAGGCCCGTCTATGCCTGGGTTCCCTGTCATCATGAAGTCGTAATAACGTTGCCTGAACTCCACCCACGGGGCAACCGGAGGTAAGGACCCCAGCAGTCTATGCGCACGGACCGTAATACTGTGGAACTCGGAGTAGGGGTCCTGTGTGTGTGCCTCCATACTAATATGGAGCAACATAATGTGAGCTATCATTCATCCACCCGGCAACATGTTAACACCGTAGGGATCCATCTAACAAAGAAAACACATATGTGAGAGGCAGGCATAACCATAGCCATCCATAAATAATGAACATGCAAATAAAAGCAACTTGCATTCTCCTAATATCACCCTAGCAATATACGATAGCCCCTCCTAGCAACCACTCTCACCCTACTGTTTCTAGCTCTACCTTCCTCAAGAAAACTCAACCTGGCTCTGATACCAAATCTGTAACGCCCTAATAATACATAAATCATAGCTGAACACCAAGAAATCCATGGATGGGCGTTACCACCGTCCGCAAGGACAAGGCTTCTCTTGAATATGAAAATTTAGCCATACAATCAATGTATAACCTTAGAGGGCATTCACGACCATTCGAAACATTTAACAACACACGAGAATGATTCTAACTTCCCAGGGTTACATCATCATACAAACTCAGTTTAATTACACAATTATAACATCAAAATACATGTTGCAGTTCGGACATATATAGCTGGAACACCAAAAAGAAACACCATCATAAGACATGAAGGCATCTTAGCACTCTTAACACTTCTATCCATCAATCTTATGGACGGTCCCTACTTATTTATCACCTTCAGCTTCCCTGCCCACATGGGAGCGGTTTACTGAACACTTTCCTAAAACAAAACATAAAAACATTTCGAACTATGAGCCAAAGCTCAGTACATGCATCCCTGTACTGATAAAGATTTATTGAGAAAGAAAATTATGAGGGCCCTCTTTGAAATTCATTTTGATTTTAAAACAGGGAATGAGATGTATATAAAGCTAAGTTGCCAATTATTATCTAATAGTGCACCCCTTAGTAACTGTTACGATCTATGTATAGGTGTACACCTGCCAAGCCGACCGAAAGACCTGGCCTGAAGCAGCGCGGGTAAGTAGAGGGCAATGCCCTGTAACTGGTAACTGATGGGGTCACTACGTATGTGATAAATCACTTATTCAAATGATTCATTGATGTACTTACCAAAACAGTATAATTTCGATAAATGCGTGCTGATTTCTAAAGATACAGTCAATGAACGTACCTGGGGTCTTTAAAAGTTAGTTCACAGATTAAATAGACATACTAGAATGGAGAGAACGAGAGCTTAGGCCTTGATTCTGTTCAAAATCATTATAGGCATATGAGGTTAGAAATGAACTTATTTAGATAATGGATACCTTTAAATAAAATTAGCACAATGGATACCCTTAAATAGAAAAGGCTTATAAAGAATTTGTGTGAACCAGTTAATAGATTAAACTTATAAAGTTAAATAAAGTATAGAAATGCTAAGTTAAGGCACGGTAGTGAGTTTAGGGGCTAAGGGTTTATGACGAGGGTACGGAATGAATAATCTACAACTTATACTCCCGACCTCCAACTAAGACGTAAGACCCCAATATAAATAGCTTAGGAAGTCCTCTAAAACTTTCTTGAAGAACACATAACAAGATTCCTACGACAAGTTCCATAAAATTGGGTTAGAACAACAACGTGTCAGGTTTCAATGCTGAAAACAAACATTCTGCCCATTCTGCCTAGGTTCAGTAAAATAGCAATAACTTCCTCCACGGATCTCAGATTAAGGCAATTCAAGAGTCATTTTAAATCTGACATCTAGACCTATCTACCCACCAAAAATCAGAATTTTTGGCTTAGCCGATCAGTACCAGTTGTGTTCCAAAGTTTGTCCTGTTTTTCTGAAAATTTCAGCCGCACTGTTTTGGTTGTTCCTTCAGTTTTTTAACACCAAACCTCAACTCAAACTCTTTCTTAAGAGTGTATAACACACTTTGGTACATCCCAACCTCATACAACATCACCATACATAATTTCTCTTCATATTCATATCAAATAAAACTCCTTTTTCAGTCACATAAACCCACACACCTCAAATTTAACATTAGTTGGTCCAAATCTTGCATTTTGGACAAACCCTAGCTTTGGGTCATTTTGAACTCACTCCCAACTTTTCCAAAACACCATAAACAACATAACAACTTTAATATACCAAGAGATAAGCAAAGACAAGGATAAAACATGCCATAAACATCACTTAAACAAGAAGCTTTGCATGACCAAGATGAAACCCTAACCCTAGCCTCATCCAATTTCAACTCCACCATAATCCACCAACAAAATGATTCTTAATACTATAAAAACAACATAATCCATCACTAAAACAACCAAAATAAGAAATAAAAACCAACAAAATCAAGAATGAAAAACCAAAAATCAGCATAGGGGTGAAAATAACACTTACTTTGAGCTTGAAAAGAGGTAGATATGCTTCTTGATGCTTATGGAAGTGAAAGAGGTGTTAGGGGGTGGTGAGTGGGGGATGTTTAGAGGGGTTTTTGGTGGTTGAAAGGTGGCTGGGAGGGCTGAGGTTGCTGCTGTGTGCTGTGAAGAGAGAGAAGGAGAAGAGGGAAGAGAGAGAAAGTCACTTGCAAGCTTGGTGAAAAATGAAGATTAAATGAAAATTTTTACAATTTATATCACACATTTTGAAACGGATGTCATGCCTACACAAGTCCAAGAGGACTCACAACTCCTCCTTCATGCTCACAAGCTACATCAAAGGGGACTTGGCCCTTGTGCGGTTTTGGAACTCCAATTCCAAACTCATCCCGAACCATTGGGATGCGTGACGCACCTATTTTGGGAAGGTCAAGAGGCCTTCTAAAGGGTTTGGGTCATCAAAATGAAGTCAAACCCTCGGAAATAATAAAAGAAGTCAAAACAGCAAGTGGCACTCTAACGGCAAGGTTACCCGGTTTTTAACCCGGTTTTGTGGGCTTAATTAACCAAGCTTAGAATGGGTTTAATTTGCTGCAAATCCACTTTTTGGGAACCTTCTTATGTCAGCTCAAAGGGCATAAAAAGAGTTCTAGGACAAAGCAATAGGTCATGGGTCAAGTGAAGACTTTTTCCACATGTTG